>JAWNGG020000097.1:117435-717435 GCA_036937485.2 Tetragonisca angustula | reverse complement strand
ACCGCGTTCTTTTTATTTATTTATTTTTTTTTTTTTTTTTTGGGCGTGCAAATGAACGCGAAACACATTGCCAATTTCGCTTCGATTTTGTAGTATCGAAGTTGCAGCGTCTCGTGTTTCGAAAAATTCGCGTTCTTATCTGTCCAGCGGCGAGACCCAGTTCCAAGAACGACTTGATACTCTCACTCCCAGTTGGCAAACCTATAGACTTGTTCGCCGCACTACATAATTTTTTTGTGCGAGCTTGCACAGCGTTTCTTCTTTTTTTTTTTTTTCTTTTTGCTTTTGAAAAGTGGCACGGCGAATGTTCCATTTTCGAGTCGGCGCCAGACGAACGACTGTCAAGGAGACGGTGCGTTTCACTGTTTTTTTTTCTTTTTTTTAAATCACTTGCGCTGGCAACCGATTTGCGGACCGTAACGAGCGACCAATACTGTTGTACAATGATTCGTCGCTCTCTGTTCAAACTCGGGGCTGGAATAATGTCGCTGTAGGATAGGAATTACTAAGAAGCAATAGATTTATTATTCAAACATACTTGAGACTGAGAAAATGTTGCAATTTTGGAGAGAAAAAAATTTCACGACGTGCGTGGCGCGTCATTCCAGTAGCAACATGTTAATACGAACTTGAACAATCAGGTATCGGAATTTACGGTATGAAACGAAGTTAGTCGCACGCAGTATGTCCGTCTGTTGGAAAAAGGACTCGGTTTAGTTTTTGGCCAACCTAGTCGCTGGATTTTTTGTGGAACAGGCTTGATTACCAAACCGCGGTTTGGATAGTGGTTATCGAGCTGATGTGAACAAGTATGCGTCCTCTTTGAAGTGTATCGGAGCACTTTGCCTCGTGGTTTTGTGCTAATTGTTAATCGTGGCGAGTGTTGGTTCTTTGGAATGTTAGTTCGCGAAACGATATTAGAATTTAAACGATACTCGTGAATTTATTTATTTCTGAAATTATCAAGAGATTCGACGAAGTTGCTTTGATTATATTTAGATCACATTGAGATAATCCAGTCTCTTTTATACTCTTTATATATTATCCCGTGAAATGGAATTAGATCGGTGATTGATCATTACTAGACTCAGTGGGAATTCGTTTAATTCGTACTTGAGTCTGTAATATATTTCATAGTTTATGGAGACGTTTTACGATGACGTAAAATGCACCGCGGAACAGCGAGGACAGACTCACTTTCTACCACTCTGTGGATCTTCTATTTCAAGCAGTTTAACGACCGTGTAAACCATCAAATGAAACAGCTTCATTCTAAATCATTGCGACTTTCTGGAAACCCGACGATCGGTAAAGATTATCGCTGAAACTCTACTACGAAAATTATGTTGATAAATTCTTCAGATTCTTTCTAGATTCAGACCCTTTGTCCCCAAAATTGCAGTTTTATCTTTGAAAAGGCCACTGTGACTGACTGTACCATCGCGTAAGACTAATTATACACATTAATATCTTTCTCTCGTCACGCGCAAATTCAAACCAAGGACCAAGATGCTTAATTTATAATTACTTTAATTGAATGTTCTGCGAGTAACTATATTTTTATATTATTAATATAATGTAAAATTAGATTATTAAATTATTAACATTATATTATTTATATATAATATATTAGTATAATATCTATATTAATATATAATATATATAATATTAATAATTTAATTAATTTACTATATATATATAATTATTAAAAATTCTGCAAGCAATTATGTATATACGAATAATATAATACTACCTATACATAGTATATAGATAGCTGTAGATAGTGGTCTCGTACATTATTTATATATGTATATATAATATTATATTGTATTGGTATAATATACATATTAATATATAATATATCATATAATTTATAATACATATATATAATATTAATAATTTAATTAATTTACTATATATATATAGTTATTAAAAATTCTGCAAGCAACTATGTATATATGAATAATATAATACTACCTATACATAGTATATAGATAGATGTAGATATAGGTCTCGTATATTATTTATATATGTATATATATAATATTAATAATTTAATTAATTTACTATATATATAGTTACTAAAAATTCAGCAAGCAACTATGTATATATGAATAATATAATACTGTATATACATAGTGTATAGATAGACATAGATAATGGTCTCGTATATACATGAATAATCGTATTTAATTATACGAGTGGAAGCGAGTCCGGGGTCGGAGAGTCCAGAGATCGGTCAGGTTTTGGAATTAGGTTTCCCCGAGAAAATTCGGCGGGTAATACAGGCTTTGAGAGACACTGGTCCAGCTTCATCCCCAACCGGACCGTGAAATACCATAAAATTAAACAGACGTAAATCCTGCGGAGGAGCGGCTGGCCCGCCGCCAAAATTCGCCCGGGTGAACGTCGTCGCCGACGCCGCTCCCACCGTCGCGAACAATGTGAAAGGGGGCGACTCGGCAATTGGCTGTGAATTTTCGAACGCCGTCTTCTTCAATCTCGCCTTAATAAACCTTACCACCTACCGGCAAACGCCGGACGATTCCACGAATCCTCTGCGAAACTGCTCGAGTGTCACTGGACTCCGTAGTATACTCTCGATGGAATATTCATCGTGAAAACTAGAGGTTCTAAATGGTTGGTGTATTTTATGATTCGTCGTAATTTTCTAAATTGTTGGCTAAAGGGTGGCTGCACCTTGAACTTCAAGGTGAAAGAAAAAAGGTTTTTTCCCTTGCGTTATATTCTACTTGTCGCGAAGGTAATACTCTGTCAAGAAATTCCATAACCGTGGGTTACAATTTAATAGTTCTGTTAGAAAATGGCAAAAATTTTGTTTCTTGATCACTGGGCGTTCTAACAGCGACTTTACGGTTCTTTACACGTGGATGTAACATTTATACTTTGAACAATGTTAACAGCTAGTTTTATCGGATTGATGATCCAGACTTGCTATGACAAATCAAATGTCAATGAAACCTGATGCGAAAATCACGTGAAATAGACATCCACGCGTCCAGAAACCATAAAGTCGCTGTTAGAACTGCAAACTAGAAGAATTAACAGTAACAAGAATCGGCAGGCAAAACTGACACGTCCAAATTTCATATCTCTCGTGTGCAGCAATTTCCCAGCTAAACTCTACCGCAAACAAATTATAAATAAATTAACCATGGGCTAGATCGAAAGCCTAAAAGCCTGAAAGTCCTCTAGGAAGGAGAAGGATCTGCTCTTTCGCTTCAGAAAATCAATTTCCCTCAACGCACGAGGGTGTCCTACGTTCTCAGCAGAATTTTCTCGATTTGGCTGTGCAAGTCGGGTTTTGCCCTTGCGCTTACCTCGCAAAGGTGGAGAGGCTATCGTCTCGATTTTTATCTAAACTCGGGGATCCCCACCTCGAGAACAGGTCGGCCTGATTCGTTGGTGGTGGTGATGGTGTGCTCGCACAAACATCCGGCAGATTGCCGGCGTGTGCGCGACTTTAATCTATGCTAAGTCGAGTCGTGGGGGTCTGGCCGACGCTGATGGCGGCCGTGGTTTCTCTCTCTCTCTCTCTCTTTTTCTCGCTCTCTCTATCTAGCAGCCCCGGGACATGGAAATCCCGTGGCTGGCCTAGGAATCAGCGATAATGCAGAGTCATCCTCGTGCGCCCGGGTTTTCGGGGTTCCACGTTCTTGTCGGAGGCGCCTTTCGAGATTATTTCTCCCTCTTTCCACGTCCTGCAGCTTCGGCACGCGTCTCCTTCTCTTTTCATTCAATTTCACTTCGCTGATCGCTGCAAGTCGACGACGAGAGGGGTTTCTCGCGAGGAAAGTAGAGTGGTTGAACGTTGTTTCAACGTATCGCGCTAGGTAACTGGCTCGCGGACCATAACGAGTGACCACCGAGCCGTCATTTTTGAATTCGTCGGTATATCACTGGATAGAAACGACTAAGAAGTAATTTATTATTAAATTTATTATTTGTTTTGCCTCGGTTATATTTCGATGTACTCAATATACTTGAAACTGAGAAGATATTGCAATTTTGGGCAAATTTGGGTTAGGAGGTTCTGTTTTTAGAAGCTTTTTAAACTGTCTTCTGAAGAGGAACGCTAACAATATTGTTCGAACAGAAAGTTTTCTTTCGCAAAAGACGAATAAGAAATTGCAAATCCTGTGTATCGATAAGAAGTAATGAAGGTTGAATGTAAAGAGTCGGAAAATCAAAAAAATCGAATTTCTTTCAGTGACCTGCAAACTCTCCCTCCGAACGATCTTCTACTCTGACAGAAACAGGTTCTCTCTGCAATTAAAAATTAACACGTACGCTCGAGATCGAGATCCGTAACATCCGAGCATCGATGAGCCAGAAACTTTAAAGAGACACGCGATTTTCACGGATCAACCCAGTTTCGCCGATGTATTTTCGTGCTCCGTATTTCGCCAGAGAGAGAGAGAGAGAGAGAGAGAGAGAGAGTGGCTGGCGAAAAAGAAGCAGTCGGAGGAGACGAAGAGAACGGAGAAGTCCATTTGACAAATTAGTACTAGCCGGCTTCAGGTAATTTCCCCGGAACTTTTAGTGGCCGTTGCCCTACCGAAACTGTCTTTCTCGATTTCCGCTCGGCGGGATCGGCGTCGCGCGACCAAATTCCCGTGTGCCAGACCGCCGCTAAATGGCCCTGCGTATGCGCAGCGTGAAATTTCACCCCCCGAGCCACCCTCATCTTCTTCCTCCACCCTCTCTTCCACCTTTTTCCTTCTTTCTGCCCGCGAACGACGCACCGTCTCGCCGAACGAACTCCAAGTGTCGCACAGGAGTTCGGTTATCTCGCTGCAGTTTCGTCGTTTCTCTCTGCCCTCCTTTCTCTCGCCGAACGAAACGAACGAGGACGCATTATTCAACTATCGCGGCTAATTAACTCTGTCCTACGATGTTTATCGTCTCGCGGACAATTGGCAAATTCGTTTCGTTCGCCGGCGGATTTACCAAGTGACTGGACAATTTTTCGATAACCTCTGATTTCGAGGAAATTTCTAGACGAGAGTCTGATCGTCAAATCGATGGAAAGGATCGCTGTGTCTGCCATCGATTCCAATCTCGTCGGTCGTCTGGCAAGCGGTACTCGCTCGCTCGCGCAAAAAGGAGGAGGGGGTTGGGGGTGGGGGAGAACTAGGAGGATGGAACGAGGACCGCGACGTCCTTGGTAACGGGCGGAATTCTCGCGATCGAAGACGGCCGGCACCGCTTTCTTACTTAACTTGCCTCGTGTGCGTCACCGGCCAAATAATTCAGTCTTAATTGGGATTTACGCGGCGGCGGAGAACAATTAAAACATAAGACACACTCGAGGGAGAAGGACGCGCCGTCCTGGCGGTGGAAGAAGCATCGTCGCGGCCCCCGGGCCCAGCGGAATTTCATTTCGAACCGAGAGAGAGAGAGAGAGAGAGCTGCCTGGCTCTCCTCTCTCTCCCCCCCTCTGTCAAACGTTGAAAGGCACGCCATGGCGCCATCAGAGACACATCGATCCGCGGGGCTGGCTAATAAATACGTCGCCGGTCACCGTCGCGGACCCGACATTAATTCCGCGACGTGACAATTGCGTCTTTTAATTACCCGGGGCCCCGGCTGTGCGCCACGCCGACACGTCCCTCCGCACAGGGCACATAAAGTTCCCTCGTGGTTTTTGCTTAAACCTCCCCCCATCCCTGAGCACAGGGGACTGTTCACTCTGCTCGATCCAAGCTCGTCAATGTTTCCTGAGAGTTCGTTCATTGGATTTTCTATCCTTTGCTGCAGATCGTTTCTTTTGCTTTGTTCTTCGATTTCTAGTAATTTCTAGTAATTTTTTTTTCTTTTTCTGGTAATTACTTTGTTTTAGTTTCAAGTGCTCGATTTATTTATTTTTTTCTTTTTTGGTAATTACTTGGTTTTACTTTCAAGTGCTCGATTTATTTATTTTTTTCTTTTTTGGTAATTACTTGGTTTTACTTTCAAGTGCTCGATTTATTTTTTTTTTCTTTTTTGGTAATTACTTTGTTTTACTTTCAAATGCTCGATTTATTTATTTTTCTCTTTTTTGGTAATTACTTTGTTTTACTTTCAAATGCTCGATTTATTTATTTTTCTCTTTTTTGGTCATTACTTTGTTTTACTTTCAAGTGCTCGATTTATTATTTTTTTTTTTTTTGGTAATTACTTTGTTTTACTTTCAAGTGCTCGATTTATTTTTTTTTTCTTTTTTGGTCATTACTTTGTTTTACTTTCAAACGCTCGATTTATTTATTTTTCTCTTTTTTGGTAATTACTTTGTTTTACTTTCAAGTGCTCGATTTATTATTTTTTTCTTTTTTGGTAATTACTTTGTTTTACTTTCAAGTGCTCGATTTATTTTTTTTGGTAATTACTATATTTTACTTTCAAATGCTCGATTTATTTATTTTTTTCTTTTTTGGTAATTACTTTGTTTTACTTTCAAGTGCTCGATTTATTTATTTTTTTCTTTTTTGGTAATTACTTTGTTTTACTTTTAAGTGCTCGACTTATTATTTTAATTTCTTCAACTTCATGGGGCAGAGTTTAGAGTAGTGGTTTTTTTTTTTTAATTGATTAATCGTCACTGAAACAATTTATTACATATAATTATTATTGTAATAGTTATAGATAATTATATCACTCATATAATTTCAAGACTGACTAATCAAAATCGTTAACCACTAATTAATCAGAATTATGAATCATTTCAAGTGACTAGTCATCACTCATTAGTTATATTAATAAATTAGTCATCAGTCGTTGATCCCTATTTTACTGATTAGTAGTTAATGGTTAGTCGTCAGTCGTTAATTCTATCAATAGCTTGATCATCGGTAATCAGTCACGATTGATTATAATTAATCATATTAACCGATTAATTGCCAATCGTTAATCAGAGGTATTGTTCACATTGAGCGATTAGTCGTCGATCACTGATTAATCACGCGTTACGGGTCATTATTTTTCATCCGAAACCGAGACGAGACATCTTTCGAGCAACAAATTCTTTCATTCTTTTTTCACCAATTTGTAGAGGGCGGTTTTTCGCAGTACAACATTGTGGTACAACGAAATACGATAGTATTCCTCTCGTTCTTTCCTGTAAATGGAAAGATTGACGGGGAGGAAAAACGGAGATCCTTCAAAGGTTAATAATCATCGCGTTCAGGGGCTGAATTCGTGGAGCACCTGCTAAGCAGGTGCAATCGCTACCCGGCGTACTCTATCAAACCAGTTTCTCCTCTGACAGACTCTCGATTGACTCCAGTTGAATCAAATTCACGGCTTCCAACCCCAGGCAACCGTACGATGTCTGAAACACGTCCGTTTTACGTCCATTTCGAGTCGTTACGAGCCGCAACTCTTACAGTCGTAATTTGGCTGTCTGCAAAACGTCCGGCGCAAGACGTTATAACCTTCAATTTAAAGATGTCTTGTTAAACGCGATATATACCATCACTGTCGATTACGTTAATTTTTTGTCGGTGGGTCAAGCAGCTGAAACAGAGACTTTGAAGTAATTGGAAAATTCTCTTGCGCTGGAGTGAGAAGATATTTTGTCCCCAAATTGCAACATTTCCCCACCGTTAGTTAAGTACATTTAAATGTAACGGAGGCAAAACAAATGACAAGTTTGTTAAAATCGACGAATTATTATTATACGGTGTTCGGTCGCTCGTTATGATCCGCGAGCCAGTTGCCAGCGCAAGGGATTAACCAGATGAAAGATCAGTTTTACGACTTTTTCGCGTCGGGGTGATCCTCCTGGAAATCTTCGTAATGAATGACCAGATATCGTGCTGTCGAGACCCCTCCATCGCAACTTTGCAACTCTCCTGTTGCATAAAATAAATTTTCAACTTCTTTCAGCTACGAACTAGACGGCGCTGTCCGCCCTTCTGCTCCGCGAACCCTCCGTCGCAAACAATCTCTCTCAACCTGCAACTTGTTTTTTGCAACCTTCCACCTGCTGCCGGGCAAACTTTCGAAAATTGAGTTTTTCATTCGCGATATACTCTTCGTGGCTTCCTGTTTACCGGGGTCTCCCGCTCTGGTCGGCCATTTTCTCCGGGCTGGAGATCTAACGATCCCTGTCCGCGCAGGGTGGCGGCCGAGCTGACATTTCCCCCGCAATAAATTCCACCTGGTCAGCCGGGCCGTGGGGCAAAAAATCGACGGGTAATGCGTATGGTAGGCGCTGTAGGAAATTACGTGTTCGCGGTTATTGGCAGAACCCGAGGAAACTCGCTTTCGTCGGCTGAGAATCGAGCGGACGGCCGGCCCGTGAGGCAAAAGCGGCAAAAAAGACTGATCGCCGAAGAGGAAGGAGAAAGAGAGAGAGAGAGAGAGAGAGAGAGAGAGAGAGAGAGAGAGAAATGAGGAGGAGCTGTCGAGGTCCAGAGTGTACTCCCTTCTTTCACGGTGGTCCCCGGCTCCGAATGGCTCTGCTCGTCTCTATCCGTGGGCCCCGTTTGACGAGAGGGGGGCCCCCGCGGCTAATATCCGACGCAAGCCAGCCCGTTTCGGGGCCACGTCGCGCCACTCTTCCCAGGGCATAATAATATAGACGTCTCGTTAGCCACGTCGCGCAACCACCGATCTCTCTCCCATCCGTAGAATTGGTTTTAAGAGCGAGCGCGTGCATCGGTAATGAGATGGCTCTGCTGATCTTTCGTTTCGTTTCGAATCGATGCCAACCTCGATCTCACCGTTTGCGTGGCTCTTGGTTTTTGAGAGTTTGCTTACTGCTAATTGATCGCTCGACATTGTCTTGAATGCTAATGGGTGCCAAGTTCAGAGTAGGGGAACTACGTCGTGCAGGGGTCGCGAAAGAAAAGTTGAAAATTATAACATTTTCGGTTGTATTGACAAATTGCGTACCGCGCTCGGCAAACTTTGCACAATGCATATATGCACTTTTTTAATTCACATTGATAAAATATTCTTAAATATTAGTGTATATTTTTTATAGTAGTATTTCAGAATATTATATTTAATATTGCTATATATTTTTTATAGTAATATTTCAGAATATTATATTTAATATTGCTATATGCTTTTTACAGTAATATTTCAGAATATTATATTTAATATTGCTATATACCTTTTATAGTAATATCTAAGAATATTATATTTAATATTGCTATATGCTTTTTACAGTAATATTTCAGAATATTATATTTAATATTGCTGTATACCTTTTATAATAATATTTCAGAATATTATATTTAATATTGCTATATATTTTTTATAGTAATATTTCAGAATATTATATTTAATATTGCTATATACTTTTTATAATAATATTTCAGAATATTATATTTAATATTGCTATATGCTTTTTACAGTAATATTTCAGAATATTATATTTAATATTGCTATATACCTTTTATAGTAATATCTAAGAATATTATATTTAATATTGCTATATGCTTTTTACAGTAATATTTCAGAATATTATATTTAATATTGCTGTATACCTTTTATAATAATATTTCAGAATATTATATTTAATATTGCTATATATTTTTTATAGTAATATTTCAGAATATTATATTTAATATTGCTGTATACCTTTTATAATAATATTTCAGAATATTATATTTAATATTGCTATATATTTTTCATAGTAATATTTCAGAATATTATATTTAATATTGCTGTATACCTTTTATAATAATATTTCAGAATATTATATTTAATATTGCTATATATTTTTTATAGTAATATTTCAGAATATTATATTTAATATTGCTATATGCTTTTTACAGTAATATTTCAGAATATTATATTTAATATTGCTATATATCTTTTATAGTAATATCTAAGAATATTATATTTAATATTGCTATATGCTTTTTACAGTAATATTTCAGAATATTATATTTAATATTGCTATATACCTTTTATAGTAATATTTCAGAATATTATATTTAATATTGCTATATACTTTTTATAGCAATATTTCAGAATATTATATTTAATATTATCATAATATATTTGATATTACTATAACTTATATTTAACATTACTAGATATTTTTTATAGTAATAGTTAAGAATCTGTTTATCATGTATTTTAGGTTTTAGATTTCAACTATTATTCATTTTATATTATGTATGTTAGATTTTAGATTTCAACTATTATTCATTTTATATTATGTATTTTAGATTTTAGATTTTAACTATTATTTATTTTTTATGTGTATTAAGATATTTGGATCACTCTGTATGCGATCACTCTATTTCCACAGAAATAGCTTTGGCTCGTGATACAGTAGTTGTCTTTTGAAATATGAAACGAGCACCTATCGTGCTTATAAATACTGGTTAGAAGGAGTGACTCACGCGATTAGAAAAAGGGATAAAAGATTGAAAGTGACTAGGTTGAAGCCTGCCAGTTTAACAGACCTATGAAAGATTCTATATATCATTGAAACAGAGATACCGGTTCGGTATTTGGAAAGAAGCATCTGGCCAATAGAGATCTTTAAAATTGCGTCGATCGAGCAACTTCCAGGCCAATTTCCCCTAAACGCTTCTTAAAACTGACGCGTCCCAGGTGTCCCTACCACAGACTCTTCCTCAAAGTCCCTACACACAATCATCATCGTTCACGTTAACCTTCAAGCTCAACCCACCCCTATCTATCCTCTCAGTCTCGTCAAACTTCATCAGAGACAACCTTCTGTTACCAAGAAGAAAGAAGAACAGTCTGTCGAACACGACTCCATTTGACAAATATAAAAAATCGTGGAAAATTACCCCGCCAGTATGTGGCAAAGCTAGACGAAACTAAAGTTGGAGAAAATCTTGACCTTCGTCACTCTAGCATTCATCTAGACATCAACGTTGCAAGGAGGAAGTCGCCCGGCAAAGTGAAGAAGAAACAGTCACCCAGTGTACACGCGGGAAAGGTGGAGGAACGAGCGTAGGGAGAAAGTATGGCGTGGAGGGGTGGGGGATGGGCAGCATGAGCGAGAACAAGAGCAAGAACAAGAGAAGCAGGTAGGTCGTAACGTGGCGCACGGAGCGTCTGGGGCCCACGCTCCGCCGCGCCGCGACAAGGTGGTCCTGGGGCCGAACGGGCCCCTCGACTCGCGGACGTGGGGCCCGCACGAATGCCCTCGATTTATGAACCACGAATTAAATACTATGATCCTAGTCGGCCGTGTGTCCGTGGCGCTCGGGTCATCCCGTGCACGCCGTCCAATGGAAATTGAATTCCTCTCGATCGAGTCTCGTCTTCTCTGGCTACCGGTGAATTCCCGAATCAAGATATAAGTAATAATCGATGAAACGAGACCGTGGAACTGAGATTCAGCTTGAAACGATTGAGCGTCAAGCGCGTAGGAAGGAACGAGGAAGTGTTTGCAGCATCCGTGTGTTTATAGTGATTAACCTGTTGTGCTGGAATGACGTCGAAAATTGCAATATTTTCTCAGCTGTAGGTATATTTAAGTATAACTCAGGCAGTGGAATAAATTTGTCGCTTCTCTATCGACGAGTTCGAAAAGTAAGCGACGAGTCATTGTACACGGTATCCGGTCACTCGTTACGGTCCGCAATCAGCAGTTTGCAACCAGCGCAAGTGGCTAAACTTAAGCTTCTGTTTGCGACGATTTTCCAAAATCCTCCAGTGTGCTCACGCGCTCGAAGAAGCAGACCTCGAGGATGCAGATGTTTTACCAAAGCACGATCATACGAAATTCTGTGAATTCTGAAATTCAGTCAGAATTGTCGAAACGTTCGTACATAGTTCGTATAGCGACACGAACGTTTTCTCCACGGCGAGGCGAACGAAACGCCAACTCCAAGTGAAACGAAAGCCACCCTGTATATACAGAGGAGCCTCTCACGGGTAGAGATGCATTCAGGCTCTCTCCTCTCGTTACCCGGTCGCGGCCACGATTATGATTTGTTGACCTGGACCACCGTGCCGGAGTCAACCTCCGCGGGGTACAACGCCAAGCCCTCCTCCTTCCTACGAGTGAACGAGAACCCTCTACATCGCTTCCCTGGCCTCGCACAGCTTCTCTGGCCGTGGACGGTTTCTCACAATCGGGGAAACTACCGGATCCTCGATCTCTCTCTCTCTCTCTCTCTCTCTCTACTCTCGGCTCTTACGGAACCGGAGGAGTTCGTCGAGGGTGGTCTCCTTCTCCTCGCACCCCCCACTCGCATCTTATCAGCTGCTCGCGTCGCTCGTCTGATTGATTCCGACTTGAACGCGCGATTAATAATTCGCCAGCGAGCTCCTCGATCAACGGACGACGCGTGCTCTCTCTCTCTCTCTTTCTCTCTCTGTCTCTGTTTCTCTCTGTCGTGGGGTTAATGACTGCTCCACTTCATCGACCGCGCGATGAATTTGGTACCGTGCGTCGTTTGTCCAAAGATCGTTCGTATTCTCGTTTCGAATATTTCGACGATGCTGTTGACGCGTGACTCGCTCGAGAGAAATCGTGAATTGCAGATGAAAAAATTCGTTTGGATTGATTCAGGTATTTTGGAGATCGTGACTCTTTGGGAGCTTGTTCCTCTGGGATTGAGCGTTTCGGTTTTTTTTTTTTTTGTTATATCCTTGATTAAATTCTGTGGACATTACGTTTGATTACATTTTGCGAGGCTTGTAAGGCTTGTATATATATATATATATATATATATATATATAGAAATTAAATGTTTGTTGTATTTATTAATATCTGGTTTTTTTTAAAAATAAATTTAATTTATATATAATAATCAATTAATTAATATTATCATTTAATTACTATAATACAATTAATGAAATATTATACAAACTATAATACTATAATTACAACAAATAATTAAAATATCATTTTATTATATAAAAAATTATGGGATGAACTATAAATTTATTACAATTTTTTATATTTTTAAAATTTTAGCATTGATTAACGATAGAAAAAAAACTTTACAATTTGTTAACATTTTCACAGATTATTACAAACTTATAAAATTTATTATATACATATTGTCGCCAGATCGAGTCTCAGTGGCCACGAATAAAATTGATCTCAAAATTCGAACTTCTTCGGCGGTGATTCGCAATCATTTGCTCGATCTGAAATTAACAGCGTGAAATCGAGAAGAATCTCCGCTGGTCTCCCCCCCCCCCTCCTCCCCCCCCCTCCTCGGATGTATTTATTCAACTACGATCTGTTTAGACAAGCCGCGGCCGTTTCCATTCTATCGATTTTCCCGTTCCCACACGCTGGCGACGTTGAATTTCTGCGGCGTCGTCGTCGTCGTCGTCGTCGCCGGCTTCCCCGACCGCTTCGGCGATGGTTTTAGTGGTTACAGTGGCTACACACCCCCGCGATAAACTCGAGGATTCGCCACGCTGGTACGGGCCGCCAGAATAGACGAGCAGAGCAGAACCGTCGTGCTATTAACATAAGAACACCGTGACCGATCGCTTCGACTCACCATTCTCTCTCTCTCTTTCTCCCCCTCTGATCTCTCTATTACACTGATTCCTTCACCCTCCACCAACTTATCCTGACCGTTTTTTTTTCCCTTATTTTTCTTTTTCTTTTTAGTGGGGGAGGGGGAGGAGAGATACGTGTCCGAAATGAGAATGAGCTGGGAAATTCGTGGTTGCAGGATTAAGAGATTGCTTCTTTTCCATGTGAAACGCTTCGAGGAGATGGAGTTAATGTTCCGTTAACAACCCTTCTCTGGACTGGGATAGATATGGATTTTCGTTACGTCCGGTGAAGGGACGCCCTTTGCGTTGATTTGCGTAGTTTAGTTGCACTGGCTGTAGTGGAGTTTTTCCCTCGGTTCCCTCCATCGTATCGCATCTCTCGGTTAAGTTGGCCAGAATTTTGGAAAATTTCTCGTTGACTCTTCACGCTTCTCCCTCGTGACCGAATTGCAAACGTTGGACAAAGTTTTCTTTTGAAGCGTGATTTTGGAGAATTGTACATTCACTGTTGATTTACTGGAGTTGCCACGAACTTTTTTGTACTTACAAAGAAGTTGTAACAGGAGCTTTATTTTGGAAATACAGGAATAATATTGATTTATTAATAAAATCGAATTTTAGAAAATTATATATTACATTTAATCGTGAATTTTTAAATCACGAATATCAATTTATTCAACGTTACCAACATTATTATTTAGATTCATATTAAAATGAAATTTTTTATATGGGATAGTTAAATTTAACAAATTTTTATCTTATTTATATTTATCATCTAGATTATTACTACTGTGAAAATATTTAATTATTCCAAAAAAGTTTATATACATGAATAATATTTATATTTATTCAAAAATTAGTAAAAAAATAAATTTATTAATTTTTATTCTTATAATTACATTTTCATTTTCATTTATCATATTTAATTTTATTAATAATTTTAATTATAGTTTACAATAAAACATTAAATTGCAAATTTGAAAAAATTCAATATTAATTAATATCATTAAAAATTTTAAGTTAAACAAACTGTTGATCTTCAAAATTAAAAAAAAATATTGTATATATATATATATATAAATTTTAACCTATAATCATATTAAAAAAATATAAATCTTTATAAATAATTTCACAATTTATTTCTTTTTCGTAATATTAAATTTCAAGTGTTAAACTATTAATATTAGAATTCACAGTAAAATTAAATTTATATAATTACTTCTCATTGGAAAATCTCCGACGTTTCGTATCGCGTAATAATAATAATAATAATAAAATACGCGATCTACTAATCTACTAATCACCGCGCGCGTAACGTCGAGTATAACCGAGGCAAATACTATCGAATCGAGGGACCAACCCGATACCCGATTGCTCTCGCAGGATCCAATGCCCTCGACCTCTTAACGCAACCCCAGCGTGGACAGAAAGGGGGTTGTCCCGCAGCGATCGCTACGGATCCTACTATAAATCAGCGTGCGCTAGCTAGACAGAGAACTATTACGTTCTCTACGAAGACATACACACACACACACACACACACACACACAACCACACACAGAAAGCCCAGGGGCTTTATTATGCCGGACACAATGTCCCGCGCGTCGCCCCGGCCACGTGACCACCGACTTCCGGCCGTAGTTTGGGTTCCGCTCGGTGACGTTTCCTCCCCTTCTTCGCGTGGCATTTTTCCACGGATGCAACCGGTGACGACGATCGCGTGTTGTCAGGTCGACGCGTGATTCCCTCGAATCGCTCTTCCTCCACAGGCCGCCGTTTCATCCGCGATTGTCACAACATCCATGGAGCATCGGGGTGGAAATTGATTCTTTGTGAGTCTGTTGTTGGCGATTCTGGCGAACGTGGGATCCGTTTCGAGTTTCGGGTTTGGCAGATGACACGGATGCAGAATTTGTAAGTTTTTTTTAGAATGGAGAATCGAATTGAATTAAATTGGAAAAGAAATATTGAATGAAAGAACTTTAAACGTTTCACTGGCTAGAATCGCCAGAGTCGGAGTATCCAAATTCATAAATTTAGTTTCTATCGTGAACTTTCTGTTCTTTTTTTCTTGCAAAGTTTCATGGATCAGTATCAGCTTTAATGAACGTCAAATTCCATTTATTAAGTTTAAAATTTTCTATTATTTTAATATTAATATTATTTATTTTAATTTGAATTTTATTCCATTTATTAAATTTTTATGTTCCATTGAAACGACAGACAGAGGAACCAGTTCCTGGAAACAATTTTTTTTATAAAAACTTCCTAGATTTACACGTATTTTAAAGTTTCTTTCTTGAAATACACAAATTTCACACATCAGTCATGGAGAACTTTTCTACATCCTTGTTTCATTAGAATGGCATTGGAATTCGTGGAAATAATTTTTCACAGAAATAGATTTACGACACTGTACGATACATATTTCAAAGCTTCCTTATCGAACTCCATAAATTTCACGTATCATGTTATCGCTTAGTTTCGACGTTAGCTGACGAGCGTCAAATAGCGTTGTAAATCCTCATTTCATTGGAATCTAATTCGCAGTGATATCGTACCGACGAGTTCAAAAAGAAAGCGACGAATTATATACAGTTTGGTCACTCGTTACGGTCCGCAATCAGTTGCCAAGTGGCTTTAACCTCTTGTGACGCACGTTGAGAATCTTTTTCCCTCCAAAATTGCAGTATCTCCTCAGTTTTAAGTATAATTTAAATATAACCCAGCAAAATAAGTAACAAATTCGTTACTTCTTGGCAATATCTATCCAGTGATATTGTTCCAGGCCCGAGTTGAGAAAGAATCCGATGAATTCTTGTACACGATTCGGTCACTCGTTACGGTCCGCAATCAATTGCCAAGTGGCTTTAACCTCTTGTGACGCACGTTGAGAATCTTTTTCCCTCCGAAATTGCAGTATCTTCTCAATTTTAAGTATAATTTAAATATAACCCAGAAAAATAAGTAACAAATTCGTTACTTCTTGGCAATATCTATCCAGTGATATTGTTCCAGGCCCGAGTTGAGAAAGAATCCGATGAATTCTTGTACACGATTCGGTCACTCGTTACGGTCCGCAATCAGTTGCCAAGTGGCTTTAACCTCTTGTGACGCACGTTGAGAATCTTTTTCCCTCCAAAATTGCAGTATCTCCTCAGTTTTAAGTATAATTTAAATATAACCCAGCAAAATAAGTAACAAATTCGTTACTTCTTGGCAATATCTATCCAGTGATATTGTTCCAGGCCCGAGTTGAGAAAGAATCCGACGAAATCATTGTACACGGTTCGGGTCGCTCGTTACGGTCCGCGAATCAGTTGCCAGCGCAAGGTGGGTTGAAGCTTCCTCATCGAACTCCACGAATTCCGTACATCGGTCACCGGTTAGTTTCGACGTCGACGAGCGTCGAGTAGCGTTCTAAATCCTCGTCCCATTGGAATTAATTCGCAGAGAGGATCTTTCACACAGATTTCCCTGGATCTCAGACATTGTATCTCTCGCGATGCATATTTCCCTTTTATCGAGCCGCACGAATCCCATCGTACATCAGTCGCCGGTCAGTTTCAACGTTGACGAGCGTCGAATCGTTGTAAATCGTCGAAACGGACAGAGATGAGAGACGTTGGAGCGCGTCTCTGGTGGGACACGAAACGGCCGAGGCTGCTGGTTCGCGCGCGAGCGCAACCGGACGTTCCCCCGGTACAAATTACCAGCTCGCGGGCGGTCGCGCGTGCACATTGTTCTGTCAGCGTGCGAAACGGCCACGATATCGACAGTTACGCATTACTCGACCTGCGGTCCCGTTCCACTGCCGCTCGCTCGCTTGCCGCGCGCGTACCATCGCCATTTGCATACGTGATTACACGTCGTGGAACCGGCCGAATTGCAACGCCTGCACTTGTATATATCTTTATGTACCTGTTTCTGGTTCAAAGGGCTACGTGTCAGCCGGCGCTCGTTCCTTTTCGCGCTGCTTTTACGCTTCGCGATCTACCGGGTGGGCACCTGTCAGCTGCCTGATCCAATAAATTCCATACTGCGGCTGTGTATTGTAATTGAGGGCTCGCGGAATCGAAACGGGCGAAATGTCTCACGACGCGTGTAACAGTTGAAAATAAATAACTCGAGTCTCTCCCTCCTCTTCTTTTTCAGAAATTTATTATTTGTCCTCGTACTTGTTTGATTCGCGTGGAATTGACGAAGCTTGATCGATAAATTGATATATGGAGTCTGTATCTGTATCTATGGATGGTATCTGGTTAGCATGTCGTGAGTTCATCGGCATTATGATTATTACAAATTAGAAATTTTTATTTCGACATTCGCTGCCAGGAAATCACGTGACGTCGTTATACTGCATGTTGCCAGTTGCGTTTGTCTCCCTAAAATGTAAATAAAGATAGAACTCTGACGTATAATCCATACATATATATATATATAGTTCAATATAGTTTGTGTAATTGAAATTGGACTATTAATTTTCCATTCATGCAATAAGAGATCCGATTCAAACGAGTGTAGTCAATCGGCGGGAGATTTATTTAATTGTTAATCAAAAAACTAAAATTCACTTCATTTTACATTATATACTGCAGTTATAGTATAATAGTATCACTTTATATTATATACTATAATTTTAATATAATATCACTTTACATTACATACTATAATTATAATATAATATCACTTTATATTATATATTATAATTGTAATTATAATATATATACTGTAACAATTCGCTTTATATTATATACTATAATTACAACTATAATATATACCATAGCAGTTCACATTATATTATATACTATAATTATAATTAGAATATATACTATAACAGTTCATTTTGTATTATATGCTATAACTATAATTATAATATATACTATAACAGTTCACTTTATATTATATACTATAATTATAATTATAGTATGTACTATAGCAGTTCACTTTATACTATATACTATAATCATAATTATATACTACAACAGTTTATATTATACACTATAATTATGATGTATACTATAACAGTTCACTTTATATTATACAGTATAATTATAATTATAATATGTACTATAACAGTTCACTTTATACTATAATTATAATTATACACTATAACAGTTTATATTATGCACACTATAATTATGATGTATACTGTAACAGTTCACTTTATATTATACACTATAATTATAATTATAATATGTACTATAACAGTTCACTTTATACTATAATTATAATTATACACTATAACAGTTTATATTATGCACACTATAATTATGATGTATACTGTAACAGTTCACTTTATATTATACACTATAATTATAATTATAATATGTACTATAACAGTTCGCTTTATACTATATGCTATAATTATAATTATATACCATAACAGTTTATATTATACACTATAATTATCATATATACTATAACAGTTCACTTTATTATTATGTACTGTACTATTTCATATTACAAGCTGTACGTAATTTATAATACCCATATAATTCATTAAAGTTCGCACGAACGCAGTCGTAGAAATTTTTCGCAACAGTGTCCGGAGGGAAAAGGGGTGTCTCACGGGCGATTATGCGCGAAAGGATGCACACACACCGGCTGGATCTCTGGAGCGTTGGGGTCGCAGGAAGACAACGACACCCCCGGTATCGTATCGCCGTCTCCCCCCCGGTGGTTGCATTATTTGTTAGCAATTTTCCGAGCTGTCGACCGTCCCCTTCTACCCATCCGATCCGGCTCGATCGTTATTGCGGTCATTGTCATTGTAATCCGGCCGGGAATAATGCATAATTCGAGCGAGTGTGCCGCGTGTGCGTACCATCCAGTCACGCCGATGCAACATCACGTCCGCGAATCGATCGTGTCACGGATCTCGGCCTTATCCGTTCGATTAATCACCTACTACGTGTATGGTGACATTGTCTTTCTCATTGTATTCCGAGTGTTTCGTCAGGTGAGAGTGCTATCTCTTTTGATTTTTCTTGTTCGTTGTTGCGTGAGTATCCAGAGTGAACTTTCGAATTTCGAAAAGAGAAAGTCAGTTCAATGTTCGATTTTTCTCAATTGCACTTGGTTCGATTTATTTCAACATTCAAAACGTTGTCTCGTTGCGATTTAACGCGTGTAACGCTGATACTAGTAATACTTGAGCGATGTATGGAATGGTGTTTTTGAGAATTTTTGACACTGAATTATTTCGTTAAGAATACATGTATATCGGCGATAGAGATTAATTGAACGAAATTAAATTAATTAAATGATTCGAAGATTGAATGATTTAATCGTAAAAAATCGATTGCAGTCTTTATGTATTAATTCTGTTGCTCTTTCTCTCTTGAATAAACAACGAGATAACTTCAGATTCCCATGTGCTATCTAAGCTTCACAGAACCAATATTTTATTTTTGCAGAAATAAGAGAATAACTATTAAAGTAGTTTTTCTTTTTACGTGTTTTTTGAAATTCCAAGATTCTTAAAAATACAAAGTCCCAAAAGTAGCTTTCGCGATTTATTGAAACTCGACACGAGTGACAGAGTTACTTTAAAAATTACAAAATAGCAGTCTGCCAAAAATTGCGTATTTTTTTTGAAATTCAAAGATTCTTATAAATACAGAGTTCCAAAAGTCGACACGAATGACAAAATTACTTTAAGACTGCAAAATAGCAGTAATTTTTCCAAAAATTACGTATTTTTTGAAGCTCGAAGATTCTTAAAAATACAGAGTCCCAAAAGTAGCTTTCGCGATTTATTGAAACTCGACACGAGTGACAAAGTTACTTCAAAAATTACAAAATAGCAGTCTTCCAAAAATTGCGTATTTTTTTTGAAATTCAAAGATTCTTAAAAAAACAGAGTTCCAAAAGTCGACACGAGTGACAAAGTTACTTTAAAAATTACAAAATAGCAGTCTTCCGAAAATTACGTATTTTTTTTTTTTTGAAATTCGAAGATTCTTAAAAACCCAGAGTCCCAAAAGTAGTTTTCCATCGAAATTCGATACGAATGGCAAGATTCGTTCGCAGAACAGGCAGCTAATAAAGTCGGCCACCCTTCTACCAGGTATTAATGGAGCTGGTTGGAAAAAGGGGGTGGTCACCTGGCTGCAGGTTCTTGCTGGCCACGTGAACCGGTCGATGCCGAAATCCGATTACGCAACAGAGATTCGCGAGGGAGTAAAGGGGTGAGGCAGAGTTTTGCTGCGGTCGAGGCGTGTTCTGCGGCCCGTTTATCCCGCCACGGATCGTAATTTGTAATACAGCGACGTCCGCCGGATGAAAAATAACGCGCTCGAACGGCGAATAACGCGTCGACGTGGTCGGCCTGTCGAACGGTGCGCCTCGATGAGCCACGAAGACGTATACCGGGTGAGACAGCCGGCGTTCGCTTCGCGGAACCGCTCGACTGATTGATGAGACCGCTTAAGTAACCCGGGATTTGCGTAATTTTCAATTTGCGCGACCGGCGGGGAGGAGGGGCGGTATTTGCCTGACGTTTTATCGCCAGAATGTGCAAGTAATTTCGTGCAACATTTTGATTAGCGAGGATTAGTCAGTCTGGTGTCGGAATTAATTTCCCAACATGACTTTGATCATCCTTTGCTCAAAATGTCCTTTGGGTCTATTTTTCTATTATTTGTTTGTTATTAATTAATACCAACATCAAAATTTAAAAAGTACTTACAATATTGTACAAATGAATTTATAGTTTATCCCACAAAATTTTTATACAATGAAATTAATTAGATAATAATATTTAATTAATTATTATTGCATATAAATGAAATTTATTTTGAAGGAAACTAGATATTAATAAATACGACAAACATTTAATTTCTAGATATATATTTATCTTTTTTATTTTACAAAAAGTTACTTTCGAGATAATTAATAAATTATTAAAATAAATTAATTAACCCTGATACAAAAGGTACAGGACTGGGGACTAATTGGATTTCTCGTTATTCACGCTGAACAGAAATAAGCGTATAACCAAATTAAAGAATGATAAAATAAACTAGATTGTATTACTAAATTAATATATCGTTAAATTCCATAGTTGAAACAATAAACTACCAAATTGAAGAATATTATAAATCTACAACATCTAAGATAGAGAAGCATCCGTGCACATCTCGCTAATTGTGACTTACCTACGTGAAAGGGGCAAAAACTCAGCGCTCTGACGTTAGTTAAAAGTCACTCCACGTCAGACACCACGACGAAAACAAAGAAAAAAAAAAAAAAAAAAAGAAAAGGAAAAGCTGACAAAAATCAGGGACAAGATTCCATTAGCTGCTATTTCACTTAACTGGCCCGTGTTCCACCCTCACCCACGCGAGCGCAGACACGGTCCAATCGAGAAGCGGCTCACCCTCGAGTAGAACCGAGGCTCACCCTCGATTACGTGGTAACGAAGGTCTCTGTCCGCCGGTATATCGCGGTCGAAAGAAGGAAAGAGGACTGTAAAATTCAGGAAGGAACATTAGGGAGAGGAAGGGGATGGGGGAGGTGGCGCCGGTTCGTTGATCACCCCCTGGGTGCCTGGTTGAATTAGGGGGACCGGGGTGAGCCGTGTTTATTGACACAGGAAGCGATTGCTGCGCCTATGGCGCGCTTCCACGGTCCACGGTGGAGACACGAGGAGAGACGGCGAGACCGATTCCAAGTGGGAAGAGGGGTGGACTGGTTGGTCCCTTCGTTGACGTATTTGCACCGTAATCCCATGATAAATTGCCAGGGATAAGCTCTATTAATTTTGCGTTATAAAGTCGCGAGGCAGAGGGAGCGGATGGGGCCAGATACCGGCGCGTTATGGAGACGTAAAAGTATCCTCGACGAGAGGGGGTGCCGCAGCCCTCGCTTCGTTTACGGGCCAGTTAAAATTTAATCTTCCTACGTTCCTTCGTCTGACGCGAGTGTTTTGATTTTTTCAATGGGCTTCGGGGTTGATTAGTTCGTTCACTTGCGGGAGGATCCTTTCTTTAACCTCTTGCGCTGGAACGACGTGCCACGCACGTCGAGAACGTTTTCTCCCAAAATTGCAACATTTTCTCAGTTTCATGTGTGTATTTAAAGGTAACACGAACGATAAGTTTATATTGCTTCGTAATCATTTCTATCCAGCGATATCATATTGACGAGTTTAATAGAAAGCGACGAATTGTTGTATACGGTCGCTCGTTACGGTCCGCAATCAGTTGCCAGCGTAATTGGTTAAGTTATAACCTGTGGTTGTATTATATCTTGAATTATAATACTAGGTGGCTAGAAGTGCGTGAGAAGAAAGAAAGTATGTTGGCGCGAGGCATTATTATTATTTTCCTTCCTCTTTTTTGAAAAAGGAGAGAATCGAGCGAGTGTGAAACAGAGTCGATTCGAATTGCGAAAAGGAGTTGATTGAGCTGTCAGAAAAAGAGTTTATTCGAGTTCTGACCGCGTATATTAACGTCAATCCGTGTTCATTGCCTTGTTTTTAATTACCTACTGTTTAATCACCAGCATCGTGTTATCAAATAAATATTATTTATTACCTACACAGAGAATAAAGCAAAGTGCCACCTAGTATGTGCCACCAAGTTCCTCAGCTCTAAGTATATTTAACTATAATCCAGGCAAAACAAATAATAATTTTATTACTTCTCAATGATTTCATTTGATCCAGCGATATCATACCGACGAGTTCAACGGAAAATGTAAAGCGAATCGTTGTATACGGTTCGGTCACTCGTTATGGTCCGCGAATCAGTCGCCGGCGCAAGCGGTCAACTTTGTTCGATTTTCGTTTTTGCATACATATAAATGCAAATGTCTTTCTTTCGTTCCTCTGGTATTTGTAAAATTTCACTAACGCGCGAGACTGAATACCGAACACAACCTGATCAATGGTAATTAAATCGTTCGCGCCATCAAACCTCTTCGAGACATCAAAAAAATACTTCGTCCCGATCGTGCCGTTTTAAACTGGAAATCACCAACCAAGGGACACACGACCGAAAATCCTGCTGCACGACCTTCAGACGCGGGTTCAGATACACCGGCAGATAGGCTTATTGATGATGTCACGGTGGTTAGACGATCTGTCGTGGAACGAGTTTCAGGCCCCGGACTCGTCGGTACTGCCGTGCACGTCATCTCGATTCCGATCTGGCGAACAGTGTTGGCGTTATGTCCTCTAATGCAGATTAATTTATCAATCGGCGACAAGATAAGCTGGCCCAACTCGTTGTTCTTCGCGCGATATCTGTTGGAGACACGTGAAAGAAAAATAATCGCCGACTGTGTAACATTTATTATATATGTATGTGTGTGTGTGTGTGTGTACTGTACAGGGTGTTTCGTAACTTGTGGGAACCACTTCGTGAGCTGATTGTACGCCTAAAGATAATGAAAAAAAGTCATATAGATATATGTCCTATCTGTCTTCGTTTACGAGAACGAACTTTCTGTTTTAATTGCTTTTACAAATGATGCTCGAAACGACCACCTTGCGTTTGAAGACAAGCCTGCACGCGTCTTGTCATTCATCTGGTTACTCTCTCTATCATTCCTGGTGTTTCTGGAATTTGTCGGAAGCCTTGCTCTAATCTATTTCGTAGTATTTCAGCATTTTCAATCGATGTCGCGTATACAATAGATTTTAAATGTCCCGACAAATGAAAATCCAATGGATTCAAATCCGGAGAACGAGCAGGCCATGCAACAGGACCCCCACGACCAATCCATTTATTTGCAAAGTGTTGATTTAAAAATTGCCTAGCCACTCGGCTAAAAATGCGACGGAGCTTCATCATGCGTTAAACCGCATACGAAGTCTATTAATGTAAAGAATAATTTTATAATTAAATGTTAAATCATTAAAATAAAGTAATATGGCGACCTTTTAATCTTTTTAGGGAAATTTGTTATTTAATTTGATGATCCGCGGTAAGAAATACTTAAATTTTATTTATGTGTTGTTATTATAATTTATGAATAGAAATTATATAAATAAATATTTAATAAAATAATATTTTAAATCAAAATTAATTTTTGAATAATTATTTTCAAATATTAATTTGAAGGAAGATTTAATAGTAAATTAATTGAATTATTTTAATTGAATTGAGTAATAATTGGTGTACAAATTGCCCGTCAATTTCTAATGGGAACAGGTCGTAACATAGTAAATGTTACGAATATCGACTGGAACTTCCTCTAATATTTCGTGTGAACGCGTGCTGAAAAAATCAACGTAATTGTGCCTGTTTGTTCAAGAAGAAAAGGTCCAATTAAAAATTTATCAGTTACTCCTGCCCATACGTTTAAACTAAACTGGCGTTGATGTCTTGAATGCACAGTAACGCGTGAGTTTTCTTCATCCCAATTATGATTATTATGAAAATTGAATATACATACCATCCCTGGTAAAACTAGCTTACTAGAGTTTGCTCTGTTATATCTGAAGACAGATAGGACATTTATTTATATGACTTGTTTTCATTATTTTTAGGCGTACAGTCAGTTCTCGAAGTGGGTCCCACAAGTTACGAAACACCCTGTATATATTTACACACACATGCATAGTACGTGTAGTGTACATACGATTAGATTCGTGGGAAGAAGACGTTTGTCTTTGGTATTTTGGATGTACGAGTGGACGATGACCCAAGGGGCATTTGTCATTCGCACCAGCGCTGATCCAATGATAGGGCCCCGGTCCAAATGGGGTAACCACCGATCTTCGGTCATGTTTTACGTTTGTCGTTGTTAAATGGGGCCTGAGGTGATTCCGATTGCGATCGTGTTGCTCCTTCCTTACGGTCGCTCGTCTGTTATCGTTGCGCATCGCCGCTTGGAATTCTGCCGGCGAAAATTAGCGCGGCCCTCCGCGTCTGATCGATCTCGGGTTGAAGATGTGTAATACAAATTTATCAACGAGTGTGATTCGTTTATCGAAAGTTCGAGACACTGGATCGCGACTATCCAAAACCCTTCGTCACACTTTGTCTTTCGATTTGTAATTTCTTCTCCTTGCCTTCAATCGAACGAACGTTAACGAAGATCGCGAGGATTTCAACTAGAAAATTGAAAAGTCGACGAAACCAAGATTGGCCATTAAGATTTCTTTATCCCCCGTATTGTAATTCTCGTCAATTCCTGACCAGGTTGTAATCGTCAGATGAAAGTTTCAAAAATCCATGACCCTTACGATCGAGAAAATAATCGTACCTAATTTGCCGATTGCGCTGCATGCCCGCGAGAAATCAAGTTCCAAAGTATCTCTCGTTCCTTTATCGACGTTCGTGGAAACGACTCGAAGAAGGAATCTTATCCCAGCTTTCTCTTTTTTTAAATCGCCGATTTCAAGAGCGCGGTTGTCGGCAATTTACGGTAACACGAACGTTACGTGCGTTTCGCGCCAGCCATAATTATCGCCCTTTCTACGAGACGGCACGCGAATATCAGTAGGACTTGCGGCGCACGCCTCGCCTGTTCATTAATTGCCGAACGACCGTTCGTTCCACCAGGTTTTCTCGACTCTGGGAAACAAAATTTGCGTAGAACGTGTATCGCCGTGAATTTCGACTACATAATGCGCATGTATGTACATACCTTCGTCCTCGTTCGGGGTCTTTGTTTGAAATTTATTGCTACAACGCCGACAATTTTCGAGAGGAGAAATTTATTTCGAATTTAAAGATTTTGACAGACTTGGAGATATTTTGCGTTTGTTACGAATTTACTTAGAAATTTAAAAAGTAGTAAATTTAGAAATTTTGATAGCTTTCGAAGTTTCACGTTGTTTTGAATTTCGACAGCTTTGGAGATTTCGCGTTTCGTTGGAAATCTAACTTTAAAACTTGAAAATATCGACAGCTTCGAAGATTTCGTGTTTCAAATTTAGAAATTCTGCTTTCAAATTTAGCTTTGGAGAGTTTACGTTTGTTGGAAATTTAAACACTTGAACACTTTGGAAATTTCATTATTGATTTGAATATTTAAACTAAGTTATTTCCTTGGAGAATTTCTTTTATAACAGTAGGATTTTAATATTTCTCAATCCTTGGGAATTTTATTTGCGTTAATTTGAAACGTCGAATATTTCACAGCTTTGAGGATTCTATTCGAAATTTTTGAGTTTCATAACTTTCCAGAGACTGATTAGAATTAAATTGTTAGAAACTTGAATCTTTGACATTCACAGTTCAAAATTATTCACATAACAATATATTAAAAATTCAAAGTATTTGCCATCCTCAAAGAGTACTGGAAACCTGAAAATTTATTATCATCCAGTTCAAAGTTTCCGAATCACTTTCTCCCTCGTAAAATAACATTTCAACCCCTAGTATCAAAATTATTATCTTCATTCAAATCAAATTGCCTTTCAATTATCGACGAAACTACCAGAAAGACAGAAATAAAGAAAAAGAAAACGAGAAGCAACAGTGAATTTTTATTTGACAGGACGCAGTTTGTTTTATTCATTCTGTAAAGAAAAAAATAAAATAAAATAAAATAAAGAATAAGAAATATATATATACATATATATGTATGTATTTATAGAGAGAAGAAAAAGAATTGCAAGATCTACTTTCTTTCAAGGGAGTGAACGTCGAGTGAGGATGGTGGAAGGTGGAGGAGGAATATCGAGGATCAGGCGCAGAACAAAGTCCTTTGAGAGGAGCGGAATAAATTTGCATGGATTACGATAAAGTTGCGCGAGAGTGCATCGCTTATTGCGCCAGGCTCCACTCTCTTTCTCTCTCTCCTCCTCGCGACGTTGTGCAAAATAAAAAAGCTGGCGACGTGAACGCCCGGGCCAGCTCAAGCGGAAAAGGCGTCCACCGATATTGTTGCTGCAACAATGTCCTCCGATCCTATCAGCGAGGTGTGATTGTCATGAAAAATGGCCCGCTCCTCGTGCCAGCGACGACGCGGCCTGTTACGCGGCACAATTTTTCAAAGGATTTCGTACACGTCGTTACGTACGAGGTAAGTGCTTTTTGACGAATCACTTTCGCTTTATTTGTTCCCACCGAGTGTTCAGGATCGCCTGAAAGTCTGAAAATTAAGAATTTTCATCTGTATATTTTTTATTCTCTATGAATCTCTGTATAATATTTTATTATATTCTATATATTGTTTAACTTATCTTTTATTTTCTATATATTATATATTATATTCTATATAGTCTGTATATTCTGTATTATATTCTATACATTCTATATATTATATATTATATTTTATATAGTCTATATATTCTATATTATATTCTATACATTCTATATATTATATATTATATTTTATATATTCTATACATTCTATATATTATATATTATATTTTATATATTCTATACATTCTATATATTATATATTATATTTTATATAGTCTATATATTCTATATATTATTTAATATTATTTTCTATATATATATTATTTAATTTTATTTTCTATTTATTACATATATTACTTAATTTTATTTTCTATATATTACATATATTATTTAATTTTATTTTCTATATATTATATTCTGTAACATTTTATTGCTGGTCAGATTATTTGCACAGTGTGCTTAACGGACTAAACACTCAAAGGGTTAACTGTATAAAATGTCACGTAATTCGAACGTTGGTCATATCTACGTTCTGAAGATTTTGCATATCGTACTTATTGTTTTGTTGTTGTATGTCATTGACATCGAACGAATTTTTAACAATTGTTTCCTTGAATTTATAACTGATGGATTTACAGTTTATTAGCAATCATTTTCAACTGCAGGTAAGTGAAATTCTGATTATCGTGTGTCAAGAATTTGATGTTAATTAGAATTTTATATAAAGCGACGTATTGAGACACATTTAAGACTTAGCTCGTGGATTCAGCTTGACTTTGTTGTCACTTTGTAAATTACTCTGCATTTACACGTAAATGTTCAGATTATATTTATGCAAGTCCACAGATTTCGTATAATTATTACATTCGGTTAAATCACGAAATATCTTCTACTATATATAATATTTTTTACTACTAATTATATTTTACCATCACTCTGTTGATTCCCAATTTTAACCTTGCTGTTCTAAATGAAATGTTCATTCAGATTATACTTGTGTAATTTTTTTCATGCAACGTTCGGATAAATCATACATTTTCTACCATAATATTTTATTCTACCATCACTCTGCTGATTCCCAATTTTTTACCTTGCCGTGCCAAATTCAATTTCACTTCCACTCCCAACAAACATTCTCACCTCCAAAGTTACAACGTTCCTCGTCATCCCCAATTCGAACGAGCCACCAAAAACCATCCTCCGTCCTTCTCTGAGGGGGGGGGGCAAAGAGAGACCGATGACGGTATCCTCTCGGCCCTAAGTAGGCCTCGCGTCCTAAAGCAATTAACAGTTATGGTAATAATCGTTAACGATCGGCGGAACGAGCGGGCTGAACAAGGATGGAACGAGAGTCCGTAGAAAAGCGGGAAAGGAAGGGGGAGGAAGGAGAGGGACTGTGGAAGAAAGCCGAAAAAGGAGTGGCCTGAGTGGCTTTGGTAGCAGCAGGCACAAGAGGCGGCGGCTTAACGTTGAAGAAGACGAAGAAGAAGAAGAAGAAGAAGAAGAAGAAGAAGAAGAAGAAGAAGAAGAGAAGGACGACAATGACGAAGAGGAAAGGGAAGGTCGATCGAGCGAAGATTATACGACTGGACATTTCGGGCATTTTTACGAAAGGGACGCGCAGGAACGCGTGTTCTATTAGCTAAGACAAAAGAGCGGCGCCTAGACGGGGGACGGGATCCTGAAACTGTCCGACAGCGTTTATTTATGCGGCGAACCGCGGAAAAAGATGTAAGTCCCTCGGTGAATTCCGAGGGCCGGGCCCCGGCACCCACCGACAGGGGATATTATCTGCCGCAAGGATATAATCGACGTGTCCTCCGACTCGTGAGGACACATTTTTGCCGGCCGTTCCAACGAGGAACCGTCGTCGTCGCCGCCGCTCGACACGCGTCCTTCGCGCCGCCTGTTTTTCGCCAGCTCCCTGAAATAGGGCCCCTGGGAGACGGCGATAGAAAAATTACCATTTTCTCGAGTTTGCCGGATATTTAATTGCTTGCCCTGTGAACGTTTTTCTTCTTCTTGTTCTTCTTTTTCTTGTCTTTTTCTTTCACGTCGACAGCGACGACAGTAGATGTGTGTGTAGTAGTTTGTGGTTTTGAGACGTCAGAAGGGGCCAGGACAGTGTGAAATTTTCAAAAAAGAAATCGATTCTTTTCCGTTTAGTTTCAAACAGTAGTTTGAAGTTCTTAGAAGTGAGATGTAAAAAGTCGTAGCCTTTGAAACGATTTATTTACAGATTCTCTGGGGTATAGATTCACGGAATAATCAGTGTAATCGAATTCGTATCACTGTTTGCAACTTTGAGCAGTATTATAAAGTGTTTATTACCCAAGCCTAACTCAAATTTAACTCAAATCTAACCCAAACCGTATACAATAATTCGTCGCTTTCTTCTTGAACTCGTCGGTACGATATCACTGGATAGAAATCATCGAGAAGTAAGAAATTTATTATTTGTTTTGACTATTTTGTTTTACTTAAATAAAACTGAGAAAATATTATAATTTTGGAACAAAAAGTTCTCGACGAGCGTGACACTTGGCAACTGATTGCGGACCATAACGAGTGACCAGTACCGTATACAATAAAATTCGTCGCTCTCTTCTTGAACTCGTCGGTACGATATCATATAGAAATCATCGTGAAGTAAGAAATTTATTATTTGTTTTGCCTAGTTTGTTTTACTTAAATAAAACTGAGAAAATATTACAATTTTGGGACAAACAATTCTCGACTTCCGTCATTCCAGTGCAAGAGGTTAATACAGTAAGTAGTTGTATTTGGCGTCGATAAATTCTTCGACGACGTTTTCGATCGTTCCTTCAGATTCGTAAACGATTTTTTCGCTGACGGGGAAAGTTTGGAGAGACGCCAGTGTTAAAACGACGGTCAAAAGTAAAGTAAGAAACAACGTGTACGAAACGAGGGAGGGCTGAACGTGTAAAAAAGAAAATCTACACGTCTCTCAGTATTCGTTTCATTCACCGTACAAAATTGTCCGGCCAGTTCCGTATAATTTCTACATCGAACGATTTTCGACCACGCAATCCGCTGAATAATAGCCGGCTGAATTATTAAAATCATCGTAAGAGCTTTGCGCCCCACGTGCATGCGCGATAATGCCATCCTCTCGCTCTGTCGTGGGGCGAAAGAAAGAGATGAAGAAAAAAAAAACGAAGAAAAAATGGGGGGAAAAGAAAATAATCGACAGTGTGACCAAATTGCGAATCGCACGAGCATCATCGGCGAGGCACTCGTTGCATTAACATAATGGTGGAAGAAGTTCGAGCCGAAGAAGCGCCATTATCCGCAGTTACGAGTGAAATCGGTCCCATTACGGGAATGCCTTATGAGCACTGGCGGGCGCGTAAAAGTGCCAAGTAACTAACAGGTTCTATAGAACGCCACCGGAGGGTATAGCAAGCAATAAATTGCGCACAACGGCCGTCTACGGACGACCGAGACCGAGGAGACGACGACTTGGAATCGGCTGTCTCTCGTCGAACTGCATAATTTAACCGGACTCCATTAAAACTTCGAAGGAAATCGTGGAACGGTAACCGCGGAGCGATGAAATTGCAAGAGCTGCGGCTTCTTATCAGCTTGTGTTCTTAAAATGAAAGGGAAAAAAGAAAACAGAAAAAAAATGTGACGGTGTCACCTGGTGATTTTTCGTGATTTGCGTAAAATCGAATCATTTCTACTGTTTTGCTTTGTTAACAACCTCGATAGATCGTTTCGTTGCTTTCTATTTCTCCATGTTTCATTGCCATTGAATCAACAAATATTCTCGAGCTGTCCTGTTTCCCAGAGTTTCCACTATTATTTTGTTATTACTTCGCGTGATTTGAAAATCTCATCTTTGTTTCTCGAGTGCGGTTCTGTTTTTATTGCGCGTCGGTCGAAAATTCTGGAGCTCCACTTTTGTTTGTTGCAATTGTTTCGGTAATTATTGTTAATCTACCAGGATATTTGTTTCCCAGACTTGGATTCATTTCCCCATCAAGTAAATGAAAGTTCTCTCGAGTCTTTCCACCGATGACTCATCTAATCATTCCAGCAGTTACAAGTTTCAACCTCAGTATTTTCCAAAATCATTTCTTTCGACGTTCGAAGATCGTGCGTACAGAAGCGTGTTTCGTCAGATCGACGAGATCTTTGTCATGCTATTCGAGGAAAATTCCCTAAATTAAAACTGTCAATTGCTTTTTTGTTTTTGCAGTAATTCTCACAATTGACACTATGTCCATCACGATTAATTGTTTCGTCATTAGATGTCATTCATTCATGAACAATCGAATCGTTAATCGTAGGAATTAAAGTTGATGCTATTCCTGGTCGAACTAATCAATTAAATTTATTTTCAATTCGACCTGGATTATTTTTTGGTTAATATTCAGAAATTTGTGGAATCAATCATAGATTTAGACTAATTACATTGGAATTATGTTGGAAGGAACAAATTATTCAAATTTTATCAATTGAACGAATAACAATAATAATTTATATTATATGAAAAGTTTAGTTAATATCATGACATTAAAATGTCGTTTTAAAATAAACTGAATAAATTGATCTTCTATTCCACAAATAATACCAGTTAATTGATTAATAATTTATTTATTCCGTTTATTAATTTTGACAACAACTCTGTTTATTTTTATTATCAATGCAATTAATTATAAGTTAAATATAGGTAAATCTAAATTTACAAATTTAAACGAAAAATTTATGTCAAAGTGAAATTAATCTGAGTAAATTTATTCTTATTTAAATTTATTCTATTCCACAAATAATACCAGTTAATTGATTAATAATTTATTTATTCCGTTTATTAATTTTGACAACAACTCTGTTTATTTTCATTATCAATGCAATTAATTATAAGTTAAATATAGGTAAATCTAAATTTACAAATTTAAACGAAAAATTTATGTCAAAGTGAAATTAATCTGAGTAAATTTATTCTTATTTAAATTTATTCTATTCCACAAATAATACCAGTTAATTGATTAATAATTTATTTATTCCGTTTATTAATTTTGACAACAACTCTGTTTATTTTTATTATCAATGCAATTAATTATAAGTTAAATATAGGTAAATCTAAATTTACAAATTTAAACGAAAAATTTATATCAAAGTGAAATCAATCTTAGTAAATTTATTCTTAATAACGAATCTTGTTTTTTTATCGATTCTTCATTGAAAAAATCGCCCACGACCAAACGAGAAACGTACTTTTTCCAATCGAAAGTCGTGCAGGATCCATCTTTATTCGTTGCAATTATACTCGACAATTCCAAGCACACCTCCCGTCACCAAAATCATCCAACGCCTGGCTAACATAAGCGCCGCACGCGATCCTCCTGAATGCCTCCCCCAAAAGAATGGAAAAGCATGCCGCTTCTCTAGGTGGTCCAATAATAAGACAATAAGTTAGGCCCCGGGTCTTGGTTGATATCAGTGCGGGATCGAGGCTGGAACAACGGAGAAAGACGCGAGCGAGTCAAGAGCGAAGGGATCCGAGAGAAAAGAAGAAGAAGAAGAAGAAGAAGAAGAAGAAGAGGAGGAGGAGGAGGAGGAGGGGGAGGAAGAAAGAAATAAGGGGGAAGAAATAAGAGAGAGAAAGGACGAAGAGCGAGTGGTATGCCCGGAGTGGCGCCAGAAGTCTTTCCTCGTCCTTCGTGCTCCCTTGTCCGGCGTTGGTCGCGCGGTGCTGGGCCATTATCCTCCGGACCGTAGGACCTCTCTCTTCGTCTCTCTTCGGCCAACGTGTTACCGTGTCGATCCAATTCTCTCGGGCACCGCGGTTCACAAGGGGAATTAATAATCTTTCTCTCTCGCCGGTGCGGTAGCGGAGGCATGCATTTCCTCTACCCCGCGATTTTTTTTTGTGTGCGTTGTATTTTCAATGAGAGAAATTTGAAATTTTCATTGAAGCATCCCAGAGTCTCTGATTTTTGCGAGTTTTATTTATTTTAGGAACTTGCGGATAATTCCTATTTTCACTAAGTAATCCTTTTTTCTGAAACGTGGAAATTTGCAAGTTTCCCGGAGCAGTGGGTTTCTTTGTGTTTTCAATGAGAGAAATTTGAAATTTTCATTGAAGCATCCCGGATTCTCTGATTTTTGCGAGTTTAATTTATTTTAGGAACTTGGAGATAATTCCTATTTTCACTAAGTAATCCTTTTTTCTGAAACGTGGAAATTTGCAAGTTTCCCGGAGCAGTGGGTTTCTTTGTGTTTTCAATGAGAGAAATTTGAAATTTTCATTGAAGCATCCCGGATTCTCTGATTTTTGCGAGTTTAATTTATTTTAGGAACTTGGAGATAATTCCTATTTTCACTAAGTAATCCTTTTTTCTGAAACGTGGAAATTTGCAAGTTTCCCGGAGCAGTGGGTTTCTTTGTGTTTTCAATGAGAGAAATTTGAAATTTTCATTGAAGCATCCCAGAGTCTCTGATTTTTGCGAGTTTTATTTATTTTAGGAACTTGGAGATAATTCCTATTTTCACTAAGTAATCCTTTTTTCTGAAACGTGGAAATTTGCAAGTTTCCCGGAGCAGTGGGTCTTTTTTGTGTTTTCAATGAGAGAAATTTGAAATTTGCCAGCATGCCAGATTCTCTAATTTGTGCGAATTTTATTTATTTTAGAAAACCTGAAACAAGGAACTTGCAGATAATGGTGTGCATTACAAATTCCGAGTCCTAGAATGTTACTTCGAAGATAGGAATAGCCTGTCGTAGGTATCGTGGAAAAGTAAAAAGATAACGTCAGATGGTAATGTCATATTTTCGCTAATTGTAAGTAATTTTCTACCCACGTGAAAGTAATACCACTACCACGTCTGAGTAATTTTTTTTTCCAAGTACGCGTGTACAATTCAGTCTCTCCCTGTACAATTCTTACTCGAAATTTCGTGACTTGAAACTCACTGTGATCAGTTCAAGAAACACCCAAACAGATTCACTAAAGTCCATACTTCTACAACTACCATCTCACACTCCGCAACTATAAACAGAAAATCGTGGTTCCGTAAAAACGGTGAAGTGCCCGGAAGTCGTTGGAGTCAGCACGATGGAACACGAATATTCTCGATTGCACGTTATTCCTAACCAATCCGAGCTTATCACTATGCATGAGACAGGAGGTAAGAGGGGTTGGTTCGATAGAAATCGGCCAGGGCATAAAGACCCGGATCCATTATTCCATTAATACTCCTCTCATCTAGCCGGTCCTTGTGCCTCCTTCAGATTGCAAGAACGACGAGGTATCCTCGCGCCTTGAGCCCCCTTTAATTAGTCAGGCTCGAAGGGAGGACAGACACTGGCGTCTGTGCATAGGAATCGGACAGAGAATCGCGCCGATTCCCTCGCTTACTTAACTTTCGAAGAGGAATGCCTGGCTCGCCTCCGCTGGATCGACACGGTTATATATATATATATATATATATATATATATATATATATATATATATATATATATTAGTATATTATAATATATTATATTAGTATATATTAGTAATTATATATATATATATATATATATAAAAGTGAGGCGAGGATGGTTCCACGGTTAGGAAGATAACGGTCTAGCATTCGATTTGTTTTAAATTATGTTTTTTTGCAAAAATTTGGTGGTTTGAGAAAGATAGATTTTTGCTTCGAGGCACAAACTTTCGTAGAGTGAGAAATTTGTGAAAATTGGGGATGGATGGATGAATGATACGAGTAGAAAGTTGTAAATTTGGAGGTGAGGAAAATTAGGAGTATTCTTGATTCAGGATTTTTCAGTAATAACATTATAATAATAATATAATAATATCTTTTCAATAATAATTCGTCAATCTGTCAACATTATAAATTTCAAAAATTCCGCAAAAACCATTTGCCACGGTAAATTAACTAATTTCCAACAATATAAATTTCAGAAAATTCCTCAAAAACCATTTACCACGAAATTAACCAATTTGTCAACAATATAAATTCCAGAAAATTCCTCAAAAACCATTTACCAGGAAATTAACCAATTTGTCAACAATATAAATTCCAGAAAATTCCTCAAAAACCATTTACCAGGAAATTAACCAATTTCCAAAAATATAAATTCCAGAAAATTCCTCAAAAACCATTTACCACGGTAAACTAACTAATTTTCAACAATATAAATTCTAGAAAATTCCTCAAAAACCATTTACCACGAAATTAACCAATTTCCAAAAATATAAATTCCAGAAAATTCCCGAAAGACCAATTTTTCCACTTGGAATGTCCAAAAGAATCGAAATCGTTCTCGGAGTGAGAGTTTCTCTCGTAATGCGCGGTTCTTCCCGATTCCCCTGACGCGGGTAGTGAGGAAGGATATAGAGGAAAGAGGGGGGGGGGGAAGAGGAATTCCCCCCGGATCGAGGCTGATCCTCTTTCGCGGCTCATCAGCGTAACTCGCGCTGTCAACGGCTGGACAACGGGTGGCGGCCCGGGGTTGAAGTGTTTATCGGCGCTGGCGGAACACGCCGGCGTTACAAGCGGCGCTTCGTGTCCGGCGTGTCGCGGCGGCAAATCACCGAATCGGCCGCCGGGACGCCGTGGAATCCGCAGCATTCGCCGGCTGGTCTCCGGCATTCGGGAATCGTCGCGGCCAGCGGCCGTTGAAAACGATGGAATTGCGGTCGTGCCCGTCTGAGACCAGCGGCGAGCAATCGATCTCTCTCTCTCTCTCTCTCTCCTTCTCTCCTCGGCTATTTCCAACGGGAGAATCGTCGTACCCACCGAATTCTATCGTATCGTGACTCGATCGCTCGTCCCCGTCGTCCGTTTGTGACTCGTTATATTTTCAATGTCGCAGCCGATTGTCACCGCGTCGAACGACGGAGCACTTTTCTTTCCGGTTCCAGGTGTTCGTTAATACATTTTTGCAAAATGTTCGAAGCTCAGCCAATTCGAAAATTGATCTGAAAGGTCTGTTAATATTTGCAGCTCGTTATTCTGTTTGTTTTTTGTATACTTGCGTGCGTGTGTCTGTAACCGTTGGTCGTCATGGTGAACGCGTGTCCAAACGATTGTGAACAATATTAAATGTTTAATACGGTATATAAATAAACTCAGCAAATTTAACACAGTCATCTCATTTTGTCTCGTCACGTTCTTAATTTTAGCTATAACATGTTATAGTATTATTATTCGTAATACTGCTAAGCTATTCCTTATCGCAAAGTCACGTTGTAAGTCTGTTGTGTGTTTGTAATTCTTTTTAACCACTTCTGTAACATTAATTGCGAACCGTAATGCAATAATTCGTCGCTTACGTTTTCAACTCGTCGGTACGATATCACTGGATTGAAATTTATTTTACAGAGGAGTAGTAAATTTATTATGTTTTGCCTGTTTTGTTTCACTTCAAATATACTTAAAACTGAGCAAACATCATGATTTTGGAAGAAAAAAATTCTCGACGTGCGTGACACGTCATTACAGCGCAAGAGGTTAACCACTTGCGGACCATAACGAGTGACCAATACCGTATACAATAATTCGTCGCTTTCTTTTCGAACTCGTCGGTATGATATCACTGAATAGAAATTATTGAGGAGTAATTTAACAAATTTATTATTCGTTTTGCCTGCGTTATACTTGAATACACTTAAAACTGAGAAGATATTGCAATTATTGGGACAAAAAGATTCTCGACGTGCGTGGCACGTCGTTCCAGAGCAAGAGGTTAACAATGGTTCAGTTACTTTTGAATAATTCCAAGTCCAAATTTCTGATTCTCCACGAATCATCCTCTCTCTCTCTCTCTCTCTCTCTCTCTCTCCTTTTCTCTTTCGCTCTCTGAACATCAGAGAAGTGTTTCGCGCACAATAATACGACGGCGAAATCATTTGGAGATGAAAAATGGCGACGATTTTCAAAGTAGTAGTTTAATTAATAAAAACCTACGACTCGAGGACTCGACTTACAAATTGATTTTCGGGAAACTTCTTCTTGAGATTTTGAGAAATCTCGAGAGATCGTAACACGCGCGACGTGTACATTTATTAAATCACTCTGCAAGTGTTGAAGCGGTTTCCCTCACAGAGAGAACAATCGAGCGATCGACGAATCCTGAAAACCGAAACGCTTGAACTCTTTGCAGCGCGTGACTCGATATCTCTCGATGTTTGTGTTTTTGTTTGCACGTGATCGTGGACGTTCGGTTGGCAAAACTGCTGGCAAATATTTCTGTCGAACTACCCCTCCGTCGCTCTCTCCTCTTTTGTATTATGTTCTCTCTCCCCCCTCCACCCTCTATGTTTTTCCTTTTATTTCAATTAGAAATTAGCAGTTTTCAGCGAGACGTTATCACGTTTTCAGCTCGCTGGGATTTAATCAAGCAAGGAAACACAAACCATTACACCTTTCAACCCCCTTTAACCACCCCCCCTCGTCGATCGATACTGTTTGCACTACAAATAGTCGACCAACTGGTTGAATGTACGTATGTACGTCTCTGTATATGTGTGTGTGCGCGTTCTGTTTTGTTTCTCTTTTATTTTTAGCGGCGCAGCGTTGTTAGTTTGTCAGTAGTTCCGCGTGTATATCTTTTTTTTTTTCCACCACCGTGAAACGGCAATTAGCACGGTGCCTAGGCAGCGAACAATGCGTCCGTGCATCGCCGACAGCTGATTTGGCGGAAAAAGAAAGAAAAAAAGAGGAAAATTCCCGCGAGGACGCAAGCGAGCGTGAATTTGACAAAAACAAGAGGAGGAAATTAGTGTTTCTAGTCTGAGGGAAGATCGAGCCGAGTCGCAAGAGTGATTTCTGATAGCTCTACGCAGATACAGATACGACTCACTGACTGAGAGACAGAGAGATACTTGACAATTGAAGATTGAAGATTCAAGGATGGTCGGAAGGTTTTGAAGAGGTTACTCGGCCACTATCTCGCGTGAACGTCTACGGCCGTTCGCCACCGAAAGGGAAAGCTCTACCGGCTCTAGAGATTTGCTGAAAGTTAGGACAGTTTGTCCCTGCGTAACGATCGCTCAACGACTTTTAAAGTTCGTCAACTTTTCCGTCGTCGCGAATTATTTCGAACGCTTCCTTGGGTCCTATAAAATCCATCAGGTTCAACTTATCTTGCAAATCGTTGATCTCTCTCTCTCTCTCTCTCTTTCTTTCTTTCGAGGACGTAATCCAAGATTCGTATTCGAAACTGGCATAGGAAACGTAGATCTTTGGAGAACAGATCTTTGAATACACTGGGTGTATCTTTTCGAATTCGTGACGATGCAAGATAAAAGATTTATCTTTTCGATAAACGCGAGTAGTATCAAGAGGCCGATAACTGGCAAGAATATTTTTTCCAAGGTCTTTCCAAGCACTTTTCATTGATGTTTCTTTTCATATAACTATATGTTTTTTTAGACATGCGAAGAACGTGACTTTGAGAACTTAAGTTTCACCACTATAAATTTATCTCTATCTCAGAATCGAGAGCATTGTATTAAACTATTTATTACATATCTTCCAATAGTCAGAAATCCTGATCAGTCAATATCGAAATTCGTCGATCATTCGCAACGGAATATTCAACGCGAGAAATTATCGAGATATTATAAAAAATTTATCTTTTCGATAACACGCGTGGTATCAAGAGGTATCAATAACTGGTTAGAATATTTTTTTTTCCGCCTCAAGGACTTTTCAAGGTCATTGGTGTTCCTCTCCACAAAACTATATATTTTTTGAAGAACGTAACTTTGAGAACTTGAATTTTACCATTATAAATTTATCTCTGTCCGGATCGTAGCACCAGAATCGAGAGCATTGTAATAAATTATTTATTACATCAGTGATCTTCCAATAGCCAGAAATCCTGATCGGTCAATATCGAAATTTGTCAATAATTTTGCGAGATATTCAACGCGAGAAAAGATGGAGGATATTATGTATTATACGCACGGCGGGCCATTTTCGACCGTTAGAAAGTTGGTTATACTTAGGAGAGGTGGCTACGGTGGAGTCAGGACGCTCGCCAGGATAGAACGACGAGGGTTTGGCAACACGTTAATGAGGCTGAAACAAAAGAATCTTGGGGCCCCGAGGCGGAACCCCCGCCGGGCCATGGAACACCGGGGGGTTGGTGGCGCCACGAGCTGTCATCACGTGTCAAACGTTCGCCTATGATATTCAGGTAAAGGAAAGAAGGCTCTTCGCCTCCCCTCTTGCTTCAACCGGGTAAACTACCCTTTCTCTGTTCTTTTCTCTCTCTCTCTCTGTCTCCTTTCCCGGAGATCTGCCGATCAGATAACCCTAATGCTCGCGTCCCGTTAATACTCGGGGCACACCCTTGAATCTGCGCCCCTTTTTTTCTGTTAATTATTTCGGCAAACGAGGGTGGAGTCACTCGCTCTCCCGTGTGTGCAGATATTTTTAAGATTCGCTCGTTTTAGGAACGTTCGAGGGAGTTTCTGCTTCGTTTAGAGAGAGAGAGAGAGAGAGAATCTCGAGGTCTGTGCTTAAGAATTTCAAAAGAGAAAAAACGCCGAATGGAAGGAAGACTGTGGTGTCGTGGTGTGAATTTTTCGAACCACCTGAGCACGAAAGCCAAAACTGTAACGTCCAAAAGGAGAAGCTTTCTCTTCCACCGAAATTCACGCTCGTCGGTTCGAGAATGAAAAGACCGCGAGTCACTACTCCAGTATCAAAATTCCAGAGTCGCCAAATTACACGAGGTCGACGTAACCTTCGAGATACCAAAGCTCCTTGAAGATCGTTCGCGCGAAACTGCGGAAGAAGGCAGGGAGGAGCGGGAGGGAAATGAAATCGCGAGCGGACGAATTTTGCGGGCGTTTTACGGTGGCGTTCGGTGTCGGCATTGCCTGGCCGTGGTGGACGCGCGCGGGTTCTCTGCGGGGCAATCTGCTTAAGACATCTCTCTCTCGGTCTCCTCCCGGGTGCAAGGCGGTCGGCTTGCAACTGTCCGCGCGCGGCGTGCATCCGCCCCGCGGACAATAGTTGTCCGTCCCGCGTTCGCTGGTATGCGCCCCGGGACCACACACGCCGGCGCCATACCCCCACACCGAGAGAAAAGGGTGAACATACGAGCGGTGTAAACGTATTTCAAACACCAGCCTACGTGGAAACGATAAATAAACTATAACTAACCGCCCTCGGACCCGGTGACAGGTGAATGGTGAATCCTCTTGTTAGCCACGAGGACGGGGGCCAGGCCAAGGGGGCGGTGAACGTCGAACAAACACTATACACACGCGCGCATGGCTCCGAAAGCAAAGAGAGAAGACAGATAGATCGACAGAGAGAGAGAGAGAGAGAGAGACAGAGAGAGAGGAGGCTGAAGCGCCGGTTCACCGGAGCCTGGACCCAGCAGGGCCGCGCGTTGCTGCTTCGCCTTTATGCGTGCGAGCCTCGCCGTCGAGATATTGCGCCACGAGACACGCAGGGGGGCGAGGGGAGGGGCCACCGTGTCGGGACCGGGAGAGCGGGATTATCGATGTAAGTCACCGAGAACAAAGGGCAGCCTGCTCGTCGCTCTGACGGAATAAATCGTCGCGATCGGTAATCGTGGGGAACACGGGCCGAGCAGCTTATACCTCTCGAACGAAACCTCTTTCCGGCCGGGTTCATTCGCTTCTGGCTTGCCACGCCGACGGAGACGCGAGTTTCCGAGGATTGATCGCCACGCGATCGACAAGCACGAGTACGATTCGAGTTACGCGAGTTTTCGAAGATCGATTTCGACGCGGCAACGCGCACGAGACTCGACAGTTTCACGCAAGTTCGACGGAGCCAAGATTCATCCTGTTACAAGTATCGAGAATCGCACCGAGAGATTCCAAGGATCAAAGCAGAGAATTTTCGTCGGAGATGTTGAAATCATAGAAGCGGAGGAACTTTATGATATTATAGTGAACTGTACAAGCTTTCATTTGTATATTTTACGAAAAATTGTATAAAATCTTGAAAATACGTTGTTCCATTATTTGAATCTAAATTGGTTAACTAAATCTGAATTAATTATCTAAATCTATAAAATATCTAGCAAAAATTACAAATTTTGGTCATTTTAACCATTTTGGTAGTTCCGGTGTCAACAGCAGTGTAATTTTTTGCTAAATATTTTACAGATATAAAACAGTGTATTTTGAGAGATTCAAATGATTCTAAGTCTATAAAATATCTAGCAAAAATTACAAATTTTGGTCATTTTGACCATTTTGGTAGTTCCAGTGTCAACACCAGTGTAATTTTTTGCTAAATATTTTACAGATATAAAACAGTGTATTTTTAGAGATTCAAATGATTCTAAATTTGTAAAATATCTAGCAAAAATTACAAATTTTGGTCATTTTGACCATTTTGGTAGTAGTTCTGCCGCGTTAACGCCAGATTAACTATAATTTTTCGCTGAATATTTTACAGTAAAACAGTGTATTTTTAGAGATTCAAATGATTCTAAATCTATAAAATATCTAGCAAAAGTTACAAATTTTGGTCATTTTGATCATTTTGGTAGTTCTGGTGCGTTAACGCCAGATTAATTATAATTTTTCACTGGATATTTTACAGATGTAAAACAGTGTATTTTTAGAGATTCAAATGATTCTAAATTTGTAAAATATCTAGCAAAAATTACAAATTTTGGTCATTTTGACCATTTCGGTATTAGTTCTGGTGCTTTAACGCCAGATCAATTATAATTTTTCGCTGGATATTTTACAGTAAAACAATGTATTTTTAGAGATTCAAATGATTTTAAATCTATAAAGTATCTAGTAAAAATTACAAATTTTGGTCATTTTGACCATTTTGGTAGTTCTGGTGCGTTAACGCCAGATTAATTATAATTTTTCACTGGATATTTTACACATGTAAAACAGTGTATTTTTAGAGATTCAAATGATTCTAAATCTGTAAAATATCTAGCAAAAATTACAAATTTTGGTCATTTTGACCATTTCGGTATTAGTTCTGGTGCTTTAACGCCAGATTAATTATAATTTTTCACTGGATATTTTACAGATGTAAAACAGTATATTTTTAAAGATTCGAATCATTTCTCGTAAAATATAAAAATAAACGCTCGCGTGTACTTCGTTGTGTATTATAACAAGCACAATTTACTTTAACATCTCTCTGACGGAAGTTTTACGTTTCAATCGCCCTCTCGTAGCAGCGAGTTTTTGAAATAACTCGTGACGAACGAGGCACGAACGCGTATCCTCGAATCCCCGGATCCTCGAGATCTACCGATCCGGTGGGGCCCCGATCCCGGAAAAACACGGAAACCGCAAGGAGGGGTCCTCTTCGACCGGCACGCCTCTCTCTACTCAGCCGAAAACGACCTAGAGAACGGACAGAGAGACAGTCAAAGGAAAGCGGCGGTTCTTCCTTGTTTCCTGTTTGAAAAATTCCAATTCCTCCCTCTCTCCTCTCACCCTCCCTCCTCCCTCGGTATGGTCATTCGGACGTATCCATGCGGATTTGGAGGGAGATTCGGACAACGAAGAAAGAAAGAGGATATATATCCATGGAGGAGATGAGAAGGAGCAGGATCCGATGGTAATGGATACGTTTAATCCAATTGCCACGGTGCCCTGCGGCTCCTCTTCGACAATGACGAGGCGGGCAGCGTGACAATGTCGAGAAATATTGGATAAGCGTGACGGGGGCCAGGGGCCCTTCTTCCTCCTCTCTGGGCCAGGTAGACAGGCGACACGCTTAACCGATACACACGCCCGAAACGGTAGAACCCGGGGCCTAAATTTGCTTAAAATTAGGCCTCTTGATCCTAGAGAGAGAGAGAGAGAGAGAGAGAGAAAGTAAGTCCAGACGCTTTGCCTGCGAACGATGATGACCAGCCATTGTCGCGGAAACCGAGCGTGCTCGAGGGCCTCCTTTGTGAGGAAACGTGGCAGAAGAAACGGGACACGCTGATCGAATTTGGGAACGGCCAAGCCGATACTTGCGCGAGTTTCTTTTTCTTCTCCTTTTTGGGGGGGAGCTTTTGGAAAATTATTATTGTTACTTTAACCCTTTCAGGCCCAGCGGATCATGCACTTTCGCAGACGAAGAGTCTTTAAACCCGGTTTTAGAAACCGGGCAATTTCATCCGGTTGACAAGGGAAACGAAGACGTACACCCTTTTACGTCCCTCCGTTTGCGCGAGGTAAATCGTTCCGGATGAAAATGGAGCGTAAATAGTGTCTGTCGGTACGAAAGGAAATATTGGGGTAAATAGAAAAGTTGCTGCAACTTACAGAGATGCATGTTTATTTCACGTAGGTTAACGAAAAGAAGAAACAGAAATTGTCAGGAAACAAAAGTAAATTTTATGTCGCTACTGTAATTCAGAGCGATCAACGTTTTCCTCTTAATTGCAAAAAGCACAAAGCATCGTTGTCCTCGTCGATTTCACTTTTATCGTTAATGTTAATTTTTTCCCGCGCGATTTGTTCTCGTCTCTCGCCAATGTTTACTGCAACGTTTCTTTAAATCTTGTCGAAATTTTGATTGAATTTCAAATCTCGCCGAACCCGTGATCTACAGTTTTAAATATTAAATTTAATTTGTTAATAAAGTAATTTCAATATCAAAAATTAAAAACAATAAACTAATTAATAGAAAAGGTATTGAAAATGGTAATATAAATTTTGAAATTGGATTAAATCCACATTCAAATGGAATTTTTTTTTCTAAATTTAATTTTTTTATTATAGATAAAAACTTATTTAAATTAAAAATAATTATTGAAATTAATATAATAAATTAACATTATATATATTATAGTTAAATATTTTCTCTGTTATTTTCTGGCAGTGTAAGCTCAGATCGCGTAGATTGATCTCGCGTGTTAGTAGTGTTATAATTTACCGCGTAAAGACAGACTCGCGTAAGAAAAGTACCCTTGAAACGGAGTGACGGGTATAATTGTACGTTCTGTATGATCGCAAATTGTTACGATACTTGCTACGATAAACCTTTTCAAATAGTGGGTACTATTTTGTCGTTTGAGAAGCAGGATCTTGTTAGCCGCTTGCGCTGGCAACTGATTGCGGACCATAACGAGTGACCAACAAACAAGAGGTTAGTAGATGCAAATTCGTCGATCCACGATACCTCGGTCCAATTAGTTCAATAATATCGCGTCTGAATTACGTAAGGTCTGCAAGAACTTCTTTAAAAAGTCAGTGAAGACATTTTCGACCTGCGAGAGTCAATAAATAGTTTTTCTTTGAATTCTGACGTGCGCGATCGCACGTTAATAGGCTGCTGATCGTCGTAGAGAAACGAGTCCTGTTTATTGAAGCTACTCCAACTTCAATTTCGTGGAGGGGGAGGAAGAAAAAATCTCATTTGAACGAGCTGCGCCGTCACCGAAAGATAACTAACTCGAGCGACACGCATTCCTCCACGGTGGCCTGCGGAGGTTCGATCACGACACGATCTGAACGTTCGCGCGATATACGTCTCCGGCGGAGGCAATCAGCCATAAAGAAGCCCCGATCCCCGTCGACAGACATCACCATAATCATCCGGACTACGCGTAGCTCTCGACAAAAAAGCACGCTCGCAGCGAACCAATAGACCGTCATTCCCAAGGAGAAGAAGAGGAAGAAGAAGGAGAAGAAGAAAAGCGAACCTGGGGGAGAGATGAGTAGAGAACGCGAAGAGAAGGAAGAAGAAGACGACGGCGACGAGGAGGTGGAGGAATCCCGGGAACAAAACGACGAAACGACTGTAAAGATAAAGAAGAACGACGGAAGAACGTCGATGAAACATCAAAGAGGGAGAAGCCGATCGTCTCCACGGTCCGTTCGAGAAGCAGGAAGACTGTCGAGGAGGACTGGCTCGCCTAGACAAAAACCACCGGCCAGGAACAGAGACGGGCGAGAAGGGCCTTGCTCTGCTTCTTTGTCCGCGGGAAATTAGGCCTGAAATGCCCACGGGAAAAACGATCGACCAACAACAAACACTCGCAGCAGCCAGCAGCAGCAGCAGCAGCTTTCTTATTACCTGTTTTCTCTCGCTCTCTCTCTCTTTCGCCCGAGTCTCTGGATCATCCTGTTATAAACACAGATCCAGGATCCGTTCGTCTCGGCGAACTCTGCTCGCAGAAGCATCCGAGTCCTCGCGGATCCTCCTATTCTTCTTGCTCGTCGGCCGATCTTCTCGTTCATTGTGTCGCCATCAACCGGCCGCGAAATGGTTTCTACGACTGTCTCTTTGCCGGTGGGATGCGTCCTCGTTGTTCCTCTCTTTCTCTCTTTGGTTTCTCTCTATCGTCGGCCATTGTGCGGTGGTCTCGTCGGTGCGCAGCGAGGCGCGTTTTCCAGACCTGGTGACCCCCATCGTCGGCCCTCGCGCCGGTTCTCCCAACCGTGGAAAAAGGATTCCACGCCAGCCTCGGCTAACCGTGTTATCCTTTAATTCCGCCTGCTCGTCTACTCTCGTCGGAAGCAAAAAAATCGGCCGGAATCTCCCTGGCCTGTTTCGAGGAGAATAGCGGGAGAAGGAGAAGGAGAAACGGGGATTTATCGAATTTATGTCACCGTTCATTTCTGTCGATAGAACGGTTTCTTCCTTTCCTTTCTTTTCTTTTCTTTTCATTTCTTTTCATTTTTTCTTTTCGAGACAGGATGAGGATTTCTTTTTTTTTTTTTTTTTTTTTTTGCCGAGTTAGGATTTCGTCGGTCGGTTTGCTACGTGTTTACGGGTTCTTGATTGAGCTGTTTGTTGGATCAGATGGATCCCGAGTGACGAGTCAACGGGGGTAGATGAACGTTGCGGTATTGTCAGAGTCGAGTACTGGGTAAACAGAGGCGATCCCTTCTTTGTGAAGCGGGCCAAGTGGCCTTCATGATTTTTCCAAGGTGATTTGGACCAATGATTTGGTCTACTGTCGTCGAGATAATTGAGATTTCGAGGGCAACTGTTCTTCTAATTGTGAGATGCGGCAGACGTAGAGACTCTGTTTGATCAGAAATTTCGTTTCTGAAACGCTTCTCATCGAATATTTAATTTTTCAACTGTTCTGCGTCGAACTCACGTCGAACAATCTTTCTTCGTCTTGTTTTGTTCAAATCGTTCCATATGTAACGTCGCAATTGAATTTTAACCAAAAAATTTTCCCAATTGTTAATTTTACTCAAATTTCTTACCAGATAGCACGCGCTCTGTCATTCATTTTCGTTCGTCCAAAGTCTGCGCGAAAATTGCATAAATGGCAGTCGTCAGATCAATTTCACATCGTTTCGAAAATTTACGAAATGTAAAGTTTTATACATTTTTATATTTTTTCATAAATTTTATATATTTTATTTTAACAATTTTTATACCTTTTTTATACCCACGCATTTTCACACGCGTGATCTACAAATCTTTTGGCACTGAGAGATCAAGAAAGATCCCCCGTGACCAACGGGCGCCAAGTGACGCATCACAGTGAACCTCCTCGCAGAGAGGATGAGAAAAGAAATCGACGTGGCGAAAAAAAGCGAGGGAAAAAGAAGCCGCCCAAATGCCGGCCAGGTCAAATGTTTAAACAAACGAGCAATTATCTTAACTCGATCTCCGGATCTCTCCGGAGGGTGTTTTCACCCTCTTTCGTCTGTCCCTTTCTTCGCCGCGTCAACTCGCCCACCTCTCTGCTGTTTCTTCCCTCTCTAAGTCGTCTCGTTTGTCGTCTCGGTTTCGGTTCGCTCGTGTCTGGGCCCATTCGTTCCGATGCCCCGAAACGAACATGTCGCCGGCCCTAACCGCGTAAAAAGCACAGGGGACATGCGTTTCGCTAGCTCGCTTCTGTTCATCTCTTTGCGTTTCAAGGGCCGACCCTTGAAATCGGGGGGGGGGGGAGAGATCTTGCCAATCTTCCTCCGTTCTTCCGGGAATTTTTCCCGAGGTAATTCCTCGAGCGTACCGCGGCGAGGACTCGGCTCCGGGAGAGTTGGAGGGTTGTTGATGGATTATTGGAGATGGGACGATCGATAGGGGCGATTGTGTCTGTTTATTGAGGATCGTTCGCGGCGGTGCATTAAAATTGGTTAACAGTTAATAATTGCGCACGTCGATGCAGACTTCTGCCCTGTCGATGCAGGGTGAATGGAGAATGGTCCAGGTAATTTGCAGGCTCTCGCGTATTTATGAGGAACTCGAGGACATAAAATAGAAATGCGCTGTCTCGGTTAATACGTGACCCTTTGTCACTCGAACTCTTTGTTATATATAATAGCTCTGTCTGCGAAATATGTTTTCAACGTCAGTAGTGATTTCTTTGATTTCTAGATTATTATACAATATTGCACAATATTATTATAATTATTATTGTATATTATAATAATATACAATATTTTTATACTGTATAATATTATTATATTGTTTGTAAATATTATTATACAGTATTAATATATTGTATAATATGGTTATACAATATTATTATAATTATTATTGTACAATATTATAATAATATACAGTATTATTATATTATTGTACAATATTATGATAATATACAGTATTATTATATTGTTTGCAAATATTATTATACAATATTATTATAATTACTATTGTATAATATTAGAATAATATACAATATTATTATAATTGTTATTGTATAATATTATAATGTACAATATTATATTGATTGTAAATATTATCATACAATATTATTATAATTATTATTGTATAATATTATAATAATGTACAATATTATTATATTGTTTGTAAATATTATACAATATTATTGTTAATAATAATATACAACTGCCACTGTACATAATTATATTATTATCCACAATAACAGTATACTATATTAATATTATTACTTAATAATAATAATAGTACTGTATACATTAGTACAGCTGCAAACATGGAAAAATTAAAGAAATCAACAATTATGGAAAAATTGACACACGTACATCTATACAATGTATCACGTAACACATTGCACAATGTGTATAATTAATACACGTATAACACATGTTAATTTCAGTTTCAATTCCAGCAAGTATGAACTCATTATCAAATCAACTCGTTACAGCGGCTAGAATGTATCGTAGAAAACAATTTCTGTTGTACATTGGTGTTAGGGCGATCGAGTTCAACAAACCTGGTCTTGGCCACCAGGGCAAGAGCAGTGTCATCAGCAAAGCTAGCCAGCAAAGGGAAAGACTTGGCGTCTAACCCACGAAAACAACCCTCGTGAATGTTTCTGTCACCCCCAGTGGTTTCGCGTACGTCGGCCACCCGTCCGAGGAGCATCCCGTGAAATTTTCATTTCCGCCACAGCTAGTCTTTCCAAATTGTTTTCTCCTTATCTTGAATCGCAGTCAAATCCACGTTTCGCGCGCGCGAGGCTAGCAAGACCAAGATCAAAAATATTCCAAGCACTTCACACTTGCGTACATCCTGTCTTCGTCTGCGTTCTTTTCAATTCGAACCAGACGAAGAAAAAGTACAATACATTGTGGGGGGGGGGGGTAGAATGCATCGACGAATCGGAAAATGTCTTTGCTATTTTTAATTCCAAATTTAAACCAAATAAGAAGGAAAGGACAACGTATCACAGTGGAATCCAAAAAATTAATATACTTGGTTCGGCTGCTACTATTTCCACTTTTTTCGAGTTCAAATTGAACGAGAACCAAATGAAAAGGACAGAACAGTGTACAGGATGCATCAACGAGTACTGGATTAATAAAATTTGGTATTCAGAAATCGATATATCTACTTGGATCTAATCTAATCTAAGCTGTTTTCACTCTCTTTGATCCCAAATTCGAACCAGAATGAAAAGAGAAGAACGAAGAAATACGAACGGATACGTATCCAAAAATTGATGGTACCTACACTTGGATCTAGTCTACCATTTTTCAACCCCCAAATTCGAACCAAAAAAAAATAAAAAAGCGAACACCTCGTACAACTGACAACGCACCGGACATAATCAGTCCTAGTATCTGTTCTCTTCGGCTCAAGATTCGATCCCTCCAAAAAAAAAAAAAACGTTGGAGCGAGCAACGCATTACAGCGTACAGAATGCATCAGCGGATGCCCGACACATCCGATCCAGCCGTGTCCCATGGCAATTCCTAGCACGAAGAGTGACGGTCGCTCGCTTGAAATACGCGAGGGGGGTGCGGCACGCGCGTCTACGTTTGCCTCCCCCCGCGAAAGCGTATCCGGTGGTGTGCACGGCCACGGCCTCGCGTTCGTGTCCCTTCTAAAGGAATGGAAGATGCTAGGCGTCCCTTCGAGGCGCCTTTCCCGTCATCTATCACCCCCTCTCCCTTTTAATGTCGCCAGCAACAGAGGGATGAAAAGGAAGGGATGGTGGAAAGGGACAGAAGGGAGGGAAAGGAGGACGTATCTCCTCGAGGCAGCGGGTCGTAAGTCAACCCGGAGGGGGTGGTTGGCGGTGGTTATCAGAGCGTGGAGGACAGTTCGCGTGGATAGACGTGGTTGAAGATGCTGGGGACCAAGCCAGAAAGAAAGAGAGAAAAAGAGAGAGAGAGAGTCTGGTTTATTGGCGGACCGTGAAAATCGGCTGGTGGAATTAGGGATCTCGTTTCTTCACGCCTTGTTGAAGATTCGATAATGCTGATTTTCTTGCGAGCTGGCTGAAGTGGTGGAAACGTTCGACGGGGGAAGGTACATTTCGATGCTATTGAATTTGGCCAATTAAATTTTCTTCTGAGAATCCTTGCATCTAGCTCTTCTTTAGTTCTTTAGTCAAGGTCAGTTCGTTCGAATTCGCAGTTTGAACTAAATACACTTTCGATTTAGTGGATACGATTATAGGAAAATACGAAACTTTAAATTTCTCACAAACGTTAGAAATGAATCAGTCTCGGTCGACATTGAAACATTTAAATTTAAATTTAAATTACAACGTAGAACGAACTTGAATTTAATCTCGTCGTTGTCATTTGAACCTACGTTCCCTGGAATTTTTAGAATTCTCGCGTTAGTATGTAGCTAAGTTTAGTTAAGTCGAGATTAGTTCATTAGCTGATTTGGATTCGTATAAATTGACCATGTATTAATATATTTTAAGTATAATTACTATATAAAATAATATAAAATAATAATATAATAATATAATTACGAATATATTCAATATTCTAAGTATAATTTATGAGTTTAAGTATATTAATATATACTAATTATTATTATTTAATAATTATTATACATTGAGTATATTAATATACTTAAAAATTACGTATACTAATATACTTACACACTGAGTATACTAATATACTGCATAAGTATATATTGTATACAATATTAAGAATACATAAATTGAGAATATATATATTGAATCAGTGGCAATACAAAAACAGGCTTTCTAAATTTCTTACATACGTTGCAGACATACGTTAATTGACAAAGAGACTGAGATCACCCCGAAATTGACAAAATTAAGGTCTAAATTCGCGCAACCCACGATCCAAATTTGAATTAAATCTCGGTCGTTGCTTCGACCGAGCGCGTCAACCAATATTCCCTGAAAACACGATCCGCATTTAAAACGTTCTAAACAGCCAATTTTATCTCGAACGTTTCTCACGAACGCTCGGTTGAAGAGAAACAGGCCACTTCGACGGCGGCCTCGTCACGCTAGCCATTTTCTGTAAAACGAGGACCGAGCGCTCGCCTCGTAATTCGATTGAACGAGGTCTACGGTCGGCCACGGGACAATGGGTGTTTCCCGCGTAATGGCAAGTTGCCCCGAATTTTCGAGGCTCTCTGCCCACGGATGCACAGAGGCTAACTTCGTACACGCGTTGCAACCTTGTTTATATTTCATGTCACCGATGCACTTTGTGCACGCGTGCACCGCAGGCCAGAACACGCAAATTCGATAATAGCTCGGTAGGCGATCGATCCGATACGTTCGAGGGGGGCGGAGGGGTTGAGCGAAATTCGATAATGGCTCGGCCGATCGCCTTCCAAAACTTCTAAATTCCCCTCGAATTCCCGCCGCTTGGAAACTCCGCGCCCTCTGCGCCGGAAAACTGCATTCTAATTTTGATATCTGTATTGCGCTGGCCAACTGATTGCGGACCATAACGAGTGACCGGACCGTGCACGATAAAATTCGTCGCTTCCTTTTCACATTCGGCGCTGGGATAATGCCACTGGATGGAAATTACTGAGAAGTAATAAATTTATTATTCGGTTCGTTGGATTATATTCAAATATACTTAAAACTGTGGAGGATACTGCAATTTTGGAGCAAAAACTTCTCAGCGCGTCAGAGGTTTAACCACTTGGCAACTGACCGCGGACCATAACGAGTGACCGAACTGTATACAATAATTCGTCGCTTTTTTTTTTTGATCTTGTCGGTACGATATCACCGGATAGAAATTACTTTATAGAGAAGTGGTAAATTTATTATTTGTTTCGCCCGTTTTGTTTTACTTCGGATATACTTAAAACTGAGAAAAATATTACAATTTTGTAAGAAGAAATTCTCGACGCGATATATAAAATCGTGCATCCTGTTTGTCACAAGTTTATTAAGTCAGAATCTGATCGAATGTTGTATAGTTTCGCGAGAATTGAATTTCGCGGATATTCTTTCGCAATTTTCGCAATTTTAAAAGAATAAAAGCATTATTTTCTAGAATTTTAGTAGGTTTATATTTTTCTATTATCCAAATATTTGAATATAAAAATGCTTATTTTTGCATAAATGATACAATTTATGGATCAATTTTTTTTTTTTAATCGTATCCACTTGGTGAGAAATATTTTCCAAAATTTTCCACACCATCGATTCGTACCGATCCACAGATTAAACAACAGAAAGAGACGAACAATATCAAACTCACTTTTCCATCGTCCTCTCGCGAGAAATAAATCCACGTGCGATCGAATCTATTGTGTTTCTCGAGGATCGGTGAAACAAGGAAGAAATCGGTGAAAAGATCAGACTCAAAGTTTGGTCTCTGAAAAAGCTTGGGAGAGAAAGAGAGAGAGAGAGAGAGAGAGAGAGAGAGAGAGAGAGAGAGAGAGAGAGAGAGAGAATCAACGTGATTCGCGTTTGCGTGTCGCGCGTCGTTTCGCGCGCAATTAAACGACCCGTGGAATTTTACGAAGCTGCACGTCTGCCGTGGTGAACACGGAATCCGTCGTGTCGAGCACCGCTGTTTATTTCCGACCGCGAACGTTAAAGTCCAGCGGCTGGCCGACCGTGAGTTGTATTTTCATCGAGCGTGCGACTTAATGGTGGCTTCGGGGCCGCGTCGTCACGTAACGCGTCGCGACGCGGCCACCTTACACCCGACACGAAAACCTCCCCCTCCCCTGAAATTTATGCTGCAAGTCGCTTGTTATTTTCGGTATAATTTAATCGTTTCGCTTGTAATTAATTTCGATACCGTCTAACCGACTTTGAAGAGAGACAGAGAGAGAGAGAGAGAGAGAGAGAAAAGAGAACCAATCGAAAGGGGTGAAAAATCTTTTATCAGGGGGTGAATGACCTCGAGGAACGCTTTTAGATCGGCAGCGAGCGATTCGTGACTATTCTTGGATTTTGCACGAATTTCGTTTATTACGGCGAGTCTGGGAAATTGAATTTCGAAATGAAGAAGTTCGTGCGAATAAAATGAATGTTGAGTCAGAGGAAATTTTTGGGAGCGGAAAATTTTGTAAGTGAATTGTGATTGTTCTTTTATACGAGTTTCTATGCTTCTTTTTACTGAGTAAGTAAATTGTGATTGCTCTGTTATACGAGTTTTTATATTTCTTCTATTAATTTATATTTCTCTGTTATGTTTCTTTCTATTAAGATAGTTATAAGCTATTTTGTACACGTTACTGAACAATCACTGTTGCGCTGATTTTTTTCAAATTTGACACTTGCACGACCTACTATTTTAATGCTTTTGGTGAATAACTCTCAAACATGATCCAACGAATGTCAAACACGACGTAGCTGCGTAACTTAGGTTAATGCTGAAGCTAGGTGTATAAATTTTTGGTGAAGTGAATTGTGATTATTCTTTCACACAAGTTTGGCTTTTTTTTACTAAGATAATTATAAGTTATTTTGTATATGTTATTCAATTTAGTAGTTTTGAAGTATATACAAGAATACGGTAGTATCAGAAACGAGACAGAAATATTTCGAACAAATTCCATCAAACTTATAGTGTTCAATAATATAGTGACTACTGAACAGTCACTATTGCGCTGATTTTTTCAAATTTGACACTTGTGCAATCTACTATTTTAATGCTTTTGGTGAAGTAACTCTCAAACATGATCCAACGAATGTCAAACACGATGTAGTTGCCTAGCATAGTGTTTTGGGGAAATAAATCGCGATTATTCTTTTATACGAGTTTTATCAAGATAGTCTTTTTTATCAAGATAGTTGAAAGTTATTTCGTATGTTATACAATTCAGTAGTACAAAATTTTGCAGTATTTCAGAAATATTTCGAACAAATTTCATCAAACTCACGATGTTAAATAATAGTGACTACAGTCACTATTACGCTGATTTATCATTGTCACGCTGATTTTTCAAATTTGACACTCGCGCGACCTAATACTTCAATGCTTCTAACAAATAACTCTCAAACGTGATCCAACGAGCTTCAACGAGGACGTAGCTGCATAGCTTAGGCTATCGAAGCTACGTGCAGGTATAGGTTGTTGCACAATGGCAATAGTCGATTATTTTTCGCGTGTCTGGGGGGCAAGGATCTTGAGCCGTGAGCGAGCCAACGAGAATCGTGCCGGATAGAGATATTTAGATTGCCGATCGGGACCGATCTCATAATGGAGCTACTTAGCTTACGACCGATCTCGTGAACTGCATCGACCTAACCGATTTCCTTCCTACCAGATATCCTTTCCAGCTGACTTGCACCACCAGGTTGTTTCGAGCGGCGAATGGTGTTGGTTTCTCTTGGCCTCGCCGTGATTTCAGACAAATCGGAACACTTATCGTTAGACGTGAAAGAACGTGGTGTTTTCTAAATTTTTCTTTGGCAAAATCTGCGGACTTTTACGTAGAATCGTACTTTCTTCCGGTCGTTCTCAAGTTCATGCGAATTACGAAAATTATTGTTATCCTCATTGTCATTCTTCGATTGTAAATTCTTTTTGTTTGCGCTGAGCTGTCCGTAAGGTCGAAATATAAAGGGTTAGGGATGTAAATGGAACCAAGGTCTCACGTACCAAACCAGGAGCATCGTGCTACGAAATTTTTCATATATTTTTTCGTATCACACGTGTATTCCATGTTTTCGTATCTTCGAATCTCTCGAATGAACGCGTGAAAATCCACAGTAACTGGATTTCTTTTCAGGACGCAGGTTTATTAGTTGAACGTTTGGGACTAGAAAAACGAACTTTTCTTTCATTTTCCGAACGTCAGAATAATTACTCCGCCTCGCATATTCTTGCTCACACACATACGCACACGCACGCACAGATCGGCGGGTGTTTATGCAAATTGAGATTTTCCCGCAGTCCAGCGCGACGAACAAAAATTCGAACAGGGCCCGCTGCTCACCATCCACGTTAATTTTAACATCCACGTTCGCAAGAAGCGTGGAGATGGTGTGTATCGCCGACCACATTCTCTGCCACACGCGTACACCTATATGTACGCTCGCTTATATATTCAATAAAACGAGATAAAAGAAGAGGGAGAAAGAAAAAGTTCCGCGATTAGATTACAAAGGCTCTGGGCTCCGGTTTGTTCGTTCTAACAAGCAGAAATCACGGTGATCTCGCGCGATAACGGTGGCTCCAGCGCTCTGTTGTTCCACGCTGGAGGCTGCTGTGAAACAATAACGAAACGATGAGAGAGGAGAGAAAGAAAGAGAGAGAGAGAGAGAGAGAGAGAGGAGAGAGAAGAACACTCGGTTAATCTGTATGGACACGGTCGCGATCCCGAACGATTATCCTGGTCGTAAGATATCGCGAGGGAACCGGTACTCGCGGGGCAAATAGATCGCCTCCGGTGCGGCTACCATACAACTGTCCATAATGAACTATTCCAGCGGTCGTGATTCGCGTGTCGTGATCACGGCCACGCGGTAATATTTAAATGGAAAGTCACCGGAATTCCTGTTGAGGCTGTTTGTTCCTCCGGCTGGCTCGACGCCCCAGATACATACTCCGGGCTCGATTTATCGCTTATTATCGGGCCGATGGATTCGCGTGGGTCCATGGGACATTGAGACGCGGAGGAATGGTCCAGGGGGAACATAGGACACGATCGAAATGACGTGATTGATTAACTTTTCGGTGCCAGTTTCGAGAAGTTTTTCGAGTTTTGATTTTGGTCATCTTCGGTGAAAGATTCAGAAACATGTTCACGGGGTAATTTTTGACAAATTCGCAGAAATTGAAAAATACTGGCCATTTTTCGATATTGAAAGTACTGTACCTTCGATGAAATTTTTAGTTATTTCCTTTAATTGGAAACTCTGAAATAGCAGTGTTTTTAACATTTTTAATGCTTTGACCTCTTGCGCTGGAATGACACACGTCGAGAATTGTTTGTCCAAAAAAGAGAATATTTTCTCAGTTTTAAGTATATTTAACCCATACAAGACATAATAAATACATAACCCAGACAAAACATAATAAATTTATTACTTCTCAGTAATTTCTATCCAGTGACATCATATCGACGAGTTCAAAAGAAAAAGAGAGCGACGAATTATTGCGTACGGTTTTGGTCACTCGTTATGGTCCGCAATCGGTTGCCAGCGCAAGTGGTTTAACGAGTTAGATCACAACACGCTTTTCTATGTTTCAACTACATTCTAATATTCTCTTTGGACTTTATGAAGAGAAGCTTGGTCATTTCTTGGGGTTAGAGTCACTCAGGAAACATTATGTTTTTTTTCTTCAACAATACTAATCCTTTAACAAACTGAATCACCCGAACCAAATACTTGCCACTTTTTCAAGAGTGACTTGATTTTCACGTAAAATTCGACACTTAAAGATACTAAAGCTACTATCCTTAAAAATAATATACTAAGATACTAATATCAAAGTTTTTGCCAGCGATATTAAACTTATTAAGTTACACACTTTCCAAAATTACTTGTCACTTTTTTGTACCAAAAAAAAACTCCTAAACAGAAACTTAATTCTCGTCTAAAGTTCGAAATTTAAAAATACCGATGCTACTACCTTTAGAAATACCAATATACTAAGATACTAATACCAAATCTTCAAACTTGTCATTTCTCTACATTAAAAAATGCTCCTAAAAAAAGTTTAATTTTCACGTAGTATTCGAAGTTTACAAATACTAATGCTACTCTCTTTGCAAATAACAATATACTAAGATATACTAGTACCAAATCTTCTGCCAGAGATAGTAAACTCACCAAGCATAAAATTGCACATTTTTCATAAAAAAAAAAAAAAAAAAGAAATCACCATCAATCTACGAATTTTTAAATCGGGAGGCCTGATTTTCTCGGACGGGTGCTGATTGCCACGAAAAAATGCTGTCGCTCGTTATGAAACCATAACCATCGTAGATGATGAGTGGTGAAACGAGAGGGACAGCACGTTGCACGGGAATAATAAATACCGATATAGGATCGAGTCGAAAGCGTGGACAAATTATGATCGCTGCCGATTTGCTGGTTCGACGCTGGTTAAACCCGGTGAATTTCAATAGCACGCGCCGCTCGATCGAGCACGAAAAAGACAAACAAGGTGGTAATAACGCGGCTCGGGACCGATAGTTTAATGGAACTGTCAACGATATCGCATTATAACTGGAATTGTCACGCGATCACCGTTTGATGCCTGGATTTTCAAATCCCTCCCCCCCGGGGGAAATCGATTAGAGCCTGGCTTTAAATCGCTGAACGCGACTGGAAAAAATCCATTTCTTTTTTTTTTCACTCGTTCGTTTCGTTCTTTAATGATGATAAAAATTTTCTCGTCTGTTTTGTCGAAATTTAGATACTTTTGTTTGTAATAGTGAATAATAACTTGCTAAGAAAAAAAAAAAAAAAGAAGCGACGAGAGAAACGTCTGTTTTCTGAAAAAGAAATTTAGAATTCAAATAGAATTTATTATATAATTTTTCTCTCTCTTTTTTCTTTTTTTGTAGAATCAAGTCTAGAGTTTCATCCGTTGCGTTTGTTTTTTCAACGATGTTCGTTAGTTCGAGGTTCGTTTAGTCCGTGGGTGGAAACGGTTTATGGCCGAAGAGATTGAGTAGAATTTAGTCGACGACAGGACAGATACGTTATAGTTGAGTGATTCTATTAATGGTATCGAGCATGGTGGGCGAAGACGAAGTTGACGACGGAGAACCGGAGGACGCCTACGAGCGTCTGAATTCGACGTTCGAAGGCTGTTGCCTTGAACCTTGAACTACTCTCGTCGAGTTTGCACTCGAATTTCTCCCAAGAAAAATTCTGTTTCAATCAGAATTCCGATGCAACTTCATTCAAATTATTGTATCTTAATTATTACTGTATCTACATTCGCAGTTGTATCTTTACACGTTCAGCCCCCAAATTTGAGAAACACATTCCCATCTTCTCGTTTTCAATCTTGATTTATACAAACTGTAAATTATACGTTATATGAAGATTACCTACGAAGACGTCTTGATACCAAATTTTAAATTTCACTCGGCCAAGTCGTCTCCGTTGATCATTATCATCCCCGTTGTCTCCGTCACGCTTCAGATCAATTACGAATTAACTAATCAGCCCCTCCAACGAACACCTTAACCACGTCTTTCGAACGTTCTGTAAAAATCTGTGTTGCACCAATAGGGAGCAACGCTCGGGAATTTCATATTTCGCCTGCGTGCGTGTTCGCCTTCTAGGCGATCACCTTCGCTCAATACCCGGTGTCCAATAAAGCGGCTCCACACACGTACACACGTATCCTCCGCCTCTCTTCCTCGCACACGCTCGATACTCTCATACACACACATACACACATGCCACGAGAAGATTCAGAGAAGCGGAGGCCACACGTAGCCCAAGTATCTGGCCACCTCCTCCCCAGGGGATGACCAGCCTCGAGCCGTTTTCACCGTCTTTTGACCGGCAGGGTTTCACGTTCGTGCACACGTACGTACGTACACACAAGCACGCACATCCTACCGAGAGATGGTTAGGGGTTGCTGCTGCTGCTGCTGCTGCTGCTGCTGCTGTTGGTGGTGCTGGTGCTGGTGTGTCCAGTCCACTCTAGTGGAGCCCAGGGCAGTTCGATCAATAGAGGCTAGAGGCTACTACACGTTTCTAGGAGGTGGACACCCTGTTTCTCTCTCTTCCTCTTTGTCAGTGTCGCTGTCTTTCTCTCTCTCTCTCTCTCTCTGCTTGTGTGTGTGTGTGTCTTTCTATCTTGCGTACACCACGATATGGAACGTCTAGGTGGAGAGCCACCTTCTGCTCGATCCCCGGACCAACGTGTCCTGCGCCTCTTTCCACCGAACGAGATTAATCGCGCGAGGTGACCACCGATTCGGGTCATACGAACGAGGGAGGGGGAATGTGTGTCGTTGCTTTTTTTTTTCGCGTGCAGGCTCTTCGCGATGGGTTTTGCGGCTTCGAGGACTGGATCAGAAGAGGGGAGGTATTAACCCTGGTAACGTTGTTTCGCGAAATGGTAACTGTTACGATAGAAATGGCTCGACGTTGTAACGTTCTGCGTCGTTAGTCTTTGAATCGGGGGTTGTTGTTGCAATTTGCGCGTAGAGGAGGAAGGATGGTACTAACGACTCGTTGAAATCTCTCGGTGATAATTAATTAGCATCGGTTTGAAAGGGCACGCGAATCTAACGCGGAGCTTCGTAACGAGCGAGCACAGGTAAATTTACAGTTACCTCCGAGGAAGCAACAGTTGCACCAAATCTCAGCAGTTTACGCGTAGCTGGCCTTTGTCTTCTTTGGTCTTTGGGTATCTCGTTGAAACTGAAAAATCTGAGTGGGAACTAGCCTTCAATTGGTATCTCGTTTCGTCTGCTCTCTCCAAACGCTTCTGAATTATAAATTGTATTTTCAGTATTGTTATATAAAATTCAAAAGTTCCATATTCGCGCCCATTTGAATTAAAATTAAAGTTCACAATTCCCAACAGATAATAAAAGAAATTGATCGAAAGCTGGATTTAAACCAGTGGCGTGTCATCTGTCACGCTCTTCGTAATATGTTTGAAAAGTTAGACATTTATCAAGCAGCTGCTGGAAGTAAAATTTTTCTGTCTCCTAAAATTGATCCAGTCAATCGAAACCAAATTTCATCCGAGGAAAACCTCAGAAAGTCTCATTCTTCTCGGACCAATCGAAACTAGATTCAAATTGAAGAAACCATCTCGTCTTACGTATCACCTTTCCAAAACCTAACGTCTCTGAAGAGACAGTTTCCAAACTGAGGAAAATCAGTGGAGTATCCGGAATTTTTGTGAACAATTAGACCAGTCGAAATTAGACTTTCGACAGATACCAGAAGAAGTAGCCACTTTCCCTGCCTCTCGACATAAAATCCCTAAAAATTAATCGAACCAGTCAGACATTGAACAAAACCTCAGAGTACCTCGTCTCGCGCGTTCTTCCCAAAGTAGCGACATAGAACCCATCGAAATTAGACTTTCGCCAAGCGTTGGCAAAGTTGGTCGAGTTTTACTCTCCGAGAGCCAAGCTGAATAGTCGCGGGGTAACTCATCTCGCACATTTTTTTCTCCAGTGACAGTGAGTAGCTTCGCAAGACGGTTGCGCAGAGCCCGAATGTAGCGAAGTCAAGGTCGTCGCCCTTGGTCCGATCGAAAATTACAAGCGAGATCCCTCTCTCTCTCTCTCTCTCTCTCTCTCTCTCTCTCTCTCTCTCTCTTGGCCTCCCTTGGATCCATTTCCATTTCTCTTTCTCGCCGGCTCTTGATCCAATTATCTCGTGTCCCTTGTCGGGATCAGTGTGCTACGCCATTGGTCTGCGCCGTGGTCCGGACCCGGCGGGCCGTTTGTTTTGTAAGTCTAATCGCAGAACGGCTCACCGGTGGTCCTCTCTCTCTCTCCTCTCATTCTCTCTCCCTCCCCCTCCGGCCCTTGGGCCACCCCTCTTCACTCCTCCCCTTCTTCACCCTTTTCTTTTCGTCCCCTTCGGCCAGAGAGCAGCGTCGCTCGGCTGCGGCGCGGCCGCCATTTTATTTTTAGAAAACGACCAGCAAAAGCGCGCACTTTCGTTTCGTTCTCTCGACGCAACGCCGGCTCCCAACTCTCTCTCTCTCTCTCTCTCTGCCTCCCTCCTGATTTCTTTTTCGTTGTCCGTTTCTTTCTTTCTTCTTCGGTCGCGTTGCCGCGCCGCGTATGGTGGCGCCATGGCCAACAGCGCTCCTGACAGCCATGAGGCTGGAAGAAAAAGAGCCGGGGCTTCTCCTCGATAGAAAGGACGGACGCGCGTACGCGAGGCACTGAGGTGGTGCTGGTGTTAGTATCTGGAACACGCGTACACTGCCGGGAAAAACCGGAGGGTTGATCTCCTTTCTCCTTTTTCCCTTTCGGGTGATTGATTCGTCGAGTCATCAGCCGGGAGGGGGTGAGATTCCTTGCAGTTTGAGATACTCGTTCGGCCAGCTTTATATAGTTTCATATTTCTGCGAAGACAATTAACCAATTAATATAAAGCGGGCGAATTCAGGTGTCGTATTACAAAAATTTTCGTTCTCTTTGATACAGGCTGGCAGTAAAATCGAGCTACCAATTCTCGATGAATACCGATACTCGTTGAAGGGGTTGAAGAAGTGAAAGCTACGTGAAAATTTGTTTCTGCCACTAAATATAATTAAACACGTATAGTTGATACGCTTTAGTGGAAAGGAATTTTCTTGCATTAAAAGCTGAACGTATATCAGAGTAATATTTTAAAGCAATTGCTAGCAGCTTAGTAATTAATGTTACCTATATTATACTAGGGTGAAAGTGTTTTATTGTGTCTGAAAGCAAGCTTGCGTTTTTGCTATCTATCTATCTATCTATCTATATATATATAATAAATATTATCATTTATATAAATATTTATATATAAATTAAAAAATATATATATATAAAGTACCTGTAGTTGAAGTAATTTCGGAATTTGGAGTTCCATCAACAGAGCCCTCTAATTCCTTAACTGTTAAATAACATATCAAGTTAAATTTGTTTAACGCTTGGGTAGGATATTGATCTTTGGTTTCCAGTGGATAACGCGAACACTGTGACTGACATTCGCTGCAAGTCGAGGAAACTTGCGGGAGGAAGTTTGCGAGAGTCCTGTTTTCTTGGTGGGTTGTTTCTTCGGGGTGGTTGGAATTGTCGTGGGCCTTGGAAACACGGATGAATGGGCCGATTAAGAAGAGTTTGTCGAGAGATTAGGGTCAATTTGAGGAGAGAGAGGATTTTCAACATTCAATTGTGAAAAAAGCTCAAATTTCTTAATTTTCCATCGATGTATAGTATCTTGATTGTAGCTACACAGAGTTAAAGAGTGAAGATATTCCCACTTTGATAATTGAAGGTTAAGCTGAAGGGTTTTAAAGCTACGCTAAAATTATTCCCTTCTTACTGTAACAATTAAGGGTTGAAATTGAAAATAAAATTTGCAAGGATTTTAAAATCATACTAAAAATATTCGCTTCTTGCTGTAACAATTAGGGGTTGAGCATTGAAAAGAAATTTTCAAACATCTGACACTAAAACATTCTCTTGTAATTCTTACTGTAATTAAGGATCAAGTTGAAATTGGAAAGAAATTTTCGAGCATCTTAAAGTCACACTAAAAATATTCCCTTCTTGCTGTAACAATTAGGGATTGAATTCGGCGTTGAAAATAAATTTTCAAGAGTTTGATGATTCCACAGGGACAAACATCTTTCGTCGTAACGGTATTATAAACTGTACAAAAGCTTTCGAGGATTCGATGTGGAAAGAAACGAATGTTTCAAAGAAACAAAATCTTCATTATGACAATTGTGATATAATACAAAAATTTCGACTTCTTGCCAGTAAATAATCTTACCCTCAGTTCCTCTATTCACCCTCCAAGTCCAATCTCCGTCATATCTCGCTCTTAAAAAGAAAACCAAAGAAAAAGAAGAAGAAGAAGAAGATAAAAAGCACTGTGACATCAATTGTCACAGTGGATTCCTCCAGTTCCACGCTTCTTCTCTTAGAACTAACGTGAGCGAGTAAAGTTGAAAGACGGCGGAGGGTAGGTCTTGTCAGTGGCGCCTCCATCACGCCACAGTTGTGAAGCAAGGTATCGTTGAACAGTAGTGGGGGACAGTGCGAATATTATCGTGACTCACTCCGTACACCCCGCCCAAAGATAAAAGCCACCCCCTGGCTAGGGATGAAAGAGAGAGAGAGAGAGAGAGAGAGAGAGAGAGAGAAAGAGGACAAAGGCCAGAGGAATGCTCCTTGGCTCTGTCACGAAAGCGAATTTCGTGGGATCGATGGCACCTCCGCCTAGTGACCGATGGCTCTAATAACCGCCAGATAACCAACATAACCGAGGAAAATACGAGGATATTGTCCAGCTAGTCGATTTCCGATCTCCTTTCGATCGAAAGACCATTCTACCGTCTTTCTTTTTTTACGAAGTGTCATTCGTGCGTGTATTTTGTATATTTCGTGCAATTTTCTTTTTTTTTTTTTTTTGAGTCTGAGAGTAGCACCAATTAATAAACAAAGCTGTACATTCCGAGGAGAAAATTGTGTAATTCCAGTGGATCGAGGATCCAGCTCTCTGTTTAATCTCATATCCATTCAAAATCTTATTCATCCATCAAAAATTCATTCCATCGCCAAAGGGAAGTTTATTCTCCTACTAATTTCCGTCCTCGAGAACATTCTCCTCGACGACATTCTCCACGAAGAAACAAATCCTCGATCATTAGGGAACAGTCGGATCCCTAATTTTTTTTTTCAACGACTGAATCGTCAGGAATTCTTCAAGTTCTCAGGGACTGTTTCCTCGTCGAAGAAAATCCATCGCAATCCACCGAAGAAGGTATGGAAGACACCATGGTTGTCGATCGATTCGGACCCAGTAACCCAAGGATAACGAAGAGGGCAGAGGCCACGAAGCTTTCAGCCGTTTTTCCAACCGTTCGGGGGTTGCTGGAGAGAGATATTTCTTCGCTGCGGGAGAGAGAGAGAGAGAGAGGGTGGGAGGGAGGGAGAGAGTTGTCGGATCCTGGCGCCAGGGCTGGCAAAACGACCAAATAAAAATCGGCTGTGGTCAGCCGACTGCTAAACACGCCTGCCTCTAGGTGACCATCCTGTGTAATGATATCGGCTTCGGGTACCTAATCACTGTTATATTGGAATTAATAAACCCTGCGGTCGCCTCTGACCGTTTTTCGCTCGCGTCACGCCGCCTGCGTCCTCGTCCGCCGCGCGATTGAGTTATCTTGCCGGGAAGATTTCGAAACGTCGGATAGACGGAAATCGATTGTTAGGAGAACGACGCGTGGCTGGTTAGTCGGTAATTTTTCTGTAGATTGCAGAGCATTACTCTTGATAATAATATTTTTGCAAGTACCTCTTTCTCTCAGATTACCGACCACTTTGCTTGTTCTCTGTGCAGGTAATAAATAATATTTATTTGATAACATGATACTGGTGATTAAGCAAGGCAGCGAACACAGATTGATATTAATATACGCGGTCAGAACTCGAACGAACTTGACAACTCCTTTTCGCAACTCGAATCGACTCTTGTTTCACGCTCGAGTCTCTCCTTTTCAAAAAAAAAAAAAAAAGAAAAGAAAATAACAATAATGACTCGCGCCAAACATACTTTCTTTCTTCTCACTCATTTCTACGATCGGCAAACATTACAAGCCGTCTAGTGTTATGATTGAACGCAGCTAAAGATATAATAACTGCAACTACAGGTTATAACTGAACCAATTGCGCTGGCAACTGATTGCGGACCGTAACGAGTGACCGTACCGTGTACGATAATCCGTCGCTTTCCTTCTCTTTTGAACTCGTCGGTATGAAACGATTGAGAGGTAATGAATTTATTATTTGCCTTGCCTCGGTTATACTTAAGTATACTTAAAACTGTGTTTAGTTTTAAAGAGGTTAACGACGACCTACGATAATAGCCTATGATGCTACAGTATAATTCGATTTAAATTTCGTCCAAAGCTTTCGACCAAATGGACGCGATGTTTCTCGCAAACTAACTTTGGATTCAGATTGTTTGGCGACTGGTTTAACTGGTGGAAAATTTTTTTGCCCCAAAGTTGCAATATTTTCTCAGTTTTCAGTATATTTAAGTATAACCAAGGCGGAACAAATATGTAATAATAAATTTATTACTTGTCAATAATTTCTATCCAGTGTATATACCGACGAAGGAAAACGACGAGGAAAGCGACGAATTGTTGTGTACGGTTCTTCGGTCACTCGTTATGGTTCGCAATCGGTTGCCAGCGCGTTGCAAGTGGTTAAAAGTAACTCGGGAAATAGTAAATGCCGCATTCAAATCTTAAACTTCGATCATGAATCTGGAAATTGCGAGAGTAATGTGATTTCGAAGGGAAAGAAGAGAAAAAAAAGAAGGGGAAAGAAAACAGAAGACGAAACTGGAACAGCTGCCAAAGAAGATCCGAAACGGGAAAAATTCGAAGAGAGCCTCCAGAGAAGAAAGAAAGAAAGAAAGAAAGAAAGAAAGAAAGAAGCCTCCAGAGGAATTGGGAACTGAGAACAGAGCGTGCTTCAGAGACGTACGTACGTAGGTAGGGAACCAGCGAGAAGACAGCGAGAGAACAGAGGATCTCCGCGCTGCATTGGCCCGGTTTCACTGCCCGGGGTTCTGTTATTTTTCTATTACTATTGCACGGTGGCGGTTGTCGGCGCGGAAGAAAGACCACGGCCCTTTTTATTTCAGTATTTTTCCCTCCCCTTTGTGCCGGACCAAGGCGGCCGAGAAGGGACTTGGAGTTGGAAGCGCAAGGAATCCTCAGACACAGAGACGAATGAGAGAGAAAGAGAGAGAGAGAGAGGGGGGAGGGGAGAGATTGGAAGGCAGAATTCGTAAAACCGGCATGAGAACCCGCGGAATGCTCTCGCATAAAGACGCAACCCCATAAGACTTCATCCCCCTTTATACGGGAACGGTTCTCGCCCCCAAAAAGCGCGTGGACCCGACGCGCGCGCGCGCGTGTGTGTCCGTGTGAGAGCACGCGGGATCGATGTTTCCTCCTTCATCGGGGAGTGTAGCTCGTGCGTAAAAACCAACCCCCCAAGATCCACCCTTGCTACGCCGCTTCGTTTCTTTGCTCGCCGGGAGAAAAGCTGCGCGTTTATTATTCGCAGCCGATGCAAACCGGCGGAGGAATATTCCCGAGGGAGGATGCCGAAGGTTTGGTTAATTATTTGGTTACACGGTTTTCGTGGCGACTCAACTCTCGTTTTTTTACATTGTAACGCGGCTCAGAAACGGGGTTGATTATGTGTTCGTTAACGAAATCGTAGCGTGTCTACGATATTAATAATACTGTAATATTGCTATTTTATTGTAATACTACGATAAAATAGTAATTTTGAAGAATGAATTTGTGAACCTTCCGTTTGTGAACGTCTGTCAAATACTGTATCGAAAATTACTTGTACAGAAAAAAATTTAGAAAATTTATTTCTACCGTGAGTAAATCACTTGGTGTAACGACGATGTAGCAATCAATTCTCGTTTACATTGCAACGTGGTTCTAAAATGAGTTGAACGTGGAGTCGATTATGTTCGTAACGAAGTCATAGTGTGTTTAAAATGTTCCAGAATAGTAATTTTGAAGAATGAATTTGTGAATCGTTGAACCTTCCGTTTGTGAACATCTGTCAAACACAGTATCGAAAATTACTTCAATAGAAAAAAATTTAGAAAATTTATTTCCATCACGAGTGAATCACTCTCGAGTGTTTCGACACTACGCGCGAGATTCGATCTTTAAATTTATTTTTCTTTAAAATAATACTTCCAACTCAAGATACAAGTATATTTTTCAATGAGATCTACAGAATCAACAAATTCAACTCCTGAGTCGTCTCGCAAAATTGAATCGGATCGATCGTTTGCAAGAAGCCGGAAGGTTCAAGGATGAACTTCATAATTCAAGGGACGTTCACTTCGACGTTACACGATATACGAAATTTCAATTACATACTATCAAAAAAAAAAAAAAAAAAAAAAATTGTTAATGAGAAGATATCGTTTTGCGAAATTGAAATTGAACGACCCAAGAACGTCAGGAAACGTTTACGTATCATAGAATTTCGCGTGTACGAAATTCTGATCGGAACACCGTGCAAATAAAATCCTTAAGGCGAGTAACCACCGCCGAATCTCGCGACACGCCACGAAACGTGACGCTGTCGCGTTGGTTTGCGTTTTCCGGTGACGACGGAAGGGCGAAACGGGGGGGAGAGGGGGCAGTAGTTAAGTAGAAGCTTGCGTGAACAAGGCAGAAAATTAGCGACATCCGCATTCAGCGCTAAATCCTGCTCCTCTCTCTCTCTCTCTCTCTCTCTCTCTCTCTCTCTCTCTCTCTCTCTCTCTCTCTCTCTCTCTCTCTCTCTCTCTCTCTCTGTTTCTTTCGCTCGACTCGATTGTCGACGGCTCCTCGACTGTGAAACTTTTGTTGAGGCCTTCACTCGAGGCTTTCCCGCGGAAATCCTTCGGTCCAGGCGAAATTCAACCTTCCACCGCCCACTTTGCCAACCCCCGTCGTCGTCGTTCGTCGCCAACCTCCGGAATCGATAGCGGCAGAGAACCGTTTTCTCGTGCTGGATCGCGCGATTCAATCGCTCGGACGTTTATTTTCGCCCCCTCCACCCCCACGATATGCTTCGATCGCGTTTCGAGGATGCGACACTGCTTCGCAGGCACGATATCGCTCGTGCGGAAGCTCGGTTTTCGACTTGATGAATGGAAAGTGCTTCATCTGGGGTGGGATTGTCAGTTTATTTTGTAAAGGAACGTCTTGAAATTAATACACGTGCGATTAATGATGAGACACGAGTGTAGAATCTGAGAGTGTACAGGTATCTAAATATCTAAGGATATTAGATATAAATTTAGATATAAATATCTAAATATAGACACAAATTTAGATATAAATATCTGAATATTTAAATATAGATGGAAATATCTAAATATCTAAATATAGATATAAATTTAGATATAAATACCCAAATATCTAAATATCTTAGATGTAAATATCTAAATATAAATATAAATTTAGTTAAATATCTAAATATCTTAGGTATAAATATCTAAACAGCTAAATATCTTAGATATAAATATCTAAATATTTTTGATGTAAATATCTAAATATCTAAATACAGATATAAATTTAGTTAAATATCTAAATATCTTAAATATAAATATCTAAATATCTTAGGTATTAATATCTAAACATCTAAATATCTTAGATGTAAATATCTAAATATCTAAATATCTAAATACAGATATAAATTTAGTTAAATATCTAAATATTTAAATATCTTAAATATAAATATGTAAACATCTAAATATCTTAGATATAAATATCTAAACATTAAATATCTTAGATATAAATATCTAAAAGTCTAAATATCTCTGATATAAATATCTAAAAGATCAGTATTGATTATTAACTTTCCTACCAATAATATTGTATAATATTGTTCTCCAGGAAGCTTGTACTTCAAATTTGATTAACACTCACAATTGGTAACAAGACACGAGTATGTACGCCAACTGAAACTGCATAGGCATCCAAGTTACATGATCAACGTCAACTTTCACTCGTGCCAATAATATCACACTAATATTTCCAACTTGTAACATAAAACGTGAAACACATCTGCCTCGATATCTCGATGTAAACATAATCTACGTCGTAATCGAACGACCCCCATTACTATATAGCGGTACTAAAATTCATTCGTAAGAAGCGATAGAAGAAGAAAAGGTCAGGCTGTGTGTGTGTCCTGGGCGAACAGAAAGCGTTCGAATTCGGGTTAAGGTCGTTGGTAGCCGATTTCACTAACTTCTCCTCTCTCTCTCTCCTTCTCTCTCTCTCTCTCTCTCTCTCTCTTCCTTTTCGTGAATCATCAAGCACGTCGAGATTCGTCGTGGTTCAGCGTGTCTCTCGCTGGCTTCGTCGGCTCTCTCTTCGTCCGTCTTCCTATTCTTTCTCCTTTTTCTTTCCTTTTTATTTCCCGCGGCGCGTGCATTCATAATGGAGGCACATCACCGGGGCCAAAGCGGAATTAATGACAGACGTCGAAGAGCGGCCGTGGAAACGCGGCAGCCGCGGTTTCACAATGGCTGGCGAGAGCCGCGGCGAATACCGGGCCGCGTGCGACCTGGTGGGAGTGCCTCGGATAATAAGGGGTTATTTCCAGTAGCCGGGCGGGGCACGGGGTGACATGTCACCACGTTACACACGAGCCGTTCCACGTGAAATCGCGCCGCAGCCAGCTACCGCCCGTTCATTGTTCCCAGATCCTCTATTTTCGGGACGATTCCTCGTCGAGCAGCGCCTCCGAGAAAAACGTTCATGTTTCTGATGGCATTCCTGTCTTTTTTTCTTCTTTTTCTTTTTTTTAAGATACTTGCGAAATCTTGTTCGAGGTTGACTAACTTTCGTCGAATTTCTCCGGAGAAATTCAGTGTTACATTCGTTGAATGTTTGTGGGGGTGTGTGTAGTCACTTTTTTTTCAGAAATTTTCAACATCTATCCAGGAACAACTTTGAGGGAATTCAGTGTTATTTCGTCTGATATTTGTGGGATGCTATACTGTCTTTTCAGAAATTTTTAAAAATTTATCCAAGAGTAACTTTCGTTGAATTGCTCTAAGCAGTTTCAGTGTTACTTCGTTGAATGTTTATGGGAGGTGTTGTAGTCTCTTTTCAGAAATTTTCAACATCTATCCAAGAATAGCTTTCGTTAAATTTCTCGGAGAAGATCTAGTGTAGTGTTTCGTTTAATATTTATGAGAGTTTTACAGTTTTTTTTCAGAAATGTTCAACATCTATGTGGATATTAATTTTATGATCTCTTTTCAAAAATTTTCAACATCTATCCAAGAATAGCTTTCGTTAAATTTCTCCGAGAAGATCTAGTGTAGTGTTTCGTTTAATATTTATGAGAGTTTTACAGTTTCTTTTTAGATGTTTTCAACATCTATGTGGATATTAATTTTATGATCTCTTTTCAGAAATTTTCAACATCTATCCAAGAATAGCTTTCGTTAAATTTCTTGGAGAAGATCTAGTGTAGTGCTTCGTTTAATATTTGTGAGAGTTTTATAGTTTCTTTTCAGAAGTTTTCAACATTTATGTGGATATTAATTTTATGATCTCTTTTCAGAAATTTTCAACATCTATCCAAGAATAGCTTTCGTTAAATTTCTCGGAGAAGATCTAGTGTAGTGCTTCGTTTAATATTTGTGAGAGTTTTATAGTTTCTTTTCAGAAGTTTTCAACATTTATGTGGATATTAATTTTATGATCTCTTTTCAGAAATTTTCAACATCTATCCAAGAATAGCTTTCGTTAAATTTCTCGGAGAAGATCTAGTGTAGTGCTTCGTTTAATATTTGTGAGAGTTTTATAGTTTCTTTTCAGATGTTTTCAACATCTATGTGGATATTAATTTTATGATCTCTTTTCAGAAATTTTCAACATCTATCCAAGAATAGCTTTCGTTAAATTTCTTGGAGAAGATCTAGTGTAGTGCTTCGTTTAATATTTGTGAGAGTTTTACAGTTTCTTTTCAGAAATTTTCAACGTCTGTGTGGGTATTAATGTTTATGGGGATGTTATGATCTCTTCTCAGAAATTTTCAACATGTATCCATGAAGAATTTTCGTTGAATTTCTTCTGGTTGTTTCGTTTAATATTAGAGATGTTGCAATCCCTTTTTGAGAAATTTTCAAAATCTATTTGAGAATAATTTTCGTCTCTGAGTAGATTCAGCGTTGCTTCGTTTAATACTTGTGGAAGATGTTATAGGAGATCTCCTTTCAGAAATATATCAGAGAATGAATCTCTATCGAGAAGCTTCAACGTTGATTGAAACTAAGTTTCTTGAAATTTATACAGTCCAGAATAACTCCAAGAACAATTTAAAATTCCTACATTATTCTTAATATAAAATTAATTTCCCACCGTTGAGACTGTATGTTTCTTCGTCAAACTGATCCTAGCGCCATTCAAGTATTCAAAATGTACAAAAAATTCCAAACCACGTTATGGTCAGATACGAAAGCAGATTCAGAAGCGCGATTCTCGCAGAAGAATTTTGTATTTGCAAAAGAAGACTGGGGCGAAACGAAGCAGAGAATAGGGTGGGAATAGCTGGCGGCTCTCGAGATATAAAGACATTAATCGCGGTCTGACCGAGAAAAAGCCACGAAACAGCCGAAGGTTGGACGTCGTCTGGTTCCAAGTCTCAACGATTGCCAGCAGCTGGACGAGCGAGTTGGCGGAATTTATCATTATTCGATCATAACTCGTTAACCGTGTTTTCTTTATCGGATCGGTGAATCCACGCGCGCTCGTTACAATCCTCTCCGCGAAATTTGCATGATTCTCGGCCACGAGTAATCCCGATACTCGGCTGTGATTTATCTTTTATCTCTCCTCCCAACGACTCGCCGCTCGCTCTCCTCTTTTTCCTCCTCCTCCTCCTCCTCCTCCTTCTTCTTCTTCTTTCATCTTTCCTTTCTTTTCGTTTTGCTCGCTGTTTCGGGGGAAACGAGTTATTAAGTGAGAGTTGCGTTGCGAGAACGATTCGTTTCTTTAGCAGAGACGATGAAATCCTTCAGATGGGAGGTTTGAGGAATGATCTTTAGTCATTGGTGATTTCGATGATCTTTCGTCTTGTGTAGAGGAAAGAGCTGTTAAAAATTATATCGGGGGTTTTGAGAACGACGAAAGATCGTTTCTTGAGATTCTTGAGAAAACTGTGGAGATAATTTTAATTCATATGAATGATTTGAAAGTAGAATGTGTTCGGTGTAATTTTGTGTTGGTTGAGCTTTCGGTTTTTGGTTTATTTCAGAAGTGAGATCAATGCTTCCTTACGTGGAAAATTTTCGTGCACCAGTGGAGAAAGATCTTTTAATTATGTCAAAGTTTCTATCATCGAAGGTGCAGAATATTCAAATTGGTCGTGAGCGATTGAAGATTCATCTGTGAACGCGAAACAACGTGTAAGAACGTTTTCTAAAAACACATTTGCAGCTGTACTTTACACAGCCGAGCAAATGGTTCAAGACTTTTGCAGAATGCAATACGTACCTGGATACAGAAACGTACGTACGTTTCAGACGGTCGGTCATTCCGAGACATGAGACTCGTACGTCAAGTAGTACAAGTCCCTTTCTCGAGACTTCTACAGAGGCACGTGAATTTTTCAATAGAAATGGAATAGCAGGCAAATATTAATTATAATTCGCGAAGAAAACAACGAGTTTAACAATATTTCAACAACCATTCGTACAGTGATTTTATATTGTAGCCATTTGTTGTAATTTTTAGAACCTGAGAGAAGTCAATGAACTTGCAAAATATTCTCTAAGAGAATTCGTCGACCTTTCTTCTCTTTCGATCTTTCGTAGGAAACTTAACAATTAGAAGAAACTTGGAAAAACTAACTTGAAAATTATTCAAGTTATTTGTTCTAGAAAAATCTAGGAAAGTTCCTCAACGAATTTGAAGAAGAAATCTTCATTTAATGATACAACTATCAGAAGTGGTCGAAATGCCATTACTGCTCAGTAATTTAAAAAATAATAAATTTAATACTTCTCAGTAGTTTAAAAAATAACAGATTCATTACTTCTCAGTAATTTAAAAAAATAATAAATTTATTCTCAGTAATTTAAAAAATAATGAGTAATTTGAGAAAATAATAAATTTATCACCTCTCAGTAATTTCTGAACGACGATCTCAAGAAGAAGGCGGCGAGTTACTGTGTACGGCCCGGTCACTCGTTATGGTCCGCAAAAAGATCACCCTCGTGATCGTTGGAAGACGCGGAGGCGTCAGTCCCCTCTTTAAAGTAGATCTCTCTTCATCCGCTCTCGTTCGACGAAACGTCGTTTGCACGTCCACGCTGAGATCCGCGCTGAAAACGAAACGCATTGCAGCCAGGGAGGTTGTCGCTGGAAATTATAAATTACAGAGCTCGCGTGGAAGCGAGCCGGAGGCGCATAATACGCGCGGCCCGGCGCGAATCGCAGCCACTGAATGTCTGATGCGCAATCAATGTCAGCTGACATTCGCCGGCCGTGAAACGAGCCGTATTGTGCTCAAACCTCTCCAAACGTCCTCGTTTCTCTCCCCCCCCCATTCCTGGTTTCTACTGGAAAACGTGCCTCCAACTTTCCAACCGTGTCATTTATTTCCAATGTTATTCGTTAGATTAAAATCAGAGCCTGTGCGAAATATTCCACGTACGAATCGTCGTAACTTAAACTACAATAATAAATAGAAATAAACGGACACGTACGATCAAATGGATATTTCTGTTTAAATGGGAAACCGATGTTAATTTTAACGAAACGCGAGTTATTAAAAAGAGGCTCTGAGACATTGGTCGTTTCAGTTGAAGCAGAGAGAAGAAGAAGAAGAAGAAAAAAAGGGAGTGTGATCGATTCGCTTGAGAGGGAAGGGAATAAAATAAAATAATACGTTCGTTGTTGAATTTTCACCGTCCAAAGCTTCCATCCGTCTCCGGTTTTTCATGTTTGGAAATTTTTGCTCGATTTCGTTCTGTTAAGAATTCATGTAAAGTATCGAACAGAATGAAACGCCCGTTTCGGGCCAAGCGATAGAGAAAGCGGGGTAGTTGTAACGTGTAGAGAAGTATCGTGGCGTGTCTCGCGATATTTCCATCGTACACGGTGAGTCACGACAAATTGCCATCCCCCCTCCGTTCGATAAGGAAACATTGACGAGGTACTAATTTACTGTCACCGTTGCTGCAGTTGTAAAACTCTCGTGGCTCGTCGTTCGAAAGGGGTGGACGATTCCTCGAACGATGCTCCAATGGCGCTATTCACGTTCTTACGCTATTTGTTTTAGCTGGTGAAATTTCAGTTTCTTCGAACTTCTTGTTCGTGAATATGTTCCACGACGTTTTTCATCCTCGTGGAAGGAACCATTTTCTACAAACCCATTATGAATGGTCGTAAGGGCACATCGCGAGATACATCGATGAAGAAGAGCGTCGATAATTTACGATTTATGTTACTTTAATTCGCTTGCAACTGTGAATTCTCATCAGGAGGGTGTGTTGTTTGTCGTTTGAAAGGGATGCACGATTTTTTTAACGACAACAGTTTACGATTTGTTAATTATTTAATCGTATGAAATTTTTTGTTCTATTTATAAATATATTATAAATATATACTACTATATATTACACTACTATAATATATATTACTGTATATTATAAATATTACAAATATTATAAATCTTTTATTCTATTATAAATGTATTTTTCTTTAATATTTTTCACAAATCATAAGAAAATTTCGTAGAAGGAATCTGAAGAACAGCATTGTGATAGTTCATTGTCATCGTACCTGCAAATTTTTGTCAAGGGATACACTGTATATTATACTCATAAAATATATAGCTTTAAAATATACTTTATTGAATATATTTTATAAAATACGTAGCTTTAAAATATACTTTATTAAATATATTTTATAAAATACACAGCTTTAAAATATACTTTATTAAATATATTTTGTTTAAAGTAAACTTTACTAAATATATTTTATTCGAAATACACTTTTGTCAAGGGATACACTGTATATTATACTCATAAAATATATAGCTTTAAAATATACTTCATTGAATATATTTTATAAAATACGTAGCTTTAAAATATACTTTATTAAATATATTTTATAAAATACACAGCTTTAAAATATACTTTATTAAATATATTTTGTTTAAAGTAAACTTTACTAAATATATTTTATTCGAAATACACTTTATTAAATATATTTTAATTTATATGTACTTTTTTTTTCTTAATAAGAAAAATTATATTTACAAAACGTACAGCTTCCACAAACGATCAATCGCGGAACGAGACATTACGAGAAAATGTTCATTAAAAATTCCAGCTGACTAAAAAGAATTTCGCGACACGATGGCGAGTCAGAGTGGTTCCCAAAGGGCGTCTCTCTATTGGCGTTCACCTCTCTCGGTCGGTTTTCAACTGTGAGAGCTAGCCCCGAAGAAAGGAGCCCTCGTGCGCGCACACACAAAATGTTTCGCGCTGATGCACGACGCTCCCTGTACCCTCCAATCTCGAGAGAGAGAGAGAGAGAGAGAGAGAGAGAGAGAGAGAGAGAGAGAGAGAGAGAGAGAGACAGAGAGAAAGCGTCGCTCATAATGGAAACGATCCACCCCCGGTCCACCTAACATTCGAGAATTTCCGAAACACACGCGAACATCATCCCCTATTGTCGACCGGTTAGAATGGCCGGAATTTTCCATAGTTTCCTCCATCTTCCAGCCGGTTTTCACGGCCAGACGCCGATGGATCGTGTTTCGTGAACTTCTGACCGTCCTTCCCTTCCTCTCTCCTTCGTGGCCCCGTTCTCTCTCACTTTTCTCTCTTTCGCTGCGCGAAATTCGTTCCAGGAATTCCTCTTCCCAAGCACCGTGGAACAGCGACTGCTTTTCTTCGAATGCCTTTCCACGAGGTGTTCTTACGACCGTTCGGAGATGGATTTGTAGAAAGAGGGGTGGGGGGGGGCGGGGTGTCTTTCACGAGGGTGAAAAACGTCGGGGAACATATACGAACGTATTTACGATGAAAAAGCCTCGGCTGTAACACTTGAGAACCGTGTCAATCGATGAAATAATCTGCAACGTTATAGAATCTGGTGAAATGATGTGTATTTTTAGAGAATCGGTTGGACAGTTATCCAACGGGCGAACGATGTGCAACTGTTGACGAGAATTATTATATATTAAACCACCTGCGCTGGCAGCTTGATTGCGGACCATTCTTTCTTTTTGAACATTCGTCGGTACGAAACGTCGCTGGATTGAAATTATTATTATTTGTTTTTTGCCTGTTTCGTTTCACCTCGAAAAATGTGCTGCAAAACTGAGAAGATGTTACAACTTTGGGGGATATTACAATTTTTGCCCCCAACATTGTGCCACTATTATGGATATCGTCATTCCAGCACACGAGGTCAAACAATCGCGTGGTTGTTCAAGATCGCGAATGGTCGAACACCATTTTGTTCGTTAGCGAGCTCTGAAACCCATCTGATTCGCCCCGTGGCGAGCTGTGGGGACAACGCAGCCGCATAGAAGTGACTGGTGTCGCGAACCAAACCGTTCTTATGTAAGGCTGAACTAACGCTGGACTCGCGATTGGTGTCCTGTTCTACTGCTTTGCGCCCTATCCACCCACCCACGCGAGCCTATGCCGCCTAGGCCAACCTTCCGCGCCTCTGAATTAGTTAGAGGGTGTCCCTGGCGAACAATCGCGCGAAATCGAATCGCGCCACACGCTCGGATTTGTCTTTGATTTCTGGTCCCTTTGGCGAATAGCGAATAGCGAGTCGTCTCAACTGCGACTGTGATGAATCTCGCAATTTACGATAATTCGGGAAGTAGAGATTGTAAGAACGAACGAAAGTTTTTTTCGAAAGTGATGTCGGTTTTCTTCTCTTTTTTTTTTTTTTAACTTGATAAACATTGTAGATTAAAACTGTTGAATGAAATAAAATTTTGTACAGCATCAAAAAAGTTACATATGAGTAATATTTCTTAAATGATAGTAAAACAATTAACGTGTCGGAGTGAATCTGAGGGGGAGGGAAATATTCATAGAAACTTGTACCAATAACGAAAGAGAGAGATTATTGAAACTGGAACCATCGAAACGATCGAAATGACCAGTTTGTAATATTTGTTGCGACGTGAGACAGTGTATTCCTGGAGATTTGAATGATTTTTCGTAACGCGTACGAACAAAAAAAGAATTATTATAAAGAAGTTTTCTGTTTTCTTTGCTTCAACATATCTGAAATGGGAAATTTCGCGTTTCAATCGTAGATCGGTAGTTCTAATGTTGACACTCCCCCTCAACATTAGTTTCAGTGTTAAAAATCTAAAAGCAGAGCATATATTTCAAGCGAGGGAAATAAAAAAAAAAAATCTCGAAATAACCCCTAAACTCTAAATTTTCCCGATGGCGCAGGGAGAGAACCAACCCTCGTTCGTTCGACTGGCAACTCCATTAGAATAGATGCTCGAGCGACGGTGGAAACCCAGGAATTAGAGACCCAGTTTCCGCGTGGATAGAGCCGAGCGTGCACGACGAATCGGCGCGCGTTTCGATCGTTCGGGAAATGAATACGTAAAAAGGCCTGGCCGTATAGATCGCAGGTGTTGGCCGAGGGAAGAAGGTTAGGCGGGGCGAGTCCGAAACTTTTCATCGATCCTATCGGCCAAGTTTTTTCCTTCGACCAGTTCTGCTGGATAGAGAGAGTGAGAGTGAGAGAGTTCTGGACACCGCGAACCCTCCGCCATCTCCCACGCGTTGGATTCCGCCACGCGAACTGGAACATGCCTATAGATAGACTTGTCCGCGAGTTCCCTTCTGTTTTTCACGATTGCTCGAGTCGCTCGAGCTGTGCTTCCGCCAATCGGCCAAACACACTCACTCTCTCTCTCTTTCTCTCTCCTCTCGTGGAATTTTTTAGTTGCCTCGACGTTTGTTGGCAAGTTGGGGATGTCGCGTTTGTTCGATCGTCGCGCGAGGGGTGGTTTCGAGATTTGAGAAATTACGGTGTGCGCGTTTCTTGGATTTTTCTTTTTTTTTTTTTTTTTTTTTTTTGGTGTTAGGAATTTTGAGGGTAATCCAATGGTGAATTAAGCTTTGGCTCGTAAGGGAGGAAGGAGCTCTTTCAATTCCTTGAAGTCGTGGAGAATTGTTCTTAGGAAGATTCTACTGCGTGTTGTTAGAATTGCAAAGGTGCAAAGGGACAGTTTTATGAATTGGAATTTGGAGTGATGTAAGAGAGACACAACTCTCTTTTTTTCTTTTTTTCTTCTTTAAATCTGGGACATTTTGTGAGGGTAGGTGTTTTGAGAAGATTCTGAAAGTTGTGTGTTGTTTTATTAGAAAATTAGAATTCCATTGTGCGTTGCGTGTTGTTTCGTTAGAAAATTAAAATTCCATTAATTTTGTTAATTTTGTCGAGTCATCATCATCTTGTACTTTGCCATCAAATTCTCTGAAGCAAAACAATTTCTTTCCCAAAGCAAACTCTTGAACTTCCTTTTCTTAAACCAAATTCTTCACCTACGACTGTTTTGCTTGATAAAATTTAGGCTCTACTTCTGGAGTTTGAACTTTCCTCTAATTTCGAAAAAATAAAAATAAAAATTAGACAACGCGTCTTTTATATCCAACTTATATAGTAATCTTTATAAATCACACGTTCTAAATCTTACAAATCTAAATAACATCAAATTTGAGATTTTTCCAACTTCAAAGTAGCTATTTAATTTCCAGCAAATCAGGATTCACTTTAAATCAAGCTAGATTACGATAGTTCTAACGAGACTAATGTTCTGAAAATCTTGAGTAATCCAAATTCGCGAGTCATCTCTATCGAAACAAACCTCACATTCAGATTACCCTAAATTCTTCAAGTCTCGTCAAAAATTAATGCTGCAAGGAATCGTCGTAAATAATGCTCAATCGAAACGTCACACTCAAATTACCCTAAAATCCCCCAAGCTGTTCAAATTTCATTAAAATATTCCAATATTAAAATTTTCAATTAAAAATATTCCAAGCTAATCCAAATTCGTCGAATCATCTTTATTTCGAAACAAACTGGATCACAATCTCCTGAAATTCTAACAAAACTTACGAAACTTCCAAACAAGTTTCCAACAGAGGAAAGGCGATCGCCAGCAACCTACCATTTGCAATCTGCCTATCTATTGTACCTCGAAACAACCCCCACCTCCCCCCTCCACCGATTCGCGAAACAATTTTCACCGGGGTTCGAAGTTTTTTTCCCCTCCCCTCCCGGTTCTCAAGTCAATTTCCTGCGACTCTGTAAGGTCGAGTTTCGGTATCAATTATACGGTGTCTGTCGATCGAAACGGAAGCGCCTGTGATCACAGGAGAGCTCGAACGGCAAGGAGTTGCTGGCACGACGGCAGGAGCAGCGCAATTTTACCGCGAGGGGGTTGGTAGAGAGAGAGAGAGAGAGAGAGAGAGAGAGAGAGAGAGAGAGAGAGGGAGTAGCGGAGAAGGTCTTGCAAAGCCGAATGAAATTTTCACGAGGAACGGAGACGCGTCATTATGCCGTGACATGCCACGACAAAAGGGGGGCGGGGGTTGGGGGAGGGGTGAGGTTCTCGTACGTGCGATATTGAATTATCGATGGACGTCGTGTGCTTGGATATTCATGTGTTGCCTGCATCGACGGCCTTACGTCCGGCGAACGCTGTTTTTTTCCCGTCCCGCGGGCAGATTTCGCCCCCCTGCCCCCCGTCGAATTTTCATTTTACACGAATCGACTCTTAATTTCGTAGTCGGTGGCGTCAGAGTGGTCAAAAATTAATGGCTGGGACAACGTACACGTACGTCGGGAATTTTTTGTGATATATTGTCAGTTTTAGTATATTAATATAATTTGTATATATTTGTATAAATTTATTATCTTTGAATAATACAAATTTATAAATTGTTATATTTATGATTGTATTTGTAATTATATTATATTAATTTATTATTTTTAAATTTTTATTTATATATAATATAACAAGTAATAAATTTGTTACCTCTCAGTGATATCGCGCCGGTTTCAGAAGGGGGCTCGCCGAGTTCAAAAAGAAGGCGGACGAATTATTGTGTACGATTCGGTCATTCGTTATGGTCCGCAATCGGTTGCCGCAGGCGCAAGTGGTCGATGCAATCGTGTCCGAGTTGTTTTGGTTGGATTTAGTTGTCACACGATTGCATTTTTCATGTCGCTGCGATAAAATATTCATTGCTCGTGATGATAGTGCTTCCGAGCGAGGGTGGAAAGACGACGTTTCGTTTCTGTCGCGCGGCATTGTTGGTCGAATTCTATTGGTAAATGTGTTTGCTTTGAACTGGCGATACCCGCAACGTGGATAAACAGTAATTGTTGTTGATATATCTCTACAACGTAGATAAATAATCATTACTGCGGTACGAGTGTAAATTTATTTCTGTTCCAGGGAAATTTCAGTGTCTGTAACGATCCATGACAATTTTCTTAATGGCAATTCCCCTTTCGCGTATTCTTCAATTCTCAAAAATTAAAAAAAAAAAAAAAAAGAAAGAAAGTTGTTTGATGCTCATTTCGCCAAAAAAAGGAAACTGTAATCTGTCATGTCGAATCTTTCTTTTTTCTTCTTCTTTTTTTTTTTATAGAGAGGACCGTTCGAGTATTTAATAGGTCAAACGTCTAGATATAGCTCGAGATAGGGTTTAAGAGGAGGCGCAGCGTGAATGATTGATTAAATCAGCCTACAGTGTATCCACTGGAAGTTAATATCGAAGCTTGGCTCTGAATATTATTACGAATTTATCGGATGATTGCGTGGTATATAGCAAGAGTTCGTTAGCATGTGAGCGGACAAAACTTTGCCAAGTCGAACTTGCACTTTCGTCCAGTCGTACAGTGTCATAAAATTTTTGAACAATGTTTCTTGAACGTTCTAGGCGAATAAAGGTGTATCAGACAAAGAACAAACACGTCCTTGCAAATGTTTATGCAAACTTACAACTATAATGACTTAAAAAAAAACAACATCTAAAGTGGGTTACGAGCGGAAAGTGTGTTCTCGTTCTCGATGCTCGCTCTTTACACTCTGTTGTTTCATCGTTGTTCGCGTATTCGAACAATTGATACGAAGTAATATCGAGGGAAAAGTAAAGTTCGTAATGTGACGTTATGTAGGCACTCTTGCTCTAAAGTTTCTTTGTTGGCAGTAACTTTAGACTATTAGTTGCTGATAGTGGGATCTTTATTCAACAAAGAAAAAAGAAATTGTGAAATACCGGGACAATTGCATTAAAATTGAGGAAAACAGAAAAGTAAAGTTAAAGACCACAATTCTTTCGACTTTTTTGTTTACTATAAATACACCAGAATCTTCATCAAGACGAGGAAAATTCTTGAAAGAAACCTCTCTCTTTCTCTTCTAACAATACGTACAATTAAAAGCCAAGAGATAAAAATATATAATCACACTAAAATCACTCGAGAATCAGTGCGAAGAAAATTCTTAAGAGAAATCCTTCTCTCTCTCTCTCTCTCTCTCTCTCTCTCTCTCTTTCTTTACCACAAAAATAGAATCAGAATCCAAAAATCTATCAAAACCATAGTCTAAGCTCATACTGGAAGCTCCAAGAAGATAAAGAAAAATTTCGAAAAGAAACCTCTCTCTTTCTCTTCCAAGTGAAATTAAAAATCTGTAAGATAAAATATCAGAACACGAAGAAAATTCTTAAGAGAAGCCCTTCTCTCTTTCTTTACCACAAGAATAGAATCGAAATCCAAAAATAACAAAAATCCACCAAATCTAGTCTAATTGCAAGCTCGCACTGAAACCACCGGTGTCACCAAGAAAAATCCCCAAAATGAAACTTCTCTCTTTCTCTTTCAAGTGAAATTAAAAATTGAAAAAAATAAAGATCTGTAAGATAAAACATCAGAACTCGCTACGCAGAAAATTCTTAAGAGAAGCTCTTCCTTTTCTCTTTCTTTGCTACAAGAATAGCATCCAAAAACAACAAAAATCCACCAAATCTAGTCTAATTGGAAGCTCACGCTTGGGAGCCACCAGGAAGACGAAGTAAAATCTCGAAATGGAACCTCTCTCTTTCTCTTCCAAGTGAAATTAAAAAATTAAAAGAGATAAAAATCTGTAAGATAAAACATTAGATCTCGCTACGAAGAAAATTCCGAAGAGGAATTCCCGTCTCTCTTTCTTTACCACCGGATCTAGAATCAAAATCCAAAAATAACAAAAATCCATCAAATCTACGGTCTAATTTCAAGCTCGCACTGAAACCACCGAGAAAAATCCCCAAACTAAAATCTCTCTCTTTCTCTTCCTCTTCTCCATCCCAAAGCGAGCTTAATCACAGGAGTCAGAGGAAGAAGAAGAAGAAGAAGAAGAAGAAGAAGAAGCTGTGGATGGTTTATAAAAAGGGCCCGAAAATTCGGATCGTTGTCCGTACAGGGGTTCGGTGGTTCTGTCGGCGTAATCCGATCCAAGACATCTATGTCGATAGGGCAATAATTAGGCTGCTTAAAGAGCTAGAAAAGGGTGGAACGTACCGCCGCTGGTGGAAGAGGTGGACGAGGTTACGGCAAGGTAGACTGGAGGAGTGGAAGGAAGAAGGGGGAAGACGGTAGGAATGGTTGGCGAGAGGTGGACGATAGAAGAGGGGAATAGAGGCAGAAGGGAGAACACAGAAGCAAACGTCGGCTCTTTCTGTCGCCTGGAAGAAGGGTCCAGAGGCGGACTGGTCGGCGGTAGTCGTGTCGGTTCCCGTGGCCTTTCATCCCTTTCGACGTGCGCGCCGCCGTGAATAGGCGAAACTAGAGGTACCGAGAGGGCACCGGTCCTCCGCGGCTTCCACACACGGTTTCCCAGTGAAAGGGTAGAAAGAGAGGCAGTCGACTTGTCCCGCCAGCCTGTCACGTCCCTTGTGAACTAGCTAGCGATGGCCTCGAGCATGCAATCTCTGCTGCCCCCTCCCTCGTTGCAAAATTAAGCTTCGCCTGATCGAACGTCGTATTTGTTTTCGGCTATACTACTTTGGGATTGGACGTAGATTTCGTAGAATACCTAATTACATAAGTGTTTGTGTTTGTGTGTGTGTATGTGTGTGTATTGAATATAATTCGTTGATAGATTAGTTTTGTTTTCTTTTTCTTTTTTTTTTTTTTGGAAGTAGAGAAGTCGATCGTTTCAATTGAAGAATCTAATAATTTGGCTAGTCTTCTGTTCACGGAAATTGTCTAAACAAGTCGACTTATTTAACCTGAACGTTCACTACATTACTAATAAAGTATTGTTAATTCTCAGTTTTTTTTTTTTTTTTTTGCTGTATATCTTTTTCCAAAAGAAACGGGGAAAGATGGAAACGACGATAGATTACAATCTGTTGGATCGTGATATTTGAACAAAGCAGAGTCCGGTCTTGGCCGATCACAATTAACAATTTATTGTGAGTCACTCTTAACCAATTACAACGACAGTAATACTGTTCTAATAACGGCAGGAGTTATATGCTCGTTCTATGCTCACGTTGAATTCCCCCACTCCATTCCAGGAACTATCAAGTGTGTAGGATCATTACAGAGTGCATTTAGCAACTAATAGATGTCGATTGATATTCATCGGCTTCAACATAATCTCTGATTATAAATTGCATCCCTGAGACTCTTAATTCCTATATATATATATATATATATATATATACATAGAACATTAATTCGTAAGTCCTATATATATATATATATATATATATATAGCCTTTAGCAACTAATAGATGTCGATTGATATTCATCGGCTTCAACATAATCTCTGATTATAAATTGCATCCCTGAGACTCTTAATTCCTATATATATATATATATATATACATAGAACATTAATTCGTAAGTCCTATATATATATATATAGCCTTTAGCAACTAATAGATGTCGATTGATATTCATCGGCTTCATAATCTCTGATTATAAATTGCATCCCTGAGACTGTTAATTCCTATATATACAGAACATTAACTCTTAATTCCTATATATATAGAACGTAACTTTGTATGACATTTGTTTGTTAATCAGTTTCACGATTGGGAAGTCGTCCGCCTGCTTTACAACACTTTTGCTTTCATACGTTCAAATCTCCCGCGTGGGTTTGCAAAAATCTGCAGTCCACCAATACGCCACGCCACGAACGTCTCGTCTCTTCTGATTTCCCTCAGTCCTCGAGCCACTCCCGTTTTCTCGCCACTTTTGCCAAAACTCGTGCGTGAAATTTCCGGAAAGCTCGCGTGACACGTAGAGGGAGCGAGAAAGAGAGCGAGAGCACGAGGATTGAATGCCCATCGCTAAATAGGGTGGAACAAGGGGGAAGAGGGAGGGGGGGTGAGTTGTCGGGCCCACGAAGAGAGGGGAGGGTTGGCGGGCCGGTATAATGGCGGCTTCGGCACAGGGCCCCCCAAAAGAAACCCATAGATATCGCATTGCGCGGCCAGGACTGACGGGACAAAACAGCCCGACAATAGGGGGACCAAGAGGGGGGGGGGGTTAGGGTTTCGTTGCTCCGCCGCGAGATTCGTGGCCCAGCTGTGGTGGGGCGAGCGAAACGGGGCCGCACGGGAACGAGAGCGACGAGGACGCGAGACGAAGGCGCGTTTTCACGTCACCGACGACGAGAGAACCTCGAGGGGAACCTCGAGGGAGAAAGAGAGGCCCCCATTGGGGGCCCACCTCGCGTGCCGATCCATTAATTAACCATCGCCATTTCTTACCCTCCGCGGTGAGCTACGTGAGCTTGCCTGTGAAACCCCTTGGCTTGGAAGTTGCTGTGGACCGTTGGAAAATTCGAAACCTCCCCCCCCCCCCCCCTCCTCCTCTCTTTCCCCACTCGGGACACGTCGAGTTATTATTATTATGGTGCTCGACGTTGATTGGGATTTGGTATCAAAAGTGGAAAGTTGTCGGTGGATTTGCGATCTCGCGTTGGATGACACGATGTGATTGCTGCGTTGATTCTTTTTTTTTTGTGTTGACGGCTACGAAAAATTAACACGATGGGGGGAGGTGTTCTATTCAGTTCTACGTAGTAAGAGTAAGTCAGTAGGTGGGAGAAATTCAAGAACATTCTGCTTGTGTGTAAATTAAGTGGAATTTCAGTCTCGTGGATTTTGTTCACCTTGGTCTCTATGTTTGAAATTGAAAGTACGTTGTGTACGACGCCGTCAGTTGACAGATAGAAATACGATGATTTTAACATGCCTGTTTTAGAATTGATCGTTATTCGCAAGACAGTTGGTCTTTCTTTTTTTATAAAATTCCAGAAGAGAATGGAGTCGATCCGTTTAATTTCTCAGCGGTTGAACTAAACCGATCAACCGACGAGAGACAAATCCCGCGGACCTTGTCTCGGAAGAACGAACGCGGAATATTAACTGTGCATGAAACGTCCGCCCGATGAAAAGTCAATTTCAGACGAACCGAAAGCTCATGAATAAACAACGGCGGTGGCGCGTATCACCGGAGAAACACGGTTTCAATATATAATAAACCTTTATATTCTCTTGCTATGAATCGCGCTTACAGAGACATAGAACGGACGGAGGGAAAATAAAATCGCGTTGCTGTACGTCCGTACGACTTTTTTTTTTTTTATTTAGAAAGGGATCACCGATGCAGGAAAACTATAGTTTTAGCGCGGGGGGGGGGGGAATTGTCTCCCTTTTCCCTCAACGCTGTTGTCGTTGTGTGTCGAGCTTTCTTTCTGTCCGAAGGGTGAAAACGAAAACAAAAGAAAGACGGAGAAATAGATAAAGGGGAAATAAAATCGCGTGGAGATGCTCGGGGACAGCGTGAAAGACGGAAAGAGGGAGAAATATTATTTTTCATTCGCGGATATAAAGGAACGAGGAGGCGAAAAGTAATTAGACACTTTATGTCTCTCAAGTCGTTTGGAAATTAATTTTAGCAAGACGCCTTCTTTACTTTTTCCAATTTCATTGAAAATATTTACTATCCAAATATTATAAATATTGTAATATCCAAGTATTATAAATATTATAAATATTTTAAAATCCAATTTTACCGAAGTTTAGGATCTTTTCTTTTTAATGAGCAGGCTCTTTGCTTCAATTATTTTGGAAATTTGTTTTGGAATTAGCCGAAAAATACGCTTGACAAATCTTCGAATGAATCAGTTCCTTGGATTATTTGTCTCCGACCTGTTTCTCTCTCTCTCTCTCTCTTTTTTTTCTTTGTGCATTTGGAATTATTATCTGCAATTTTCAATGCACTTTCTTGTGTCTGCGAATCAACAAATATCCTCCGTGTTGGTAACAGCAGGTATATCAGTCGAAATGTCGAACAATTAAGTTATGACTAATTGTTAAATTTGATAAAATACCGTTGCTGAATCACGAACAACAGCCTCGGTGCCAACGATGGTCCCGGATTGGTTTCCGGCACCGATGACCAAGAAATCGGCGTCGATGCGAACGTCTCCTGTTGCGTTAACGTTAATGCTCACGATCAATTTCACTTGCCAGCCCCACGGCTCTTCCCTACCCCGAAGAACGTTGCTGCTTAATCGATACGTCGCTCTTAGACTCTCTGACAGCCTAAGCGCGCCGCTGTTTCAATCGTGACTACCAACAGGCAACAAAAGTGTCTTTCTCTTTCCTCTCTCCGCACTTTGTTCCTTTTTCTCGCGTATAAATCGTTGTACGCGACGTTAAAAATTTTTCCGGAAGAACGACTTCACCTTTCGAACGTTGCGAACGCGTTTCACTTTCAATGGCGATTTCTTTCCACGAAGACTCGTTTCCTTTCGCACACGTGGACTGGAGCTCTCTTGGATGCTAAAAGTTTCAAGAAAAGTTAATTGGGCCATTGTCGAGCGAAGTGTCCGCTTCTTTTAATTGAAGGGTTCTCCGACGTGTCTTTGAGAAGACTTTCTCAGCTCTTCAAGCTGAAGTTTCCCGTTGCAAAACAGGAGAGGCGACTCCGGCAAGCGGCTAGTTTGCAGTCTAGTCGTTTGCGCAACACTTTTGCAACAAATTCGTTCTCGCGCGGTTCTTGAAATGAACAGTTTCGAGCGATAGCGTATCACACTTTTGTTGTTTGGAATAATATTAACAGTACAGTATTATATTGCATGGAATAATATTTATAATACAACATTATATTATATGGAATAATATTTATAACATAGTGTAATATTATATGTATTATAATATAAAATGTAGTAATATTTATTTCAGTTATATTCGTAAGATGTAAATAGTTGGATGTCAATACGGGAGAATCGTACTTTAATCAACCAAGTTTCATTTTTTCAAAAAGAAAAAAAAAACATTTTTCGCTTCATCGATATTGAAATTGGAACAGATTTTGTTCTTCGACGTTGTCAAAAATTCATAGAACACAACTGGAAACGGAAGTTTATCGATATTGAAATTGGAACAAATTTTGTTCTTTGACGTTGTCAAAAATTCATAGAACACAACTGGAAACGAAAGTTTATCGATATTGAAATTGGAACAGAGTTTGTTCTTCGACGTTGTCAAAAATTCATAGAACACAACTGGAAACGAAAGTTCATCGATATTGAAATTGGAACAAATTTTGTTCTTCGACGTTGTCAGAAATTCATAGAACACAACTGGAAACGAAAGTTCATCGATATTGAAATTGGAACAGATTTTGTTCTTCGACGTTGTCAAAAATTCATAGAACAACTGGAAACGGAAGTTCATCGATATTGAAATTGGAACAAATTTTGTTCTTCGACGTTGTCAGAAATTCATAGAACACAACTGGAAACGAAAGTTCATCGATATTGAAATTGGAACAAATTTTGTTCTTCGACGTTGTCAGAAATTCATAGAACACAACTGGAAACGGAAGTTGATCGATATTGAAATTGGAACAGATTTTGTTGTCAGAAATTCATGGAACACAACTGGAAATGGACGTTCGGTTGGTGAAAAGAAGAAGTGGGTGGTAAAATTTTCTTTCTCGCAATATTGTTATGCCTGCGGTCTTCTCGAAGAGGAAGAAGAGGTAACAAACTTCACCGTCAGAAATCAAAATCAACCGGTCTCAACAACAACAGAGGGGATGACTCAACAGCACTGGCCGAGTACAACGACTCGTTTTAGCAGATTTTCAGGATAGAGCTGGATGGCGGTGAGTCGTGGAGCCACGGTAGGCGTTTACAGACGTAATCCAGAGGGGTCAGAGGGGTGTACTCGATCGAGTGGTTTGACAGCAGGGTAGTTTTGTCAGGGAGATATATATGTACATCTCTCTCTCTCTCTCTATATATATATATATTTCTAATACTATTAGCCGGTGTTCCGTTACACAACGACAGATGGACGAGTAGATATATCCGCTCTGTTTGGATCCAGCGGTGTTTCGGGGGTGCAGCTGCGTGTGTGTAAACGTCGTGCCGCGCTGTTTGTGCCTCGACATCAATTGATAGTTTCGGTAAACGGGAGCTCCGAGGAAAAGGGGAGGAAGGGGGAGAAAGAAAGAGAAAACACCAAATGGGGAGAAAGTCCAAATCGGGGGTGGAATTTCTTCTTTCGGTTTCGCGTCGCGCGGGCTCGATTAATTGATCGTTTGATCCTGACCCGCGGATCTGTTCTACTTGCAAACTCTGACTTTGGTAAATCGTTTATTACTATGTATAAATATACTATTTGCTGTTGTACTACTAATATGCTTACATTATTGCGTACATTCATTATGCGGTATTACGTTATAGTATACTGTGTTTTGTTTTTTTAAACGAATATATATATATATATATATTGTATGTTCGAAGTTATTATCTGATCGGTCAATGTTTGTTTCCTTTTTCAATTGTTATTTGGAGGTTAGGAATGTTATTTCGACAATTTTTAATGATTTCAATTGAAGCAGTATGTTAAGTATATAGGAGTGTAAGTACGTACGTATATAAAGGGGTAATTATACAAGTATATTTATCGAAATAAAATTCTAGCATATAAATATACCATTTACTGTTGTACTACTTAAATATACCTATACTATTTATTCGTTACATAGTATTATATAGTATATTGTGTTTTATTTTTTTAAACGAATATATAAATTCAAAGTTATTATCCGATCGGTCAACATTTGTTTCTCTTGGAGAGTCGTTCTTTCAAAAATGTTACCTCGACATAGTTATTTTTAATGAATTAAATTCAAGACTTTAAAGAGGTAACTCTCATTTATCGAAATAAAATTCGAATTTACGAATCGGAGGGGGGGGGATAATAAATGAAGATTCATTTCTGTATGCACAATACCACTTGTAAGTATTTCTAAAGGCTATACACAATTAATTGCCACTACATGGCATCTCACAGTCCATGTTTCCCAATTTTACACTTTCATTGCATCGAAATACAAATGGTCAGAAAGTTTCCCAAATTGCACAAATAGAGCCAAGAGAAATATCCCGATGAAATTTTTTTTAATCACATTTTCATTCAATTTATATTCAAATGAAATATTCTCTGCGAGATAGAATAAAGAATATTCCCGTTAGCAATTTCTTTTTTTTTTTTTCACGTCGTTCTTGCTCGAAGAATTCGAATTCTAATGCGATTATCCGCGATGCACGGGGTGGCAGGCCCGGCGTTCGTACGAGATAATTCAATTAACGACGGATAGCCAGCTCCTAGAAATACAATCGTGGGTCTCTGTGTACACGAATCGCAAGACTGTTGCGAATCGGGGCCGAGTAGTTGCCCGGGATAATTGTAGATATCGCGGTCGAGGGTTCCTTCACGAGGATCGCTCGACAATTAGGCGTGTTCCCACTTTCGCCTCGTTATCCGTCGATCAGGCTCGCGTTGTTACGCCGCTGGAAACGAACCCCTCCGGTTCAGCCTGTGCACCACCGTGTATAATCTTTCCCGAATTTATTCGAGCGCGTTATCCTCTCTTCTGATTGGAATCTTTTTTTTTTTTTTTGGTTTCGAGATTTACCGCCTTGGAGATTCAACCCTTTCCAAGATCATTTTCCTCTAGGGTTACCAGGTTACCTGATTATTCTGAAATAACTTTTATTCTTAAACCCGAATGCGCTTTTTATACTTGACGATCTCGAGCAGACTCTTAGTACTACCTTCTATTTTTTTTACGTTAATGTAAATTAGGAAGGAAGAAAAGTAAAATAAATTAAAATAAAATAAAATAAAATAAAATAAATTAAAATGAAATGAAATAAAATAAATTAAAGTAAATTAAAATAAAATAAAATGGAATAAAAATAAATAATAAAATAAAAAAATAAAATTTAGGATTGGAAATCTAAGAGTGGAAGATGGGTGTTTCCGCTTTTATTCCATTTCGCGGGGATTTTCAATTTTTACCTCTCTCGCGTAACTTTGGACTTTCGATAAATGCACGAACGACTGCATTCGCGATAGGCGTTCGAGTAATTTTCCAAATCGCCGTGCACATAGAGAAGAAGAACAGAGGATGGATGGATGGAAAATGGGAAAAGAGAGAGGGGTAGTCGAATAGCTGTGTACGAAACGATCGGAACAAACAAACAAACGAGCGTCAGCGCGGCGCCTCGCGATTTTCGAATTCTCCACCCCCGATTCTCTTGACAGGCGATCGTACTTGGTCGATTATGGAGCCTCGCGATTAGAGAGAGAGCTTTACTAGTTCAAGTGGATTTGAATCTTCGAAAATGGCCAGGTGAAAGGGGTTGATTCTGATACTCGACGTTCGAAATTGTCGTCGACGCTGACAGCGACAGTGCCTTTTGGAAGTCGAACTGATCGGTTCTGACGTTTCTTCTCACAGTCAGTTTCGTATATTTCCGATGTGAACGCGTTTCTCGAAACGTGTGTCCGAATTCAGTTCGTTTTGGAATTTTGCAAACAATCATTTCAGTTTCTCTGGTTGAATGAAACTTTAAGTCGAGCCTCTTGCGTCAGTTCGACACATTTTTCTTGTAAAATGCGTCGCACAAATGAGCTCGCGATGTGAAATTGAATACACACCTGAAAATCGATTTAGTTTGTTTGTTGTTATTATCAATTTAATTGTAGATCTTCACCAGCTGTCTAGTCACCGATTTGTCACCGAAAGAACAAACGATCGACGTTAATTTCTCGAACAATTTTTGCCAGATTTATCTAAATGATTATTCGCAAGCGACAATCAATAACCGAGTATGAAATTTCACCAAGTAATTAATTAGTAGATTCAGTCAACGATCAATCCTTTTCGCAGCTCTGAAAATCCTCTCCAAACAAAATCTCACACAAAGTTTCGTCGTTCTCGCTTCTAACCGAGCCGATCGCGAAATTCTCTCCTCCCCTCCCACAAAACCCCAAAAATTTAACCTTCCGGCCTCCGGATAAATTCCATTCACGTTTCATCCCCCTCTCGCCTGCTTGCTCTCTCGTCCACGCAAAATATTCTTCTGAAAAGTTGGAGCAAGACGGCACTCGACGGCGAGCTAATTGGTTTGTCGTGGATGTCGCGGTTTCAGGAGCGAGGAGGCGGTGACGGGGATGGAACTCGGTCTCGCCGTGGCCGCGTGACGCTATTCCTGGAATGTGGGAATCACCGCGGCTGTGATTCAGTTCATATTACCCGCGTCTCGCGGTAAAGCAGCACGCCAGGTGTACGATTACGGCTCTTTGTCGCCAGCGTGATCCGGCCACCGGTCTCTGCGGCCGTGATTAACGACTTTTTCCTTCGTTTTCCTCCTTGCTCCTCCGTTTGGTCGATTTCTAATCTTTCTATCCCGAAACCGAATTCCCCCCTATATTTTCTTACTGGATATTTTCAAACTCGACTTCGAACGCGTGAAACTCGCGTAGTAATCGATTTGGGAAAGAAATTTTCACACTGTTATGAACGGGACAATGGTACAAACAGGGTGAGAAATACTTGCATTGGCCAGTCACGAAGTTTCGCGAGAGGGTGGAAGGATTGAACATCAGATATACCTTGTTCTCGAGAATTTTTAACGACGTGTCTGAAACAAAGTGGCAATATCATCGGAATTAGATAAACTCTCAAAATTAACGAGCAACAATTTCCAGTTATTGAGCAAGAGTTCTCAAATACCTGTCGAGGAAGATTTGACATTTGTGGTTGCGCCTGGTTTGCGAGGAAAGTCTCCTCGAAGAGTATAAAATAAAATGGAAGAGGATAAGGTATCTTTAGAAAAATATACGCGTGTGTTCTCGAACTTCAATACAGATGAGAAATTCCTCGTGAATAGAAATGAAAAAAAGCGAATCGCAAAATTTCGACGACAATTCAGATATCGATGTAATTTGCTTGAAAGGACGCAGGAAACCATGTTCTTCTGTTATGAAAATTTTACAATATATAAATCATAAATTATTTATATAATATATATATATAATAATAATATAAATTGTATAAATTATAACAACAATATTTAGACAACGTTACAATTGTACGATATATAAATTTATAGTGAGTATTATAAATTCGTCAAGAAACCAACGCTCGGGTTATATTTTTTAATTCTGAAGGGAATCCTCCCTCCCTCCTCAATAATCCTCAATAATCCCTTCCTAGGGAGGTCAAAGAGTTGATCGTTCGCAAATCGAACAATTATGTTGCACGTTGCACGTCGCCTACACTTTCATACACTCGTTCGAAATTTTTTTCCACGCGATCCACGCGAAACCCTGTGGTCTACCTGTCGCGATCGCGGTTCCCGCCTCCTTCCGCCGCGGTCGTATTTCGAGAGAGCCAAGAGCGGAGATCTAACAGCCATGGCGCATACCGGGGTCGCGTACATCGTCGCGCGGCCTATAAATCTCCTCGGCCCATAAACAAAGCTTTTGATGCAAAAGGTCGTTGCAGCATATGCGTGACGAGCACCGCTCGCGATGCACGCATACGGATACTCGCACACGTGGACGCGAGCGGGCGCGTGTACGAACGTACAGAGAGAGAAAGAAAGAGAGAGAGAGGATGTGTGGATGCGTTAGTGGACGAACCGAGGGAACAGAGTTGCTGACGCTGTTGCTGAACCCTGCTGAAAGCTCTCTGACGGCTGAATTTAACGCCAGCGTCCGTGTAACCGGCAGCCTTTGCGCTCCAGGAACGTGGCCAGTTTCCACGACCGCCCTTTTGACTCTCTCTCTCTCTCTCTCTCTCTCTCTTTTTCTTTCTCTCTGTCAGGGGAGAACGTTGACTGTCTCGTGTGGCGAACGTTGACGAAGTTAGTGTGAAACTGGTATCGAGCACGGCGTGCAAGTGATTTTTTTTTTTTAGAATCACTCGGTGGTTCTTCCTCCGGAGAAACGAATTTTCTTGATACCTCTAGAGCTCTCTCCTTTGTTTAAAAAATGAAGCAGGATACTTCGCCGTTGTGTTTCTGCGTTATTCTTGCATTTTTACAGCGTTGCGTTTTAACCACTGCTGGCGCTGGCAACTTGATTGCGGACCGTAACGAGCGACCGAACCTTTATACGATAATTCGTCGCTTTCTTTTCCTCTTGAACTCGTTCGTACGATGTCACTGGATAGAAATGATTGAGAAGTAACAAATTTATTATTTGCTTTGCCTATTTTGTTTGACTTAAATGTACTTAAACCTGAGGAAATGTTGCAATTTTGTGACAAGAGGTTGAAATGAAGTTGGAATTTTCTTCATATTCTTAGAGTCTTGGAGGATTTTCTTTTTAGAATCTTCGAGAAAAATCTTTTTTAAAGTCAAAGTAGAAATTTTCTTCATATTTTTACAATCCTCTTGTATTTTTTACAGCCTTATGTTTCAAAATGAAGTTGGCATTTTCTTGATATTCTTAGAGTCTTGGGGGGATTTCTTTTAAGCGAATTTCTTTAAAATGGAATTTTCTTTGTATTTTTAAAATCTTGAAGAACCTTTTGTTAAAATGGAATTACTCGATAGAATATTCAAGAACTTCTTTCTTTTTAAATGTAAAATTTTCTGATTATTTTCCTTGGAGAGTCTCTTTTTTCCTTTTTGAATGAAAGTTTCCGCGACATTTCTAGAGTGTATTATAAAGATATTTCTTTATACAAACGTCTCTCTATCTCGTTTTGTTTTTTTAAGAGAGGACGACATAAAAATTGAGAATTTTGGGACTTGCCAGTAACGTGGTTCAATTAAACACAGTGTAGAGACGATTTTTACCAGTCACTGAGAATTCTGGAATTCTCAAAGTCTGGTTGAGTCTCTTAGTTCGTTTATGAACTCTGTGATACAATCTTGGCCCCTTGCTCCTCCGCTGGTAATTTGTAATGCAACTTTAAAGGTAACAGAAGATTCGTAGACAGTTTGCGTCTTGGTGCTTCAGGGAGTGCTATCAGTTTCTAGTTGCCGGCAAATATTTTCACACAGGAACTAATTAGTTCCACTCGCTGCTATCTCCGTTTCTCAATACACCGCGGGTAATCCTCACAAATGCGAACTGCTCCCAAAGATCACCTTAAAGCAACATCAAGTTTCATCCTATCACATCCATACTATCCATAGAGAATCAACGTAATTCTATCCCCCCACCTCAGTCACTATCTTCTACGATTTCGTGTACATCGTCGAGCTAATTATCGCAAGAAGCCACCTTTTATTACCCCTTCAGTCTCGTAGAACTCCGACAGCCTTCGAAACGTAATATTTGTGAGAGAAACTAAACGGGCAAAATAGTCAGCAGAATATGCAGCACGTACAAGTAGAAGTTGACTCTGAGAATAATATTTCTTTCACTTGGATTTTCGGAAAAAAAAAAAATTGCAAAATTTAAGAGAAAGAGTTAGAAATTTTATCGCAGAGTTGAAATCGTGATCGTATCCGATCGTAACAATTTTCATCGAAATATCGTGGCTACGTATATATTTTCGAGGAGAGACGCTTACTTTGCGGCTTAATTTATTTATTTGTTCATCAACAAACCGCCGATGCACGTTTGCCCCTCTTCACGCGCGAGAGAATACAAACAGGCACGAACAATGAGATACAAGCGCGTAGAAAAATTGCGGGCAAAAGGAAGGAGACACGGCCGAGAGAGTGGGACAGAAACGATAGCGCGGAGATTCGAGAGGTCTGCTCTCGTTCGAATGACGGTCGTCAGGTGAACCGCGATAAATAAAATCGCGGCGAGCGCGCAAGAAGACCGACGAGGACTGCCGAGCGACGGAGAAAACACTTTCAAAGGAAATGCAGACCAGCGGACAGTGATTTACGAGGATGATAGAGTGGCTCGTTTTTAGACGAGACCGACAAAATCGCTCGATATCCGTTTGGTTGACCGGTCGATGCGCGTTTCGCCAGTCGCTGATCTCGATCCTAGTCGAACCTAGTCTTCTCGTGATTAATTCTTCCCATTACGAACATTCGGACGCTGTTGCCCGAAAAGTAAAGAAGGTTACGCATCCATTCACTTTGAGGTTCTCCTTTGTGTTTCGAGATGGAACGTCGTTATCGAATTTATCGAAATGGAAATTTCAATCGAAACGAGCGGAATATCTTTAGATTAAAATTACGTTCAAATCGTGTGTAAATGGAAAGCTTAGTTTTCTCGTAGAATGGACTTGAATCACTTTGTCGCAACAATCCGTGAAAATTGAATGTGAAGAAGTTGCGAACTATCTACGATCGATGACCAAAGTGTGAAACTGTTTGAGCCTTCAGAAATCGCGTTGTAAAAAAAAAAAAAACAGAGCCAGTGAGAGTACAACGGCTTTCCACCCCAAGGACTCGGGAACGACCCGTGAAACAACGACGAAAAACGATCGAGATCCGTCGACTCTTTCTTCCTCTTGCTGGCAGCTCAATTAAAAACGGATTCTGAGAATCTTGGATACCTCGAGACGCAGCCTTGGGAATGCACGTCGGGAAGGTTGGCCAGGCAACCAAAAACAAATCCATCGACTGTTCTCTCCTCTTCCTCTCTCTCTCTCTCTCACAGCTTGAGCTCGATCGAAAAACTCAAACTCGCCGAGAGATCCACACGGAGGAGAGGAGGATCGCACGGGGAAATCACGCGGGGAGGGCCGGCGAGACGAGATCGTTTCACTGGCGAATTTATCACGTCGTGGAATCGCGGAACGGAGGAATTGGAAACCGGGAGGACTCGAAGGGCCGGGCACGAAGAACGATCGGCGAGCAAAGTGTTAACGACTCTGTGGCTAACTCCGAGTTGCACCGGCAATTACGCATTAGAGATCTTACTCGAGAGAGAGAGAGAGAGAGAGAGAGGCTTGGCCTCACCGCTGGCGATCATTACCGGCATTAAATTCCCGATCGGATCGGTAGACGGCGATTGGCCGATGCCTCGAACCGCCAGGCTCGCCGGGGATCCGGTCGCCTGGAAACTCCTTATTTAGCCGGCCGTATTATACAAGAAAATACGGAATATCTGGCGCGGACTATCTCTCTTTCCGTGTGCCGGAGCGCCGAGGCAGCTAAGCGTTCTAATAAAAGCAGAGAACAGGCCGCGCCGCTGCCGATCTCTTATCCGCTCCGCCGCCTCTTTCAAACGCGTCTGCTTTAATCCTCTATCACCGGCGTGGTTTTGCATCTGCCAATCGCTCGCGAGACTTTCCTCTCTCTCTCTCTCTCTCTCCCCCCTCCCAACCTCTTCCCCCTCGCGCCGCGAGTCATACCTAGATCGGTTATCGGTCCCGATGTTCCGCCGACTGTACGCGGCATTTCAGCGTTAGGATGATCGATGCGCCGAGGGATATATTCGATGAGGAAGATTGATAAGAACCTCTGTCGAGAATCTCGGTCGATTGACACGTCTCTTGGTTTTGATGGAAAGTCGGGCCGTCAGGTTGGAAATGTTACGCGGGAGAGGCCGACAAGGCGCTTCGGGCGATCATTAACTAGTGGACGGTGGGTATTTCGCGGTGGTGCGAAATTTAAAAGTGTAGTAATCCGCGTGGAATATGTACAGTACGATGGTCAAACAATTTTCGTGCTCGGTTTAATATCTCGCTGTTGTTAACGGCTAGTTCCCGCATGTCGCGCGCAACGCGTTCGTTTCTTGTACACAGTGTATTAAAATATTGTAGAAAAACTCCGTATTCGCGATTGAGAATTACGTCGCACGCGGTGCAAACAAGCGCTAACCTGTGAACACGGTTTACAAAAATCGAGGAAACACGAAAATCAACCAAAGGTCGATTCTCTGACCTCTTTATTGTACTTGAAAAAACCATAGAGCCGTATGAATCCGACGACCACACGAGTTTCTAATTAAGAAACAATCTGGTTAACGATCGATTCGAAACGGCGAGAGAAAAATCTTTGGAAAAAAGGGGGGGGGCAAAGAAGCGGACAAAACGCAAAGACGGGACGAACGTGGCGAGTGTCGATCGCCAGGACGGCGCGTTCAAACATCGATACACTGGCCGCCGTAGGTGTCCATTCCCGGTGGCGCGGCCGTGGACGCGACGGTGGCTATACGTACACGCTGGGGTGTACGTGCTCGGGGGCACGGTGTAAAAAAAAAAGCGCGTGAAAGAAAAGGCAGGAAGCGGCGCGGTCGTGTTTCTCCGTCCTGCTCGGATCGTGGTCGCGAGACGAATGCCGCGCCAGTCTCCGTCCTCGTCTCGCCGAGCTCCCCCCTCCCCACGCCACCCCTCGGTTCCGAGCGATTCCGCGCGTTCCGCGACACCGGGGAACCCCCCACCAGCGCGTTGTTGCGGGTCGCGTTGGAGGGGGTTGTTGTTCGCGGGTGGGCGTGGCCTGAACTGGCCACGCCCCGTTCCGTTGCCCGTTTACCAGCCAGGCGCGCTCGTCAAATGTTTTTCGTCGCGGATTATGACGCGGTCTGCGCGATTATGACCACCTCTCTCCCTTCTTTACCCCTCTCTCACCCTTTCTCCCTTTCTCTCTTTCGCTCGTTCTTTCGGCCAGCTTATCTTCCTCCCTGTCGTGTGCACGCTCTTTGTCCTCTTATCCCTGTTCTTTCCCTTTTCTTCCTTTTCTTTTTTTTCCTTTTTTTCTTCTTCCTTCCCCCTATCTTTAAGCGCTTTCCCCTCCCCTCCCCGAGGCTGGATCCATCTCCCTCTCGCACCGACTGGACGCCCCGGCTCCTTTCAGGACGCGAAGTTTGCTCTTGCCTCAGCCCGTCGGACGTGTACCCTGGCCTGGCCGAGCTTTTGCCTCGTCGAGTTCCTACCGGCGTCGAATTGTACCAGGCTTCGGGTGACTGTTCCGATGAAACAGCAATTGATCGCTAGTTTTCTTGGATTTCTTTGAAGAACAGGCAGTTGTTGTAGGTTCGAGGAATCTTGGACAGTTTGGTGGAATGAGAACGGACGTTGGGTAATTGATACGAATTGATCAAGAACTGTCTTTCTGTGCAATTTGTTGGAAAATTTGTACACGAAGTTGTACTGGCTTTTTGGATTATTCACAGACCCCTGCTCGAAAATTTTCGACTCGTCGAGTTTCGAAAAGTGGGGATTTTTGGAGCATGGGAATTTTGAAGTATCGAGATTGCGGAGCATTAAAATTTCCAAAGATCCAATGAGATTCTTAACCAAGTAAATGTTCTTTGTGTAATATTATTCTCGTTTCTCAGAAAAATATACAGAAAGCAACAAATGTTCCAGGAATTTTGATATCTCAAAATTTCCACGCTCGAAAATCTCCGTGCTCCAAATTTTACTGTCTGCTCAAGTAGTATCTGTCGAAATGTAAATTTGCACAAAGAATTACACTTCATTAATAACAGACTATGAACATTGTAATCTCGCGATTTTGACAGTATCGCGTATAGGAACACAGGAATAGATTTTCTTTTGTTTCTTTTAGGAAGAGAAAGGATTTGATGGGGGTTTCGGCGGTATACCTAAACCCAGCAAAGTTGGCTCGTGGTTATTGATTGATGAGTCATTAATAGTGGTCGGTAACTGCTTGAGCACTGGACGTGGGGCTACCAGCCGCAGATTATATAGTCAGAATCTGGGGACAAAGAAACAGAACTCGAACAATGAATAACAGGAACGCGAAAACGAAAGTGTTTCGTTATTGATATGTCCGCGTCGTGACAATCGCCACGATTCCAGAGTCGTGCGAATGGAGCTGTTAACCAGCCTCGTGTAGTAAACTGCGATCCTGGTAATGAGTAAAGCCTCGTACACGCTTCGAGAAATGTATCCTTGCTGTCTAAACGTATATTTGATCCCAAGTTGGGCAGCGAGCTGAATTGGCATTAGGGAAATAGACGGAACCACGTGCAAGTTTGTAATATGACTCGACTAAAGCCACGGTCACGCTTGACGAAATTAAGTTCGATTCACCGTGTGTAGGAACGAACTTAAATTAGCTATAATAATAAAATAACTCATATTAGCTAATAATAAAATAAAATTATATATATATATATATAATATAGTTATATATTATAACTCGTATTCGATACAAAATTGCATAGAACAACTTCACTTGCTGTACGTTTCTTAATTTTATTGTTCAGACCGATCAGTTTCAATCGTTCAAAGTTGATCTGTATTTCTTCGTTATTCACGTTTTTCATAGATACGACAAGCATTATGGATAGAGCAAGTGAACTTGAAGAAACACAAGTGAGATGAAGTATCGTTGTAACAATATTCCAGCAGCAGACGGGACACAGTAATCGCGAAACTATAAGTGGCTTTAACATCCAAGTTGAGGCAGGACGTTGCGTAGGATCGACAGTGCTCGTATCGCATCCCGTTCAGCGTGTACGGAGCTTAAACGCGGCAGCGTGCGACCCGAATGCAGCTTGTTGCTGCTGCCGCGGCGAACTTTGCAACTGTTCGAACCGCTGTGCTCGAACGGGGTGGCCGCGCGTCTTAAAACCGTCGAAACCGATGTTAAGCAGTATCGATCGAGACGGAAGGAAAGAGGGCCTTTGTACTCGGCGCGTAACTCGCCGTTTCTTTGCCTCCTCCCTCCCCGCCAGGAGGGGGGCAGAGAGAACGAGGTAACTTCTTTCACGTTACTTTTCCTTTCAGGATCACTTTTCCTGCAGCGGCCGTAACCCTCTAAGCCAAGCATCTCCGCAAGAAACCAATTATCCAGAGTGAAACCGTTCCCCCGCCGTGGGCCATTTCGCGATGGTGGTATTCCTTACGAGAGGTGGTGCGTATTAAAATAGGAAGCGATTCTAGGCGAAAGGTCGAGCGCGTTTTCGAGTTGGAACGTTTCGAATCGGGCACAATGGGTGATATTGTTCTGGCGGATTGTTACGTAGTTGTGCTCTTTGCTACTCGAGAGGTAGCAAGATTGGCAAGATACTCGACAGCTGACAGCGTGTGGTGGAGCTTTGACAGTGAAGTGCGGCACAAAGACTTTGCGCCGAGACGACTGTGCGTGTACATCTGATTTACGAGATTGTTTGAAATTTTTAATTTTTCTGTCGTTAAGTTAGTATTTGACACACGGGGGCGCTCAGTAATACCAAAATTGATTGTCTCTTTTTAAATTGGTCACTCTGAAATTCTCGTCGTTTCACTATACGTCGGAGCGTCAATTTTATAGAATTTACAGAATTTGTCGTTTAATACTCAACTGTACTCGAAGTAATTTAGAAACCTTCGATGAATTTACTGTAAATGTTTGTGCAATTATATTTTTATTATATCATTATATATATATATATTAAGATCAAGAAATATCGTGCGAGATAGAATTGCTGGATCCAGCTCGAAATTGCAAGCTAATTCCAAAAGCGATTGACCCAAGAAAGAAAATTGAAAATTCTAGGTAATACTTGAAGAACTCGATACTTGGTACCAAAGCTGAAATTCGTTTTTCTACGATGAAAATTTTCGTTACGCCACGTGTTAAACAAAGTTGGCCGTCTCGAGTGAAAACTTACGAACGAAATGGTAACAACGAAACGATCGCTGTCGCCATGTTTTTGCCCCATGTATTCTCCAAGACTCGATGCATGAAAGACTCGCGGCGTAAATAGTAACGCTCTCGCGACGATAAACGGTGTGTCGAGGCTCGAAACGCGAGAGCCGACCGGAATCGATCGCGGTCCGTGGACTCTATTTACACTAGCCATGCGACTCGCAATGCGCGTGAACGAGTTTCAATGTGGTCGCGGCTAGATTCGACTGTCGACGTTGAATCACGTTGAGACAATGCACCATTCATCGTTAGATTATCTTGTTTAACTCCAAAAATCGTCGTTGTACGCTTTGGACACGAAGTTGACGGTAGCTTTGACGAATCCTTGTTGAATTCTCATTCGGTTTTATCAGATTCGAGCAACATTCTTAGATATTCGTCGACTCGAACGACATTCGATCGGCTCGCATTAAGTAAAAACTTGTTAACTGTTACGTTTTTTTGGAGATGTGGAGAACTCTGCAGTAAATTCATTGAATTAGATAGGAGAGACGAAAACTGGAAACTGATCGATAGATGGAATTTTTCAATTAATTTTAAACAATGTATGGAGAGGGCAGAATTTTTGTGTCATCGAGTCGAATTTGTTCGCTATTTACGGAGAAGGATCGTCGAGCTTCCTTCCACGTCATCACGCAAATTGTTCTTTAATACAGTGTTGCTGTTGACCGCACATGTTGCACCGATGAAACGCAGCTGACGCAATTTTTACATTTCCGTGTTGGTGCGCTTCGACAGGGTGACTTGTAAGCTTGAAGAAAGCAGGGGCGTGTTTAAACGGTATTGTCTAAAACGGATAGGCTTTTAATATTGCGCGTAGACTTTATCGCAGTACTCAGCGTATCGACGATTGACAAACGAAAAGACTTTCGAGACACGATAAACGGTTCTTTGAAATTTTGTTCAAAATAATTACAAATACTCGTTGGAAGTTTGTTCCACGGTCTCGATATTGAAAGATTATTCGCGTTGACACAACGCGTCGACCCTTGACAACCCTCGTCCGTATTACGTTTACGCGAACTCGAGTTCCAACCCAGAACTCTCCCGATCAAACTTCCATCTGCTGCTGAAACCTAGAGTCCTTAAAAATTCCAGAAACCAATCTTCAACTTTCTCCATAAAGCCGAATGTCCAAGCGGTGAATTCTCGAAAATTGCCTGCTGGGGAAAACATCGCGAAGTGAACGACAACGCGGAAGAAGGGCCAGCAAGCGTCGTAACCTCGCGAACCGATTTCGCAGCGGCGTAGTAGTTATCGCGCCGAGTGTTTCTGGAAATCACGGTGGAAAAGCTCTCGCGGATTTGGCAACACTGTGACGCGCTGGGCGTCTCGCTAACACTCGACGGCGCGAAGGACGAGGGGGCCACACGACGATCGGGGCGAAAAACCGAGAGTGGCTTCGCGATGGTGGTGGGGAGGGCGGAACCGGGATGAGGTAGGGGAAGGTGCCGAAGGGACGCGCCAGACTGACGGCGGAACCGAGTGGTGGGGAGCGTGTCACGTGACGCGGCGGGGTGGGGGGGCTGGCGCGCGGAGTGGGGGGCCGAGTGGGCGGGGCGAGCGGTTTCTCCTCCGTCGACGGTTCTCGCGGCGGGTGCAAAGCGCAGGTCGTCTCGAACGATCCGAACGAGGGACGACGCGGGGACGGTGGAGGGGGCGGCGGTGGGGTGAGGAGGGGTGGAGGGGGGGGGGAGTCGAGGGGGACGCGCGGTGTGATGCTCGTGACGCTGGCTAGCGCGAATTTTGGCACAGCTCGTGAAAATTTCTCACTCGGCTTTTCGCGGAAAACTCGGACGGCTCTTGACACGGCCAATCGGCTTGAATTATGACTGATGAAGTGCCGTTCCGGATTAATGGAGAAAACCGGCTGTCGTGGTTCAGCGCGCCCCGTTTCCACCGGCATGCGAATTCCATCGCGCGGGGCTGGCTCTCGAATCTCTCCTCAGAGGAGACTAAAATCGGGAATGCGTGGAATTCTTGCGATACGGGTAATATCGGTTCGCGTAGTTTGAACTTCGTTCAATTGTTTGTTAGATGGAGCGAGTGAATTCAAATCTGACTCGATTGGAAGATCCTAAGAGTGTTTCGGGAACCTCTGAGGGCGCGGCTATGACCAACCTTCGGGAAAAAATTGGAAATTTTTATCGTGACAACCTGCAAACGCTCTGTATCAGGCATCTCGCGAGTGCGTCGCGAAAAAAACAGGCTGGTTTCGTCGGTGGGTGCGCAGCAACGTGTCAATCGGCGTCGTTCTCGACAGCGAAGCTTCGAGCAACGTCCACCGTTTCCATCCCCTCTCCCCGTAGAACCCCCGCTCGACGACCCGGTGTCGCGCGGGGAGGGAGGTGTTAATGGGCGTACTCGCGGTTAACACCCTTAAGCGCGCGCTGGTGGGGAGCGAGGAGGGGAAAAAAGAGAGAGGGAGGGAGAGAGTGAGACAGGGAAGAGGGAAGAACATCCGAAGCGTTGTGTAGAACCGTGGTTCTCGGTGGGGATGACGAAGACAGTGAGGAAGAAGCGGGGTTGATCGAAGCGAGATGGGGAACGTCGGAAAAGGCGTCGAGAGCAACGCCGCTCGGATTGGCGCCGGAACGCCAATCCGAACTACGAGCGCTCATTATCGCCCGCCGTGGCAAGTGGTGGGGGTTCGGTAGACAGCACTGTCCCTCCTCGTTGTTCGCGCGACCTGTTTAGTCCCGTTCTTGTCACACGCGGTGCTGCATCGTCGGCGAGGTTGTCGCGGCCGGTTCTCCCACCAGAGCGTGCACAGGAACGGTCGAAGGGGAAGGGAGGAGGAGCCCCTGCACCGTCTCAGTCTTCGCGTCGCTGCCCTCCAGCATTCACGCCTCCCGCGTCCGTTCGGCGGCGCAGGCACACTCCGTTCCGTCTGTACACACACGCACACACGCGGCTGCCCCCCGTCTACACGTAGACGCGCGCGTACACACGCCCTGAATCCGGACGAGGACTTTAGCACACCAACACCTCCGCGGGAGGTGTGGGGGTGAGCCCCCAGAGGAGGTGTCAATCCTAGCGCTGCTCAGTGACCATCGCGGCGCCACCCAAGTAACACCTTTCGTCCGCTCTCCAGCCCCGACCGAGGCGACCAGCGCGCACAGCACCCGAGCACCGTGTCTCTCGTCCAGAGAGCCCTCTCTCTCGCTTCGCTCTCTCAGGCCTTTTTGTCTCTCTCGCCTGGCGTTTTGCGCGTCACGATATAGAAGCTAGTCCGGACTGTCCTCGTCCACCGGCCTGTGTCGTTCGGCCGTCGGACGCTGCTTCGACTCGACTCGACGAGAGTCGAGTTTGTTGCTTTCTCTCCAAGACACAACGACGAGAAGCGAGTTTGCTACCCGGTCTGGCCGCGTGTTCGCGTCGCGTCGCGCCGTGTCTACCCACATCGCCGTCGTCGTCGTCGTCGTCGTCGTTGATACTTTGCAATCGAGGAAGTGAGTGCTTCGCGGAACTGGCCTCTCCGGTGGACGACAGTCAGTGAGTCAGTGAACAGTGAACGACGCAAGGATTTACGTGCACCACGTCCCTCGACGTGCACGTAACCAGTGGTGCTTGTTCGTAGCAGCCGGTGTTTCGGGCCACGGTGTGACTCTGTCTAAGCGCCACCGCCGATTCTACGGGGGAGATCGTCGACAAAGTGTACCATCTGAAATTGAAAGCCGGATGTAAAGTTCCACGGACGACGCGACAGTGGACACATCTCGGAGAATCGTCTCCTTCTTTCCTTGGTGCTTGAAGCCTTCGAAGTGGCGTTCGAAACGTTCGAAGGCAGCCAAGGCAACAAGGTGCACGAGACGTGTACGATGTCGAGCGTACGACTGCTGGCGACGGTGATCGAGGGAAGCTCGGATCGACTGCGACGACGACGCAGCCAGGATCTCGACATATAGGCTTCTGAACGTCTGGAACGTTCATCGCGCGACTCCCTCTCGTCGAACCTTGTCTAGCATGCCGAAGAATCGACCATCGGAGACGTGCACGACGGTCGACAACGCGGCTTGGAGGATCAGCGTGATCGTGCCGAGCCAAGTGTAAACCCGAGATCGAATAATTCAACCCAAGTGTACATCCGTGCGTGTTTGAGAGCGCAGAAGGTAATCGTTCGAGTTTACGAAACTATCCTCGTTGAACGCCAGCCAGGTACACGACAGACATCGAACCAACGAACTGACGAAAGGAAAAAGCAGAAAAAGACGAAGAAGAAGAAGAAGAAGAAGAAGAAGAGTAGCGCTCGCCCGGCTTTGAGTCACTCGAAGAGGAATCTCGCGCGACTCGGCAGACCCGCCCGTCTCGATGAGATTCGAACAAGACACAGCGTGCAGGGGTACCCACTGCGCCAGCACTCCGCAACCCTCCGCGCTACAGCAGCGATCACGGCTCGAGGAGGTGGTGGAGGAGGAGGTGGACTCCTCCGCGAAGGACATCGACGGCCAACGACGTAGACGCAGAGAATTGGAGGCTAACGTGGTCGAGGGTGCAAACACGGGGCCGAGGGCCGAGGCGGGGGGGCCTGGGATGGCGTACCCCGCGTCAGCGACGGCTCTGAATCAGCACTCGGCCTTCGCCACCTCGATCGCTGGCACGCCGTCCAGCAACCCGAACGGACACATATCCGGCGGCCACCTGCCGGCGCCGGCCGCCCCCCGACCCACCGACTTCAGCGTCTCGTCGTTGTTGACCGCCGCCACGACCCACCCGCCGATCTTGGGCGGCTCGTCGTCGCAGGGAAGCGCGTCGCCGCCGCCCGGCGGACCAGGCAGCCCGGCCGCCGCGCCGGAAACACCGCCACCGTTGCCAAGCCAGAGGGAATTGTCGCATCCGTCCTCGGCGGTGGCAGCGGCCAGCTACTTCAGCGCTGCCGCCCTCGCCGCCGCTGGATTCTACAATCCGGCGGCGCATCTGCCGGCGACTAGCTCGCCGGGACCGACGGCCCATCATCTACAGGGCAAGGGCATCCTCACCAGCCCCCATCATCATCCGCATCTCAACCCCCACGGCATCACGCCGCCAGGTATGACACACTGCTGAAAAAGAATGTGTGTGTGTGTGTGTGTGTGTGTCTGCGTGAGAGAGAGAGAGAGAGATTACGATCGGTGTTTCTGTATTGCTAGGCTTCGGTAGGAGGATAGCTGTTTCAGTGTGTGGCGGAAAGTGTGACGAAACGACGTGAGACGGTTCGGTGGATGGTGTAGCTTCGCAGGTTTAGGTCAGATTCAGTGTAACAGAGTAGCAGGCAAGAGAGTAATCGTTGATCCGTTGATGGACTATTTTTTTTTTTTTTTTTTTTTTTTTTTTTTTGGTGTTAAAAATTGGAGGCTTGGGCCTACATGGTCGTAGGAGAGAAACAGTCTTTAGTTTGTTGCGTAGAAACAATCTTGAATCGAACATGTTTGAATAAAGGATGGAACATGTTCCAAGGTGATAGTTTGTCAACCTTGTAGGACTTGTAGGGTTGAAACTTTCGAGATTGAACTTTGAAACAATCGTGTATCGTACAGATTATTTTGGTGTAATAGCTGAGAATTTCGAGTTGGTAAAACATGTTCCAAGGAGATAATTTGTCAACGTTGTAGGACTTGTAGGGTTGAAACTTTCGAGATTGAACTTTGAAGCAATCTTGAATCCGTCGTGTATCGTACAGATTGTTTTGGTGTAATAGCTGAGAATTTCGAGTTGGTAAAACATGTTCCAAGGAGATAGTTTGTCAACGTTGAATTAAGATAAATTTTAAATGCAGAAGTTTAATAATTAAGTCTGTTCGACTTCCAAAATCTTGCATGATTTGAGTTCAAATGTAAGTCAGATTGGTTTCTATCTATAAAAATATTTAAATTGTTTGTACGAAAGGACTATAATTTATAGGAACTTCGAGTACACTTGTAGATACTTCGAGCTTGAGGATTGAAGTTTAAAACAATCTTGGATCCATTGTACGTTGTACAGATCATATTGGTGTGACAGCTGAAAATTTCGGGTTGACAGAGATGGTTGGAACATGTTCCAAGGAGACAAAAGATGGAGAGAGTTTGTCAACGTTGTAGGAATTACGAGTGCAACTTGTAGAGGTTTTCAGCTGGAGGTGAAAGGTTGAAGTTTCTTCAGAAAGAACAGAGGAACGGTTAGGCGGTTAGTGTTGCGAGAATTGTGCTTGGTTGCTTCAAGTGGACAAGATTAAAGTACTTTTTCCAAGGCCGGTAGGTTTGAGAAACCTTCCGAGATTGAAGAATTCTAAATATTGGAAGTATTTTAGAGAAGATTGGAACACATTTCGAGGAACGACAATTGTACTCCACGTTCCAAGTATAATAAGTGTAATGAGTGTTTTGAATTGACAAAAGGAGGATTGAAACTTTTCGTTAAAATTGCTGAAACAATCTGTTTCTCAACAGTATGTCAAACTTCTGATTGAAGTTTTTGAGTGAAATGAGTTGGTTTCATGGAAGATTCTCAGTTAATAGAAAAGGTTCGGCTACATTCATGAAAACAACAAATGAAAAGAAAAAGTTTGTCAACGATTTTGAGATCATGCCTGCAATTAGTGTTTCCAGTGTAATGGACGTATCGTTTGCTTAACAAAAGGCAAGTTCAAATCTCTCTTGGAGAAACGCGTTGAAACGAAGTATTTCAGATAGAATCAGAAGATCGATCCCGGAATATTCAGAACGTAATGCAAATTGTAGATAGATAAAGAGGTGAATGGTTGTTGGAAAAAAGAACTGGACACGAGAGGACCACGACAAAGTGGCAGTGATACAATCGCCACTTTGCTAACATCGCACGAATCATCCTTAAACCATCTATATCGCCGTGCTTATCTTCAACGGGATCGCTGAACAGAAGCTCCATTTCCCATGAGAAATCTCCATTTAACGCCACATTGTATTCATCGTCAACCCGTTAATCGTTTTACCAAACAAGAAACACTTTATACGAAGCTATACACTAGCAGAATCACCTAGAATCCCATTAAACGGCCCCCGAAACATCTGTCTAATCAGATTCTCGCTAACCATTCTCGTCTGACTAATTGTTCGACCGCTGGATGTTCTGTCCGGTCTCGTTGCATTTTCGCGACAATTGAAAAAGAAAAAAAAAGAACGTGGCTCGGACAGAAACTTGTTACATCTGTTGCAAATGTTTCAAGGAGTGCATCACACTTTGGATATTTTCTATATATTCTCGCATCTCGCGTGTATTTGTTTGTACCTCTGAATATTCCCGCGAAGATGATTCAGAAAGTCGAACCTCGGTGTGAAAGTTGTCTTGCCAGTCGAATGTTACACGGGGAATCTTGTACCTTGTGTGTTTCGTATGTTTTATGTTACGGGTATTACGCGAGTATCGTATAGATATTTTCACGCTGAACGAAAGAACCTACAGAAGTTGTGCAATTTGCGCAAAATTCGAAGCATCCAGATGCTTTCTGAAATATTTTGGGAATTTCTCTCGTCGAGCTCTTTCACCCTTTCGACCTCTTGCCACGCGCGTCGAGAACTTTTTGCCCCAAAATTGTAACATCTTCTCAGTTTTAAGTGTATTTAACTGAAACAAAATAGGTGAAACAAGTAACTTATTACTTTCCAATAGTTTCTATCCAGTGATGTCATACCGACAAGTTTAAAAAGCGACAATCTGGTTGTATACGGCTTGGTCACTCGTTATGGTCCGCAATCAGTCGCCAAGTGGTTAACCTCTTACGCTCGAACGACGTGCCACGCACGTCGAAAACTTTTCGCTCCGAAATTGCAATATTTTCTCACTTTTAAGTATATTTAAATATAATCCAGGAAAACAAGTAATAAATTTGTCGCTTCTCAATAATTTTTCTCCAGCGATGTCGCACCGACGAGTTCGAAAAAGGAGACGCGACGATCTGTTGTATGCGATTTGGTGGCTCGTTATGGTCCGCAATCGAGTTGCCAGCGCAAGTGGTTAGTCGTGCCTACGGGGACCACGAATCTACGTGAAAATCCACCGTCCGTTTGTCGAATCGTTGAAACTGCCCTAAACATAGATCGCATCAGCCGTTGTTCTCGTTCGTTTCTGTCGAATTTATTTCCACAAATATTCCAACAACCGAGGTTTATTTCACGAAACTTGACTTTGCGTTCTCGCGTTTCATTTGGCAAACACTCCAGAATCCGAGGAACGAGTTGCGCCGTTGATAAGGGAATCTGACAAACAGATAGGAATCGGATAAACATCTCGTCGGAGAGCGTGGAAAGGATCAGGTGCTGGGGACGAACAGTCCTCGTCGATCTTGCTTCCGACTTGCCGGCTGGAATTGGAATTGAGACGTAAAACGCACGAGTGGCGGCGAGTGTGTTTAATTCAGGGGCTCGGAATACCAACGAGAAAACGAGATGCCTCACTGGACGATAACACGCGAGTGCTGGATTCTCGTTAAGAATTGTTTCGACTAGAAACACGTCGCTGAAACTTGAAATTGGAAGCGAACTGTGCCGCGGGATTCCTTGAATCGGCCGAGAACACGCTAGGATCGAAAGTTTTTGCGAAATCGCGAAGTTTCTCTGTTTCTCTTCGCCCGTGGCCAACGATCGGCTCCTCCTTCTTTGGGAAATCGAGCGAAAAATTTGCGATTCGAAAGGATCGACGATATTTACTGCGTGAAGTTGAAACTTTCTGTGAATTTCTAAGGGTCGTTACAAGTTTCGAGGCGAAAGATGCAAAGAGAGAGAGAGAGGGGGGGGGGAGGGGATTGTTCGAGCGTCGAAATTCACAATCGTCGAATTTACTTTGACGAAAGTTCGAGCAGTTTTTATAAATTTCCGAGGCGATGCTCCAACTTGTGCTGCGTAGATTGACGTGGGGATTCCAGATTGAAGAAGTCAAACTGCAAGTCTCTCAGAGTGATTTATTCAGTTTAAACTAACAGTCGAAGCATCGTCAATCTTCAAAATTATTTTCCTCGAGACGAGCTGTGTTTGACCGCTTCAAACCAGATCAAACGTCAACATACTCATTCCTCGAACTTCAAATTCACAATTCGTTTGGACTTGTCTAAAGATTCCACTTCAAACTGAACACCGTCGCTTCTCAGACATTCGAAATCACTCTTCCCCATCTACGAGATTCCACTCATTTTCTAATTCTACGCGTCTCAAACTTTCCTCGACTCCTCGTCAAACCCGCCGGTTCGCATAATCGAGAAAAATCGAGGAAATCGGCGAAACACGCGACAACGAAGCCTCCGATTCGGAAGGAAAAAGTCAGGCGGACGTTTTTAATTGGCCACGAACGACAGCGTCGAACTTGTTGCGCGCGGTTTGCGCAAACCGCCGCGATTTCGGCGCGAAATTCGCTGGCACGCCGCGCTCACTTTCACTGCTTTTTCGAGATCGTGGTGATCGGAGTACGTCCCTCGCTTCGCCGACGAAGGCTCGCCGATCGTTCCAACGTAATCGTAGCACGGTTTTCTAACGATCGATCGATCGCGGATCGAGAGATGGACGCCTGCCACGCGATACGGCCGTTTCATCGCTTATTCATCCGCGCCGCGGATACATTTTGCTCGCGACGCGACGTTTCGCGTCCGTTCGGCTTCGTTCGTTGTGTTCTTGCCTCGCGGTTAACCTGTCGCTTTTGTTGGACGAAGTTGTTACCGGTATCTGCTGGTTTGGAATGGTTCTCTCTGGTTTTAGACCGGCCTCGCGCGACCACGATTCTGCGAATGTTTGTGAACGGTTGTTGGTGAGGATGATTCGATGGTAGAGGAGAATTTTTAGCACTTGGGATTAGAAAAGATTAATGGAGGTGACTTGGAAGTGAAGAAAATCGGTGTGAAGGGAATTTTCGGGATTTAAAATTAGTTGAGATTAAGTAGAAAGTAAAGAAAATTGGTGTGAAGAGAATTTTTAGAGCTCAGTCAAGATTAAATAGAAAAGCGAAGGAAATTAATGTGAGAATAATTTTCAGAACTTAATTTCTAGATTAACTGGAAAATAATGAAGAAAATTGGCGTAAGGCGAATTTTCAAAATTTAGTCGAGATTAAGTAGAAAGTGAAGAAAGTTGGTGTGAAGAGAGTTTTTGGAGCTCAGTCAAGATTAGATAGAAAAGCGAAGAAAATTAATGTGAAAAGAATTTTCAGAACTTAGTTTCTTGATTAACTAAAAAAAAAAAAAAAAAATGAGGAAAATTGGTGCGAGGCGAATCATCAAAATTTAGTCGAGATTAAGTAGAAAGTGAAGAAAGTTGATGTGAAGAGAATTTTCAGAGTTCAGTCAAAATTAGATAGAAAAGCGAAGGAAATTAATGCGGGAACTTAGTTTCTAGATTAACTAAAAAAAAAAAAAAAAATTGGTGTGAGTCGAATTTTCAAAATTTAGTTGAAAGTGAAGAAAATTGGTGTGAAGAGAATTTTCAGAACTTAGTTTCTAGATTAACTAAAAAAAAAAAAAAAAAAAAATAAAAATTGGCGTGAGACGAATTTTCAAAATTTAGTCGAGATTAAGTAGAAAGTGAAGAAAATTGGTGTAAGGAGAATTTTGAGAGCACGATGAAGAAAAATCGATGTAACAAAACTTCCGAAAGCTTCGTTCAAGGTTAGGAAAGATGATTTGCTAAGCTTTGCATGGGAACGAAAAAGAAAGGGAAATAATTCACGTGAGAATCTTTTGGTTTCTGAAGTGGTTGATTTATTTCGAAAAAGGGAGGAGAAATTAAGGTACGAGGAGCTTTGTTGAAGATCAGTGAAAGTGATTTACAATGGAAATGAGAAATAACTACTGTGAGATTTCTGGAGGTCTGTCAAAGATTTTTGACGAAGCTGATTCGTTAGGAAGACAAAGGAAAATCGTGTAACGAACGGTTCCAAGGTTCGTGAACTTGTTCGAACGATGACAGAAACTGGAGCAAAGATAATTTTATGTGTTCCGTTGAAGATTGGTGAAGGTTATTTTACTTGGAAATTGAAAGAAGATTCAAGAACGCGAGATGGAGAGGGGGAGTTAGAAAAATTGTAAAAATTATAAAATCCTTTCCACGATGGTGATTCTATCGAAGAGAAGTTGTTACGAATATACTTTCACCGATTACTTTACTAGATACACTCGATGAAATATTCTATGAAAAATTGTCGTTCGAAGCAGTGTAATAAAAACTGTTGCTAAAAAAAATAGTATGGTTCTCCTTGGTGATATCGAAAGATTGATCCTTCGAGCCGATTTCGATGGAGAGAAAAGTCGAGAAATAAAAGAGGAGTTCATTAAACGTCTCGATAAGAAGTTCGTGCTTCCATCGAAACAAAACAAAATTAAAACTCGGAGAAAAATCGAAGTAGCGTAGGTTCGAGGCAGATTGAAATTGCGTGGATCGTAAAAATTTCGAAAGTAAACGTTCCAAGTTTTTTCCTCGCCGCGATCGATTCATTTCGCAAGACGCGATCATCACGGTTTCTTCTACTCAAAAATTCGCCAGTCTCTTGATTCTCGTTGGTCATACTTCGACGCTTGATACCTTTACGAGTGGAGGCGAAATTAAATTCTTTTCGCGTCTTCGAGCTTCGTTTCGAGAATCTTCGAAACCTCAGAGGAAGCATTCCCAGTGGAGAGGGTGTGAATTTGGCTTGCGCGTACGAAATTGTTGTTTTTATAAAATGACGATATTGTTTTTATGAATTCTCCAATATTGTTGATTAAAAGAAAGAAAGGGAGGGAGGGAATTTGAAAGTTGCGCAAACTGGGAGACAAGGATCTCGCGTCTGGCGCGGTGCCATCCTGAACCGGAAGTGCGCTCGGTTTCCGCGCCTCGCGCGTCTTACGCAACGCGTCCGACGGGAAAACTCTGGAAAAGCGGCGGCTTTGTTCGCCAACACTCGGCTGGACGCTGTCCGACGCGGTGCAACCCGGGTTAATTAACGCCCCATCGTTATTCCTCTCCTTCGACAAAGCCATCTTTTTTTTTTTTTTCTTCTTTTTTGGTAACATTTTGTCCAACTCTCCGATACACAGGGTGTCCCGCATTTTACCGTGCATACATCGGCTGTGTGTTCTGCAAGTAAAAATAAGACTAAAATTTTATGTAACAAAAAATGTCCGTAGATGCTTAAGTTAAGAATGTCTGACAAAAATACGAAATATGATTTGCTAAGTATACCTATATCACCAATTCAAAGTGACGTTCGAAGCCTTTGTTGACGGACAAATTTGACATCGACGAGTTACTGAATTTAGCTGGCGATTTTTGTCTAATCTCTTGAGTTTCGTAATTAATTCGTCTCTTCTGCGTACTTCTCTGCTGTAAACTTTCTCGTTTCGAGTGGCCCGTAAAGTAAAATTCTAAAGGAAGTAAGGAAACAGTAAACGTGTACCGATCTACATGTTGAACTGAGAAAAAAATATCACATCTTTCACGTTTCTTATTTTCGTCGTAAACATTTATGGACTTTTTCGTTATGTAACGTTTTAGTATTGTTTTTACTTGTGGAACACACTGCCAAAGTATGTACGGAAAAATGCGGGACACCCTGTGTATGCACAGTCGTCGATCGTTAAAGCCGAGAGCTGCTTTCCGTGAATTTTCTGAAAAAACACTTGGGAATGAAGATACTTGGGAATAGTTTAATTTAGGGGGAGTTGGATGAAAAAAAAAAAAAAGAAACTGACAGTCTCAGACCATCTAATTAAGAAGAAAAAGAAATTCCGGGAGAACCGAATTTTTCGTCTAGAGTTGAAATTCTAAATTCGTCTCGAATTTAATCCATATCGAGAAAGAAATTTGGAAGAAAGTTCCAACAATCGACAGGGAAGTTTCGCGAATTCGTTGAGCTTGCAATTAATTCTAGAAGTTAGCTTGGTGAAAAATTTTCTTCGACAAGGTGTTTTCGATGAAATCAGCTTTGCCAACTGACGTAGATATAATAATCGTTTGAATGTAAGCAGGTTTGTTGAAAGAATGATACTTAGATCGCGCGAGAACGTGAGCGTTAGTTCGACGATTCGAACTCCGATTTGGAGCGTGGTATCGTGCAGAAAGCTTGCTCGTTGTCGGCGCAGGATTTTCTCCTTCTGTTCCCTCTGTTTTTCCCCTGTTTGTCGAACGCGATGGACGCACAGAACTTTCGGGGCGTTTCTTTGGCGCAATGTCGGCCATGTTGTTAAGCGGCTGGCGCATTGTGGTCGTCGCCACCAGAAAGACTGGCACGTACCACGTTTCGTTCGATTAAAAAAGAAACGGAAAACCTCCTCTCCTCCACCTCACGTTATTCTTATTCTTTTTTTTCAAAAAAAAAAAAAAAAAAGGAGATACTCGAAAGAAAGGAAACATTTCGTCGCACGAAACGAGTACGGAGACGTGACAAGATCCCGTGGCACCTCGTCAAATTAATCGAGGACGATCCTCGAGGCAGCAGAAACTCGAGAGCAGAGAAATCAGTCGAGTGAAGAGCGATCGCGAGAAAGAAAAACATTCTCCTCGCGGATTGCATTCAAAAGAAGAAACTTGGAAAAAGGATCGACAGTTATCAAGTGATTCTCAAGTGAAGGGTGAGAGATCGATCGATCGCAGAAAAATAAAATCATACAAAACAACTTTGGTTCACCTGTTTGAAAAAAGAATTTCTTCCTCCTTGGGGGAAAAGCCTGTCAACTCTTCCTCAAATCTCTTTCTCTCTCATTGCGAGCGAAAGAGGCGTTCGTGGTCGACGAAAGAAATCGGCAACAACATGGGGAAAGAGTTGTCGCGAATCGCACGAACAGTCGAGGAGAGCGATCGTGGTTGTTCAGGATCGTTCAAGATCCATTAGCAAAGACACAGGGCATAGATTAAAAAAAAAAAAAAGAAAAAAGAGGGAGCTGTCAACGGAGCAACGGGCACCGCGAGGAATTAAACGCCGCCATCTTCATAAATCCCCGGCTCTGGTGAAACTGTGAATTAATCCGGCGGCGTGTGATAGCCATCGCGGGTCGCCAACGCGGGATGATTAACAGGCGACTTCTGCTCCGTTCCGGAACTTGGAACTCGCCACGTTGGAAATTACCCCGAAAACCCCTTTTCGTGGGTGGAAATATCGTTGGGAAAATGGATTTTCACGAGAAATGAGTCCCCGTTGGGAGATCGGTGGAACAACATTAGGAAAGATGCTGAGGAAATCAGGCACTCGAAGTTGAGTTCGATCGATTTCTTGCGAGAGAGAGAGAGAGAGAGAGAGAGAGAGAGAGAGAGAGAGAAATTGGCGATTTTGGTTTTGTAGTTTGGAGATTTCTTTCGTTGTGAAGATTTGACGACGCGTCAAACTTTTTTCTTGCTTTTTTTTTCGAAGTAGAAGTGCGACTCGCGATTGTGACAGTGTGAAATTCCAGAACAGCCATAACCGTTTCTAAAATCTCAAAGTGTTGTTCGCGTTGTTATTTCGGAAAGACGTTCCGCGAGTTGACATTTGAAAACATTGTTCGAATGAACTTGTTTTCCTGTGTTGATCTTTCGACGTCTGTGAAAAGTGCAACGAGTGACGAGACGTGAGTGAAAAGCGAGAAATTTCGAACGAGTTCGCTCTCAGTTCGTGCGCTTCGCCGAATTACAATAATCGTGTCTTTCGACGAACAAATGGCGGCGATTGAGGCGACGGTTGTGTCGAGTTCGAGTAGAAGTTACTACACACATTAACCACCAAGATTCCAATCAATCGTCGAACCGAGCCACGAAAATTCAGTTTTTCCTTCTCTGAAATCGCCCTTCTTAAAATCACCGCTCGAAGAATCATTCACCCTCGCGGAGAGGACACAACCAAACCAATTTATATCAATGTTCAAAAGAGCTGCGAGGCAAGAAAAAGATCTCCAGCCTTCTCCTTCACGAAAAAAAAAGAAAAAGAAAAAAAAATTGAACGACGAGCGCAGAAAGAAGTAAGAAACGATTCAATCATCGTTTCCGATGGTCTCTGAAGAAGAACTCTGCGCAAAAAAGGAGAGGTGCTTGCAAAGAGGTGTTTGACGTGACGTGAGCGCGCAAAGAGGCTGTCCTGGAGCCAGGCGTCATCGGCGGTGGCGTGCGCCGATTTCCGGCGGCGCGTCTGAATCGCACGCGGCCGCGTGTCACGCGAGTGCAAGGATTTCCAATCGTCCTCGCCTCGTCTTATATCCGACATCTCGCTGTTACGCGCGTCCACTAGTCGGCTAATTATTCCCTTTGTTTGCTTCGTCGATGAATTAATTCGTCGAGCTCGTTCACGCGCGCTGTCCTGAAACGAGAATCCCGAGGTTCCTACCGGAATTTTTTCAACCTCGTTCGACGATTCCCCTCGTGTCCTGCGATTCTCGCAATGTTTTTTTTTTTTTTTTTTTTTAAGGACACACAATTATTTCTACCAGAGGGTGGATCAAACATCACTTCCTACTGGAATAAATTATTATTCGTAATTCTTCTTTTTCTTCTATTTTTCTTTAATTTCGATAGCGAGGGGTCATTAGATATGTGTGTGGTAGTTTATGTTTTTGAGATATTTTAACATTCTTTGTACGTCATTTTGAGAAGTCAAACATTTTGATTCTGTATTTCTGTCTTTGGATCTCTGTGGTGTGGCATTCGTGCAGGTGTATTTTCCATTATATTTGTATTTTAAAAAGAAATTTCTTCTTTTCGCAGATTGAAGTATATACGAATTAAATTGATTAGTAAAAATTAGTCTCCTCTTCTTAAAGGAATTTTGTACGAGTAATTGTCTCCTGTGTACAGTGACATGGAAGTGTAATTTATTATCACACGTCCATTTTAACATATAATCGAACTGTCAAAAGGACTGCACGCTCCTGTAAATTAATCGAATCGTGTGTTTGTGGCAATGGAGACAGAGTTTTGCAGTTTTAGCGAAAGAACGATAGAATCGAACGAGAGGGATCGGCGTTACGAAGTATAAATGATGATAGCTCGTGAGCGAAAGCGTGTGACGACCGTTTTCACGTGAGACCGCAAATTTATATTCGCGGTGCAGCGAGGTGATTTTTCCGTGTCTTTAAGAGAAAGCAAATTTAAACTTTTCGTGACTGTTTCTGCGTCAGTTAAATGTACATTAAATGTATATCAGATGATTTTCTCATCTGCTACATTCTTTTATGCTGTAACTGAAAAAATGAACTTTTGCTAGTTGCAAGTTGTTCGAATGAAAAATTGGAAAATTATAATGGACGAGTGATTGTTTAATTTGTCAATGTTATCACACGGTGGAGTTACAAATATTTTTATAAAAAGATCTTTTATTTTCATACATTTACTCTCCAGTCAATCGATTTAGGTTGGGAAAACGTTCTCAATTTCAAAAAAATTCCAGAAAATTTCAAACAACGGGCTGAAACATCGTGTTACAAATTTCGATCAAGATTGAGAACGTGAACACGTTCCGTTTACTTCCTCAGTTTAATCGATTTAAATGTAAAACAGAAATCGAGAACTTCTTTTAAACGTCAAGAGCCAAGTGACAAGTTTATTGTCTTGATATCGTTAGACGATCGATAAAAATATCGCGCTACGAATTACAAAGTAGATTCTTCCCCAGGGACACTTGTCACGAACTTGTCGTCAGGCAAAAAAGTTGCGTTCCAAAATAAAAATTCGATGATAGAAATTGAATGATTTAGTCGAGAGTTGAAAAAAAAAAAGTCTGTCAAGAGCTTCTCTCGGGGTGGGGAGAGAAGTCTGACAAAATTTTGATGAAAGAAACGTGACGACCGAGAGAAAGGCGGAGACGAGACGAGACGAGAACGGTTCTGGCAGGCGAAATTTTCGTGCTCTCGTCTCGCAGAGTTTCCCTCGGCTCTTAAATTGCAGCCAGTTTGCATTCCCCGGCGCGCGGCCCTCGGCCCAAGTGTCTCGAGACGTGCGAAGAATATTCCGTCGACGAAGTGCCGCGCGATGCTCGTTTCGAAGGCGATAGGCGCGAACCCGTTCTCCTAAACCGCGGCGACTTTATTGATCGTTTGTTGCCGCTAAACGTTCCGAGCTGCTGCTCGGTTCTAAAATACAGACGATCGCTCGCCTTCTTCTGCGGCTCCTCCGTCCTCGTAAATCCGAATCGATCGCACAGCTCTCGATTATAGAAAACTGTCTTCCTCGAACTTACACTTCTCGCGGTGAGGAATTTCGTTCGAACTCGAGAGAATTTTCTAGCGTCTTGATTCGCCAGTGCATGCGTGCAATGAGCTGCGCTCTTTTAATGCTGATTATGTTTCGTCTTTCATTGATAAATATGAATTGTATTATAAATTATATAGATTGTTATATACATTACATATAAATCAAAATAATTGTTGTTTGTGTTATTATATTTTATATACATTATAAATTATATAAATTGTTATATATATTATATATAAATCAAAATAATTGTTATTTATGTTATTATATTTTATATATATTATAAATAGTATAAATTGTTGTATATATTATGTGTAAATTAAAATAATTGCTATTTATGTATTGTTATATTTTATATTTTATGTATTATATGTTATATTATGTTTTATACATATTTTACATTTTATATATATTACATATATTATAAATTATATAAATTGCATTTGGTTGGCAACTATAAATCACACTTCGATCTTTAACCTAATTATCTTAATATTAATTTTAATCTAATCATCCTAATTTGATTTTAATTCTAATTTAATTATCTCGATATTAATTGGGCTTCGCCTTTAGCGAGAGATGAACGCGACTGACTCGAATCCTCAAGTCCCTTTTAACAAGCACCTTGGAGTTGATCGTAAGAATCTGCTGGAAATTTAAGTTCCGCCTAGTCGTCTGGCAGAGGGATCCGCAGTATTTAATTTTTTCCAGCAAAGTATAATAGAATTCGCTCTTCGACCTTCTGCTCGAATTCGTTCTGGATTCATGGAACTTGTAGAATATTTTTCTTTGGTTTTCTTTTGGTCAGGGAAAAAGAATTTCGATACTCGTCTTTTGTGTCGAAAGAGTTTTCCATCGTTGATCCTCCCAATTTTTTTTTTTTTTTTAAGCAAAGTGATCATTTGAAATTCCCTCCTTCTTCGTTTCTTTTTCTCTTTTGGTCCGTCGTTTGCATCTTGTTTCAAGAGTTTTCCCAGCGTTTGTCAGTTACAACGATTTAGAAAGCGATTTATGGACGCTGGAACTGGAAAAGTTGCGCTTTTCCCCGGGAGCATCCGTCATTCTTATTGGCCGCCTGTCTCGTCATTTCTCGGCCTGTGTTTCTCTTTTCTAGCCGGGCTGCCAGCCAACTGACCGCAGCCCGGCGGCGATTAATCTCGCCAAGGGCACGACCGGCGCGTTCGAAATTCCCGCCACGTAGCGCGCCGCGCGTAACCGCGCCGAGAAAAGCGGCCGGAATGAGGAAAACGGTGAAAAGGAAGACCGGGTGTCCGCGAAATCATCGATCCTCCTCTCGGTGCGAGAATTCGCTGAAATTCCCAAATTCCGGCCAATTCTCTCCACTCGAGGCTGTCGATTTCAAATTTCCAACTTCTTCGTCTACAATCTTGTCGAAGATGAGAGATCTTTCACACTTTGAGAATTTTTACCAATCTTTTTTAAATTCACGTTGTAGAAACATTGGTCTCGGGGGTTGAAGTTTGCAACTTTCACAATTTGAAGATCTGTACGACACGATCACACGAATAATTTTTGAACAGTTGAAATCCTCAACTGTGGTTTTGGTTTGAAACTCTGAGATCGAAATGGGCAAGATGAATTTTTCGTGTTTCCCCACGCGGTAATAACAACGTAAAAAATTTGGAGTGACCTGTTTCAGGAATCCTTAAATTTGTAATTCAGGATAATAACAAGTAAATTGTATTAGGTGTTACGTATAAATTACATTGAACAAATTCGACGAATAATGATAAGTAACATTAGTACAGAGTAAACACAACGTACAAGTAGCACGAGTAATAATCATAAAATAAATCACAGCGAATGATAGTTTGTACTTTCTTCGGAAAATGGAAGTTTTTTTGCTGTACGATTTTTGTAAAAATGGAGGCATGGAAAAGTTTAGTCACGAGTCGGCGGACAATTGCCGACACGTGGAGAACATAATAGTAATTATGCCAATAGATAGTTATTTACTTTTATCTGGAAGAACGCTACGTTACTTATGAACTTAACCTGTCATTACCCGCGAAATTTTCGAACGTATAAGTTATAAACAAGGCAGTTTCGCGGAACTTTTGAATTATCTCATTCCACGTGGAGTTGTAAAAATTATTTTTACCACGTATGCCTGTAATTTTCTATTACGACCAGGATGAGTGTGCTGATTAACCATTAACTAGTAAAAATATTGTTGAGGAATATTCCGTTTTGTAATCGATAGAATATTCACTTTGTTGGATCTAAATTCGAATGATGCTCACTTTTGCTCAAAAAGTCTTTGGAATTTTATTAAAAGTATTCGGTATTTGTCGTTGGATGATGAAGCTTTTCAATTGCACGAGCATTTTACACTACAATTCTCAAACATGCTTAAATATCACTCGGTGCCTAAAGACACTTTATAAGAATTCTTAATATAATAATACACAATAATTATAATTATTATAGTAATAATAATATAATATTTGTATAATTTAGAATTTTATATAATTATTAAAATAATAATGTAATATTTATATAATCCAGAATTCTTATAAAGAATTATTATAATAGTAATATAACTCACATAATAATTCTTAATATCATAATAACATCAACAATTCTCAATACACTTAAAAATCTGTAACACTTTATAGCTACCTTGTTGCATAAGGTATTTAATTTTTCTAATTTTCGAATTACAATACATATATTTCGACTGTTTGTAGTTGCATGCAAAATGTATTTTAAAAGACAAACGAGAGCCCGTGTTTACGTACGAGTTCTTTTCCCATAGTTGTAACAACGTTTTCAACGTAAATGGCAGCCGGGACACTGTGCTCTCTGCTCCGACACGAAAACTTTCGAGATTTCGCGGTTTGCTGATGTTCAGACGAAAAGTGTACGAAGCAGAGATAAGATGGATTAACCCTCTGTTCTCTGGCCAGTTTGTTTTCGTTTCGTTAATTGGCGAGTCAGTGCGAGGCATACCTGCATGGCGTATAGGAATGTTGTTCACTGTGACTTATCGTAAGTTTCATTTATTTTCTCCAATAATTAAACCAGTTGGTTCGGCGTGCCATACCGATCGAACCACGATTCCGCGAATCTCGATCGCGAACGTCGTTGAAAAACCAGGCATTGTTCCCTGGCCGCAATTAGGCTGATTAAACGTCGAATTGCTGTTCGTCGCGCCGCTATAGTCTTCGAGCGTTTCTCGCTTCTTCGATCGGATTGCAAGTGGCCGCGCGAAGAGAAATCTGTTAACTTTCAACGTCAACTTCGATTTAATTCGTCGATCGAGAAAACACCGCAAAGCTTTATTCTCGAAATTACACACACACTCTGATTAATATTTTAAATCAATCGTGGAGTGATTGAATCATTGCCTTCGAATTGTTGTCGATGTATCATTTTTGTGACAAGTGTGTCTAATAGCACGTAGGAAACGAGCGTCTCGTTCAGTCTCATGAACGTTCGGTTGTCGAAATTGATCTTCAGTCGGATGTGAAAAATATATCGTTCGAAATTTTCCTCGATTCGCGTCGAGACACCCTGTATTTGAGGCAGAGGGAGAGAGAGAGAGAGAGAGAGAGAGAGAAATAAAAACGAACGATAGAAAGCGGTGCAATTAATGGCGGCCGGCATTGTAGTCCACGCTTCCAGGTGAAATTCCCCCGGGATAAAAAATGGAGCGATCGTTTGTTGAGGCCTGACCCCTCGATTTTTCCTGTTCCGCGCGATTCACCTGGAAAATCGTTTCTACCTCGCTTGCTGGCCTCCGCGATCGCGCGTCTGGAAACTCGATCGGCAGCAGTTCGACTTCCGCTTGGAAATTACCTGAGAGGAGAACGAACTTTTCTGTTCGATAATCCGTGTACTCGCGTTAATACTCGAGTCATTTTGTAAAAATTATAAGAATCCTGAGCATCTGACGAAACGGAGACACTTTTCTTCTCGAAGATACTCTAGAAGTTGTCGCAACATGTAGGAGAAATTTTTCTGACCATCGAAAACGGATTCGAGGATCGAAGAATCCTCTTTGCAACGATCCCTCGAAACTTGCTTTTTACGATTTCTTTTTTTTTTTTATCGAAAAACTTTGACCGTCGAAACGAGAAAGTTACGATTTCTGGAATCTTCGTCGTCAGAGTTCGATAAAATAGCGAAGGAAAATCATACGTCAAGTTTTCGGGAGCCGTTGCAAAAAGGTTCAATTTTCAAACTTAAATTCGTCGATTCAGTCGTGGAAGAAATTTCTCAGTGCTTCGACACGCCAGGACAGTTTGTGATATTCTCGAGAGGGAAAGTGTCTTCGTTTATCTATTCGCCACGTGATGTGTCAAACATTTTGGAATAAAATGAGTGACCCGTTTTGAAAATAGAAGCTCCGAGCTCTAAAATTATCTCGAGGTTAGTACCGTACGATTTCTTTTTTTACGAAATTATCGTAGTTTAAATATTTAGTTTTTGAACGTTTAAGTGAGTCGCTGTGTGCTCATAATGTACCATACAATACTATAACATAATGTTTGACAATGGATAATTAAAGAATAAAATTTCCACCGGAGATATTTTAAATTTAAGAAAAGAAAAAAAAAGTAGAAGAATATATTAAATTGTAATAAAATATATTAAACATGTTAGAAAATAGAAAAATACGGTAATAAATTTAAAAAATGGAAAAAAAATAGAAGAATACGATATATTATAAAGTATGCAGTTTACAAAAAAATCATTTAAATCTTTAAAAATGCACGTCTGTAAAATTTTCACTTTCGCTCGTTCTGGTGTTGTATCGTTAACCGTGCTTTATCTAATGAGTTCATTGCGGTTAATTGTGCTTCGAAAGTACAACTAAACACCTTGAAAAATTATCTTAACTGTTCTCCAATATAAAAATATATTAATAATTTTTGAAATTTATCTCTCGAGTCGTTTCCGTGTTTTCGCGAGATCGAACGAGTGGCTCGAAAATGAAAGGCAACTGTGTCGTCGTTAACGCATAAAACGTAAAAAAAAAAAAGTACACGGCCGGTAATAACTCTGTCGCGAGAAATGGATTTTCGAAAATTGCTCCCGTCCAAAAAAAAAAAAAAAAAAAAAAAAAAAGAAAGAAAAAAGAAACAAAAACAAAATTCGCGAAAATATATCGCCGGCCGAGGCGTAGTTTCGACGATGACGCAACGGAACAATGCAGTTTAATTGCGCCACGCGGATCGTTTCGTTTATGCCGAAATAATATTATCAAATTATTAACAACCGCGTTTCCGCTGCTCGCCGAGAGGAATATCAACAACCGTGATGCAATTGCTCTGTTACAAAGCTTGCGGAAGGAAATCAACAAGCAAACGTTTCTGCGTGTAACTACCGCGCCATCGCCGCGAATTTTCGCGAGAATTTCAATGCCCGTGATGAACGTAATAAACCCTCTCCCTCTCGAATTTTACGCTTACCTTTCCCTCTCTCCCTCTCTCTCTCTCTCTCTCTCTCTTTTTTCAATTGTTATTTCGAGCAACGATTAATGTTACATTGCGTCATTTATACAGTGACCTTTTTTTTCCAGTTCTTTTCATTTTCGTCGAATTAAGCTTGTTAAAATGAATCGATTTCAAATTTCGCGCCTTTCCACCTCTTGCCCTGGAACGACGTGTCACGCACGTCGAGAATTTTTTGTTTTAAAATTGTATATATTTTCTCAAGTTTAAGTATGACAAAATATATATTTAAAATATATTTTTTATATATTATATTATATTTTAAATATTATATATTTTTTATATATTATATTATATTTTAAATATTATATATTATTTTATACATTATGTTGTATTTTAAACATATCATTCTTAATATAATTACTTTTGAATAATTTCTATCCGGTGATATCACACCGACGAGTTTGAAAAGAAAGCGACGAATTATTCCACACGGTCGCTCGTTATGGTCCGCAATCAAGTTGACAGCGCAACTGCTTAAAGGAATTTAGCGAACTGGAAGTTTCTCGGTTTCTTATTATCTTCTTTTCAAAGCATGAAAGCAAAATCAAAGAATGAAGGTTCGCCCGAAAGGAATCTTTCTTTCTTTCTTTCTTTTTTTTTTTTTTCTTCTCCACACCTCGCCTGATTCGGACTTGTATACTTACCGACGAAAGAAAGAGACAAACGAGATGTCGAAAATATCGTGTGCTATATTAGAAACACGAGGCACAGGCGGAAACGGTGTACAAAGTCAGATAATCGATATTGATTTAATGATCGGCTCGCGCAAACTTTGTCCGATAGCAATCACGGAGTCATTAACGGTGGCAACAGGTTTTTGCATTTTTCTTTTCCCCCCCCTGTGCGTCGCGCACGGTAATTGATTGGAACGGAAAGAAAATACCGGGAGTCGTGTCCGTGTTGTTAACTATTAGCCGCGTCATTAGTCATAAATAATATAATCGTGATTTGCATCGCGTTATGAATTCGCAGCCGGTTCGAGAGCGCGAGCGCGCACGAGTCGCGGATAAAAAAGAAAAGAAAAAAAAATGAAACTCGCCGCGAAAGGGAAACGCGAATCATTAGGCTGATTGTACGTTCGCGCTAATTCTAATTATTCGTTTGACGGTTGTATACGATAATTACGTTTTGCTGTGTAAAAAGAATTGAGAGGAAAAAAAATAGACAGAGCTTTGAGAGAGACGAAGGTGACTATTTTAAGAGAAATCTTTCTGTTTATTTAGGAAGATAATTAGAAATTCTTTTTCTTCTTCTTTTCTTTTTTCTCTTGGATTTGGTGAAAATTTTATGGGGCGAAAGTTTGAAAATCAAAGCACGGCGGAAGTATGTAAAATGTGAATCGATGATAAATTCGTTTGATCGAGCGATTTTTCGGGCAATTGATCGATATTGTTATCGAGCATTCTTGCGCTCTGGATCATGATCTAATTTACAATACATATCCGTTGGACAATCCTTTGATATATTGATTGAATGATGAAATAAATACAAATGTATATAAATGCATTGTTATTGTTATTATTATTATTTATTATTATTATATAAATATGTATGTATAATATTAGATATTTATAATATGTATTTGCGTTTTGGTAACATTTTATCGTACAAATACGATATAATATAATACAATATAATATTATATGTATGTGTGTGTGTGTGTATGATACAATATAACATACAATATAAACACAATTCAGTAACAAAAAAAATGTTCAAAAACAATATAACAATATAATACAATATAATATTATATGTATATGTATAATACAGTATAACATGCAATATAAAACATAATTCAGTAACAAAAAAAAAAAAAAAAAAAAAAAAAAAATGTTCAGAAACTAGGATTGTCGTGAACGAAGTACATGCCCCGGCGTGCAGCTTTTTTCCGTGGCCGAATGAAACAGAGCGAAATAAAAAGCGCGCAGGATGCGTGGTGGTAGTTAATCCCCTCCCCCTCCTCTTTTTTTTTTTTTTTTAATTTTATTTTTTCACTACCGAAGTGCAGTCTCGCAACCCAACGGTCGGAGCAGATCGGGCGAAATTTTCGCGAACGAAAGTGGCGGTTGTGTATTTTTTTTTCGCCCCCCCCCCTCCGCCCCTCTTCCGGTGCAACAGGTAGTTCGTGATTGGTCGGAAGTGGAGGAAACATGTTTGGCGATCGAAGGATTGGCCGCTGTAAATAATGAAATTGTTCGCATGAAAAAGCGGTCGGTGGTCGGTTCTCGAATGTTTCTTTTTTTTTTTTTTTTCACGTAGATTTATTCGTCGATCGATATCGCCTTCACTTCTTTTGCTCTTTTTCTTTCGTAGCGGCGTAGCCGGGGGGAGGGGGGGAGGGGCAGCGATTATTAATTCGAAGATTAAACGGCAGTTCCGGTTAATTGGAACAGGCAGTTTTACCGAATTTCGTGGGGGAGAAACGATATCGAGACGATACCGTTAATAGGAATCTCTCTAAAGTCGATCGAGTCTTCCTCCTCTTCCAGGTTTATCTTAACTGTCGTGTGTTATTGATTCAGAATTCTAGTTGAAAGGGAGCCGACGAATTGACGAGGCTCGCGCGCCGGTGCTCACTGTTATTGAATGATAAATACCGTCTCCGATTTCTGCAAATATTAGCATAATAGGGTATAGCGCGGACGAGCAGTCGAAAGTTAGTTAGCTAATTGCTTGATTACGTTAATTGTCGTGAAAGTTTCTCGGAAAGGTGTGTATTATTTGCGCGAACGCGTTTACACAATATTTGTTCGACGATTGTTTTCTTCTTACTTCATAATTTAGAATTTACCAAAGGACGAGGGAATTATTATTCAACGAGTATCGCGATCGAAGTTGATTACGGACGTTGATCGTGATCTGTTCCACTTGAGTTGATATTTATCGGCGATCATGCATCCAAAATTTCGTCGAGGATCGATTAACTGCGATATTGTAAAAGAGTAGAGTTAAATTAATAGGTAATAAATGAGATGAGATGATAAAAAGAACCCCAAAGAGTTGGCAATAATAGATAATGTTATTAACCATGTATTTTGATTTGAATTTGTCCTACCTCGTGTCTACTCAATATTTATTGACGATTATATGTCCAAAATTTACTCGAGAATTGATTAATCCCAGTATTATAAAGAGAATCTTGTTTATGTTAAATCCGATAATATATTGTTGATTTTGTATTTTGATCAAGACCTATTTATAAGAGATTTATTTTATACAATGTTTACCCAACGTCGATTAGCGATTTAGCTTACTTGCGTCCACTATGTGCCCGAAATCTATTTTAGAATTGATTGATTCATCACGGAATAATTTCGACAGAGTTAAACTTGGTAGACAACATTATTTATTCCCAACTAACTGTCTATTGAATTTTCTCCTCGACGATTGCAATAAAATCGTAGCAAAGTTGAAGTTTGAACTCAAGTGAAGTGTTTGCATCAAAATCTTGCAGCTTGGCAAAGTTAATATTTTATTAACAATTTGTCCAAAGATCTTCTTAACAATTACAAAAAAAAAAAAAAACAAAAAATACAATTAAAATTGTAAGGAAAAGAAAAAGAACACAGTTCTCCGTTAAAGATGCAGAGATTACGAAAAAAAAAAAAAAAAAAAGAGATCCATCGTAATCGCTGCAATCGAAAGACGATCGACGACACGACTCGGAGATTCGAGAATCAACGAGATCAAGGGATAAAGAATGAAAGAACCGCCGCTTAAAGTTGGCGAGGGTGGAAATCGACTGACAGTTCGCAACTCCCCTCCATGTTCAAACTACTTTCTTTTTCTTCTCCCCCCCCCCCCCTATTTTATTCGCCGCCTCTGGCTGCTCCGTTGCAAGAAGTTCGAAAGTTGCCGGAAGGTAGATTGCCGTTTCTCTTTTCTTCCCTTTCTTTCCTCTCCCTGGGCAAGAGAAACACCGCGAGAGGCCACACGCTCGCGAACGCTCCGCGTCTCTCGGCGTTTTGCGCGCAGCACCTTAAAAATAGAGCTGACGCGCACCGAGGGTCAATAGATCGATCTCTCTGGTTCTAGCCAATTGTCCCTCTTTCGAGTCGATCGACTTCGATCGCGATCGGCAATCTTCCGAGATTGAACTTTTGCAAAATTGTTTTTTTTATCTGTAGACTCGTAGTTTGTCGGGGACTTGAGTTTCGCGACGCGTTTGGAAGGATTTGTCGAAGTAAATTTATTATCTTTCAGTGTAACGTATTTCGAACGAAAATAATTTGCAATTTTGCAGGTTGTCGTAATTTTTCTAAAAGAAATAAAAAAAAATGTTTCTGGGCAAGTTTGATTCTTTTAATTTTTTTTTCGAAAGCAGACAGTAAGTTTGGAAGTTCAGTTTGAATAATTGTTAGTCCAATTTGGGATCTCGTCGAGTGTTAATTTCTCTAAAAAAAAAAAAAAAATAAAAAAATAAAAATCCTGCCCTCAATTTTCGTTTCTCTAACAAAAATTCTGCTTTCAATTTGTGATATTACGAAGCGAAATGTTGTTCGACGAATTTTTTTGAAAATTCTATTTCTGCGATATGTTTTTACATCCAGTGGTATATATCCAGAATCCAATTTTTCTGTAACATTTTTGAGAGGGATCTGCCCGGAAGTAAATTGTTTTCAAATGTAACACATTTGAACGAAGAATTGTGCAGACTGTTTCTCCGAGTGGGTTTAATTTTCTTACAATAATTGTATTTTCAAAACGTGGCTGTTACAGTATCGAGGTTAATCGAGTCTTAACTTTCCTAAGAAGAAAAAAAAAAAAAAAAAAGAAAAAAAAATACTTGGTTAGCATTGAACGTCGAAATAAAATTCCAGATTAAAATTAATTAAATTTATCAACCTTTTACCAAGCCTCGTTAATTGCCACGAAAATTATATTGTCGTGCTTGATAAACTCGGCCATTTTCTTCGACGAAATGTAACATAAACTCGTTTTCAACTGACTCGAGTCCCTAAACGAATAATATTATTATCCTTTCGTTTCCTTCGGTCGGTTGAAATAAATTTCACCGGTCGTTCAAATTGGGTCATCGTTAATGGAAATGCAATTTCACGGTCTTTAAATGACGGGGACGAAGGTCACCGGCGAATAAACGCGCGCCGATCGCGTCGGATATTTTTCCACCGGTTTACATTCACCGCGTCGGCGGGCGGTGCTCGCTCGCACGTGAGGGGGAAAAGTGATACACGTTGCTGTTATTTTTGCCGTTGCGGCCGGTATTAATTCGGTCGGAATTAAACGTTAATAATATTTTAATTAAACAAGCCGAGGGAATTGTAAATGCGCCATTATCAGGCAGCGCGCTGTGTTGTGCGTTGTATTGTTGCCGGTTCGGCGGCGGCCACCGCGGAGGATAAAGTTTATCATTGCCAGTATTGTGTAATCCAGTTATTTAACAGTTGCCGCGGCAAAATAAATAACATTCGGGCTTCCTCCCTTCGGTATTTTAATACCGCGCGGTGGTAATCCACTTTCAGCCGTTCCGCCGGCTCATTTGCCGAGCAATTATCGAAACGTCCGGAATTAATTCTCTGAAGTCTTCCGCGCGTCTGCACGTAGACACGTGTATCTCGGCGAGAGTGAACGAAAAGAGAAATAACGAGCATCTCTTTGACGGATAATTTAAGGATACGAGTAAGTAAGGTGGCACGCAACCGTTTGAATTAAATTCAAGACCAGTAAAGTTTAGTCGTGGTCCTCTGGTGTTCTCGCGAACGAACTGCGAATGTTCAAAGAAAACGCACCGAAACTCGTTTGTATGGGATATGAATTTACACGAATGTTGGAGGAGTTGAAAGAGAATTACCCTTTTCTTTTTCGTTTCTTTTTTTCTTTAGGGTAAATAAAAATTTCAATCCACCAATTCCAATCCTGTCAGCTATTATTTTTATCACTTTTTTTCAATTAATTGTCACTTTGTGATGTTATTTAGATTTCAATTCAAAACACCCTACTGCCAACTTAACCTGTCGACAGACATTCAAAATTCACGCCAGAGTGATTTATTATACATTTATTATGTTAAATATGTTTATTTGTATTTATTATACATTGTATTAAATTTTATTATATATAGAGTGATTTATTATAAATTTCCTCCAGCCCCCAAGTCTCCACTTTCTTCTGCTGACTCCGAACCAAAAATTCCGAAAGTAAAATTAATTTTACTCGGGTCGAGCTCATTCTTTAAAATAAAACTGTCGTTTCAGGTTTAGGCCTAGGGCCGCACACGCCCGAGGAAGCAGCGGTTCTGGCGGCCGCGGCGGCAGCGTTGCACCACCATCACCAGGGTGGTCCTGGTGGGCCAGCGATGAGGCCACTCAGGCCTCCGTTGCCTCCGGGTATGTTGCACACCTCGCCGCACCCTCTGGCACCGCATCATCCACTCGCGGGGCCGCACCATCCCCTCGTGCCACCTCATCATCCCGAGGAAGACGGCGTGGTGGACGATCCGAAAGTGACTCTCGAGGGCAAGGAACTGTGGGAGAAGTTCCACAAACTCGGCACGGAGATGGTCATCACGAAAAGCGGCCGGTAAGTGTCAATTTTGCTCGGTCACTTTGTCGACGATCACGTTTACCTTCAAATTGTGGAACATTCGGGGTACTTTGTTGTTTTCGTAGACACTCGAGGTGAGAGGAACGTAGGAGAAACATTTGGGATTGACAGATGTTGATCCTTGATGAGTTAACGATCGTGTTTAACCTCTCGCGCACGTCGAGAATTTTTTTTGTCCCAAATTGCAACATTTTCTTAGTTTTAAGTATATAATATAGTTAGTTTTTAAGTATAATATAGTTTTAAGTATATAACCCAGGCAAAATGATAAATTTATTACTTCTCAATCATTTCTGTCCAGTGGTATCGCACCGACGAGTTCGAAAGGAAAAGAAAGCGACGAATTGTTGTTATACGGTTCGGTCACTCGTTATGGTCCGCAATCAGTTGCCAGGGCAATTGGTTAAGTTGTAACCTGTGGTTGCAGTTGTTATATCTTTAGTTGCGTTTAATTATAATACCAGTCGGCTTGTAATGTTTGCCGATCGTAGAAATGCGTGAAAAGAAAAAAAAAAACATGTTGGCGCGAGGCATTATTATTATTTTCTTTTCTTTTTGAAAAAGGAGAGAATCGAGCGAGTACGAAACAGAGTCGATTCGAGTTGCGAAAAGAAGTTGATTGAGTTGTTGAAAAAAGAGTTTGTTCGAGTTCTGACCGCGTATATTAATATTAATCTGTGTTCATTGCCTTGTTTAATCACCAGTTATCATGTTATCAAATAAATATTATTTATTACCTACACAGAGAATAAGTAAAGTGCCACCAAGTGCTGGAATGACGTCGAGAACTTTTTGTCCCAAAATTGCAACATTTCCTCAGCTTTAAGTATATTTAAGTATAACTCAGGTAAAACAAGTGATAAATTTATTACTTCTTAATCATTTCTGTCCAGTGGTATCGTACCGACGAGTTCGAAAGGAAAAGAAAGCGACGAGTTAATTGTATACGGTTCGGTCACTCGTTATGGTCCGCGAATCAGTTGCCAGCGCAAGGGTTTAAGCTACTTCAAACTCTTTGGCTCCACCTGGTCTAGGTTAGGACTCTGCACCATCGTGCAGACGTGAAAGGATGTTTTTAAAACAGCGTTCAAGTTTTTAAAGAAATGTTGGATTTACATTTTATGTCTGATCACGTTAAATGAATATTTTCATTTAATCGACGTTCCATCGCAGCGTCCATCTTACAATCGGAATCTACAAGTTCTACAGAGGGAAAGTACGACAAGTCACATTTTCCATTTATCATGGGACGAATTTTAAAATTCAATTCGAAAATGATTATTCGTTTAAATTCGCGAATTACTTAACCTTTTATTTAGCTTATTCTCAAACTGTTGGTATATTTGTGTGTATATTTCAATATAATTTAATGTTGATGCAATCAACTGTTAAATTTCATTCTGTGCTTAGAATTATTCATTTGTTTTGTTTATTCTCAAGCTGGCATATTTCAATATAATTCACTGTTGATGCAATCTTCAACTGTTAAATTTTATTCTTTGTTCAGAATTATTCATTTGTATTGTTTCGTTTATTCTCAAGCTGGTATATTTCAATATAATTCACTGTTGATGCAATCTTCAACTGTTAAATTTTATTCTTTGTTCAGAATTATTCATTTGTATTGTTTATTCTCAAGTTACTGGCATATTTACGTGTATATTTCAATAAAATTCACTGTTGATGCAATCTTCAACTGTTAAATTTTATTCTTTGTTCAGAATTATTCATTTGTATTGCTTATTCTCAAGCTGCTAGCATATTTACGTTTATATTTCAATATAATTCACTGTTGATGCAATCTTCAACTGTTAAATTTTATTCTTTGTTCAGAATTATTCATGTGTATTGTTTATCCTTAAACTGTCAGTATATTTATGTACTAATTTTAATATTGATCGTTGTCAGAAAATCGTTCTTTTCCACTCGATTTCAATGTCAGCGCGCATATTTACGTCGAGGTGTGCCTTTTGCCGAGTCAACAGGAATGCGCTTGCCGCGATTTCTTGTCCGACGCTCGTTTAATCTCGATTTCGAGGGACGAGTCTCGACGGCCCTCACGAAAGGTGTGTATCGCCGTAAGGCAAGAGCCGTGAGAAAAATGACGGGCCGCCAGGCGAAACACGAGAAGTCGTCCGCGAGAAACCGCAGAAAATCGCGTGGATCGGCTCCTGGCGTGGCTCGTTCGCGAATTCGCGAGTCCCGAGGACCAATCTCTCTCTCTCTCTCTCTTTCGTCGCCTAATATCTCCTGCGGAGCCGGAGGAGGAAACGATTAATTCGAGAGAGACATCTCTCTCGCATGTATCAATTCGTTCAAAAACAATTAGGGAAAATCGTCTCTAAAATTTCGTTCAGACGAACTTGAACTGTTAAACTGTTTGCTCGTGAGTTAGTGAATTATTGTCATAAGAACGGAGTAAACGACTGAGTTGGCGAGGGCGAATCGATGGGCACGAATTGTACGACGATGATAATTGTAATTACGCAAGCAGTACGTGCACCGAAGTTCGTACGGACCAAGTTCCACCACGTGTCGTTTCTGTTACCCTTGCGTCGAGTTGAATAACAAAGGAACGGAGTTGAATGTCAAAGGAAAAAAAAGAACTCGGGGATTTACTCACTGATTTATTCACGTACCATTGAAAAGTCTTGGCTTGAAAAATCAACAGATCGCAATTAACGAACCGGGCCGCGGTTTAACTTGAAACTTTACTCCAATACACGTGTTCCATCGGCATAGCCTGGCCACCAGTTGGAAAGTGAAATTCGCCGCGTGTACGTGTGTGTCGGAGGAGGAAGAGCCGCGAGACACCACCGTTCGCCCTAAACATCAAATCACGATCGATTGTAAGCTCCGCGGGTACATCGTAGTTAAAAAAAAAAAAAAATAGAGAGAGAGGGGTCTCTCTCGGTTGTTCAAAGGGAAATCGAACGCATAATTCACGAACCGATGGAACAGCCTCGTCTAGCCTAGAGAGAGAGAGAGTAGAAACTTCGAATGAAGCGAGCCCCCCCCCCCCACCCCCTCCCCTCCCTCGATCTCAGCGAATCGAGGTGTATGCTTGTCGGGCTATACCTCGGCTTCTCAAACACGTTTCATCGCGTTTTAAAGATTCAAAGCCTCTATGGCCGGCGCACACTTTTCCCCAGTCCTTTCGACGACGATCGGAAATCCTTTTCAAAGCGCAAACTTTTCACGAAGGGGAGACAAACGTGAAAGGGGTAGTTTCGAGCGCGATGGAAAACACGGCGACAGATATCTAGGCGAGCTATTATAGTTCGGAAAAGGGCATAACGTCGTACATGCGCGCGCGTGTGTGTGTGTGTGTGTGTGTGTGTGTTGTACGTGGGTACGTCGTGATTCGAACTGTGACGACAGACTTATACCCCCGTTTGTTATCGTTCACCAGCCTCCACCCCCTCTACTCCCCTCCCCCCTTCCTCACCGTCACGACGGTCGTAGTTTTTCTTTTTTACCTCGCGATTTCCATAATTAACGTGCCTTTGAATTTTAAACGCAGCGTTTTAAAATGTACACACACGATGCCCGGAGTTGAGACAATAGGCGGGAACATATCGGCTCTGTTAATTGAAACAACGTCATACGTTCAGCGATCAGTTCCTGCAACGTCGACTCGTCGCGTTTCGTGGAAGTAGTTTTCTTTTACATCAGGCATCGAATTCTCCACGAGAATCTTTCTCTATGTCTTTCGGTGTCAATAAATACGACAAACGTTTAATTTCTAAATATATATTTATTTTTTTTACTTAACAGAAATAACAATATGTTTATATATATTTGGATCATTTACTTTCGAGGTAATTAAATCATTAAAATATAATTAATTAACCCTGATACGCAAAAGGTACAAATTATATTTTACGTATAATTTTTTAAGAAAATTCATTTTCATTACTTCAGTTGTAAATAATTTTATTAATTTTAAGTAAGTGGCAGTGACTTTCGGCTGAAATCTAATTATTGTTAAATTAAATTATTAATAATTATTATTAATAATACATCATTAATACATTGTAATAATCATTATTAAATCTAATTGTTATTAATTTGATTAATAATTATTGCAGTAAATTTCCAATTGTGAATCTTTGAAGTTAAAACGGAAGAAAGAAAATATGTATTCTAATCTTTTGTCAATCGTCTCCTACGAGCCTACTTGCTTTGTGGCAAAAATCTTTCACGCCAAAATAACTTATATACTTAGATCTCTCTCTAAACCTAAGTGTTTTCAATCTTTGTCGCTTCTCTCTAGTATAAATTTCTTCTCCAACTGTAAAAATCTTACACTTACAAGTCAAAAACATTCAGATTCTTTTGTTCTTTAAACACCAGAGTCCTCCAGTGATCATTAAACTCTTATATATTTAAAGGAGTATTAAAAACTTTTGAGTTTGAAAAATGTTCTTTTTCACTAATCTCTTGTACGTTCAAAAAGAAGAAATTTATACATATTTAAAAAATATTTACATATTTAAAAAAATGTCCTCTTGTCAGTGATCATTGAACTCTTTTATATTTAAAATGAGTGTTAAACAGACTTTTATAATATACACGTCGAAAGGTGTATTTAAAAAGTCCTTCAGTGATCTTTGAATTAAACTGTCACGTATGAAAAAAAAAAAAATGCCCCCTCTCTCGCAAAAGTCTTTCACACCCTCCCCCCCCCCCCTCCCCCGATTCACTAAACGCCGAGCCCATCCATCAACAACCACTTCAAGGCAACAAACTTCCAAGGACTCGAAAGTCCAACCGATTTCACGTCCCGGTGTCCCGAGTCTCTCTCCCCGGTGTTGCTGAATGGCCCGGCAATTTGTGGCCGATGGTGGTGGGCCAATTTCGCCAGTTTCGATAGCCCCGTGTTTCGTGGTTCCCGGGCGGAGCGAGCACGGGTTTTTCGCGAACGGGGCCCCCGGGGTAATATCTCGTTTAGAAAGATTACAGGTTCGGTGAACAGGTTGCCAATGTATAAAACAAACATCGTTAAGCGAGCCCTATACTTACGGAGGGGCCAGAGAAAGAAAGAGAGAGAGAGAGAGAGAGAGGGGCCCGAGAGTTTTTCTTCTCTGTCTCTCTCTGACAGTATACAGCACCCCGGGGCATTACGTCGATCCACCGTCTCTCTCTCTCTTTCTCTCTCGCTTATTTACACGCCAGGCTGCGCGTATGATGCGTGCGTATGGTTGTGGCCAGAGTGCTTGGGTACAGGTCAGGAACGAACTGAGAAGAGAGAGAGACAGAGAGAGAGAGAAGGGTGAAAGAGGCGCGCGTGTATTGAGACGTAGACCACCGGACGCAGATTGGGCCAGCCGCAATTTCCGCGCGTGTAATTATCCGTGATCGTCGTCCAGCGTCGTCCAACGTAGAACCTCTTCTCGTTCTTCTCCGATGCATTCTTGCTCTCTCTCTCTGTCTCTCTGTCTCTCTGTCTCTCTTTCTCTCTTTTTGTTCGAGTCGACGCTCGTTCTGATTTACCAGGCGAGGGCAGATTGATTTAGAGCGCGGACCGCCCGTCTGATTACGCTGGTCAACAACTGGGGCAAGACTTTCGAGGATTGCTCTAGGAAGTTCTCGGAATGTCAGGTGGCGATGGATGCTGATGGATTTTTTTTGGGGGGAGGGGGCGAAATCGATGAAAATTAGGAGGGGACGGGCGATGATTCGAAGGTTGGCTCTTTTCGTTGGGTGGTTGTTTTAGAAATTTATGCGAGGTGAAGGTAGTGTTACTGGAATGTTATGAAACGACGTATTTTGAGATTTGCGAGATAGTTGGTTTGTCACTCGGAGAACCACGCTATACTCTACGCTCTAGATGAGATATTAAATCATTGAAGTACGAGAGATACGCGTTGTACGATCCGACATAATCTCAATTTGAGTGAAATGAAATTTTAATATATGGAATTTTCATAAACAGAATATTTTTAGAAAATTTTTATTATGCTTTTGAAAAATAGAATAGTTTTTAGAAAATAATTATTTTCGTCATCCTTTTAAGATATGATTGTTTTTAAATAAGAATACTTTTAATAAATAGAATTTTAATAAATAGAATATTTTTGGAAAATAATTATTTCCATCGTGCTTTTAAGATATAATTATTTTTAAATAAGAATATTTTTAACAAATCGAATACTTTTAGAAAATAATTATTCTTATTATGCTTTTAAAATATAATTACTTTCTAAAAAAAAATAGAACATTTTTAATAAATAGAATTTATTAAACGGAATCTTAATAAACAGAGAACTACATGTGCACATAAATTTTTCAAAATTTGCAACACAACAATTTCGCAATCGGCCGGAAAAGCAGCAGACTTGTGGCATCAGGGGACCCACGTTTCCGCGCATCGTTGCCGAACCATGGCGCGATCTTATCTCCTCTCTTAGCTTATTTCTCGGAAAGTTCACAGTGTTCTCGCCCGTTGCGTTTAATATCACGATAGCGGAGTTATGTCCCGAGGAGGAGGCGCTCACCGATCCTCCAAGATTCTGTCCAGGCGTTCACGCGATCGGTAGCGCGCGGCGCTGCTGTGTCTTGTAACGCGTGTAATGAAATTCAGCGTAATTAAGGAGGCGGTTTGTGCAGCCACATAGCGTTATGGTTCGTTGTCCAGTCTGGCTACCGTTCCGAGAAAATCGACTGTGGTCTTCTACGCTGTCGATACACGAAGAAATTACGCCTAATTACAGTTTTTGGTCGCGGAGGTACAACGAGTCGAAGAAATCGGCGCGAGGGGGAGGGGATCCTCGTTTTAAACGAGTCAATTAGGCTTACTTTCTCGGTTTTAAGTATACTTTAAGTATAAACAAATAAAATTTCTCAATCATTTCTATGTACAGCGATGTCGTACCGACGAGTGCAGAAGAGAAACAAAGCGACGAATTATATTGTATACGGTTCGGTCGCTCGTTACGGTCCGCAGTTCAGTTGCCTGCGCAAGGGGTTGAATTATTTTTCATAACGCGATTTTTCTTCGACGTGACACGCGAACGACAACGAGAGGTAACGAATGGAACGAAAGGACAGGAGAAGAGTAGCGACAGAGCGCGGTGGCCCCCCTCGCGCTATCTTCACACGATCGTTTCTCTCCCCTGTCTCTCTCCGTGACTGTCCGTTTCCTGTCGAGATGGAGAAGTCGCGTTCGCAGTTCGCAGATAACGGCGACGAGCGGCATTAACGATAAGTACAAGTTCAAACGTCAAAATGGACATGCATATTTCATCGCGCGATAACCACCGATCGCCCCGTGGAAGCGCGACGTCGCATTTTCGTTGCGTAACTGTGAAATTACTGCTGGCACTCCGGTCCCCGACTCGCAGATAATGCACGATAATTTCCGGCGGCTTAACGCGACACCTGTCCGCACGTTCTCAGCACGTACGCGATTTTTTCTTTCTCTCTTCTCTTTGTGAAAATCTGTCTTTGAATTTCGGGGTAGATTGAAGCTTGAGAAAGGAATTTTTGCCGATTTATTCTTCATAAATTATAAATTATAATTTTGAATTTGTTAAAATTTAATTTTCTAAATAATAACAATGTTAAAATAATTTTAACTTCCTTAAAATTTATTAAGAAACTAAACAGGTACGCAAAATAATAAATTTATAATTTATTAGATCATAAATTTGTTTATTGCTAAAGATCGTGTCCACGCGCGTGTTTTACAGATAAATCTAATTTCTGTCGATAAAACGGGAAGTTAGTTGTAACACGATTCGTACGTTTATTTATTTTCTTTGAAAAAATATGAAACACGCGATCGCGTATATGATTCTCGAGAAAAAGAGTTACGAAATTGCAGTCAGATTGGAAAAATTGAATTTTGCAAATTAGATCAGATCCAATATCTGTCAATAAAATGTATTAATAAATTATAACTGGAAATACATTTTATTTATCTTCCTTCTCATTTCGAAACGCGAGATAATACTTCGGAGAGAATTATAAATGCTACAGTCAAATTAAGAAAAAAGATGAAACGTGTCTTCTCGTCTTTCATTTTATAAAAATAAATAATAATTTCTCAAATGAATATTTTACAGAAAGGATTTACAAAATGGTTCGCGTGTGAATCTAACCTCGTTTTAACTAGAAACAGCCAAAATACCTCAATGAAATACCACGATGCCGTCAAAGTAAATTAGAGGCTCGATCGAGAAAAATACGTGTGACTCGATCGCAGTATGCCAACAGTCAGTTCACCTTTCGTTTAAACTATCAGCAACATTCGTGCCCCGTGTCTCAAGGACGAATCATGGAAATTCCACCACCGTGACACGAACACCGCGAACGATCCTTATCCTGTTGGGAAATTTCTTCATTTCTCTACGCGTTAGGCACGGGGGGGAAATTTTCTGCTTGGCGGGCAAGTGGTATAATAATATGTACACACGTATATAGGTAACAACGAAATTCGTGAAGAAATCATCGCTCGAGTTTTATCGCTGGTTTCTCGCGGGGAACGGCCGAAACAAAAGCGATTTCCGTCACGCGTTCGCGTGTGTATCGGTGAAACGATCGGTGGCGATTTACTTTTGCTGGAGAGAAAAAAAAAAAAAAAGAAAATTACTCCGCGTCGAAGTAATCTAATCGTGGACTGGCGTAATAATTCTATCCAAAGCAGAATCGCGTGTCACCCCTTCTTTCGTTCTCGCGCCTTCGCGTAGCTTTTCGTTCGAATTTCTAATTAGCCGAGCGTTAATTGCGAGATTTGCTCGTTTGTTGCAGCGAGCTCGCTGTGGAGAAGGTTTTTAGTATTGAGTTTTGATGCAAATTTTTGTTTAAAGCAGACTTCGAGGATTGTATTTTTAGTCAGCCTCTCGGTTCTGTCGAATTGTTATTAATTCCAAGACGAAAAACCTCGAATTTAATAAAGAAAGTATAAAGGGTGGTCACTGAAAAACTCAAGAATTTGAAAAAGTCACAGCTTGTTCGTTTTCAATCTGTTTTAGTTTCTTTTTTTGTAGGTTATAAATAAATAAATTATATTAATTATAATATATTATTATTATATTATATTTCCAAATAAAATAGTAAAAAAAACGTGTGTTTTATATCATTCAGTCTTTCAGTGACCACCCTGTAGATTAATAGAGATAACATCTATACATTATCTGTAGATTAATATAAATTAACACGTACATTAACAATACAGTAACGAAATTATTAATTTTTCTCGCTGTAACGTCTTTCCCCTTTCGATCAATTACATAACGTTAATAATTAACTGCATAATCTTAGATACGCGTGACAATATAAATCTTTGAGCAACTGGAATCTATCGCGACAGTTGTAAAGGAAGCCCGAAATTCATCTTGCTCTGCCTTATCGCAACGAAAAAATCACCCTTTCTTTTTCACCCTTCTTTTTAATATCCCTCTCGCAGAACAGGGCGCTAAAGGACCTATTTTCCTACGAGCGTGGCAACACATGCCTGTCGGATCCTTCAGATGTATAACACGAGAAGCATGTTCGCCAGCTCGTCTGATACGAACGCAAGATTTGTTGAAAGATCGTTTGTAGAAGAATAGGAACCTCTTTTCCTGTTCCTTAAGTAAGTTTTCTTGCTGCAATTCACACTTAATGGAAATCTCGTCGTTGGGACGTGTGTTCTCATTTGTACAAGTTGCTCAGATGTTGATCATTGCAACGAATAGAAAAAACAAATTTCAAGCACCATCCAATTCTCAATTTGTCTTGAAATTCGCGATTGTTCGCTTGGACCGTATCTTTGTGACAAGTGAATATATCAAGAAGTAAGATTCCTTTTTGATTAATCATCAGATCGCAGATACTTTTGTATCTGGAGAAAATTCCGGAGTGCAAAGTTGCAGGGAATGTTAACGACGAAGGAGAAAGAAAAATATGCAAAATGTCCCGAAGCACGAGTGTTCTGTACAAACGAATTTTCACACCAAGTTTCTACTTTCTCTAATTATACTCTCGAAAATATTACTGATTACACTCTGAAAAATTCTAATTTTCTAATTATATCTCTTAAAAATAATACAAAGTTGCATAAAAAGTCTTCATAAAAGTTTATTAATTATACGTATATCTAACGTGACGTTGATGATTATGTAAAAGATGGAAATTTTTTGCAATACTGACTAAATGTTCTGTATTATTGACTATATAAAAGAATTTTCAATCAAGGTTCTTAATTATCTCAAAAATAACGCAAAGTGCATAAAAATCATAACTGCGTAATGGGTGGTAATGCTCTACAATATCAATTATTATACAAAGGAATTTTCAATCGAGCTTCTACTTTCTTAACTATATTTTCAAAAATGATACAGAGTCTATTAATTTATTTTTAATTATACATATATCTAACGTGGCAATTATAAACATACTGCTCACAAAGATTAGGGGATATTTCAAACACGAAACGATAAAAAAGCGTTTAATTCTTTTCTTTTCGTATCAAACAAGAACGTCAGAAAAATAAACGACAAGTCAGAGAAAACTTTTATTCTTGTTTAATAATAATAATAAAAAAAAAGGAAAAAACAATCAAATGCTTTTTTGTTTTATCGCTCCATATTCATTCATCAATGTCCCCTAATTTTTGTGACCAGTGTACACACATATTTGATTGTGAAATTGATAACTGCGTGAAACGTGGAATTCATCCCCTTACCTGTGGCGTCAGCGATATCAAACTCCGTACCTCTCTCTCTCTCTCTCTCTCTCCTCGACGATTTATCCCACCACTGGGGAACTCGAGAACGCAGAGAGAGCGTGTGTATTCGTCCTCGTCTGGGCCGCGCCGGTGGCGCATGTGCCGCGCAGGCTCTCAGTTTCTCCTTCGGCCGCGATGGGGACGCTTTCTCCTTCTTCTTCGAGGTCGTGCCGCGCTCAACCCTGCGCTCTTCTCCGCGGGCTTGGTAATTAGCCTGAGCGCGCCTGAAAATGCGCTCTGTGATTGTGGTGGAAGTGTCAGAAAGAAAGAGAAAGAGAAAGAACGTGTGTGTGTGTGTGTGTGTGTGTGTGTGTGTGTATCGACGTTTCCGCGGGGGTGTCTTTCAATGCTTTCACCCCTCCACCGCGTTTTTCCACCGGGTTTCTTTGTGCTACTACCACAAACGCCTTGGACGATTCCCACGTGGTGTGTCGAACCGCTGTCGTGGATACAGTGTCCTTCTGATTCACCTAAACGCACGGCGCTGCTGTCCTGTAACTCGGTGAGTTTTTTTCTTTTTTTTTTTCTGTTTTTTCGAGACTGACCGAATTGTTTCGAGCCGAGGAACGATACAGTGAGTCTTACTAATATTCGGACATCGTGCTGTTCAAAATATTGTTGTAGACTTCGATTGTTTACAGTAGTGAGTTACAGTTTGTAGCAGCATAAATTTTATTCATTTGTATCCGCGTGCTTTTCTTAACGTCGAACGGTAAACTGAATTGCGTCGGAACGAAGCAGAAATATTCGGGCACGTGACTTTTTTGTGAATCTCTTTCCTACAACGATACGTATGTTAGCCGTCTTTGTAGGTCGAAATCTTTGTTTATTTGAATCCAGCCAGAGACTTTGGACGTTGTTGCATCCGCGTAGATTTATATTTACGAGAACGAGAATTGTTTGCGAGCTCGATGCGTATTATCGAAGTCCAAGCGAAATCTGCGGACCCTTGTCTCAGGGTAATTGATAATAGCGGAGGATTTAAGTCGCTTTCACACGCTGGCGTATGATAAGCGTGAAAGAAATACACTTTGGATTATAAGTACCGTGCAATTTTGCATTTTGAAGTGTTTTATAAATGCACAAGATAATTGCAAGTGTTCGGCATCGTTCTGTCAATTTTTTCGTGTTTACGCGTATTATAATTATTGGCTCAAGGCAGTATAAAACGTTCTGTTTTTACAGACAGGCAGTGATTACTAGCGATCGATCGTGATTATCGAAGGGTAACGAGATATTAATGACACCAATTGTGAAACACGATGCACAATTTATACGCCCTAATGAGAGTTGATTAAGCCTTCGACACGACCTTCGTACAAATAGGTCGTTTAATATTGCTTGAAATCTTTATTTCTATAACAAGACGTACGTATGTACGTAGTTACTGATATCATACGTTTCTTTGAAAACGTTCGTGGATTATCTCAACATTGAAAAAAGCCACTCTTGCCGAGCGAGGAAAAATTTGCATCGTGTGGATCAAAAGTGGACCGATCCAAGTAATCTCGTCGCGTTAATTAACCTCTTGCGTCACGAGCGTCGAGAATTTTTTGCCCCAAATTGCAACATCTTCTCAGTTTCAAGTACATCTAAACGTAACCCAGGCAAAACAAATGATCGGTTGATTACATCTTAATCCATTTCTATCCGGTGATATCCTACCGACGGAGTTATCGTGTACAGTTTTTTCGGTCACTCGTTATGGTCCGCGTGCCAGGTGGTGTTAAATCAGTCATCACTGATTGAAATTTTTTTTTTTTCACTCCCAGACGTACTCGTACTTTCCTCAGAAACGGAGTGTCATCGCGTTGGAAAAATTGTCCAGCTTTCGTTCTGTGTGTCAGAAGAACAACAGCAAGTATAGAGAAACGAAAGCTGGATTAAAAAAAGGGAGACCCGACCGGGTTGTGCCACGATCTCCGTGTAATCGTTACAATTTCATCCCCGGTTTATTCTTGCCGTGTCTTTGTTCGCGTTGTGCCTATAGACACAACGAATGAGTGGAAAAACGCTTGCGCGCTTTCATCCCCCGGCAGCGGGGTAGGGGGAGGGGGAGGGGGAGGGGGGTGCAAACTTGCGCGGCTCCGCCCAATTTTCGTCCCCTTTCCTGGCCAAATATTCGCGCTTTATCGGCGCGAAAACCGTTCGCGGTCTACGCATCTATCTCGATTACATCGCAATCGCGTGACTGCTCTCCTCTCGCAATACCGCAACCTGCGGTGTATGTTTTCCTTTCCAGCGAGTTGCTCCACAGTGTTTCTCCCGTGTCTCGCGCAAAAATCGTAAATTTCACGGAATTATGAAACAGATGATCGTGAAATAATAAAGAGAAATTCGTTTTCCCGAATCTATTGGGGAATTTGAACACGTGGACGAGAAACGTGCAAGTTTCGTGTTAATTAATTTATTATTGTAACTATTATTATTATGACTAATTTTATGACTGACAAACGCAATGAAACACAAAATTAATTTATTGTTGTGTATAATTTTCATCACGGGGGCAAAACTTGCGAGTTTTGTTTAACATTATTAAATTTATTGTTACAACTATGTAACTAATTTTAAGATTCATTCCAATGTGTTGGCGAGTGTTGCTATTAGGCGTGATCTTCACGAACGTGACGAAACACAAAACTAACTAATTTATTATTATAAAACTTCCGCCACGTGGGCAGAACGTGCAAGTTTCATACATGGTGGCCACTGAACAGCTGAGGGGTTCTTGAAAAGAAATCTTAGTTCATAAAAATTCGCGCATAATACTGAAAAAAAAATCCACTAGTCACATTTCCAAATAAAGTGATAAAAAATTGAAAAAGCATGTGTTTGTAAAAGTTGTAATTAATTCATTATTATCACATCTAATTTCAAGACTCACCAACGCGTTAGCGAGTGTTGCAATTAGGCGTGATCTTCACGAACGTGACGAAACACAAAACTAACTAATTTATTATTATAAAACTTCCGCCACGTGGGCAGAACGTGCAAGTTTCATACATGGTGGCCACTGAACAGCTGAGGGGTTCTTGAAAAGAAATCTTAGTTCATAAAAATTCGCGCATAATACTGAAAAAAAAATCCACTAGTCACATTTCCAAATAAAGTGATAAAAAATTGAAAAAGCATGTGTTTGTAAAAGTTGTAATTAATTCATTATTATCACATCTAATTTCAAGACTCACCAACGCGTTAGCGAGTGTTGCAATTAGGCGTTGTTCTTCAACGACAATTTTTCGCGGGCAAGTAAGTCGCGTTCGAGTTGCTTGGAAAAACACGCGGACAGAGATCGCGAGATCGTGGGGTGTAAGCGCGCGTAAGTGTGAAGAGGTGAAGGGGGTGGTGGACTCACGCGGTGTGTAGATCGCTGGTAAAATAAAAGAGAGGGGGTTGCTTTCGACGGGCGCGAGATTGATTGCTCGAGCTTTCGGTTTAGTGGCTCGTAATTAGGTCTGTCGAGTCGCTGAGTATTTCTTTATTCGCACGTTGTACAGTTCTCTCTGCGCCACCTCCTCCCCCATTCGTGCTGTAGAATAGAGCATACAGTGATGTCGACAGGGTGGTATGCGTAACCGCGTGTCACTCGACGCGACTCCCTTGCTCGTTGTTAAGAATCTTTCTTTATCCTTGTTCTTCTCGTCGCGTTGCCTTCGTGTCTGACATTTGTGAGAATCGTTCGTCAAATTCCTTGTTAATTGGTTGGAAGATATCGATTTAGCTGATTTTAGACGGAGGAAAGGTCGTGAGTATTTTTTTTTCTTTGCAATACAGTTTATTACACAATTTTGTTTGTTTGTTCGTTTCTTTTGAAAAGCTGTGGCATTTTCCTTTTAACTTTCGAACGAGTTTGTTAGTTTGTTAAATCTATTTAATTGGAAAATATTGGAGTGCATTTCTTAGATTCTGGCGTATTTCTTAGATATCGTACAAGCGTGTCGGGGAGAGAATTTTTGTTTTATTGAATAATTGAATAATTATCGGCGAAGCCGTTTGTAAGTCAGTTTGCACGACACTTTGTCGACAGTTACGAATTACACGTCTATAAAAATGCATCTTTAATAAAATTTTGGAACATTTCGCGCGTTTGCTTGGAAGATAAGGGATGTTACACATGAACAAATGTTACTACCAAATTCTCCCGTTGTTTCTTACAAAAATTACTTCGAACTGCTTCGAACTTGTTTTTATTATTTTTATTACCATCATTATTATTTTTATATTCTTATCATTTTGCATCAGTCGTAAACATTACAACATCATTTATTGCAAGAAAGCATTTATTGCATTCCCAAACAACGTTCCTCGATGCAAAGTCTCGGTTTCTTCTGTCGGTCGCTTCGTTGTTCGAAGAATTTTCAACGGGGCGAGAATTTTCGAGTAAGGATTTCACGAAACGGTGAAAACAGTGCACAAGAACCACGGCGAGAGTTGCGTTTCGCGTGCGGGAAATTAGTCGGCTACCAGTACAACACGCCGTGGATATAACGTTTCAACAAACAGTAAATAATCTAATATCGCGTATCCAGTAGCTAATGTTTCCCAGAGGAGAGCTGCGCACGTAACGCGTAAATCATAACCGTTGCCCGTAGAATGGCGGCAGAGGGAGGGAAGTAACCGCGCGCAATGGAATTAATTTCGATCGAGTGATACTTTAAGTTAAAACGCGCGCGCGCGCCAATTAACCAGGCATCGAGACACTAACTCGTTCGATTTTTAATTTCGATGATTATTTCCTCGAGGTTGGAGTGTCGTCACTATTTGGAAAGGCGAGTCCGAGAAAGAGCACTGTGTATATTTTCGACAGTGAAATTGTTCCCAGAAAGGAAAAACCATAGCTTTTTCATTTTTCCTCAATTTTCGTCAAAAAGTAATCTTTCAGTCGTACTTTTTTTTTTTTTTTGTTTCGATTAACGTGCCTTCGAATTGACAATAAATTTCGACTAAGTGAATATGAGTTGCGAGTTCTCCGAGTGTTTTTGGAACACCAAAATTGAATGTTCAAGGCTGACCTAATGTTAAAGCGTTCGATACGTCAGATATTTGAAATATCATATTATTATTCTATATGTACGTAATATATATTATTTACACATATAATATATATTATATTATACACAAAATTATATTATTCTTCTATATATACTTTTATTATTATTATACGTTATTATTATTCTATATATACGTAATTTATATTATTTACACATATAATATATATTATATTATACACAGTATTGTATTATTATTCTATATATACTTTTATCATTATTATACGTAATTTATATTATTTACATACATATATAGTATATATTATACACAATATTATATTATTATTCCATGTATATAATTTTTATTATTATTATTATTATTATACGTTATCATTATTCTATGTATACATAATGTATATTTACACGTATAATATATATTATATTATACACAAAATTATATTATTATTCTCTATATACTTTTATTATTATTATACGTTACAATTATTCTATATATACGTAATTTATATTATTTACACACATAATATATATATTATATTATTATTCTATATATACGTATAATTTACGTTAGACATTTAAAATGTTATCCTCGTTCGAAATAACCTCCCGTTGTCTGGGACAGCAGCGTGTGAACCCTAGCGTGAAAGTGAGAGAAAACGATTCATTCTCATTTAATCAAATCTAAAGTCTCTCTCTCTCTCTCTCTCCCTCGGAAGAAACGGCGCAAAAACAGCCTGTCCAGTTTTTCGTAATCGGTGGCCGAAAGGGATTTGGGGCTCGAAAATCACTGTTTCGCGCTGTTAACGAGGCTCTGACAATCGGCGCCGCCCACTCGCGTCAACCGGGCTGCGAGAGAGAGATCGGCTGGCAGATCACGAAGCGGAGCGGAGCGGACAGACGGACAGACAGACGGCTCATCCTTCAACGCCTCGCGTCCACGCGAGAACCCGCTCGCTCGAGGTGGACTGTGTGGCTGGCTGGCTTTCTCGAGGAAGGCCAGAGCCGTTGGGCTCGCGTGCCCGATCCCCTATCTCGTAATCGCGTGTACAGGCTTTTGTAGCCTTGAAAACACGCTGGCAAAGTGCCGTCGCAGATAAGGACATTCGTGTTTGAATAAAACGAATAATCCGGGAGGATGAGCAGACAGCCAGAGAGAGAGAGAGAGAGAGAGAGAGAGAGAGGGGGATGGATGACTATCGAGCAAAGTGGAGAACTTAGAGCCTGCCTGAGTTTACAGTGGAACGAGCTGTGCTCGTGTGTTGAATTTGAATTTTTAATGTCTCTGTGGGTTAGGTTCGTAAAAAATGGGCAATGTTCGTGGAAATATACGCACTGCAGAAAGCATTTTAGCAGATAGTGTTTGGTATATGTGGAGCGCGTACTATAATTACGTACCATAAGCGTGTAAAATTTTATGGAAATTGCGTGGAAATTCGAGAACGACACGTGGAGATAAAAGTACAAAATATAAAATAGAAACAAAAAAAAAAAAAACGACTCGCGATAACAAGGATGTAAAATATGAAATGAGAATTTGTCGAAGATAGCGCATATTTTTATAGTTTCTTTGAAAATAATAGTTTGTTCGGAGGAATTGTACAGTACAATTGTGGCTTATGTTTGTAGTGTATTTGGCAACATTTTCACGTGACTGTGAAAATTCGACGCTACGGAAATGACACGTGGAGATAAAAGTATGAAATATAAAATTGAGAAAGCGAAACAAGGATACAAAATGTGTAATGAGAGTTTGTCGCTTCAGTTCAAAGGAATTTCACGGTACAATTAGTATATTTACTATGTCATTTTTACACGACATTGTTTAAATAACACACAGGTCTTTAGAGATAGGAATTTGTTGCGGACATCTTTCATCAATTTCCAGAGTTCTTCACAAACAATTTCTGCAATGCACACTAAATTCTATTAAATATTAAAAATTCTGTTTAACATTTGGATATATATTTGTTTGGGAGGGGATTGATATTGTGAAAATCGATCGTTCGATTAGATTTGAGACGCAGCGCGCGATCGATGATCCACGATGATTCACGCACCGATGTATAATAAATTATACAGGGGCCACGATTAGAAATAATTAGCGTCCTATTTATCTGGAATGCGTAATGCGAGCGCACGAGCCGTGTAACTTGCAGGTTATGCGTCGACCTGGCGATAATAATAACACGCGGAACGTCTGCCTTTTATCTTACAATTAGCCGCGATGTTATAATATCAAGTTACAAAATATAATTCATATTTATATATAAATATAATTTCAAAGTATTAAATGCCATTTCAACGAATTATTTCCAATGTTCTACATTTTATTTGAAATGACGAAAGCTTTATAATCAATCGCTGGTAGACGAAAAGTTTGTCTGAAGGGTTGTTTTCTTTACCACGAATATTACACTCGCCGCTATGAAATCGAATTCACGAGTGAGATAAACCTTCGTTTTCCTTCGAACTTCTGCGCAATGTCGAGAGAGGCCAAAAAAAAAAAAACAAGAAGGAGAACGCGATAGGATCGCGCAATGCGAAGTGAGACGAAAAAGGAATCACGAGGGTTGCAATCGTCGCTCGCGCCCGCCCACGAGCGCGTGTACGTGTACGCGTATACCACTTGCATTAGCGTCCGGGCGAGTGTGAATAGATAACGACCGTTTACTAGGACGTGGCCGTCTCTCTACGCCGCTTTTCTCTCCATTTCTTCTCCCTCGTCTCGCGCCCGCGCTGCTTACGCTTATCCGCGTATCTGTGAATACGTAACGCGCCGCGTTCCACGTGAAACACGCTGACAGATTGTCCAGGGCACGGTGGCTCGCGAGAAGCCGCGCCTGCTCGGAGATGTCCTTCGAGATGATCGTCGCCAGAGGGTTGAATTCCTCTTTTCGCTTGCGCTGGATTTTATCGTTCCCTGGAAGTTGTGGTAAACCTGGTGTGCAGTCGCGAGCAACGAGGTCCCCACGATATTTGGTGGAGGTAAGAATTTTTTTTTTTTTTTGGAGGGTAACAGGAACCTTGGAGGTATTGAGGATTAAGATTATTTTCTAGGTGAAATTTTTCCAGGGAATTTGTGGGACAGGGGAATTTTAGAATTTTAGAGTCTTTTGGATCTTTCGGATTTTTAGGATTTTCAGGATTTTTAAGGCACTGAAGGTTTCTCCTTCTCTGGAATTTAACCCCTTGCGCCTGGCAACTGATTGCGGACCATAACGAGCGACCGAGCCGTATACAGTAACGCTTTCTTCCTGAAATCGTCGGTATATCACTGGATAGAAATGATTGAGACGTAATAAACTTATTATTTTTTAAATTACACTGAAAAGTAATAAATTTATTATTTTTTAAGTTACTGAGAAGTAATAAATGTATTATTTTTCAAATTACTGAGAAGTAATAAATTTATTATTTTTTAAATTATTGAGAAGTAACAAGTTTATTTATCTTGTCTGGGTTATACTTAAAACTGAGAGAATATTGCAATTTTCGGACAAAAAGATTCTCGACCTGCGTGACACGTCATTCCAGCGCAAGAGGTTAATGAAGAGCAAACGTGAGTTTAGGAAACTTCTGCAGGTTTTTTCCAAAAAAAGAAAAAAAAAATCTACGGAAGGAGCAAAAATTTTCACAAAGAATAAAGATATTCCTCTTCTTCGTCTCTAACACTCGTTTCAGTTACCACTTATCGAATTACTTCCCTATAAATTTTCCCCCCTCCCCCAAAGTACTTTCCAAAAAAAAGAAAAACTTGCAAAGTGATCAACGAAAATCCCAAGTTAATCCGTCGAGAAACGTCCCTTCGAAAAGATGGCAATTGAAAACGTCATTCGGTCTCGAAAATCGTGATCGGTTGGGGGTGGCGTCGGTTTCCCGGGGGCGAAGCAGCGCGAGCGAGACAAGCAGGAAGGAAGGAAGGAAGGAGGTCGCGGCGGTGGTTGCCGGCCAATTTCTGAATGCAAATAACGCCGGTGTCGAAAGGGAGCTCGCGGATGAAAAGGGAGAGGCAGTATGCAAATAGAAAGCTGTTACGGCCGCCTTCTTCGCCCTCTTTCGACCTACACCCCTCGGATACACTCGCCTGCACACACCAACCCCCCCCTTTTCCCTTTCTTTCCTTTTCTTTTTTTTTCTCTTTTTTCTCACGCGAGTGTACACGCGAGACGTGTGAATTCCATGTGAAATGCAACCAGATAGATGGAGGAACCGTGGATATAGGCGGTGGGTGGGCTGCGAGACAGGCGTAGATAGAGAAAAAGGGGTTGAAAGGGGGTGGTGAAATTCGTGGCGAGAGCGAAAGAGAGAGAGGTGGAAATAGAGGTTCTAGACGCGGCGCGAATTCATTTCACATCGTCCTCGCGACGATTCTTCTGCCTCTTGCGGCGACTATTCTACCAGACGAGACCCGTCCTCGCGACACCCTTTCCTCCCTTTTCACCCTGGCAAACGTCGTCTTTTCGCCCTCTCTCGCGAAATTAATTGATATCGCCGACCTTCTGGCTCGCCGCGACCGCTCTCTCATTTTCTTCACCTTTGAAACTGCCGGAGACGTTTTCGTCCGCGATGTCGACGAAGGCAGGATCCAGATTCGGTCTGGTTCCCAGAGACATCGAAATTATCGTCGAGCGTCGCGAACATTTTTGGTCGACACTCGAGTGGTCGATTCGTTTCCCTTTCTGTCGATTGCGATCCTTTTTTTGATGGAAAGATTATTGAAAAATTAAAAAAAAAAAGAAAAACGATACGCTGTAGTTGTGAAAATAAAGTAAAATGAATAAATAATTGTATGGTAATGATAATAATGATACGGCTTGAAAATATTAATTTTTGAAGAATAATAGGAATTTGGACAGAAATGTTTAGGAAAGGATATTTTAGAATTTTTAGGACTTTTAATAATTATGGGAATTTTAATAATAGTATAACAATTTGGGAATTTCAATAATTCAATATATATAAAATGAAATGACATATTTGTATATTATATATATATTTTTTTTTAATTAGATTCGAGTATTTATTATATAGTATTATTTCCAGATACCAAAAATCCATAATTTGCCATTGTCTTTTATACTCAAGCAGATCGTTCAAATCATTTGCTACAATTATTTAAATTGACAGTTGCGCGTCTTTAAACACTTGCAACTACGAATGTGTAATAGAAACGTCTAATTATGTATAATTCATACAATCATCGGAGATAATTGTCGAACGTTATAATAAGCGTTAAGCTTCTGTTTCCTGGATCGTTTTCAGAAGTGAATTAATTGTATCAGTTGTTAGAGAATTTTATTACGCGCTCAGTAACCACGAAACTAAAAGTTTCCCACACTTCTTGTTGAATCTCATCTCTCACATTCTATGCGAGATATGGAACACTACTTTCTATCTCCAAATGAAGTAAGAAAAGAAAATGTATAAAGTTAAGAAAGGAAGAAAAATTTTTAATTTATTTAGTTTAAAATTTTCAAGTTTAAATATTAATATTTATTTTAATAAAATATATTAGAATGCTTTTATTTATTATATTTATTTTAATTTATTTTAAAAGACACTTTAAAAAACTCTGCTTGAACAGAATTGTATATTTTGTACAAGAAAATATCTGTTTCTATGGAAAGCACTTGGGAACACTTTCGAAAAGTATTCTCGTGGAGTAGATATTTAAAAAAAAAAAAAAATCTGTATAATAAAACTTCCATGGAAACACGCTGTTTTACAATATTTAATTAAAAATCCATTTTTATACTCGAGTACTATCCATTCAATAACATTCAGTGCTTGCTACAAACATTGAGAACATTGATTCTCAATATTGACGAACAAATGATCTGTCTCGTCGAAAAAATTTTATTTTCATATTTTACAAATTCCATTCCAATCTCAATCTTTTATCTTTCGTTTTCCAACCACTTTTATCTTTCATTTTTTATTCGTTTCTCGTCGGGACGTCTTAGGTGCAAGAAAATTTTTCAGAAACCTTTCCATGATCTGTGTTTATAAGTTCCCTGAATGCTTCTCGACAAATAAGAATCTCTACAAATAAGATTAAAGTACTTTCTTGGTGGAGAAAGAGCCTACGGTGTTTCTCGCGAATGATCCTCGATAAGAAACGAACGGAAATGTACAAAGATCGTACTGACAGGTACAAAGAATATATGTGGTATACCTCTGAAGAAGAAGAAGAAAAAAGGAAAAGAAAAAGAAGAAGGAGAAAAATATTTCGATGTGAAAGGGATCGCGTTACCTCGATCCACGTGCATCGGCACAGGCGAGTTGCGAACTGGATCTGATCAATTACCCATTGCATGCGGGCAATTAATCTCGCGCTTTATCTAGAGGACTTTAATAGGTACCCCGCTATTCGCCAGCTGCCACTGCAGCCTGCACGGGATGGTGGCCAGCATACTTTTAGCCGGTATTAATTCGAAGGGTGCAGGATCACTCATTCGCGCCACCGTCAACTTTTCTGCTAATTTTAGTCCGCTCGTTAATTCAACGACTCGCAACAATCGAGGCGAATTCGCTGGCGATAATTCTGTTGTACGTACCTGGAAATTGACAGTGAAATTGAAATTTTAAATATTTCGGAACCAGCCTTGAGATAATCGGAGACTGAAACAGTTGTATTCGAAGTGTTTCATTTGTATCTTTGTTTTTTGCAAAGATCGCGCCACTCGCTTAATTTGTAAATTACACTCTGTCGCTCTCGCGTGGAAAAAGAGTAATCAGTAAAAAAAAAAAAAGAAAAAAACGCTTCGATTGAAGATTAAATTTATTTAAATTTATTTGCTGCTAAATCACACAATCTCTCTAATTTCCACGTCGTTGCAACCGTGAATGATCGAATAAATTATTCCAACACTGCCAGTATTTTTTTTTTTTTTTTCTTCGACTAAAGAAAAATCCTGTCTTATTTTCTCAACATCTCGATCGTTTGCGTATCATTTCAATCGTTCGTTCGTTCGTCGTCGATCAAAGTTCGAAGCTGAAAGGCAATTCAGATAATTCGATTAAGAAGAAGAAGAAGAAAAACAGAAACAGAAATGAGAAGAAAACCGATGTTAATCGGAGCATTTGCGCATTTCGTCGGCCTTGACGCGTGGAAATTCTCGGCAAAGACATAATTGCACGGTAGCCACGGGTTACACGATCGCCGGAGGAACGTGCTCCGACTCGTCTTCCGGTTGTGTGCTAGTGAAACGTGCGCGCGAGCGAGCGAGCGAACGAACGAGCGAACGAGCCTAGCCTACAATGATCGTTGGCGCTTTCGTGTCCGCGCTGGTTTTATCGTCGATCTTAATAACACACGGAGCGTTGAAAATAATGCCGGGTTGGGCAAACGACGATTCAACGGGCCACGTATTACGATACTAATCGCGGGAATACGCTACTCCGCGGAGCGAATGGATTTTAAATCGATAAGGGCCGCGTCCAGCCGCCAATTAATTGACTCGTCTTCCACCGGGACCGTTTGCGAGCGACAGGGCCCTCTTTGCTTCGTCGCTTCGACGTCACGGGTTAAGATGCAGGCGGAGTTCCTCTAATTTTCTTTTCGATCGATTCAGGCTTTTCGTCGCCGCTATTGTAATAATTCTAGTTGATTGTTTGAACGAGTTTGACCGTGTTTGATCGTGTTTGAACGAGTTTGATATCACGACAAACATTTGTTATTTTGGGGAATTCCCGAGTGCAATGGAAATTTGTTTCATTTGTCAAATACTATGCTACACCGAGTACTATTTTGTTGGATATTTTTCATGCTTATGCTTCGTACTTGTATTACTTTCTTGTTTGATCGAGTTTGATTTTACGACAAACAGGGGAACGTTCGTTATTTTCGAAGATTCTCGAGTGCAATGGAAATTCATTAAATACTATACTACACCGAGTACTACTTTTTTTTAAATATTTTCATACTTATATTTTATACTTGTACAACCTTCTAGTTTGAACGAGTTTGATTTCACGACAAACATTTGTTATTTTGGACAATTCCCGAGTGCAATGGAAATTTGCTTCATTTATTAAATACTATAAAAATATTTCCATGCTTATACTGCGGGCGTTCTATACATTTTTCCATCAGAATCGCATTCATCGGACGAGAAACAGGGGAACGTTCGTTATTTTCGAAGATTCTCGAGTGCAATGGAAATTCATTAAATACTATACTACACCGAGTACTATTTTTTTTTTTTTTTTTTTGAATATTTTCATACTTGTACAACTATACTTGTACAACCATCTAGTTTGAACGAGTTTGATTTTCACGACAAGTCGGAGTATGTTTGTTATTTTTGGATATTCTCGAGTACAATGAAAATTTGTCTGATTCGTCAAATACTATACTACATCGAGTACTACTTTCTTGGATACATTCATACTTATTTAGACATTTTCATACTTGTACTTCATACGTATACCTTCTAGTTTGATTGAGTTTGATTTTACGACAAGCTCTTTTTCCAGAGTGCAATAAAAATTACGCCACGAATCCCAAATGAAGATCATCTGACGGAAAATTTATGGGATTAACGTGTTTACGTTTCGTATCGACACACCCGGTACATATCGATCGCGTCATTATAATTCAAGAGAGGCCTTCACATTTTTCGCACCTTCGATGAACAACGCGCCTCGGCTAGAGGCCGAGGATCGATAAGCCCTACGGTTTGTTTCTGCAGCTAATTCCGCTCGAATCTCGAGCTCGAGCTCGCCTGAAATTAGAGGTTAAACGGCCCTATCAGCCGTTTCTCCTACTGTACGTCTATTTCACTAACCTTCGAGGGCCCTCTTCGGATGTCGGTCCCTCTTCTCGATCTTTCCAGCTTCTTCAAAAGCCATTTCTCCGTCTACCTGACTCACGATCAGTGAGAAAAATAATAAATGTGACAGAGAGAAATAGGAAAAGCGCTGGTTTCCGAGAGTTGGAAGATATTATATAAATTATCGGGAAAAAATTAAAAAAAAGAAAAAAAACACTACAGAGAGAGAAGATAAAATAACGATTGACAGAATATGCAGTACTGTTAAGTTACTTAAAAAATAGGAAAAGCGCTAGTTTCAGAGAGTTGGAAGATATTATATAAATTATTGGAAATAAATTAAAAAAAAAAAACACTACAGAGAGAGAAAATAAAATAACGATTGACAGAGTATGCAGTACTGTTAAGTTACTTGTCAGAATATCTAATCTTGAAATGTAAAAGTATAAAATATTCAATTTAATTTGTTCTTATTTCTTTAATTTCTTTTTATTATAGCTAACTTACCTAAAGAATTCTCATCGTCAGTTAATATCAAATCAACTCCTTGATGTTGTTATTCTTTTCTAGATTCTAAAGGTTAATCATTTATGTCGTATTTATAAATTTAGTTTAGCATTGTTTCATCGACAGGATCGAACCTTGTCGCTTAATTTGTCAATACGTTACTGTCATGGTTCTTTCATATTCTTACTAATTCGACATTTGTTGCTATGGTTAGAGCGATCAAGGCTTTCGAAACGGCAAACAATTGAATCACCAACGAGAACCGATCTCCGAATCGGGTGGATGATCCTGTTAATAAAAACCATTCCCAGAACGAGCGTTTTCTCAAACGACGAAAACAAACCACCATGCCATCCCCATCAATTAGAAAGAGAGTCTCCCTTTTCAAATCCCATTAATAATCCCTTTCCCTGATGAAGCAACCGAAGCTACGAGAAATCCGAAAAATCACCCGGTATACCGATGAGCGATCTCCGAGTTTCTCACACCTCGAGCTGGCTCGACGACTAATAAGAAATCGTATAAGTTCCTCTAAAGAGGAAGAGGATGATGATGATCTCTCTCTCTCTCTCTCTCTTTCTCTGTCTCTTTCTTTACGAAGAAGGGTAGACTTTGAAGGGAAAGAGGTTCTCGGGGCCGTTTTGACGCGTGTGTGCGTGAACCGTGTGGAGGACGCGGGGCATAATAGTGGCCGTGGCGTGTGTAAACCATAAGAGATAATGTAACAGTGGAAGTTCGGCTGGCGCCACTCGTTATTTATACAGTGTGTGCTGGCCTGGCCAGGCAGCCCCTCGGCCACGTATTCTCGGGGAGGGATGAAGCCCGAGTAGACGCCCACTAAATTATTATTTGTTCTTGGCGAGTCATAAACGACCGAAATTATGCCGAACCACGGGCCCCGGCCACGGGAATTTCGAACCGTTGACCTTGGCCGCCACGGCACGGGCTTCCAGGCTATGCACCGGGACCCCTTCTTCTTCTTCTTCTTCTTCTTCTTCTTTTCCCCGTCGTCTGCTCCGGCTCGTCCGAACCTCGCTCGTGAAATCCGCGTGAAAATTCACGTTCGTGCGGCGCCTGTCTATCGTGTGTGGCTCGTTTCCGCGAATTTCGGCAGAATCGAAGGACGAGGGTAGGGGAGATGATTGCAAGGTGTCGAGAACGTTGTTGCCGGCCGTGATTTATGATTTCTAGCGATTGGAATTTCGAGAAGTTAGGCCGTGTAACGTGAAGGCTCAGAGTCTGTTTTCTTTTGAAGTTTTATTGAATTTGTTCTTCCGAAATAGTGAAATATATATATATGGATGTAATTGAGATGTAGTGACTTATTTTACTTAGTTCTATAGAGAACGTGCGTTCTCAAATTTTTAAACTTGCAAGTGTACAGTTTTGTGGATTTCTTCCGATTGGAATTTCGAGGAGCTAGGCCGTGTAACATGAAGGCTCAGAGTCTGTTTTCTTTTGAAGTTTTATTGAATTTATTCTTCCAAAATAGTGAAATATATATATGGATGTAATTGAGATGTGATAATTTGGTGCGTTCTCAAATTTTTAGACTTGCATGCGTACAGTTTTGTGGAATTCTGTAGTTTTAAACCCTACGTACTTACGATTAGAGTACGTTAGAACAAAGTTTCTTTCAAAAATGACAAAACTTACGTACATAATGTATATATAACTTTAAAAGACGCTCGCACGTTTATAACAGAAATTAATTATTTTAATCATAAACACGCTACACGCTCGCGTTGATGAAACCACTGAATAAAGAACATACATTGAAACGAATGTACATAGTTCCTTTCGGGAACGAGAGAAATATCTATACGGAAGCGAAGAATGCACTTGGACATAATTTAATAAAGAAAAGACGTTCGCACGCTAGATTAATTATTTCAATCGCCAACTACTGGTGACTTGGAACACGCTCGCTACTAAATCCTCCAAACTTCCTCCTCGCTCCTCCTCTCCCCACTTTGTAAATAATAATTTCCATCCTTTCAAACAGCCTTTTCCAAAAATCGATTTAGAAAATTTTGAGAAACTACGTTTCTTTCTTTCTTTTTCTTCTTTTCTTTTTCTAACAGAAGTCGTCTGGCGTTCAATTCCGCCGATGATTTCCTCCTCTTCTGTCTCCGGAAACTCGTCTGCTGCCCCGTCGCCGAGTGGCTTGTTTCGCGCGGTATATTTTTTCTCGCGGAGCCTGGAGCTCCACACCCGGCCCAGGGCCCCGTGTATAAATGAGACGCGGGTAATTATTGTCCTCGGGCGTGAAAGGTGGACCTCGGAGATCCCCTTTCAACCGCTCTCTCAAGTGGTGTTGGATACGGTGGCGCGCGGCTCATTGTGGCGGAGGTGACGCGTACGCAACGAAGACAGGGACTTGGTGAATCATTTTTCAGCGGGCTATATGTCGAGGGAAATTTATTTCGCCAACATCCCTCTCTCTCTCTCTCTCGCACGCTCGGTCGAGTTAGTATTCTAGTAGTAGTCTACCTGGAACTAGGGAACACGCGCTGCTGCGATCGTTGGTTGCTTCTTCGGCGAATATCGATTCGTTGATCTTTGTGACGTGGTGAAGGATTGGTCGCGGGGAGTGATGGATCTGGCACGATGGTTACACGATGCGTTTAGGGGTTGTTTTAGAACCGTTGTTATACAGGTTGAAGTCGTGAATTTTGACGTTTCTCCGACATTTTTTTTTAGATTAGATTCGACAGACTAGAGACTATTAGAACGTAGTAATTATTACAGAATAATTTGATTACTACCGTGGAAATGTACAATTTTGAGGTGGTTAAGGGTAGAAGCTTCTTCGATTTCTGCGTTGGAGTATACAGGTTGTGCACGTTCTATCTTGAGCGTTACTATCTTAAGCGGGATCTTTTGATGTTTCTTTTTTTGGATTTTTTAGATTGGATTGGACAACGTTAGAAATTATCAGAATATAGTAATTATTATTGGAAACGAGAAACACGTGGGTATATGAAACTTTAATTATAGTTCTATAAAAATAAAATAGGAGAGAAAGAATAAATGACATTTATTTGATTAAATCTCCCTTCGATAACACGAACGTCCATGAGACTTTTGATACTTTTAATTCCAGACTGGAACTACAAACTCGACAAACTCGAAATTGAACAATAAACAGGGTGTTTTCGTAACTTGTGGGAACTGATTGTACGCCCAAAAATAATGAAAAAAAGTCACATCAGCTCCCGCAAGTTACGAAACACCCTGTATATATATTCTCGGGTGTTCAACACGTGGAGAATTTTACGCGGTCCAATTTAAGACAAAGTTCACTTGAAATCACGAAAAACTTTCAGTAACGCCAGTCCTCATCCCTCGCCCTCGCCACAAATTTCGTCTCCCTTCTGTCCCGCCAAAAACGAAAAGAGAGAGAGAGAGAGAAAGATATATGTCCGGTCGCCACAAAGCGACTAACGAAGAAACAAAGGGCCCGATTCGTTCCAGAGCGAGGAAAGCGGGATTAAAGTCGTACCTGCGCCTCGCGTTAGAGAGAACGTAAATTGTCAGCTACACACAGAGAAGAAGAGAGGACGCGACTTTTGAGGTTAGAGGGCCCGGTCCAGTGGATCCAGTTAAAAAAGTTCCACGCCGCGGGGGTCCTGGACCGCGGGCCCTCGAGGATAAAGAGGGGAGAGAGAGAGAGAGAGAGTCTGGCTCTCTCGAAAGAGCGGACTATCGGTTTCCCTATCGAGGCTGGTCATCTCGGTTCGGCCGCATCCGCGGGGCCCTGCCGCCGAGAGGCGCGTATATATATATAAACTCGCCTTTAACTGCTTTACGACGATCGTTTGTACCGATTTGTTCGACAAGATCCTCCCTCTGCCGCCCTTCCCTTCCTCTCGCTCGGCAGCTTGGCCAGATCGATACGTCGATCCTTTTTCCCGCGACGATGATCGCCTTCCTTCTAACGCGAGACGTGTCGTTTGTCGTTCGATTCGCTTTCGAGTGTCAAGCCACGTAGTTAGTCTGTATCGAAGAATGTAATTCTAATTTCAGATACAGAAAGCACGCTCGCGATTTTCAAACATCCACTGACTTTGGTCTCTCACTTGAGAATCGTCGTCGTGACGATCTTTAACTGAGTTTCTCCTTCGTTTCAGACAACATTCTCTGCCTCTAATCATGTAAACTTGAATAGGGTAAGGAGTGATGACCTTTTTTTTTTAAAAAAAAAGAAGCATTATTTATTTTATATATAAATATATATAAATATAATCGATATTTCGAATGTGTGTATAAATAATTTGTGAAAGTAGGTGTACTTGTAAATTTATGACATTACTGGCAGAAAATAATCGTAGATTTGCGAAACGAGAGTAGCCGAAAATTACATTATTCTAGAGTGTTCATTTCAGTCCTGATATTTATTATTTGTAATTTAAAAAAATAAAAAAATATCTTACAATATAAAAAAAAATACTATATTATACTGTATATTATGATATAAAGAAATATTATGTATAATTCATTGTTAAAAAATGATTATTACGATTCATGAAACGAAAGGAGCGTTCGAGTACGAAACAAATACTTTAGTTCATTATTCATTTGCTCTTATCATCATTATTACCCATTATTATTCATTATTCATCTGCTGTAACGCGACTCAACCTCTCTCTTCACTCTACACTTTTCGCGACGAACGAACAAGACCACTTTCACCTTTCATCCAATCATTTTCGGATCCCTAACGTTTCGCTCGATTCCTCGACAAACCATCAATCTCGCCTCGAAGATGTTATCTCAGATTACGAAGAAGAAAAACAGCATTCTCGCCGAAGAAAGGGGGAAAGGAAGGGTGAGAAAGCGCCTTGGAAAATAGTGAAAAGAAGCTTGGACTTTCTAGCGGCGTACGAAGCTTTTGTTTCCGGTGATTCCATCGCGTTTCGTTCGCGTCGCATCGCGTTTCGTTCGCACTTCAGCCCCGCGAGCGGAGGGGGATGTTGGCGCGCGTCGCGCGCTACTCGCATCCCCCGGCGACAATGCGCTTTTTCCCGGAGTCGCGCACACAACGGGCTCGCTCGGCGTGGAAACGAGCGGCGCGAGGCGCGAGCCAGCCTCGTCCCATTATCAGCCCTTCGCGGCGTCGATGTTTCTATTGCGTTAAGCCGACGGCGACGCCGTAAACCCGGGGGTGCGACCCGGAAGGGACTCTTTCACGCGTCGGGGGATAGGTTTTCGTCTTACGAGCCGCGAGGTAATTACGCCTACGCTGCCAGCAGCCTCCTCTCTCTCTCTCTCTTTTTTTTTCTCTCGTTCAACTTGCAACGCGTGCTGATCTGTCTTTGACAGACGGAGAATTGATCATCGTCATCTGAACGTCCTTAACGCTTTAATTAGAATCATTCGCGCGTGATATGTATTTGTTTCTCGCTCGAAGAGATTCCGATTGCACGATTTTTATTGTGTAGAAAACAGCGTCGCAGGGAAATCTTCAGTTAAAGGAATTAGAAACAGTGGAAACATTTTTATGTATTAGAGAAGCTGGAACGTTCGAATGTTTGAACATCAGAGTTTATGGAGAAGGGTTGTTTCTGGTGTCAAATTGTCAATAGTGTAACTTCTTCGGCCTTTAATGCGTATCGACATATTTCGCTTGCGATTCAAGCACGACTACATGTTGACAGAAGTCAATGTTAATTTGATCAAAATAAAATTTGAACAGTCGTACTGACGAGTTTGCTAATTTAGCTCTCAGGTTATAGATCGTCAATACAAATGTGTCAAATTAAAAAATTCGTGGCCCACACATCGTATATTACACGAGTATCGAAGTTCATGTTTCGTCTAATGACAGTGTCCTTTTAAAATCAACTGGCTGCTTTCAAATTTTACCAACAGAATCGTAATAGTTTCATTGTAATAGCGCAAAATTGATAATTATCATATTTCTCTTCATCGAATTTTGAAATAAAAGTTATCCTGATTCCTTTAGGTTAAATATCTCTTCAAGATAGGGAGTGAAAGACGTGTTCGACTGTTTTCAAACTTTCTTTCTTTCTTTTTATTGTTTCAATGTTTCCTCGGGATAAGGGATGAAAAGTTCATACGTCTAAAGGCAAACTGGCCTGATGTACGACGGAACGGTAGTAGCTCGAATGATTAAGTTGCGAGCGTGAAGTGGGAAAGGGGAGGTGTTGGTAAGTAAGGCACTGAAGGGGAAAAGTGGCTGTCTTGAGGAGAAATTGATTTTTCTGACACGTTCAGTAGATTTTGTACAGACAAGCATAATATTTGTTCCTTCAGATTCAAAAATAATGTAAAAAAAAAAAAAAAGAAAAATTATAGTATGCGAATGAGAAAATTCAAATTTTAAAATAGTTCGTAAAATTGTACAATCAACCCATCTGCAACATGATATTCTGAAAACGTGATTTCCATGCAGCATGAATTTTTCCATCTCACTGTTTCTGTATTCCAAGTTTCGCTCAGCACGGTTTCCACGAAACACGAATTAACTGATTGATGATTGTGTCTAGAGAAAATATATTATGCTACTATTCTGAGAAAATTCAAAATGACTTAATCGAACCATAATTAAACCTCTTGCGCTGGAATGACGCAATATTTCATACCGACGAGTTGAAAAAGAAAGCGACGAATTATTGAATGTACGGTTTTGGTCACTCGTTATGGTCCGCAATCAGTTGCCACCGCAACTGGTTAAGATTCGAATTTTATCAAAATACTGACTGTATCTGGAAAAAAAATTGCACTGCTTCCGAAAACATTCAAACTTCAAAATGACTCGACTCGATAGAACCATAATTCACTTTAGTGCTCAAAAAGAAAGCGACGAATTGTTGAATGTACGGTTTTGGTCACTCGTTATGGTCCGCAATCAGTTGCCACCGCAACTGGTTAAGATTCGAATTTTATCAAAATATTGACTGTATCTGGAAAAAAAATTGCACTGCTATTCCGAAAACATTCAAACTTCAAAATGACTCGACCCGATAGAACCATAATTCACTTTAGTGCTCAAAAAGAAAGCTACGAATTGTTGAATGTACGGTTTTGGTCACTCGTTATGGTCCGCAATCAGTTGCCACCGCAACTGGTTAAGATTTGAATTTTATCAAAATATTGACTGTATCTGGAAAAAAAATTGCACTGCTATTCCGAAAACATTCAAACTTCAAAATGACTCGACCCGATTGAACCATAATTCACCTTACTGTTCAAAAAGAAAGCTACGAATTGTGGAATGTACTCGTTATGGTCCGCAATCAGTTGCCACCGCAAGTGGTTAAGTTTCGAATTTTAAAATATTGACTGTATCTGAACAAAAATTGCACTGGAACATTCAAACATTCGAAATAACTTACAATTAAGATTCGATTTTCCAAATAACTTTATCCGCGAAACGGCGAACTCGTAGTAACGGGTCAGCTACCGATCAGTCGGTACCTCTTCCTTAATCGTCCCTCACGGTTCAATTAATTCAACGATTCCCGGTTCGATCCTCCAGAAACCCAGCGGCTCTTTACCAACCGCGGCGAATGCCGATCTCTCGCGACGTGCACACAGCCAGCGTAATGTTAATACATCGAACGGCATCGCTATCGGCTGGTATCACGCGATCCTCTTAAACAAAGGGGGAGAGAGAGAGAGAGAGAGAGAGAGAGTGATCCACGATTTAGCCTGGTACTTCTCGCGAGGCAATCTGCGCCGGTGTGTTACGGCGTTATCTCACGGAATCCCGGTTTCCAGGCTCGAGGGCTCTCTCTCTCTCTCTCTCTCTCTCTCTCTCTCTCTCTCTTTCTCGTGGCTGCTTGCAATTTACGGTAAGCCAGCGAGAGGCCACGGCGCGGCGTTTTTTAATCTCGCCGTAAAACGCAGCGGGGCTTTCAATTTTATTGTCACGGGTTGGGAGGGAGGGGGGGAGGGGGGGCACGAAAGAGGCGAAACGCCGGCAAATCATCGGTAGGCGAAGCTTAGCGATAAAATAAATTAAGCGGAAAGCTACCGGGTTGCGGGAGCGCGCTTTCGGCGTGAAACCGTCGCGCTGGTGATCATCGCGCCACGTAAATAACGATTCGCCGTTCGATTTATCGGCCAGATGATGATGGTGGAGGAGGAGGAGAGAGGGACGGGCGCAGCGTCCGTGGCAAACGCCTAATGTATTAAAAGCCCGGATGCGCGGATCGACGCGACGCCTAACGCAAAACCGGGCATAAAATGCGAGACGAATCGCGCTCGGTCTTGGCTCCGTGCCTCGGATTTAATTATTCCACGCCTTTTGCCCAGCCTTCGTTCTTTTTCACTCAGGCATATTTTTTCTTTTTTCTTTTTGCTGATTTCTTTTTTTTTTTTTTTTTTTTTTTGGTTTTGTGGACAACGGGGAGATAATTTTATCCTGGCCTTTTGGGGGAATTAAAGTACACGTCTGGAGGGTGCGGAGGGGTCGTAATTTTTAATTGATTTTTACATTGAACTTGGAGGGGAGTACTAAGTGTTTTTACCGAGAATTGATTATCCGACACTCTTTCGATACTCTTTCAGTCCTCGTCTCGGTGTGACGATTCTCGAGATTATTGTTTCCCTGTAGGGGAACAGTTCGTCCACAGGATTTGTTATAATTTTTAATTAACATTAAAACTGCTAACGCTAGAGACCGGAATTTTAATTTTGTGTACATTTAGATACTCGAGTGACTTTTAATGAAACATATTGATAGAAGCTTGTGTTCTTTATCGTATTAATATAATTTTCTTTTGCTTTGCCTTGCACTTCAATTTCTCTGTACTTTAGTGGCAATTGTATAGTACGCGGTAGAAAATTGGAATGAAATTCTCATAAAAAAAAATTCAAGAGAACAACAAAAGTATTCTAATTTGGATCGACGTGGAAGGAGAGAGATGTGATAGACTCTGATAGAAATTGTCATCAGATTCTAATTGAGCAAGAGATGATGAATTCGAAACAGTGAACGACACGCGTTCCAGACCGATGTTACGCGATATTATATTTCTTTGCCATTTCAAACGATTTTTCACGCAACAGCTCGAAAACAGGATAAAGATGGGGAAAGGTTACGTTGTGCACGCGGCATTTCGAGGCAGAGCACGGCAATAACTCAGCGGGCGCAGCAAATTTCGCGAGGATCGCGCCGAATGATCTAACGATCCCGGGATCGTCGTAAATTCGTGGCGGGTTTTATCGAGTGGCGATCCGTAGGTTAGGTCGTACGCGTTCGCGGCCTCCTCTTTTCTTTTTCCCCGTTTGCCGTCGTTATTCATCCAACGGTCGCTGAAAAGGATAACCCTCTTGTCGCTTTATGCGATCCTTACGAGTATGATCCTACTGATTTAAACGCTCCGATCGATCTCGCCCTTTAGCAGCCGCGTTTTACCGCCGTCGTCGAGTCCTTTTCACGCGACTCGTACGAGAAGATCAGAAGGAAACGATGCAAATTAGCTGCACGTTGATGATCACGTGCCTTTTTGAAATTTGTGCCTCGACGAAATTCCGAGTCGTCGTTTTGTTGCTCAGTTCATTGACAATTTAAGTATTTTTTTATCGCACTTCATCCTAGCAGCGTTTCGAAAATTCTAGCCTTCGAGGAGGATCGAGAAATTTTGAGTAATTTTCAGAGTGATAGTTATTCGCTAATATAATAAATTTAATAAAATAATTTTCTACCTAGGCCTCATTTCTTAAATTATATTTTCTTAAAAAATAAAAATCTACAAAATTGTCTAGTATTCAAAGTAATATTTGGTGGGTAAAATAATTTTCCACATAGGTGGTACTTTTTAAATTTTATAATTTCTAAAGATGTGTAATATTTCAATCAAAAATTCCAATTTTCAAATCAACCAAAAAGTTCTCTAATAATCAGTAGATAATATTTAGTAGATAAAATAATTTTCCATCTACGTTTTATATTTCTATAGATGTGCAACGTTACAACCAAAAATTTCAACTTTCAAATCAACCAAAAAATTGTCTAATATTTAAAGTAATAATTACTCGTAACATTTAGTGGCTAAAATAATTTTCCATTCAAATGTAATTTTCTAAATTACGTTTCTAGAGATGTACATATGTGAAATAGTCGAAGATGAAAAAATGTACATAACGTATAAAATACATAATATTATCTAAATTATTATTATTATTATATATTACAATATATATTATTATGCACAATATATATGAAACAACGTAAAATCTAACAGGGGGAAAGTAATTCTTTACCTAGGCTCTGGTTTACCAAAAATCTAAATCCAAAACTAAAATACGCAGTGAAGTAATTTTTTATCCAGCTATAAAATACATAATATTATGTAAATTATTATTATATATTACAATATAATATATATATAAACGACGTAATATCTAACAGGAGGAGGAAAGCAATTCTTTACCTAGGCTCTGAGTTGCCAAAAATCTACAATCCAAAACTAAAATACGTAGTGAAGTGATTCTTTACCTAGCTATAAAATACATAATATTATAAATTATTATTATATGTTACAATATAATATTACATATAATATATATGAAACGACGTAATATCTAACAGGAGGAGGAAAGCAATTCTTTACCTAGGCTTTGAGTTACCAAAAATCTAAATCCAAAACTAAAATACGCAGTGAAGTAATTGTTTAGCCAGCTATAAAATACATAATATTATGTAAATTATTATTATATATTACAATATAATATATATATAAACGACGTAATATCTAACAGGGGGAAAGCAATTCTTTACCCAGGCTCTGAGTTACCAAAAATCTACAATCCAAAACTAAAATATGTAGTGAAGTGATTCTTTACCCAGCTATAAAATACATAATATTATGTAAATTATTATTATATATTACAATATAATATATATATAAACGACGTAATATCTAACAGGGGGAAAGCAATTCTTTACCCAGGCTCTGAGTTACCAAAAATCTACAATCCAAAACTAAAATACGTAGTGAAGTGATTCTTTACCCAGCTATAAAATACATAATATTATGTAAATTATTATTATATATTACAATATAATATATATATAAACGACGTAATATCTAACAGGGGGAAAGCAATTCTTTACCCAGGCTCTGAGTTACCAAAAATCTACAATCCAAAACTAAAATACGTAGTGAAGTGATTCTTTACCCAGCTATAAAATACATAATATTATGTAAATTATTATTATATATTACAATATAATATATATATATATAAACGACGTAATATCTAACAGGGGGAAAGCAATTCTTTACCCAGGCTCTGAGTTACCAAAAATCTATGATCCAAAATTAACATACGTAGTGAAGTGATTCTTTACCCAGCTATAAAATACATAATATTATGTAAATTATTATTATATATTACAATATGATATATATATATAAACGACGTAATATCTAACAGGGGGAAAGCAATTCTTTACCCAGGCTCTGAGTTACCAAAAATCTACAATCCAAAACTAAAATACGCAGTGAAGTGATTCTTTACCCCAGCTTCCATTTCATAAATCATCCTCAAGAATCTCTTGATCGTCGCAACAACACTCTCTATCGCCAGTCGTAGACGCTTCGACGGTCGCACTCGTTCGTCTCTGAGAGTCTACAGAGCGGCGCCAGACGAGGCGTCGTCGAGTCAGGCAAACAGACGGATCTACAGGTGTTTCCTCGATTCGTCCGGGTTAACGAGACTCGGTCGAAGACAGCAGCGAAGAAGAGGAAGAGCGTCGTTGGAGCATAAGTGTTGGCCCGAGGCGGTCTTCCAGGCCTCCAGATCGGCGTCGGCCGATAGAGCCGTAACGCTGAAAATTAGCGCCGTCTGAGAAACAAATACGGGTCGGTGGGGGAGGCCAGAGTCGGCTATCGGGTAAAAGAAGCAAGACGAACAAGAGAACGAGAGAAGGAAGAGGGAGGGAGAGCGAGGACGCGAGCGGAGACAAAGGGAGAAAGGAAGAAGAATTTCGGGGGACGTGGTGGGCCACCTTCTTGTATCGTGCCCCCTCGTTTCGTAGTCGTCCGGCTCGCTGCAGTCCACCTTCGTTCTCGCGCATCACCGCCGGGCTCCTGAGGTTTCCTGGAAGCCGGAGCCCGCTTCCACCTGCCACACACTGCGGAAACGCCGCTCCTGGCTCTCTGTGTGTACTGGGTGTTCGCCGAGTTTGACGCAGCTCGATACGGGAATGAATTGAGTTCTTTGAAAGAGGGGGGGAGATGGCGATTTTCTGAAAGACACCCAAAACGATGGAGGAGAGTAGAGAAATTTTGGAAAATTCTGGACTTCCTTGCGTCGCATGATGCTTGTTCCCGAGGAGGATCGGATTGTTTTAGAAAGAGGTCGTTCCTTTTGTCATACAAGAATATAAGAAGAATATAATTTGTCATATAATGTATTTTAAATATTTTTGTAAAATTTTCTGTATTATTTACTTTTTTATATATATAATTTTATTTTTTTTCAAAATAATTTTCTATAATTGTTTTTTATAAATTATTGTCACTAGATGGCAATGTTTATTACATTTGAGAAAAGAAAAACATTACTTGTGTATTACCATTTAATTACCATTAATTCACCATCTAACTGAGTAATTTCACACGTTCGATCATCTGTGGTGTCCCGAACGATAAATTTTGGAAAAAAAGGTAATTTCATCGAGGCGTCTGTCAATTGTTGAAGAACGAAGACTTGTAGATGTTGATGAGAAAATACTCGCAGTCGTGTGAAATTATATACAACTCGAAACTGAATGCGCAACTCGTTGCGACAGTCGGACGAAGCTGGCACGAGCTGTTTAAGCGCGAGTCATCGATAGGTATGGAATTACGGGACGACGAATGACAGAGGAAGGTTCCCTGTCAAACTGACGTTCTTTTCTGAAATCTAACCTAACTACAAATCAACGTCAAATCGATCTTGTCTGCGCCGTAACCTCTTGCGCTGGAATAACGTACCACGCACGTCGAGAATTTTTTTGCCCCCAAAATTACAATATTTTCTCAGTTTCATATTTAAATTTTTATACTTAGATATTTATATTAAAAAGTTTTATATTTAGATTTTTGTATTGAAAATTTTTATATTTAAATTTTTTTATTTTTTATATTTAAATGTAACTCAGGCAAAACAAATGATAAGTGTACTACCTCTTAATAATTTCTATCCAGTGATGTCACACCGACGAGTTCAATAGAAGAAGAAAGCGGCGAGTTAATTGTCACTCGTTATGGTCCGCGAACCAGCCACGAAAGCTACAAATCCACCGGGGAAAAACGTGGGCGAAACGTGAGCGAACGTTTCCAGAAACCCGACCTGGATGGACCATCGAGAGCGTGCTCCCAATCGAGTCCAGAGAAAAGGGCACTCGCCTCTTATAAAATCATAAGGCCGAACACGTGTCCGTGTTCTTCGGCGGAATTTCTTTTTCCCGTAATCTGTACGAGAGGGGCCATTAAACCGGAGGATGGCCCGGGTCGTCGAAAAGGAATGTCAAGGGGTTACGCCCTTTCTCATCGGCCGAAAACAGAACGGCCCCCGTCGATTCCACGCTGCTCGTTAACCGTTCCGTTCGTCGTCTCTTCTTCTACGGAACCGACGCGACCTTTTACCGTTTCTTTCTTGCTTTTCCTCTCTTCTCTCTCTCTCTCTATTTTTCTATACTGTTCTCTTTCTTTCTCTTCACTGATGCTTTCTTATCGAGACAGACGAAAGTTACTGTTTCTTTTCTTTCTTTCTTTTTCTTTTTCTTTTTTTTTTTTTTATTCTTTCTCAAGTTGTCGAGGACTGAGCGAGAGGGAGGTTTTATCGAACGATTTACAGATAATTTTCGGTAGCCTCGAACTCGAAGTGCACATAGCACATCAGTTGAGTGAACGAATTTGAATTTTGTTTTGTCTATTTATTTTTCGGATCGATGCATGTTCGTGGATGTAGAGGTTTTGAAATTATTGGACGAAAGGTGGATTTTTGGAATGTACAACAGGGATTGATTGGTATTTGGAATCTCGAAGGAAATTGGCATTCGAAGTCTTCATTGTAAAGAAAAATGATGGTAAAATGAAAATTGGTACTGAATCCATAATCTGTGACGAGTTATTATTTAAAAAAGAAAAAAAAAACATGAGTTTAGAAAGTTTACACGAAAATAAGCTTCATTTTGGACATGTTGGAGATTTTTAATGTTCACGTTGTTTCAATATTCTGTCGATTTCTTCCACATTTTCGGCCAAACCCATGTACGCCGTGTAGACCGATTTATAGTTGTAAAAAATAGAGGAAAACAAGGAAAACAAAGAAAGGAATGGAGGGAACGAGCGTTCACAGCGATAAAAGGAAGCGTGGACGTTTTTCAGAAAATAGCCCCTTAGATTCGAGTCGGTCGTCAGCATCATCCCGCGGGATATATATTTTGCCAAAGCGTCGCAAGGATAATCCGGCTTACCGTCCTTCTGCGTGCTCCACGTGAATGAGAATCGATCCTCTACCCTTCGTCACGATATATTCAGGACAGTAGGCAGATGCTACGAGAAATCTCTTGAACTGCCTTTAAAGTCGTCCGATCGACCGATTTTCCATCCCTCTTCTTTCACCGTTCCAGTCTCGATTTCGGGGAACTTGGCTCGCGATGTTCGATGGTCCGCTAATCTCTGGCGATTCGTCGAGATTCACTTTATCGTGACGTTCTCTGCTACTCGTCTTCGAATCGAATCGTAAATCGGATGGTAAATTCGAGAGATCGTGTCGTCATCGATCTCGGCTTTCGAGAAATTAATTCGTCAAGTTTTTAGTTGCTTGATCTTTCGAATTTGAGCGTGATCTAATCCAAGCTCACAGTTATTGATCACTCAGCGCGTTGAAAAATTAATTCGTCAGGTCAATTTCTGCTGATCATTTAAATCCTAAATTCGAACTTGATTTATATCCACCCAGTCCAGAAACTCTTTGTGTTTTCGACTGGCCAACAAAATCAACTTGTACTTAAATTATTTGATCAAGCTTCGTCTACTGAGCAAATTTAAACTTGACCTGATCCTTCATCATCCAACGTCGAAACAACATTTATTTGTAGATAGATGTTTTTATTGAAAATTTATTTGCAGATATTTATTTATTCAAGTTTCATATCTATTGATCGTTTAAACTCCTAAATTCGACGAACTTGACTTGATTCAAATCTTTCAAGAGACCCTCCATCTTCCAACATGTCCAAAATCAACTTGTCAAAATTTTATCCAAGCTTCTGTCTACCGATGAACCAGACCAAAGCCAGATCCTCCAAGAAATCGTTCGTTTTCCGATACGTCATAGAAGTAGCAATGAAGTTTCATCAAGTTCATTTGAACTTCCAAATTCCAACCTTACCTAGCCATCAGAACAAAATCAGCTTGTCGAAAATTTATTTATTCAATCGAGCTTTATTTCGAAGAAATCGTCTGGAAACGAAAGTTGGAAAAATTCGAACCTGACCTAATCCAAACCATCCAAGAAACCATCGAAACAAAATCAGCTTAGCGAAAATTTATTTGCTCGATCCAGCTTCATTTCGAAGAAATCGTTCGGAAACGAAAGTTGGAAAAATTCAAACCTGACCTAATCCAACCATCGCGACGAGCGTCCAACTCTCTCTCTCTCTCTCTCTCTCTCTCAATTCGTACGAAACGACCATAAAACGTAGCGCGAACCCTCCGGGTTTGCTGGACGAAACTGCCGCGGTACGCTCGCATTTAGGATCTCTAATTGATTATCAGACTCTCGAGAGGGGAACAATGGGATGGAGGCGCGGTGGATGTCCACTGGCGGCCGACACGCCGACTTATATTTATCGAGCGGAGGCGAACGTAAGCGGGGCCCCCGTATTGTTCGCGGATACGTTCGAAAAGAAGGGGTGGGTGGGAGGGGGAGGTGGTCGGAGCACGAAAGGTGCGTTTCTCAGACGCTACTCGTTTATGGCGGCTAATTACCGTAATTGGCCCCGGCCGTTATAACGACGACGTTTAAGGATACTCGCGCCGTTAGCATACAAAAGTACAATAATTCGAAGGGGGCGCACTGAGCGATTTCTCTTAAGGCAAGTCGCAGCTTCCATAATGGCGCGCACGCCAGCCGCGTTTGCTCCGGGAGAGTGGCGCTCCTACTCTTTTTTGCCATCCTTCCAGAGAAAGAGAGAGAGAGAGAGAGAGAGAGAGAGAGAGATGCTGTTTCAACGAACAGACAACGAGCGAGCACCGTGTATAAATTGGAACGTACGGATTATAGCTGCCGATCCGCAGGAATTTTAATTTCCTCGCCACCCTGAAACTCTTCTCTTGATTTTCGGAGTTTTTTCCTGTTTTTTTTTCTTTTGGTATCACGAGTGGATGATTGAACTTTCGGGCAACCTAGAGGATTTATTATACCGTGTTGTATTTCTTGCTTCTTTCATGCAAAGAGGACAAACAGGAATTTTGAAACAATAGAAACTAACGTACTGTCGCTTGAAGGTGAGTCTCTCGCGAAAGTCAAAAAGTTTACGAACTTTACGAATTTTAACAGCAGTGATTGAGACAATTATATAATTGTCAACTTTCTAAGCTTCGTAAAGTACACAGATACGTGAATAATTTTCGTCGTTGTTGACCAATTGCGCTGGCGGCTGACTGCGGACCATAACGAGCGACCAAAACCGTATACAATAATTCGTCGTACACGTATGCCATATCGCCGGATATGAAAATTATTGAGAGTCAGTTAATTCAATTATCGAAAAGCAACAAATTTATTATTTTTTAAATTATTGAGAAGCAACAAATTTATTATTTGTTTCCTGGGTTACATTTAAATAACCAAGGAAATATCGCAGTTTTGGTGGCAAAAAATTCTCGACGTGCGTGGTCGGCGCAAGAGGTTAATATACGTGAAATAATTGATCCCCGTCAATTCGGCGTGATTCGCCGCGATATTCGAAATGGCCAATCAGTTGTAACACAATCAGCCTTCGCGGCGGTCTGAAACGATCCTCCGCGGATGCAAAGAGGCGATCGTTGAACAAGGTGGTCCGGAATGTTGCAACGGGATCAATGTCAAAGCAATTGAACCCGTTCTTCGGATTTTATTAATCGTGTTATGTCTGCCGCGCAAATCACCAGCAACGACCGACAGCAATTCAGTCAGCCGATTTTATCGTCGCCAGATTTTTCCATTCTCGACGGCAACACTTGCAGCAGAGACTTACCGTCTTATCGAGCATCATCTTCCACAACTACGACACCGGAATATTCCCTTTTTTCGGCGCGTGATCTCATCCCAACGCTCAAATTGAGCCGATTTATTTAATATAATTTTCTTTTTTTAGACCAAGTTTCGCGGATACGTTACGTTTTCAGAGAATTCGAACGACAGTTTATGTTCATTTTTTTTTTCTCATTCTTTGAACTCTGATTTGTCTGATACAATATTTATACTTTGGTCATTTAGTTCTGGTTTCGTTGTTGGCTTATGGTCGTATAACCTATGGTTAAATTAATCGTGAAAATATTCGAACGTTTTATAGAAACATTCACGAATAGATGTATATTGCAACGTAATTAACGAGACACAGTTGTCACGATTATATCGATCGAGATTTAAAAATTGGTACGTGGAAAATTTTTTATTCTCTAAAATACAATTCTTTGCGTCTCTTTGCGCGTTGTTATTTAAATTAAATCCAGGAGTTTTCACGAATTCTTCTAACGTACAATTAAAATTGAAATTAAAAGTTAATTACTCCATTGTTCCTTTACTTTTTAGAAATTACATTTCTCTCTCGCGCACGCGCGCGCGTCGTAAAGCAAAAACAACTCAAACGGGGGAAAAAATTTTCGTAAATCGAGCGAACTTCCAAGAAACGCGTCCCGGAGGGAGATTCAACGTCCAGATCGCCAAGAAGCCGTCTCGTTCTCGCCTTTCGCACGAAATCGAAGGATCATCGTTCACCGGCCACTCCCACAGTTTAACGCCGGTCGACGTTTCAATAAAATTCTCACCTGTGCGCGTTGGAAACCTCAATTAGGCCCCTCGAGCACTTGGGGAGGGGGGCTGCCCCCCCCTTCTTGGAGCCTTTGGCGGAGAACGTGGCGAAAGAACGTCGAAAGTCCGAGTGAAACGATTTCAATTGCGCGTGGCCTGAACTGGTATTTTCACGAAGCCGCGACATTCCAGCGTCTCGTGGAAAAAGAGAGAGAGGGAGGGAAGGAGGAGGAGGAGGAGGGGGAAGGGAGGGAAAGAAACGGTGAAAACACGCCGAAATGCCTGGCCAGGCGTTTTCTGACGCGCAACAGAACGACAGAAGGCGCCGTTTCTTCCCGCGTGATGATAATTCCACCGCGTGCACCGAGTTCCTCCCTAACTGCTCCACGCCGCGTGCTGATGCCCACCGCTCGCGACAAGATCCGCTTTTTATTTCGCCGGGAACGCGCCCGCGGCCGCGCTCTGACAGCCGCCGCTCGCCGATTGACTCGTGCACGTTTCTATTCCAGCCTTTCGGAATTCCGATGAAAGTCGCGCGGTTAACACCGGCCCGACACGCCGCCGTTTGCCGGAGAGAATCTGTGGCGATAATGCAGCCACGGGTCTTTAGGCGATGTGGCGATGTGGCAGAATTGGAATTTCTCTGGATGAATGGAATTACGGTTCGCTGAGTTTCTTTTTTAGGATTTTTTTGGATTTTGTTTCTTTTTTTTTTTTTGTTGTTGCTGTTTAGAATGAAATTTTGACGAAACGAACACGTGGATACGTAACTTTTAACCAATTTCCGCTGATTGCGGACCATAACGAGTGACCAGACCAGTATATCGCTGGATAGAAATGATTTATTATTTGTTTTACCTGGGTTATACTTGAAACTGAGAAAATATTGCAATTTTGGGACAAAGAGAAAAAAGAAACGTCATTCCAGCGCAGGAGGTTTGGGTTAGGTTAGTCAGGACATCGTGGAAGGCAAGAGTTAACGAGTAGTGGCGGATAGAATTCTGCAAATAAATACAAATACGATTGATCTGATTGTTTTGGAATAAAAAAAAAAAAAACCGGTGGAAAAAAATTTTGATCAAATGATACATAAGGTTGGACGATTATGGAGGGCGAGAAAGGGATTTTTTTTACTTTAAGACACAATCTTAAAGATGAACAAAATTACAGTTGATCTACGTTTTTTTTTTTTTTTTTTTTTTTTTTTTTGGAACGAAAAACCGGATGGAATGAAATGTTGATAAAGTGAATGCGCAACTTCCAAGTCAGACGTTATGGAGGGCGAGAAAGGGAAGAGTTAACGTTTTGGACGTGTGTGTCGGAGACATTTAACTTGGCCGAGTGTGTTTCTGCTTTCCGTATTTCGATACAAACCTATAGGAAATTCCACCTTTGGTATGTTGATTTAAGACTGGTTTAGGAAAGTTGCATGGATAGGATGAGGAAGGAGAGCAATGTACACTTGCAATTTTTTTTAATGAGATTGGTTGTTCGAGAATGGTAAATTGCAATGAAGTTTGAAACGAGTGAGGTTGAAATATATACGCTTATGTCATTTCTGTTATTAATAATATTGATGTAGTATTAATAGTATCAAGGTATTATTTATGCATACTTGACGTAACATTTTGTACAATATTATTGATACCTGATACAATATTTAATACACTACAACTAATATAATGCTTGATGTACCCAATATTATCGCAACACTCGAAACAGTCGAAAAGATAGAATTAGAATATACTAATATTACTTAACTATTATTTGATACAACATCGTTAATTAATTAATTAATGATACAACGCAATTGATGTGATACTATTATCGACGTAGTACTCGATACAATATTATCAATGTGATACATGAATGTAATTGATATAATACTTAATATTATTAATTTGATATTATTGATGCAACATTACGAACGTAGCACTCGATGCAATATTATTGATATTCTTGATATTAATGTGAAGTAAGGGACCATTTAATAAACACGACGATTGTATCACACTTCAGTCGACACGATCGCAATTGTCTAATCGACATGTGTCTGTTGATCGATGGTTCCAGGCAGATGTTCCCTCAGATGAAGTTCAGAGTTTCCGGATTGGACGCGAAGGCCAAATACATCCTTCTGCTGGACATCGTCGCGGCGGACGACTACAGATACAAGTTCCACAACAGGTAAGGAAGCTAAGCGAAGCGTGTCCCGACGAATAATCGAATATAAACTTCACGAATCGCGATCACGAACTGTGCCAAGCTGTTGCGTTCGAAGCTGTTTCGTGACGACCGCGAACTGCGAGGATCAACGCAATTATTCAGTTGCCATATCCGTGTGTATTTGCCTCTCGAATTTTTTTTTTCCTTTTCATTTTTTTCTCTTCGTAGCCTGTTCTAAATTCTTCTCGTTAAGCGTGTAATCTTTTTTTCTTTTCTACGAAAGAAAATGGTATTTCAAAAATGGTAGCTTAAAGAAATTTTCCGTCGGTGTCGGTGCTTTCTTTTATGCTCGGTATAGCACGTTGATCATTTCTACGTAGATTCTGGCAATTTGAACGTAAGTTAGTTAACTTTGAAGAAAGTGTCGGAGAGAGATCTTGCGAATTTTGAAATTGAACGCACTTTCAAATCTCGTCAGCCATTTTTTGGCCATTCTTCTGGTCCCCAATTTCTTTCAAATGGACTAATTTATAATTTTCAGAAATTTTATAAACATTTGCAATTATCAAAATGACCAATTTATAAATAAATTACTTTATAAATAATAAAAATATAACAAATAAATTAATTTATAAATAATTTACAATTGTCAAAATTTATGATTTTTGTCGGAAATTTCGTAGAGCTGGGTGAATATTTAAAAATTCGAATGATCTTTCGAGAAATGTCCAAATAAAAGCTCGCGTCATTTATTGCACCATAAACCCTTCTATTTCTTTATTTCAATGTTTCTGATGGAAATTTAGTTCCAGCATGTAGCAATAACAAACTATCCGAGATCGTCCGTAAAGTGTAAAAAATTTCTAAAGAGAAGCCTCAGTTGCACGCGTGCAAACCAGCAAACCGAAGGCGTCATGCAAAGCGAGCGGACAAAGAGGAGAGCCGAGTGTTCTTTTTTTTTTTTCCAAGCAAACTCTGCCTATTTCCCGAGAAGTGAAACGTCTAACTTGAGAACAATTCCAGCCGAGTGACTGATCCGTGGAGTCTGCAAACCTTCTTCCCGCCGGTGGCCATTACCTCGCTATTAACTTTTTCCTTTGGAAAGCCAAAACGCGCAGCAGACACGCGTTCTCACGAGGCGTTCGTACGATCGTCTGTGTTTTTCTTTCCCTCCCATTCCCGCGCGCGTCGCGAGGGTGCTAAACGGAACATAATCGGGAAAGCAGCCGGAAAATTCGTCGACCGACTTGGCGAAACAAATCTACGATCGAGATCCCTCGCTCGTTCCCACGAAAACGGTATCTAACCGCGTTCGCTTCATTGTATTCCCTTTTTGCCCTCGCCGAGTCGTTTACACGCTCTTGTTTCCCGCATTTGGAGTCACGGCAAGTTCGTCCTCGTCCTCTTCTTCTTCTTCTGCGTTTAGAGTTTCTTTCGAGATCTTGGCGCGAGATTTGAAACTTGCGGTACTTGGGAGAGATCGTGCGTTTTCTTTTTTATTCGGGAGGGAGGAAGGAAAACGTGGAATAATGCAAAAGAGGGAAGTTCAAGTGATAGTTGAGCCATGCTAGTGGAGGCTAGTGGAGCAATCAAGTCTGTCGAGACATTTTAGACGATAACTGTACTATGATGTTGTATTTTTGAGGGTGTAATTGAAAGGATGGAGTTCTCTTGTATTTTCTAGTTCGAAACCTCCCACGAGTGCATAAAAATCCGCATCTGGCTTACAGCATGTTTCAATGTACACTCCATTTTGGATATTTCCATCCCTTGACACTCCTTTGTTTTGTTATATTATTACATTTCATTTGTTATTTTTATTTTATTTTATTCGTCATTTTTACAGATTATTTTGTTGCATTTTATTTTTCACACTGTCTTCCGTTTCCTAACAAGAAATTACGCAATTGCGCGAGATGTTATGCAACCTGACCTAAACCTTTAAAGAGTTTCCACCGTTCCGAGCAGTTCAGTTTATTTTGACGTCGTTTCTACGAGATGTAAAGTCAATTCGCGTGGAACGAGAACGCGAGCGTTCGCGAGAAGAGAAGTGGACAGCTGGCCAATCGAAAGGCAAGACCACAATGAACGATTACATCACGCTGGCGACCGCAGCCACTTTGGAACTCGTCGAACGAGTTCTTCTTCGTTCGTTCGTTTTGACCCACCTGCGACCGGACACGCCTCCCTTAAAAGACAACAATCAGACCGAGAAACTCGCGCTATCGACACCTCTCTCCCTTCGTCTCGCAGTTTTAGCTCGTCTCGAGTCATCGTCAGCGATCCGTCACGTCATCGTCGTCTTGTTCGTTCCTTGAATTCTTCCAATTCAGCCCTTGGCGGGAATCATAATCCTAACTTTCACGTGTTAATCGAACAGAGTCCGATCAAACTATGTGTCTTTTTTAATTATTGAAAGAAAATTCCAAAAAAATTTTTCAACATTTTTCTTTATCATTTTCATCTAGATTCTGCGATTTTCTGAAATTCAAACGAAATCGAAGTTTATTTATCTTGTTAATCATCACTGGCGGAGTATTAAAAGAGATTTTACAATCGAAAACATACTGTCAATTTTTAATCAACGTTCGTCGAGTAGCAAAAGAAATTCTTTAGCTACATTGTGAACTTTCAACAATTTTGTTTATCGAATGGCGAAACAAAATTTTTAAATCGATATACGATTCCTGTTTCCGTTCGTTGAACAGGACGAGAAATTTCGTAATTGATAAATTTTCGAACTTATGTTGCGAATTTTTAATGATTGGATGGAATTTTACAATTAACAAATTTTATAATGACACGGATATCTAACGATTGGATAAAATTTCACAATTAATAAATTTTACGAATACACGTCGCGAGTTTCTAACGATTTGACGAAACTTTACAATTCATAAATTGTCTGATACACGCCGCGAGTTTCGACGAAATTTGACGATTAATAAATTTCATGATACACGTGACGAGCGTCTAATGATTTCGTTGGTGTTTGCCGAGTATAGCAGGTGGATGGTGGCGGGGAAGGCCGACCCGGAAATGCCGAAGAGGATGTACATTCATCCGGACTCGCCGAGCAGCGGTGAGCAATGGATGCAGAAGGTCGTGAGCTTCCACAAGCTCAAACTCACTAACAACATCAGCGACAAGCACGGCTTTGTAAGTACTGTACGTAACGCCAACCAAACAATTACTTACTTACTAGCCTCTAAGTTGGAGCTCCGAGTCTCGCAATTAATCGCTAACGTTTGCCCGGCTAACGACCTAACGATCGGCCGATTAAAAGCTCGTTAGGCCGCGATGCACGCGGCACTCTTCTCCGTCCTCGACGATGACCACTTAATGCTTTGTGCCTCTCGTTTCGCCAATATTTCTATCTTCCGTGATATCTAGTCGCGGGCTTATCGACGCGCGAGATTAGAATCGACTTGCACATTTATCTTTATTTTAAATTTTAAGTACGCTTCTCGCGAATTTTCTGCTCTTTGTGTAAAGATGTAAAATTTATTTATTTCGTTGATTATTCGAATATTCGTAACTGTTGCGTACTTTCTTTTTTTTTTTTTTTTTTTTGGTGTGTGTGTATTTTATGTTAGGGTATGAATTTCAGGGAAGAGGAAATGAATTTGAATTTTATCATCCTTCGAGTAAATTAAAGAGAAAATGTTTCTTTGATTTGAGAAAGTAATAGGTAGAGTCTATAGAAATTTAGTTGAATTCCTAAGAAACAGAAATAACCTAATAATTTCAATAATCTCGAGAAAATAACCTTCTAATTATTATTACGTTGAAGAAAATATAAAATCGAAGAGTCGTAGAGAATATCTCCGACGATTACTATAAATATAGTCACAATAACTTAATAGATGTTTTAAAATCTAATGATTCCAATAATCTTGTCCATTACATCAAAATAACCTGATATACTCTTACATTTACTATGCCTGGAATATCTTCAAAATCCTCGATAATTATTATCAAAATGTAAAAAAATTTAATTTCTAAGAATTGTTGACAAATAACATCAGTTAATCTACTGTTAGTAATTACTATAGATATATACTCTTCATTTGCATCCAAGGAAACAAAAATCATTCGAGTTAATCTAACCTCAACAATTACATTATTACAAGAAATACCAATTAATCTACTATTAGATTACTATAGATATGTATTATGAAGTCAATCTCTCTACTTGCATCTCCTCTGAAAAAAAAACACGAAAGAAAAACCAACTATTTACTTCACTGACATCGTTGGCTCTACACCTGAAAATCTAAAAATCACTCAGTTAATCTAACTTCGATAATTATAACAAATAATACCGATTAATCTGCTGTTGATAGTTACTATGAAAATGAATCTCTCGGCTTACAACCCTTCCAAGAAGAATCTACCATTTCACTGACCTTTTAAATCAGAAAATCCAAAGATTGCTCGATTTAACCTAACCTCAATAATTATTACAAACAACACCGATTAATCTGTTGCTGGTGATTACTATGAAAGTGAATCTCTCGGCTTGCAACCCCAAAAAGAATCTACCATTTCACTGGCCTTTTAGATCAGAAAATCCAAAGATTGCTCAATTTAACCTAACCTCAATAATTATTACAAACAACACCGATTAATCTGCTGCTGGTGATTACTATAAAAGTGAATCTTTCAGCTTGCAACCCCAAAAAGAATCTACCATTTCACTGGCCTTTTAGATCAGAAAATCCAAAGATTGCTCGATTTAACCTAACCTCAATAATTATTACAAACAACACCGATTAATCTGTTGCTGGTGATTACTATGAAAGTGAATCTCTCGGCTTGCAACCCCAAAAAGAATCTACCACTTCACTGGCCCTTTAGATCAGAAAATCCAAAGATTGCTCGATTTAACCTAACCTCAATAATTATTACAAACAACACCGATTAATCTGCTGCTGGTGATTACTATAAAAGTGAATCTTTCAGCTTGCAACCCCAAAAAGAATCTACCATTTCACTGGCCTTTTAGATCAGAAAATCCAAAAAACCGCTCGAATTAACCAATCCCATGGGATTTCTCTGGCCAAAGTCCCCCAGGTGGATTAAGTTATCGCGATGGATTTCGGCGTCAAGTAGTTGCAGCAGCCGGTGGTACCCCCGATGGTGGTGGCCCGGTTCTCTCCTCTCTATTAGCCTCTCCCCTTGCACCCTCTTTTCCTCTCTCCGGTTACATATACATACAGTGGCCTCTCGATAGTGGTTTTCTCTGTGAGAGGAAGAAGAAAACGAAGAAGAAGAAGAAGAAGAAGAAGAAGAAGAGGAAGAAGAGAAAAGAGCAGAAGGAGAGGGAGAGATCCGAGGGTCTGCGGAAGCCAGCGTCGAAGCAAAGAAGCCTGGTTCTTTCAGGCGGCCACAGAGCACTGTTCCCCTCTCTTTCTCTCTCTCTCTCTCCCCTCTGGACCCCTCTTTTGCCCGGTGGACGTTGCGCACCGTTCTCCTTTTTTGCGAATCCTTTTTGCGGCAGTGGCGTGTCGGCGTCCTTTGAAGGATCCTGCATCGCTGGCTCGTGAAATCTAGTCCTCCAGGCCGGGGCCCAGAGCGATGTCAATGGCTGGCACAGCCCGACCTTTGTTACGACCAGCACAGCCTTTCTCTTCCTCCTCGTGTCCTCCAGCTTCTCATCCCTTCGGCCCCAGCTCTCTCGTCGTCCTCCTCTTCTCTCTTCTCCTCTCTTCTCGCGATCGTTCTAATTCTCTTCTTCTTGCTGCGTGCCAATACGCCACCGGATTTTTTTTTTCTTTTCGTTCCTCGAGACCCTCTCGCCTGAGATTTTTCCGACTTGTCGAGAAAAATTTTTAAACGCAAAAGTTCTCGCGAAGACTTTCGTGAGAAGATTTGTATTGTTAACCACGCACGTCGAGAATCTTTTGTTCCGAAATTTTCTCACTTTCAAGTATATTTAAGTGTAATTCGTAATTTTCTCAGTTTCAAGTATATTTAAAGTATATCCAATTCTATTTCAAGTATATTTAAATATAAAGTATATTATAATTATATTATAAAGTACATTCAATTGTTTCAAGTATATTTAAGCGTAACTCGGGCAAAGCAAATAACAAATTCATTACTTGTCGATTGTTTCCATCCAGTGATAATATCATACCGACGAGTTTCAGAAAGAAAGCGACGAATCATTGTATACGGTTTGTGGCCACTCGTTATGGTCCGCAATCAGTTGCCAGCGCAACTGATTAACCTCTTGCGTTGTAATGACGTGCCACGCACGTCGACAATATTTTGTTCCAAAATTGTGATATTTTCTCTAGTTTTAACCATGTTTAAGTAAAACAAAATAGGCAAAGCAAACAACAAATTTACTTACTTCTCGATAATTTCCATCCAGTGATAATGTCATACCGACGAGTTTCAGAAAGAAAGCGACGAATCATTGTATACGGTTTGTGGCCACTCGTTATGGTCCGCAATCAGTTGCCAGCGTAAGCTGTGTTAAATGCGTTTTCTGTTTCTTCTCGCTTGTTGCAGTTGCTAGCAATTGACCTTGCCAGGTGAATCTTTTTCTCAAGTTATTGGCAGTAACTTTCTAAGTATGTTGGCAATACCTTCCAAGTATTTTTCTTCGAATTATCTCCAGCTTTGTTGCCAACGGGAAGCAGTGGAAGACGAAAAGTGGGATCGTCAGCAAATCAAAATAAATAAATAACAAGTTTAATATGTTCATCGTGATATCTCCTCTTTTTCTCCCACCGTCGAACACCGTCTGTTTCTCTCTTTTCTTTTCGTTCCCTTTTTTTGTGTTTCCCATTTTGTTCGAAGTGGGCCCTAAACGGGGTCGGTGGTAACCACCGTGTTAACCACGGTTCACTTGTGCCTCATCCAGTGCTCTGTGAGCCTGTGCACGAGCCCAGAAAACGTGTAAGAGGGTCGCCGGAGCCGGTCAACCCTTTCCGAATTCGGAGAACATTCGAGTAGTAGGAGCACGGTGTTGAAGTATCGCTTTGGTTCGCGAGATGTGGGGCGGAAGAGAAGGCTTTGAAGAGTGGCGGCCGTCAGCTGCTGGATCTCTATCTTGGCTAATTCACAGACGCGTTGCTAGCTGAAACGTCTTTTTCTTATATTTATGGCTTTCCACCCCCTTTGTCAGGGGGCATATTAGGTCGGCACATTAGGCGTACGATGCGCCCCCTTTCGTTTCTAAGAATAAAACTTTAATCGTTTCCGATCTACGTATTTTCCACTCTCTCTCTCTCCTTCTTTTCGTGAAAGAACAATTTTCTGACTGACGAATATATGAATGTTATCAAATTGTATTAAACGTTCTTTAATGTCGCACGATCGCAATCTGATGGCTCGTTGTTGTCTCGTTGACAATTGAAATATGAATATTTATTTAACCCGTTGCGCTGGCAGCTGGTTCGCGGACCATAACGAGTGACCGAACTGCATGACAACGAAATCGTCGCTTTCACTTCCCTTTGAACTCGCCGATATATCAATGGATAGAAATTGTTAAGAAGCAATAAACTTGTCATTTGTTTTGTGTTATATTTAAATATATTATATTTAAATATTTACACTGTATTTAAATATATTTAAATATACCGAGAAAACTTTTATTCGCTATATAAAACTGAGAAAATGCTGTTGCAATTTGGGAGAAAAAACACTCGACCTGCGTGGCACGTTATTCCAGCGCAAGATGTTAATTTAAGAATGCTTGCATCTCGCTGTGCCAAAGGACGCGCAGTTTCGAACGAAGTTTAGAAAAATCGTTTCCAAGTCACGGTAATTGAAGACGATCGCAAGTTCACCACCACGAACCGCTTGGACGAAAAGGGGCGAGGAGAAACAATCGCAGGTGCCACGACTCGACTGCTGACGTTTCCCTAATTTTCCCCGGGCGGAAAGCGGAGAAATTAGCGCGGGCAACGTTCGGGACGTGGGGTGCGGACAGATCGGTAATCTCCTCGGCTCGAGCCAAGCCGAGACGACCCGGCCTCTTTCCCTTTGTCGGGGAAAATCCCGTCGCGGCAAACAAAAATCAGAGACACTCGACTCGGCGCTCGAGTCCTTCGAGAGATGGCTTCTCCTCGAGTGCTCGTCTTCAGATCCCTGGGCACACGAGCAAACACAGCTCCGGCTAAAGGACCACGGGGTCAGCAAACACCGGGAAATACGGCTCCTGTTGCTCCCGTTTCTCTCTCTCTCTCTCTCTTCTTCTTCTTCTTTTCTTTTCTTCTTTTTCGACGAGAAGCTTTCGTGAATTTGGTTTTCCAAAGCGCGTGGGAATGTTTCGGGAATGCTCGTCCTCGAGCGTGTTTTCTGGGTTAATGGATTGAATATTTGGTCAATTCCTCGTGGAAGTTTGCCCTGCTTCCCGACGAGGTTCCTTTGTTACCCCGGGGTATGTTTTTCGATGGTTATTTGGCGGATACTTTTCGAGTGTTTCCTTTTTTCTTCTTTGGGGGCACGAGTGCCCCGGCGAGTGCTTGAACGTGCATTTAATGATTACGGATGGAACACCACCCGATTGATCAGGTTTTATATTAGTCGGAAAATTCTCTTTTGATTTAACGATCAAATTCGAAGAATTCTTCAATTCAATTGCTACTGCAACCAGAATCAAAACAGTCATGGGGAATAACGATTACTTTTTTTTAAACCGGGGCACAGTTTTCGATTGCGCGAGACGATCGCAAGTTTCAGGAAAAGCATCTTCTCCACTATCGACGAAAGAAAGTTGTTTCGTAGCTTGATTCTCGGTAATTTCGATTTGTGGATAATAATTATAGACGAGGGGGATTCATTTCGATTTCCCTTTCTCCATCGGAAACTGAACTCCATGGTTTTTAAAATGTTTCAATGCGAAACGACACACTTTACACTATACGTTGTTACGAACGATCAAAATAGAGTCGACGACTCACAAGCGAAATAAAACAAAATTCCTTATCACGATAATTACCACGAACGACCGAAATAGAATTCCTTCGTCAATAATGATTACTTGCAACGAAAAAAAAAAAAAATAAAAAAACATTTTCGGCCACTCGTAATTGTCATCCGTAAGCAAAAACTTTATCACGTAGTTGTCTAAAATTGTCTTTGCGTTCCTAGACGAATATTTCCAATAAACAATAAACAAATTTCCATTATTTCTTTCGTAAAAATCTTTGGCGCGACGATTTCGTAAAAGTCTGCGATAACGTTTGCTTATGTTTGGCTATGTTTGCAAGCTGCTAGCTTGAGAGTAACGTTTAATTAATAATTACAACAACGTTTAATTAATAATAAAGTATAATTAACAATCAATGAATTAGCGAACCTTTTCAAATTTTATCGTTCAACTTACGTGACTTCAAACTTGTACAAACTGCGTCATACATTCCCTACGATCATTTTACACTTTTCGTGCGCTCGTTTTTATACCTCATCGTGCGAGTTGTGCGAGATACTTCGAAACGAATTCCTCGAAATGCGATTGGTGAAATTCGCGAGCAACGAGACGGTTTGAAGCGGTTTGAGAACGATAGGAAGCAACAGAGGAGGCCACGGTGTCGCCTCCGGTTTTCTCTCGATTTAGTCGTTTCTCCGCGCCACTTGACCCGCTGCCGCCTTTATCAAGAATACTTGATCTCCGCGTTTAATCCGCGCCGCGAGCAGGCATCGGTCGTCCTTTCAGCCGAGATCGGCCGACCACCGGCATAAAGAAGATCCGGGCAACTCCTCGTTTTCGAGTGCCTCGACAAAAGGGCCAACGTCGCCACGCCTGGCCCGTCCTCCGCTCCTCTCGTCAACATCCTCAGGATTTTCTCGAGATGCGAATTTTCCCCTTCCCTCTCTCTCTCTCTCTCTCTCTCTCTCTCTCTCTCTCTCTCTCTCTCTCTCTCTCTCTCTCTGTCTTTCTGAACTGCTGCACGCTGTCTCGAAGAAAATTGAAAGCCGTTTGAACGAGTTTGTTCGAGAATGGCAAGTACACGTCGATAGAATTGTTCGACTCGGTCCACGTTTATGTTTCAAGATATATACTGCCGCTAAAAGGATAAGTTTGGCGAGGGTCTGATTTTTTTCTAAACTCGCGGTCAAAAAAAAAAAAAAAAAAAAACAGAACAGAAAAATTATTTCGAAACCGAACCAGAGAAACGTGTTTCGAAACCAGAAAAATGTATCGCGCTCACGAAAATACGAAACGCCAACGAGGGAAAATATTATAGTTCGAGAAACGAACAATCCTTCAAACCGAGTCAAACAGGTGGAAAAGCTATACATACAGGGTGGTCGCTGAAACACGAAACGACGCAAGACAAAAATAACTTGTACAAGCGCGTATTTTTCAAATTTTTCATTATTTTATCTGGAAACATAATTGACGGACTTTTTTTCGAGTATTACACGTGAAAAGCAAATAACCACCGTTTTGGAAATAAACAAGCTGTGACTTTTTCAAACTCTTCAGTCTTTCAGTGGCCACCCTGTACACACACACACACACACACACACACACACACACATATATATAATATAGAAAAAAAAGGGGAAGAGAGAGGGAGAATCAGTTTTAATGTTCATTTGCCGTGGCGCGGGTACCAGCCGCGTGGATCCTTTTTTTCTTTTTTTTTTTCCAATATTCCGAAAATTAAAACGGGAAACAATCAGCGCGGACGGACAAATCGAGCGAAACTGGATCAAACGTGCCTCGCAGCTTTAATTATCCAGTATGTCGAAGCCGGAACGAGCGAGCAAGCGAAAAAAAGCTTCGTAGCCGCGAGAGGAGTCCGGCTGGCGTGGATGCCGCTCGGGAAATTGCGCGCTCCCGTTTTTTTTTTTTTTCTCCCTCCGTGCCGTGATTTGCTTAGCGTGTAGCTGCACACCTGTGCTCTCTCTCTCTCTCTCTCTTTCTGTTTCCATCGTTCGACATGTCGCTTAGTCTTCCTCTGTATCCCGCGCTTGATTTTTTCCCCTCCCCCTTGCCCCGATTCACCTCTCCCCCCTCCCCCCGATCGGTGACTGCCGCGATCGAAATTGTTTCGAGCGCGGGACCAACTAGCCTCGTCGCTGATGAAAAAGAATTGAAGCGAGTATATATATCTGGCTATGCGTTCGAGAGTTTGTCGCTGGAGTTGTTTCGGCTTTTCCAAAGGGTTTCGAGAAGGCGTTTTTCTCACTCGAACGAGAGTGTTTCGCTTTGACGAGAAGTTCGAAACGAGAGATTTCCTTGTTTTGCCTTCGATCTTAGTCTGTTGCGTTGGAACGACGCGGCGCGGACAAAATTGCAATATTTTCCCAGGTTTACGTGTATTATTAATTAAAACAAAATAGGCAAAATAAATAGTAAATTTAATTACTTCTCAGTCGTTTCTATCCAGTGATAATAATGCCGACGAGTTCGAAAGAAAAAAGAAAGCGACGATTTCCACCGTATACGGTTCGGCCGCTCGTTATGGTCCGCGAATTTTTAATTTCATTTATTTTGGAAGATTTTACATACCCCGATAAATATCTTGGAATAATTGGTTTTAAATAGATTTTCTCCTTTCTTCACTTTGTCAAATTTTTCAACATTACACTCGAATATTTTACGACGAAATCAATTAATTAAAGAGATAAAGGAACAGGGAAGATATTCGAAACAAGTTCTACCAAATTGTTTAAAATCAACATTCGAGTATTCGATAAGTGTGACGCGATACAAATAATTTAATTAATTAATCGTAGAGTCGTTATTAATGACAAGAGTCTTTCCCGCTTTCAGTGTCGACATTCCGAAAACAGTTGAGAAAATTAGGATGGGACAGACGTTAGGGTGTTTGCACAACGGATGGGACGCTAATGTTCTTTCCAGAAACCGTGATCTTTATCTCTTCTACCCTTTCTCCATCCTTAGTGCATCGCTAAAAATCTATTAAGTAAAAGCAATACCGTAAAAGCTTCTCTCCCGCAGAAAACATTTTACTAACCTTTCGAAAAATAAAACCTCTGACAAAATTGAACAACGTCCTTTGTCCATAAAAAGAAAGAAATTCTTGCCTCGTAACGATAGAGTTAATTGATCGAAAAAAATCCTCGTTTACATTTCTTGATTTCCTGCGAACGTCAGACGCATTTACACTGGTATATTGGAAAACGTCATTTACTATACGAGTACAAAATTTGAAGATTGCATACAAGAATATAAGGTTTGGTCCAGTCCATGGAATCATTCTCCGCGTGTATCATTCGAGGATTCTCTTGACTAGAACACGTATCTATTATTAATTATTTTTAATTATTAGCTTGTAATATTCACAATCTCTTATCAATTATATCTCGTTATCAAGTCATAGTACATCAGATCGATTTGCAGTGCACGTTTTCAAACGACGATTTTTAAATGCAGCATGGACGATATTTTGAAAATATTATTCCATATACATTAGAACAGAAAATGTTATTCAAATATCAGAATAGAAAAATTGCTCCAAAAATTGCTCGTGATGACATTTCACATTATAATCAGCGAAGCAAAAAAAAAAAAAAACAATTTCACTTTGAACGAAAGTCGCGCTGATGAGACGCGTATAGGAAATCCCACTTTTATCCTCCCTGTCTCGAAACATCCTAATAAAAAGAAAAAAGAAAAAAGAGGCAAAGAACGAATTACTCTTCGTCGAACAAGACCTCACCGTGTTTTCTCTCTCTCTCTCTCTCTCTCTTTTTTTCTTTCTTCTTTTTTTCCCTCCCGTTTCTACACGCTCGTCCCACGCGGCCCGCGTTGCGTGCACGCACCCACAAGCACACGCTGTCTCATTACGGAATCGCGTGCGCGTCGAGGCGTCATTCGTGTGAGCTTCGACCGTGGTCGGGGGCCATTTTGCTGTTTGCCGTGCGACCAACACCGATCCGATTCGTGTTGCGCGCACTCGCGTGTCCTGCACTCCTCGCGAGCGTGTTGCACGCGCCATTGCTGCACCGTTCCCTCCTACACCCTCTCTGATTTCCGACTGGCAACGCCGCCACGTCCACGTACGTATATATATATGTTCGTTCGATCGACATTGGCGAACAGATTTTCGGACATTCTGCTTCCGGCGAATAGTATCGGGAAGGTCAGCTGCAGCGAACGGAATTTCATATTGGAGCGAGTTTAAAGTTTCTTCCTGTTTTTTTTTAATTTTTCACGAATTTTTGAGAAGAATTTTCTTAACGAAGAGCAAAAACAAAGAGATTGCGATTTACATTCTCTGAGATACCCTCGCCGAGGGTATAAATTTAAGTGTGACTCTCTTTATCACGTGAAGAAAAAAAAAATCTCGTTAAAAGTGAAGAAGTAAAAGCACGTTTCGCCAGTTTCGAAGAGTTTCCCCGAATTGAACGAAAAATCATTCCAAGCGAGTCGAAGCTTCCCACCCTCCCCCCCCCCCAAAAAAGGAGAGAGGGATATAAGGAAGAAAACAAACGGAAAGAGATAAAAAAGGTAGGCTTTTATTCGGGTATAATCAGAGCCGAGGGACGTGCAAATTCACCGGAGGCAGAAAGGAACGTGTGAACGAGAGAACCTCGTGAAATCCACCCCTTCGCCGCCGCCGCGGTCGTCGTCGTCGTTCCAGTTAGAATTCGCGCGGACGCGATCGTTACCGTAGAGAAGAGAGGCGTCCCCGAGGGAAATCTGCAGGAGTGCGTGCCGAATGTGGTCATGCCAAACGATTCACAACGAACCGTCGCGTTTGTCTGCCAGAAGGGAGGGCAAACCCTTTCCCTTGTCGTTCCTCTTCAAACGCGATTGATGACATTTCGGAAACTCTCTACCAGATGACGATTCTCTCCCTCTCTCCCACTCTCGCTCAAGATTTGATTTCGCTCTGAATTTTGGAGGTTTGCCCGATTTGTTTTGAAGTATTAAAGATTGCAGATCGAATCGAGCGCGAAGAGCTTCTTGCAAATTGTGGATTAAATTCATTTGGAGGTGTATCTCGCTGGTTTGTCTTCGATTTCGTCGAAGAATGGTGGATCACAGATTACAGAGGGTGTTTTTTTTTTTTTTTTTTTTAATAAAATGTTAAAAGTAAAAGTAAATTAAATATATGTAATAGAAAAAAATTATGGGTTTAATTTAGTAGGAAGTGATTTTTAGCTCACTTTGTAGACCGTAGATTACAGATTAAATTTATTATATAATGAAACGTTAAAAGAAAAATTAAATATATATAGTAGAAAAAAATTACGGATTTATTTTAGTAGGAAGTGTTTTTTGGCTCATTCTGTAGATTGCAGATTAAATTTATTTAGAGGTCTGTTTCCAATTTCGTCAAATAAATGTAGATTAAATTTATTTGGAGGTGTATCTCGCTGGTTTGTCTTCGATTTCGTCGAAGAATGGTGGATCACAGATTACATAGGGTGGTTTTTTTTTTTTTTAATAAAATGTTAAAAGTAAAAGTAAATTAAATATATGTAATAGAAAAAAATTATGGGTTTAATTTAGTAGGAAATGATTTTTAGCCCACTCTGTAGACCGTAGATTACAGATTAAATTTATTATATAATGAAACGTTAAAAGAAAAATTAAATATATATAGTAGAAAAAAATGACGGATTTATTTTGGTAGGAAGTGTTTTTTTCACTCTGTAGATCGTAGATTACAGATTAAATTTATTTACAAATGTTAGATATTATACATATTAGATTTAGTATTATGTATTGTATAATTATACAGGGTGGGTCGAACTTTCTCGGGGCTAAACAGCGAAAGAAAAGAAAGAGAAAGGAAACAGAAATAAATAAAATTATATCCGACGTATAAGCAGCAGCATATTTTGCTATCGGATGTACAAGCCTCACTATCTCCTTCGTGCCACTTGCTTATCTCGCCATTTAAATAGTAATACTATTATTTGCTCGGTAAACATAGCTGCATGCTGCATAGCTCGATTAACGAGCGCGTATTCGGTATCAAGACATCATCGCGCCGGGCGCTGATTCAGTGCCGGGCAATTTGCGTTCGTCGAGCGAGAAACGGGCGTGGAATCCGGTCCGTGGTGGCTGTGTTGATCGTTATAATAAATGGGATAATGACATAACGGGTACGCCACGGACATTGAGGGGCCCAGATATGCGTAATTATTGCGTTTGCATCAGCGTCCGCGGTTCCCTTCGTTCATCTTCTGCGTTCGAGAAGGGTGGACACCTCTCGCACGCAGGAACACTTCTTTCGTCGGATAGAAAACGTTTTGTATAACACTTTCCTCTTTTTTTTCTTTTTTCTATTGCCACCGATCGACTTCTCACTTTGAACGTATTTTATTTGCCATTGGTGAATTTTGGAAATTTTCAGAAACACATTCGATATATTTGTCGTGTAAGATGTTCTAGGATAGAATTTTCGAATTTAAACGAGAAGATTTCTTTTTTTTTTTTTTATCTAATAACATTGAACAATTATTTCTTTTGAAATGATTTATTTTCTACGTTATATAAATTTGATGGACCGAAGTTAAGAATTTTTGATGTCCAGCAAAAGGATTCTTTTTTAGTGTACCATTAATAGTAGCAATAAATAAAAGCGCAAATGTAAATTAAATAGAACTATCATTACGCAAATTAGACTGATAATTTATTACTATAAATTACTATTGTATATTATATATTTATTATATAAATTATAGACGATATTATTCTATAAACTAGAATTTAGTAAAAGATGCTTCATTCGACACAACAAAACTCGTACTTCTCGTATCCGCTGCTGCGCATATCACTGTATAAAGCAGCAAGATTTGATTATGCATTTTACCTTTGATCAATACGAGAAAGAGTTAAACGAGGATTGACGAGAGTGCGAACAGTTAGAAATTTTCCCATTTAGAGTTAGAAATTGTTGTAACTTTAAACAATGTTGAACTGTTGAAGGAAGCACAGATACACACACACACTTCGAACAAAAAAATTCTCCGAGGCAATTTACCGTACAGAGCGTAGATCAGAAAATCGAAGGTTGCATAAATATTTATTCGACTGGCTTAAGAAAAACTACGTCACTACTGCTTCTAAACGTTCCAAGCCACGAAATGAAACTGAACAACGGAACGTACAGTTTCACAACTTTCCACTCCCCCCCCGTTGGTAATCACTTTTAGTTCTTTCTATGTACTGACATCTTATTAAAAAACTCCGCGGCCGAACGTTCCGATTCACGGAATCAGAAACACCGTTTGTCTATAACCGCCGTGATTGTGTGAGCGTGGTTCCATTAAACTCCAAAGCGTCGCCACTCTTAAGCGTCACTTTTATCAATGTCGCTTATAAGTGTGGCTGGCCGTAAGTTTTTATTGCCTTCGTCAACTTAGACTTAGCGTGGTTGCGTTTCTACGTACGCCGGGCAAGTTTAGGGAAAGTTGCTCGAGCGTGCGATTAGCGAACGTACGCTCGCCTTGCTAATGGTAATTCGAAGGAAGCCTTTTTCTTTCTTTCTTTTTTTTTTTTTTTTTTTTTTTCATTCGCGGCGCCAACGGGACTTCGTGTCGATTGCAAACGATTTGGACGTAAATCTCGAAAAAATAGGCGAAGAAGAAAAAAGGTAGGGAATCGATTTCTGTTTGAATGGAAAAATGGTACTTCTGGAACTTCTAAAAATAACAACGAGAAAATTACGCGAAACAAATTCTCTCGCGAACATGTTGTTTTGCTTCAAATTAATTTACGTAATTTCGAATGTAGAACATCCTCGAGAATGATTAAATAGGAAAACGGCGCTTCTGAGTTTCAGCGCGTGCCATCTAAAATAATGATAAAAACGAAAAATTACGCGATTCAATTACGTTCACCCGCGAACATGTTATATTTCGCAAATTATTTTGCTACAAATTAATTCACAATTCAGTAATTTCAAATGTAGAAAAATCCCCAAAGAATGGTTAAACAAAAGGATTAAATTTCAAATGTACGAAATCCTCGAGAATGATCAAACAGATAGGAAAATGGCGCTTGTGAGCCATCTGAACATCCAACTAAAACACCAGAAATTACGTAAATTCAAAAAAAATGCCTTCCTCGAACGCTTCGTTTTCACAAATCATTTTACTTCAAATCAAATTACGTAATTCCAAACGTCGCGAAATCCTCGATTGTACGATTGAAATTGCAACATAAATCTCAGTCTCGCCTCGTCGTAAGTGTACGTCGACATCACTCTAATAATCTGGCAGAGAAATTGTCCCTGAAGGGATACTTAAAAACAATGGCCTTTCCGTGGCGATATCGACGAAGACGACGCGCTCGTCGTGGGCGTAACGAAACGAAAGCCGAACGTACTCGTTTCTCGAGGAACACGACGGCATGGATTTTCCATGCGGGAAAAGGCGCGTGTGTGGGTCGATCGAAACCGCGTTAATTCCACGATAAAATTACTCCGGCCGAGCCGTTTCATTATCTGCTGTTTAGCGCCTACTCCTCCGTGCACTAACAACCCTTGCGGGCGTCTATCGCGGTGACTGATTACAATCTTTATGGCGCGGGGCCTGTTGGACACTTCGTTAACCGATGTCGTGCAATTATACTCGACTACGATCGTAATCGATATTTTCGAGGTATTTTTTCATTTATCAGCGTTACTTCTGCTCGCCTTTTGTTCGTCGTTTTCAATGGAATTGCAGTGAAATTTCGCAGGCATTATTGCACAGAGCCGTCTTCTCTCGGGGGGTGAGATTAATTTTTTTTTTTTTACAGAGAAATGTGAATACTGATTATGTACAGCACAATCGCAAAATATATTGTGTGAAATTTAGGTTTCGTTAGGCCTCTCAGCGTTTTCTTTTGGAAGAAATAAATCTCTTTTCAGACGAGATAGATCCTCTCAGAAAATTATCTTGTAATTTCTAAAAATATCTAATTTTTCCACAGTTCCAGCGGTTGTTTGCACAAAGCTCTGAACTTTCAGGAAGCAATTCTCTCTTTGGAAGTAAATTCTTTTGCACGCTTCTCCCGAGGAATCAGCTTCGAACTGAGTATCGCGATTGAGCGTGTAATTTCTAAACGCCCTGTTTACTCGAAGCTCCGAACTCTCAAGAACAGATTCTCTTTTTCGAACGAAATAAATTTTTTTCCGCACTAAAATTTTTCCAAAAGTTAAAAAGAAAAATTTGAAATATAAATCTAAACAATGTAAAATGCATAAATTTTAAAATCTAAAAAAACCAAAATTAATAGCTTCGCGAATGAAATTTTCAAGTACAATTTTTTTCAACAGTCCCCCGACGGTTGAACCCGCGTTGTTTGCTCGAAACTCGTGAAAGTTTCACTCGAAACACGAAGGTGTTCGAACGATTGTTGGCAATTTTTCGAAAAATTGGCCGCCAGCTCTCAATACCCGGGGAATCGCACGTGTCGAATGCTAATGCGCGGTCGGCACCTGCACGGCTGGCAATGTAAGAGCCGAACGAAGGCGAAAGGCGGTTGTTCACGGCCTCTTTCTCGCGCGAGTACGATCGACAGGCGACAAAAGGGTTAGAGGGGGGCTGGGCGATGGTAAGAAGGACAAGAGGAAGGACGATGGTGCATGCGGGCGCTGATTAACGACTGAGGGCTGTTGCGGCCCGCTGCTGCAAACCGCACAGCCCTCTCGATGCGTGTGGTTGACAGAGTTAAAAATATCTTTGGAGCAGTTGAAACTCGATTCGTAATTCTTTGTAAATCTTTCGCGTCACTTGTGATTTTGTTACATTGTCTCAATTTTTGGTTGACGTCAGTCTGTACTCTTCGCCGATTGATTCTTTGTCGGTGAAATTATTGAGTCACATCAAACCAAATCAAACCAAATCACACGAAATCAAAATCTGCTAGTTTGAGCGATTATTCGATAAATAGAAGCTTGTGTTCCTTGTCGCGTTGCAGACTCTTGTTTCATCGAGTTCAAGTTTTATAATCGCGATAGTCACCATTGTAGTTGAATAATGGAGTTTTTGGAATTTTTAGAAGATGACATAGGAATTTATATAACTTATGATTGGTATAGTACTTCGATGCCTACATTGGTGATAACTTCAGCGTCAGTCTGTATTCTTCAGAAATATTCTCCGCGGATTGATTCTTTGTCGGCGAAATTATTGGATCACGTCAAACCAAATCAAACCAAAGCAAACCAAACCATATCACACGAAATCAAAATGTAAAATACATTGCGCGAATTTGATCGGTTCTTCGATATGTGGATAGAAGCTTGTGTTCTTTGTTGCATTGCAGACTCTTGTTTCACCGAGTTCAACTTTTATAATCGCGATGGTCACCATGGTAGTTGAATAATGGAGTTTCTGGAATTTTTAGAAGGTGACATAGGAATTTATATAACTTATGATTGGTGTAGTACTTTGATGCCTACATTGGTGATAACTTCAACGTCAGTCTGTATTCTTTGTCGGTGAAATTGTTGAGTCACATCAAACCAAATCAAACCAGACCAAACCATATCACACGAAATCAAAATGTGCTAGTTTGAGCGATTCTTCGATAAATAGATGCTTGTGTTCTTTGTTGCGTCGCAGACTCTTGTTTCACCGAGTTCAAGTTTTACAATCGTTAAATAATGAAGATGTTGAAATTTTGTAAAAGATGACACGGGAACAATTCACGTAACTTACGTATATTTGTGTATTACTTCGATCTCTACATTGAATGACAACTTCAACGTCGGCCTGTACTCTTCAGGAATATTCTTCGCTGATGAATTCTTCATCAACGAAATTATTAAACCAATGTATGTCGAAAATGATGAAGATTCGAGAAGATTCGATTGGCAAATGCTCTCCGGACAGAACGGAAAATAACCAGGGAATGCGACCCAAATTTGGCGGTTTGGCCCGCGAAATTGCAGGCGAAAGCACGGACAGAAGCCAGAGGCAGAGAGCCCTTCTCTCTCTCTCTCTCTCTCTCTCTCTATCTGAGCGAGTTGACCGCGGCATGGAAGTCTAACAGGCCAGCGCGCACGCCACGAAATTACAGTGGGAACACGGAACCGTCAGGCTGACCTCGCGGTCAGCGGCTTGAGCCTCCTGTATGTACAACGCTTCTCTCTCTCTCTCTCTCTCTCTCTCTCTCTCTCTCTTTCATTTCGTGGCTCATCGAAAACGACGGGTGACTGACAGCTGTCACACCGCCGACGCTTCTTTCGCGAAAGGAAAGGAAAGGAAAAGCGATGCAGTGTGTAGTGATCGAAAACGCGCGAGCAAAACCGCGGCAGCTGTTGCCTCCGGTTCGATCGTGTCGTCTCTGGTCGAAGAAGCTCGACAGGTGACACGCGCCGCTATAAATCGTGAATTAGAATGTCAGCTGGCTGAATGTTATCCGGTAAACGAGTCGGCTGTCGTGTAAAGACCGTGTCTTCGATGGACGGGGTGGCGCTGGAAAAGCTATTTCGCTCCCCTTGTTGGAAATCGAGATGTACTTGAAACGTCGAGCACTTTCAGTTTCCGGTAATCTCTACGACACCGAGCTAACTGTAACTGTAAACTGAACGACGTTCGCTCGATTCACGTCTGTCGGTAATTGTTTTTTGAACTGATTGGAAACTGGAAACTGGAAATTTCAGGGATTCTTAAATTCGAAACTCTAACATATGTAAAGTCAGTCTTTGCAATTGCGGTTTGTAACGAGAGTTTGTTTATTGTAGCGCTGAAGTAAATTGCTGACTACGTTGTCGATAATGTTAATGGCAGTTCCAACTCCTGCTGAATACGCCCAAAGTCATTTCTCGTAATGATAATTTGGAAGAGTTCTTTTCTTTCAACCTCTGTCTTTCGTTAAGAGAAATTCGAACCCCTCTAGAAAATATGCAAAATCAGCTATTTCAATTACAATTTATAAGAAGGGCAAAATATCAAGCTGGAGTGGATAGAATTGCTGTCTATATTATTAATAATGTTAACAGAAGTTCCAACCCCTCCAAGAAACGCTCAAAGTGATTTTTCGTAGCAATTTGAAAGAATTTGAAGAGTTCTTTTCTTCCAGCCTCTATCTCCATTGACGGATATTTCAAGAAAATACCCTCCAGAAAATACGAGAAATTTCTATAATTTACAGTAATTCTTATTTTAGCGTATCCAAATGTCAAACCGAAGTAAATTTCACTCAACGAGATTATTTCACGATCTACTATCATCTTGGTTAACCACTTGCGCTGACAGCTGATTGCGGACCATAACGAGTGACTAGATACCGTGTACAATAATTCGTCGCTTTCCTTTTGGAGCTCGTCTGTATGATATCACTGGATAGAAATTATTCAGTAGTAATAAATTTATTAATTGTTTCGCCTATTTTGGAACAAAAAAGAGCAAGAGGTCAGAGTCCAAGAAATTTCCCTCCAGCAACGAAACTGTCGTCAATTCCCTTTGGGAAAATACCTAAGTTACCCACTCTGTTTTGCAAAATGAAAATAAAATCCGCAGAGCGACCGCGTTACAAAATCCAACGAAACCTCGCTCCACTAGCAAAAATCCCCCAAAATACGAAAACCACCCCCTTCCAAGTAAAAAGAAAAGAAGGAGGAAACACGTTGTCCTGACCTCTCTTTCACAGTGGATCCATTAATAACGATGCGAGCGAGAAGCCACCCTCGCGACACAATGTCGGACTCGGAAAAACCTATAACTGGCTGCTGGGACCACAGCGAGCCACAGTTGAATCTGTCTTCGGGCAAAGGGGCGGTTGCGAGCGCACCCTCCTCCCCCGGTCGGATGGTTTTAATAGAATCGAAACAGGCTGTAAGGCGATCCCGAGCGATCTGTCTTCTCGATCCAGCCTCGCCCAATCGAGAGTCGCGACGTTCCTCTCTCCCTCTTTTCCCTGGCCGGCAAACACGAGCAACAACCCCTCGGCGTTAACGGACGATGCTGATGGATTCCCGCGGATCTTCTTGTGATCTGTAATGGCGAGAGCAAGAGAGAGAGAGAGAGAGAGAGACCGCTTTTCTTCTGAACGGTTTTACATGTGTCAGGGGGGGGGGATGGTCGCCGGACGAATTGTAAGAGGATTTCACCAGGGTTGGCTTTCCTCCGGGGTGAAAACGTATGTTCGACAGAGGGATGGAGGAGCTGGAATTTCGGGGAGATGTAGAATGAGATGGATGTAGGTTTTTTTGGGGGTGAGTATCTCTTTTTTGCTTTCCTCTTTCTTTCTTTTTTTTTTCTTTTGGTAGAAATGATAATTGGATAGAGGATTCATTGGTTTCGTAGAGACGCCGAGATTTGTAAATGTAAAGTATCTAGGGGATGGCTGGTGAGTTGCGTAACTGGTAGGAAAGCTCGTGGGAATGTTTTTGTCAGTGAAGCGCGAATATTTCTCTCGGTAGTTTCACGTAACGGTCGGTTTATTGAGCGCGGGACTTTATCTGTTGCGATTACTAAAAGTAACAGACTTTCAGAAGGGTTGTTGCGTGACTAACAAGAATCTCGTGAGAAAGAATATTTCTGAAAAATATACTGCAGAAGTTTATATGTAGATTTTTAGGCTTTTCTTTTCGGACATTGTGCATAAGATTTTATCAAGACAAGATTTACCTTTCTCGTAACATTTTACGAGTAACGAGAGTTGGTAATGTTTCACCTCTCTGTTTAACACCTCGTGTTATCTCGGATTAAATTCTATTCGTTTGTGCAACATTCTCTCAGTTTCGAGTCCATTTAAATGTAGAACCAGGCAAAACAAATGATAAGTTTATTGTTTCTTAATAATCTCTATCCAGACGAGTTCAAAAGAGAAAGAGAGCGACAATTTTATTGTGTATGGCTCGGTCACTCGTTATGGTCCGCGAACCAGTTGCCAGCGCAAGGAGTTAAGGGCTGTAAAATATCGAATGACAGATATTTCTGAATAATAAACGTTTCAAACGATGTAAGGATAATTTAAACAATTTTCAGTGATATATTTTAATATATATATATATATATATATATATATATATATATATCTCCGTACAAATTTCTCTCTCAAACTCTCGCTCCTTCTCGCGAATAAAAATCAGAGAGGCTCGAGGCGACTTTTGCAGGATCACGTCGCCTGAGAGATGTGTCAAAACGATCGAACGTTCGTCGGTGGAAAGCTCGACGAAAGTGAACAAAAGACACGGGACAGGAGGGGATGGGGATACTAATTAGGGAAAGAAACGCGTGCTCCTTAACGAGGTTGCCTCGAAGAAAAGAGCCCCGGCAGCTTTGGCGGTGGCAAATGCGTTTCGCCGCGTGCGCGTTTTCGCATCGCCTTTGCGTTTGAAGATCGTCGAACGCGCGACGAAAAACCCTGGAAAAACGAGGATTAAAAAAAAGAGAGAGAAAGAGAGAGAGAGGAGAGAAGAAAAAGGGAAAACGGACGGCTCAAAGGTGAAACGCGGAAATTTCCTGCGAAATTCTCTTTTTTTTTTATTCTTTTTTATTTTTTTCTTTCTTATCCCCGGTTGCAACCCACTTCCGACGGGCAGGAAAATTGAACCGACGATTTCCCTTTGCCGACTTTTTCTTTCGTTTTCCTTCTCCTTTGCCCGAATTCCTACGAAGGACTGATTAACAACGCGACTAATCTTTCCATCTTTGTCCGTTCTCGAGCGAATAAATTTGATTGAGGCTCAGTTCCAGAAAGTATCTGGAACTCTTCGAGAAAGAAATTCCATGGGCTCGTATTGTTTTTCAATCGGGCTAGATTGCACATTCGTTGAAAATATAAATCTCGCGTGCTTCTCTAGAAATTTTCAGCAACTGATCAACGCTCTGATTAATTCTTTTCTGTTTTCTTTTTTCTCCGCGTTCTCGAAATGGAATACGACAGGAACAAAACATCGATCGATCGATCACAGATCTTCTCGTAAATAGTGAAAGTTTCCAAATCTCTCTCTTAATTTCTCGATCATACTGGAGCTGGTATCTGGAACTTTTCGAGAAAGAAATTCCATAGGCTCGTATTGTTTTTCAATCGGGCTAGATTGCACATTCGTTGAAAATATAAATCCCGCGTGCTTCTCTCGAGATTTCTCGAGATCAGAGATAAAACATCCGCTCATTCAGGAATAAAACATCCGCTGATTCTCCGTAAATAGTTTCCAGATCTCTCTCTTAATTTCTCAAACGACGATCGATCGTACTAGAAGATCAGTCGTACAAAATGAAATGAAACTTTGAGGATAAAAATGGCAAAAAAAAAAAAAAAATTCGAAGACCTCGCGAGGAGAGTATTTAAGAGTATACCGTAGAAGCTTTGTTTCGTCTCGCGGCTGCTCTCGGCTCTCGCCTCGGTAAGAAGATGTTTCTCAGAGAGTTGTTCCTCGGAGAAGGGATCCTAGGAGGTAATTTACCATCCTTGACGATGTTTTCGCAAACAACTGACGCTAAAGTCCCGGCCGCTTCGCCTGGAATAATTCTAAACGCGGCGGCGAGGGTCGAAAACAGAGAGAGAGAGAGAGAAACAAAAAAAGAAAAAAACGAAAGGAATCCTGGAGGAAGCCGCGGGCTTTTATCCCGGTGAAACAACGTGGAAAAGTTTCTTGTAACTCTGGGAGAGGGGCGAGGATCCTTCAACCGCCGGCGCGTCGTCCACCCCTTGGTTAATTCTTCTTGTAAAATTAATTGTCAGCTGGAAATTGTCAAAGAGACGCCAAAGAGTTTCGAAAAAGAAGGAATACCTACTTTGGTTGCTTGCTTCGGAATTTTCATATGAAAAATATTACAGGTTTCTGTGTATTTTGTTTTCTTTTTTTTTTTCAATTTTTCGAAGGGAAGATTAGATACCTCGATCCCGAGTCGTCGATAAATTTAAAATAGTTGTTGAGAGTCGTTTTGTCGGATTTAAAACTGCGTCTCACCTTCGCCGGGGGAAATATTTAGAGAAACGATTTTTCTTCTCTCAATTTGATTCGTCTCGTTCTGATTGAATCTCGATCGATGGTAGTTTAAGTAGTTACGGTGTAAAAATATCTAAAATGCTCCGTATTCTCTGTTGTTAACTCGGATCATTCAAAATTCAAGGTTCCTGGGAATTTTTGTCTTCTCCTCGGAAATGCCTCGCTCACCCCGTACGTACAGAGACACCATCGTTCAAAATTCTGTAGAAATACTGTCTTCCTTTTGTCGCTAAAGACCGTCACATCTCAGAAACCAGTGGCACTCTTCTTTCGAAATAGTTGGCGAAAACCTACCCTCGCAACTGAAAAATTCCCGAAAACATCGTCCTGCGTCACCCCTGTGCTCGAAAACCAAAAGGCAACCAAAACTCTAAACCTAAAATAACGATAATAAATAACAATAACAAGAAGAAGAGGAAGAAGAAGAAGAAAAAGAAGAAGAAGACCAAGACCAAAGGAGAGGCCGATTTGCAAAGCTTGTTAACAAAGAGCTGAGAAGACGACAAAGACGGTGATCCACACACCCCACTCTCTCGAATCGCGCGCTCGCGCTCCATGTGAACGCTCCAAACTCACACACACAAACCCCGTACGTACACACACACAGAGAGAGACCATGGAACCACACGATCAGAGTCTCAAAAAGGGGAGACGTGCATGCGCGTGCACATATTGCACATACGACGCAGCATATGCGTCGGGGAGGCAAGAAGGGCGTTTCTGGAGGCGGTCGTCGCTCCCACTACGTGGTCTGCTTAAGGGGATGGAGGGGTGGAGGGGTGAGGGTGAGAGAGAGAGACAGGGAACCTGTGTATCCTGTGGAAGGACAGACACACAGTCCCTTCCACCGTGGAAACTGTCCTTATGCTCCTTTTTTGCACGCCGGTTCCAGAAGGATCACGCTGCACGAGATGCATCGCCATGAGGAGGGGCGGAGGGGGTGGAAGAATCGTGGCAGGGGCTGGTTTAATCCCACACGCTGGATCCTGCCGCTGCCAGGAATGCTGTCCCTTCCACGGCCGATTTCTCTAGGTGTCTGGCAACTTCCAGAGGCGAACATTTAAATTAGATTGACACGTTGATGAAAAATGTTGGGGGGGGGGGACACGTAGCGAGCGAATAAATTCGAACAAACAAAGCAATAATTCGGCTAGAATTTCCGTAAAAATCTCTGGTCGAATTTGTAATGTCATAACATGTACTGTCAAGTTGATTCGAAATCGAAGAATATCTTCAAGTATATTCAAGTGAAACAAAATTTAGGCGAAAACAAATGGCAAATTTATTACCTCTCGATCATTTTTATCCGGTGATATTACGTACCGACGAGTTTAAAGAGAAAGCGACGAATTATTTGTACATACGGTTTGGCGGTCGCTCGTTATGGTCCGCAATCAGTTTGGCCAACGAGTGAAGGGATGATCGAGCGTGTGTTTCTCGGGAGGGTAAATGTTTCAGTTGAAACGAGGCATTGGTTCCAAAAGAATTTGTCAAGCTCGGAGAGTTTGGTCAACTGAACGTGGTGTTCGTTGAATTGAAAAGTGTCGAGGATAGTTTCCCCTCGAGGATGAAGAAGAATTAAACAAAGAATCTGATTTTCTTCGCCTATCTGGATTTTGACAAATGACTTTCAAGTAGCGGTAATTTTAATTATTAGCAGTGTAATTATTAGCAGCAATCGTAACATTGTTAGATGACTCGGTCACTTTCCGATATCGAAACAATTCAGACATCTGCGTAAAAAAAAAAAAAAAAAACTGAAAAACATGAAGTGAAAACGTGAGAAAGAAATCTTTCAAAGAAAGGGCACGAACGCAGGATGATTTCAGAGTTGACTTGCGGAGTTTGACGAGGTGTCACTACTGTTTTCATAACGAAAGAATTCGCGGCTCGTGGTTCGTCTCCAGATCTCCCTGCGAGGCGAGTTGCCGCGAGTTTCCGCGCGTGTCGGGCGCGCGAGCCCCCGCAGAAGAAAAAAAAAGAAGAAAAAAAAGAAGGAGAAAAAGAAGCGGCTGGAGGAAAGGAAAAATAAAGGGTCGTCGGCAGAAAAGTAGTCCGGCCCGCGCGAAGAATTCCTCCGTGTTCGGGGAGACGGGGAATTCCTGAAATTCTTTCGGCGAGCGGCGGCCCCTCCACGCATGGCGCCACCAAAGCGAAATCGACACGGAGGAACCTCTCGAACCTTTCGACTATTCCGCCCCGAAATTTATCGTTCTTCCTCGCATTCTATTTCCTTTTTCTGACGCGCGGATAAGAAATTTCAGATTAAAATACATAATTCGATGATGTAATATATCGATGCAACGATATACGATATAAATCGTCGTAATGTTGGGACGAAACGAAACGATTCTTGACGATGAGAGGAGACAACGTAGGAGGAAACTTTAGATTAGCTTCGTGTGATTAAAATATATACATAATGAATCGATAGATAAAGATAATTTTGGAAGCGATTCTTCAAACTGTGTACAATGATCTCGCGTACCTTTACGCAAAAACGACGATACAGTGAGAGACCAAGTCGTCTCACTGCTGAAAAAATCCGAAATTTTCGAGTATGTTTCCTCGTTTTGTAACTCGTGTTTTCTGCTCTGTGTTTTCCGTCGAAATTACGGGCTGCAACAAAGTATAAACAACGCACCCTCTCAAAGCACGTTGCTCCGTCGTCTCTCATCCACTGCGGAGCAACTTGGCCGAAAAAGCGAAAAAACCAGAAAAGCCAAAGAACAACGACGTAAAAGGTAGATAGCAAATTACATAGAAATCCTTTGTTCGAGAGAGAGAGAGAGAGGGAGAAAGAGGGAAAGGAGGAGAGTTATTTTTCGGTGGACGAGGCCAGACGAGGCGAGGCAACGCGATGGCGGCGTGATGTTGTCGGAGGGTAAATATTAATTAGCGTGCCTCTGTGTTCATTTCGTTGTGCGCCGCGCTTTCGGCCTCCCCGTTTACACGCCGGCGTTCCTCGCAACGGCGTTAACCCGAATAAACACATTTTCGCCCGGCGCCAGTCACACCTTTCCGGGATTTTGGCTTTCCCGAATAATTAAACCCAGGCCGCCTGGAACCCGAGGCCGCTTCCGGCCGACGAATTTCCGCGCCGCCGCCAAACTTCCCCCGGTTCGTCGATCGGCAAGTTCGACCGTGTCCACGGTCTCCACGTTTCTGTCAGGTCCAATCGAATTTATCGCCATTCATCATTCCCGTACATCTGAAAACGTATCTTTTGCCATTGTTGTTCGCTCCGCGAAAAGAGGACTTTTTTTCTGTCCCAAAGTTGCAGTATTTGTTATTTCAGTGTTGGGTATATTTAAGTACAACCCCTGGCAAAACGAATAATAAATTTATTACTGATATCGAGTTCGAAAGAAAAAGAAAGCGAATTATTGTATACGGCCACTCGTTACGGTCCGCAATCAGTTGACAGCGCAGGTGGTTAATTGAGTTGCTGCCGGCAGTAAATTTTATCGATCGCGATTGAAATTTCTTTTTCAGAGACATTTGAGCGAAGCATTTTTCTCTTGAGACAGAGAGATTTATCTCAGCGTGTTTTGGGAAATTTAATAAACCTCGGTTACTGTTGCTCGACTAATTTCGATCCGCTGTAGTTGTTATTGTTATTGGCAGTAATTGCAATAGAAAAAAAAAGAAAATTGGATCAGACATAAGTGAGTTCTAATTCAACAGTTACATCTTCCGTTAGTCGTATATTATTTTTTTCATTTTAAAAGGTATGTAATAATGAATTAATTACAAAAAGGCGCGAACGTGTAGCGTGCAGGAAACATAACACAACAAGAAAGGAGAAATGTGACGTAGGATTATATATTGACTCATGTTTCGAATCATACTATACCTTAATTAGATTACTATGAAATGAAGCTTGAAGCTACTGTCATAGTTAAATTTTTAACACGTGCACTAACAATACAACGCAAGGTAACGAATAACTGAATAATATTGCTATTTTTACGTAGTGCAATTCAGTCTTTCTGAAAAAAAAAAGTACGTTGACGAAAAATTTCGCCCTTTCTTAGTGCAGATAAGTCGCGATTCAAAGGGTTAATGAAAAAAAACTATCGATCAGCGTACTTGGATGTTTCGCACAATTTCACATTTCTTTTCTCGCGATTTCGAATTCGAAACTCAGTGGGTGTAGGTTGGATGTTCGCGGCGTGTGTCGATCGCGGCAAGCGAGGCAAAAAGGCGAGGCCGGAAAGGTAGGGAAAAAATGCAGAGGCGAAGGAAGCGGTGAAAAGCAAAAGGGGGTTGACGAGCAGGAGGAGCAGCAGTTTTCTGTCGCTCACCATCGAAGCGTGATGCGGACAAGTCCGCGGCGCTTCGTCGCCGTTTGTCCCGGCTAAGCCGGCGCGACATCTCGAAAACCACGACACGTACTTTGGGCCTTTCCTCGTCCTCGCCACGCTCTGTATCCTTCTCGACGTGTCGCGTTACGCAATCCCAGGCCAGCCGTGTCTTAAGCCAATTTCACTGTGCTCACGCTGACCGATCGCGCGCCATCACCTACCCACCCTTTTATTTTTTCTTTTCTCCCTCTTTGTTCGCCAACAGTAGAATCAGATTTATAATTTTTCGTAGGGGATTTTCAAGCAATTTTAGAGATTGTTTCTTTTTCTCGAAATTTTGAAACTTCGTCAACAGCAGTGACTAATTTATAATTTTTTCGTAGGGGATTTTCAAGCAATTTTAAAGATTTTTTCTTCTTTTCGAAAGTTTGAAACTTCATCAACAGCTACGACTGGTTTATAATTTTTCTTAAAGAATTTTCAAGCAATTTTAGAGATTTTTCCTTTTTCTCGAAATTTTGAAACTTCGTCAACAGCAGTGACTAATTTATAATTTTTTCGTAGGGGATTTTCAAGCAATTTTAGAGATTTTTCCTTCTTCTCGAAATTTTGAAACTTCGTCAACAGCAGTGACTGATTTATAATTTTTTTGTAGAGAATTTTCAAGCAACTTTAAAGATTTTACCTTCTTTTCAAAATTTTGAAACTTCGTCAACAGCAGTGACTAATTTATAATTTTTTCGTAGAGAATTTTCAAGCAATTTTAGAGATTTCTCCTGTTCTCAAAATTTAGAAACTTCGTCAACAGCTACGACTGGTTTATAATTTTTTCGCAGAGAATTTTCAAGTAGTTTTGGAGATCTTGTCTCTTGCTTTTAAAATTTGGAAATTTCGTCAACAGCAGCGACTAGGTTATCATTTTTTGTAAAAAGAATTTTCAAGCAGTGTCAGTGATAAGTTTGCAGTTTTTCGTAGAAAATTTCGAAGTAGATTTTCAGAGATGTGTTTCTCTCCCTCCCCTTTTTTTTTGTCAACGGTAAAAACACCACAGTTTGCGATTTTTCATGGAAATTTTTATAAATTTAAAAGGGAGCAGTTTCAGACTTTCTTCTTCTTTTCTTTCCTCTTTTTTATTTTTTCTTTCGTTAATTAGCAAGTAACTATTAATTCGCAATTTTATTTACTCACAATAGCAGAACTTTTAGTTCGTAATTTCCCATAGGGATTTTTATATAAATTTAAAACTAATCTAATTTCAGAGATCTTTTTCGTCTCTCTTCTTTCATCGTTAAGGAGCAATTTATCAGTTGCATGAAGAAGTTGAACTTGAACAATTCTTTCTGAAATACTTCACGACTACAAGTTTCTACTTCTTCATTACGCAATAAACTTGTTTCTTACTTCCCTACACAATGAACTGCTCTTTGCACTTTTATTTCTTTGATGGGTGTTTCATGTTTTCTTTTGGTTCCAGCGTTCAAGCGGATAAACTTTTCTTCCTCTTGCTGCCAGTATAATGCTCGCAGCGAATTCTTCTATACGCCATCGACATACGTTGTCAATTTTCTTTATTTTGAGAAGAGGGTGATTTTGTGCAGGTTGTGGCTAAATTAGCAATTCCTTTTCTTTTTTTTTTAAAGAAAAAAGACAAAGATAACACAGTTGGAAAAATTGTTGTTATTTGGAAGGAAGCACTTGGCAAGCGAGACCTCAAGAACCGAGTCATCTGGCCCGAAAGTTTTAGTCCTTTTTGTAGCTCCGTGTTACTTCCGTGTGACCGATGGCTATACACCACGTCGAGAGAACGGCCCTTCATTTATCTTCGGCAATTATCATCGGCTACCGTCGGGGAAAAACAGCTTCTAGTCGATGCCAATCGTTTCGAACCGTGTCGTTGCCGCCAGTTGCTCGAAAACTTTACCCCGAGGACACTCGGGGCTCGTCCCTTTTTCTATTTCTCATCTTGTCGAGTTTCATTTCCAAGCCAAGTATATTCGTTTATGATAATTTTTGGTTCGCTTTAATTTTGCTATGTGCGGCATTCATTTTTATATTATCGTCATTTGTATTATATTATATTTATATTATATATAAATTTATGTTGCATTATATTTGTATTATATATAAATATATAAATTTATATTATATTATATTTATATTATATATAAATATATAAATTTATATTGTATTATATTTATATTATACATAAATATTTTGTGCTCTGTACTTTGAAGCATGCTTCTGATGTTAACAATTAGCTTTATAGAATCTTACTAAAATATCGTAAAGATAGAATTCTACAGTGATCACAGGATCATTTATAACTTCCCAGAAACGAAGATAGAGTTTGAAAATTATCACAAGAACGAATTTAACGGCGTATACCATTTTTCAAAGAAACCTTTTATTTAAACGATATGTTCAAAATATTTTTACAAGTATATTTTATATATATTATATTATTTTTTATTATATATGTATTACATATTATTTTATAAGTTTTTCCAAGTAAATGTCAATAAATTTTCTTGAATATTCATTTACGAAAACTGCTCGAACACAAATTACGGATAAAATGGAACCTTGGCTTTTGCATTACAAAAAAATTCATTATCTTCGAATCTAGATACTTTTCTCGTCTGTTCTAATTGCAAGCAAAGAAGACAAATGATCCGAACAATATAAAAATTTCCTTTTCGTTTAATGCTGAGATTAATCGAGACTCTTGAGTGAAAAGAAAGAAAGAAAAAAAAAAAAAAAAGAATTCCTCGTAGCTGCAGAATCTACGCGACACGTCTCAATTCCCTCGAATCACGCACCTAACGTGTCCGATCCCCGCTAATAAGAACGTTCGCGTCGAAACGTTGTTTACTCTCCTCCATCCGGCGCAAAAAGCAATCCGAATCATGTTCACGCTCTCCACGAAACGGAGACACGCGATGCGTTAGAGGGAGATGGCCACGGCATCATCATCATCGTGGCTTTCCGCCGCGTCATCGATGGGAGAAAAAACGTGAGCTCGTAGGCGCTAAACTCGTTCAGGGTGGTCCAGGATCGAGCCGTGGCCAGGAGCGTGGCATTAAAGGATAACCACGGGGTAATCCGCGACTTCCTGACCGCGAGCTCGTAGTTAGCCGCGGCAAGAAACGGCGACGAAAAAGTCCTCGGCGACATTAATGGCGGAAAACAAAGAGAACGCGTGGCCAGCGGCGCTATTTTTCCAGGACGCAACCTGTTGACGCGGTGAATCATGGTTGTTGCTACGGTGAGATAATTTTTCGATTCACTTTTATTTATTGCAGCGAAGAGAACATTTTCTACGTCTCTACGTTTGCGATTGCGCGAGTAAAATTGACGGAAGATAGGAGAGATTGATTTGGCATCGTGTGTTGTTTTAGGGAGGAATTATGTCAAGATTTTTGTGAACGTAACTTAGATACAAATCGGCTTTTTTTTTTTTAATGAAAATATTGTGATAAATACGCCACTTCGAACTTTTCCAGAGACAGTCTTACAGCGATTCTCTCCGGTTTTGTTCGCCTGTGACGCGGTAAATTATGGTCGTTGCTACGGTGAGATAATTTTTCGATTCACTTTTATTTATTGCAGCGAAGAGAACATTTTCTACGTCTCTACATTTGCGATTGTGTGGATAAAATTGGCGGATTGGAGGAATTTGGCGTCGTGTGGTATTTTAGAGCGGAACTGTGACAGGAGAATTTATGTCAAGATTTCTGTGCATTTCTGTGAACGTAGCCTAAATACAAATTGGCTTTGTTACGTAAATGTTACAATAAATATTCCACTTTGAAGGTTTGTTGTACCAGTAACAAACGTGTGCTGTATGCACTTTTGCATTCTCCGACCTCTACAAATGCATTGAGAATTCACAGTCTAATATCAGTGATGACATCTTGAGGTACACGATAATTAAGAAAATATTTAGATTCTCGTTCGTTGTGCAGCGTGAATATTCGAGGAATGAGATATGAGGCTGGTTAATAGAATCTCACTGTAATCTCACAGTTCAGACTGGCCTATTTTGTTCGACAGGTCAAAGGTCAATTAATTCATCCGGAGATTACTGAGATTCGTCAACTAAAAATTTCGATCGTCCTAGGTTGAAACATTAAAATTATACAAACTCGCTTTTTGTCGAAGAAAAAAGTCAGAAAAAAAAAAGAATTGCCAAATTGAATAATTCAGCCCCGCCGATACGATACGATTTAAGAAGGGTTGAAATTTCAAGCCGAAGGAAAGGGCAAAAAAAAAAAAAAGAAAGAAAGAAAGAAAAGAAAGAGTTGAAACGAATTATTCCGAGAACCGCCAAGCACAGAGGAGACGTCAGGATTATTTATTCAAACGTATGCCTGAATGGCAGTAGTGGAGGGGTGGTGGTGTATACATGTACATCCAATTCTCGAAGCGAATAAAAAAAGAAGCACGCGGGGGTGAATTACACGTGACGCGACCCCTCGCAGACAAAGTACGGTGGAAAGACGTCGTTTCTGTTCCGCAAATGGAAGGAAAAACCGCGTGAGCAGGGGTGGGTGAGTCACGCAACGCGAAACGTCTTGTATCTTTCCATTCGAGGCCAGAAGCGGCCGCGAGCGGGTAAAAATGACAAAGGAGAAAGTTCAATGGCTTAATAAGGCCTGACTCCTAAGTCCTTGCCCCCCGCCCCATTTTTTCCTTTTTCTTTCTCTCTTTCTACGGTGTATCGCGACTCGCTCGGAATTCGCGATCGCGGAATTGTCCTTTTTCTTTCTTTTTTTTTTTTTTTTTTTCAAACGAATCGATTGAAATAAAAGTCGATGAAAGAGCGGGATTCAAAACGCTTCGACTCGGAGTTAGACAGTGAAACAGTGACGAAATGAAATGTACTCTTCGACATTATACAAAAGTTTCGAAATTATTAAATTTCTTAATATTCGAATCGTTGTAAATTTCTTGTGTTCGTGTCATCATTGATAAATTTCTTAAAATTGGTTTCTTAAAACGGAACGTGAAGTTTCTCCATATCTGTGGAGTTTCATTTTCGAGATGTTGATTTCTTTTAATGTTTTGTGCACAAGAGTGTAAGCTGGAAGACTTTGTTTGAGACGTTGAACTTTGTAATGTTATTACTAGAGCAACAAGAATTCTTTTTACATCTTCTTCATCTTTTATGATCGATTCTATGCACGTAGAAGTTTTGCCGTTAAAGCAAAACATTCTTTTGCATTCTCCCATTGTATAACAGAAATTTTATCATTCTTTTTGTCAATTTTGTCATTCCAGATTCTGGATTTTCTATCCCGATAAGAGATATTTTGGAACTTTAGAATTATAACGTATCCAACTACGATTCTCACATACTTTCCAAATTGCAACAGCAAAGTCGCTCCAAGCAATGTTTCATCCAATCGTAGATAAGAGAAAGCAACATTCATTGTTACTTGCATTTGTTTTCGAAACCACATTTCAAATATTTGAAAGATCATCTTCCCTCTACATCGATCCTTCTCAACTCGTCGATATTTCTAATTCTCACGTCCAATTTTACTCCCATCGTCAGACCAATCCTCTCGTTATCACGACACTCGTTATCTCGAGCCTCTAAACAATCAAATCTTCGCGAGCCACTGACTCCTGCCGATTGAATTCGAGACGCGACGACACGTCATCGCGCGTTTCCGGCCCGATGACGATAAAAGCACCCACTTGTGCCGAAAATGGCCGCAGAAAACAGGCGTGGATCTCGACAGAGGCCTCTTCCTTTCGTTTCGATAAATATTAATAAATACAGGTTTTCGGCGGCCGCGAACCCGGGAACAACGTTGAGCAACGCTTGGCACAGAGGGTGGAGCCTCGCCGCGAATTTAAAATTCACGCAGACGGGGCTGAGTTACGTGGGGCCTCCAGGGCTTTTCCGCTGTAAGCGAACGAGACACGGGGACGAGAAAGCACAGGAGAGGCACAAAAAGCCTCCTCCGATCATTCCTCCCCCATTTGTGTTTAACTTTGAAGCTGCTCGTCGAAAGCGTCTCTTTTTCTCTCTCCGCGGTCTCTCGCTGGCTGGTTCGGTCCCCCCATTCGCCAAAATTCAGCGTTTCGATCTGACGCCGATTTTCCTCATCGAACGATACACCTGTCGTCGTCTTCTCTCTCTGTTCCATTGTGTTCTGTTCTAAGTTTCGTGTCGTTTCGTCAACGGTGTAGAAACTGTTCCTTCCGACCTTTTTATGTAACTGAATTCTTTCGAAAATTGTCTATGGAAAATACGCGAGGTTTGAGACTCTTCAGAGTTATCCTGTCGCTGTTTATTTTTAATATTTCATTGAAATTACATATTATTATATTTGTTCATCAATATTTGTTCTCTAGTCTTTGATATTGGAAATTTTACTTCTAGTCAAACAGGAATTTTTCTACTCACTTTATGTGAGAATTCCATTCATTTATTCAAAATTAAAACCGCTGCTTTATAAAGAGAGTCTTTTAATAAATTACTATTAAAATTTCTCTCTTTCTGCTTTCATCAATTTTAGGATATTGTTAATCGTTCAACGGAGAAGATGCATGTTGTTTTAAATACAAAGGTACACAGATTCGAAAATTCCTTAATTAAAATATTATACCACGCATGTCCCAGTAATATTACGCCATATATCCTAAAATTTAAAAAAAAAAACACCTAACGATTATTATTATTTTTATTGACTCTAGAACTGTCTCTAGATAGAACACCTAACAATTATTGTTATTTCTATGAACTCTAGAACTGTCTCTAGATAGAACTGTAGAATTTAAAAAAAACACTTAACAGTTATTATTACTTTTATTAACTCTAGAACTGTCTCTAGATAGAACTGTAGATTTTAGAAAAAAAAACACTTAACAATTATTATTACTTTTATTAACTCTAGAACTGTCTCTAGATAGAACTGTAGATTTTAGAAAAAAAAACACTTAACAATTATTATTACTTTTATTAACTCTAGAACTGTCTCTAGATAGAACTGTAGATTTTAGGAAAAAAAACACTTAACAATTATTATTATTTGTATTAACTCTAGAACTGTCAAAACGGTCGGAATGATCCATTTTCTCGGGATTTGAACAACTTTTGTAAAATCGTAAAAATTGCAAAGTTGTGAATTTCTTTTCACTCGTTCCTTGCGCTGTAATGCAGTTTTTACATTTCGGGCGTTAATTTTTACGCTTCGAACTTTGGTTCTCCAGCGTGAAACCCGACGAGCGGCGGTGGCAAATTTTCAAGTGTCCTCGATCGCGAGAGACAAAGTGGAATTGGCTCGCGAGCGTCACCGCGATTACTTTTTAGTCGGGTGGGGAGGCAGAGGGGGTGGAAAAGCCTGCGGAGGAAATTCAAAAAAACGCACACTCCGCGGCGGTGGCTCGGGCGCTTTTAATCTTCGATTATCGTTACCCCTCACTCCTCGCGAAAAAAAGCTGCGTCTGCGAGGCAACAAAGCCGCCGCGGATCCCTTTGAAACTTCAATCGAAAATCGCGCTGCTTTATCTCGTCGATTCGCGCGCGCCGAGGGACGCGCTTGCACCTTGGCGAGCACCACGCGATATATCCACGAGGGTTCGTTCGTTCGTTACGTTTATCGTCGGGGAAAATAGGGGTACTTGCGTTTGCTTCTCGAAAAAAGAAAAAAAAACAAAAAAAAAAAAAAAAATCTGACGCTTCGAGGGAGACGTTATCGTCGTTGGTACTTTCCTCTTTCAGATCTTTTCCCTTTCTTTCAATGCTGAAAATTTCGACTCGTCGCCGGTGTCTCTTGTTGTCCCTTGATTGAAAGTTTTAATCTCGAAATTCGGAGATTTCGTTCGCTTCGACTTTGGACCAATTTCGGGAGGAATAATTAGATCAAGTTCCGAGGCGGGAGTCCATCAATTTCTTCACCCCTTGCGCCGGCAACTGATTCGCGGACCATAACGAGAGACCGAATCGTATACAACAATTCGTCGTTTTTCTTTTTCTTTCGAACTCGTCGGCATGATTAAGAAATAATAAACTTATCGTTGGCTTTACCTTTAAATATACTCGAAACTGTTGAAAGAAAATGTGGCAAATGTTTGGGAGAAAAAATTCTCGACATTCCAACGCAAGAGGTTAAATCATCTTCTTTTTCATCCCTTGTTCTTAAAGTTTCCAAAATATTCCAGCAAGTTGAGAGAATTTAATTTTACAAGAGAATTCGGCAGATCTCTCTTCGTTACCCAGTTGAATATTTTTAAAAGCGCTTCTGAGGCAAACTACCCCCCCGATCATCGAGCCAACGTATCTCTGAAACGCAGCGACAACTTACAGATCTCTGCGCGATTTATTCGCATTTATTAAAAATCCCTTTTTCGTGGCAGTCCTCCGCGAAACGTGTCGCTACGATCATTTTTTTTTCTTTTTTTTTTCTTTTTTTTTTTTTTTTTTTGTTTTTTTCGGAAACGGCAGAAACGAAAAGAGGGAGGAAGCTTTTGCGGCGATTGAACTTCGAAATAACAATGAAAACTCGCGCGTTGAAAATGTAAGGCGCCTTGCGCTCTCCCATTTATTTCGTTTTAATTTAGTCGATATGCGCGATTCGCGGGGCGAGGAAGGTTCGGGAAGGGTTGCCCGAAAAAGAATATTATTCCCGGCCCGTTAAACGTTCCCAAATTCAGCCAGTTTTCACGGTGATTTCGATTCAACGTTGTGGGAGGGGGAGAAAAACTCCGGCCAGCTTTATGCATATCTGGAGCGCGAAAATTGCGTCGATGGTTTTCATTTAGATCGATTCTGCCAACTGGGTTTTCCACAGTCCGCCCGTGGAAATTCAATCGCGCCGCTATTGCTATTTGCCTGATAATTCGCTTTTTATCTACTGCCGGCTCTAAAAATAAAACTACCGAAAACTCGTTCATTCGTTCGACACTGTGTTTTGCCTCTTCTCTCTCTCTCTCTCTCTTTCTACTTTGCGAAAAATTCGAAACACGAATTAAAATAGAAATAAATTGAAAATGCACGAATTATCAGTTTTATGATACAACGACAAACGGTTTAGGTTAGGCAGTTATCTTCGAAACTAGAGCCACGATTCTCTCACGGTGTGTGATAATTGTAATTAAAATTAAAATTAAATTCACTTTGAAAAACTTCGTTGCAAAGTTACTGCCACTTCTAAGAAAATTTTTACTGTTCTCTTAGAGCATCACTTTGAAGAATTTCGTAGATATTTGCTTTTTTTGATGAATGACTCGACAGAAGCTAACCGTTGCGTGCATCGTGAATGAGTGGGCCTAATCGGCAAAAATTACCATTAATATACACGAATGATATGAACGCTACATAAATAAATAAATACATCAACGGTATCGTCCATCACGTACGTTATAAAAATTCACCATCAACAATGATTGAATCTAATCGGCGAAGAAATAATATTGTACAAATAAATACAACACAAAATGAATATAATAAATGAATAAATGTACCAATGAAGCACATCGTTCGCTGTACACCTCGCCAAAAATTCAACGAACCAACATAAAAATATCCGTATCAACCATCGTACGAACGAACGAATATAAAAATTGCGTCGCTGAATCCGTAGAAGCAAACCTAACCGGCGGAGATGGTGTCGAGCGAACGTACGAAAGCATCGACAGTGTCAAAAATTCGCGTCGTAAGAAATTAAAAGTTCACGTCAACCACTCGCGCTGGCGACTGATTGCGGACCGTAACGAGTGACCAGGCCATACATTTCTTTCTTGAACTCGTCGGTACGACATCGCTGGATAGAAATTATTGAGAGGCAACAAATTTATTATGTTTTAAATATACTTAGAACTGAGGAAATATTGCAATCTTGGGGACAAAAGATTCTCGACGTGCGTCACACGTCGTGCCAGCGCGAGAGGTTAACAAGAGTGTGCAAACGAAACGATCGGGCATGAGTCTCGCAGCGTATTGTTACTCCCATTCATATTTATCACCTGGAGAAAGACCCGCCGAGGGGCAAAAGGTTGGCCCGGCTAAATTGCCGGTCGGAGCCGATCGTTTCGAGAAGAAGAACGTCCAACCAGGGCCCCCCGAGCTACTAATTTTTCTTAACGAATCCCGCGTGGGCATCGTATAATTTTCCTCCTCCGGTTAGGGACCAGCCGTGGAAGGTTGTCGTGGCCTGTATAAAATCTCAGCCATTACCTGCCACTCGCGAAACAATCGAGGAAACCTGCGCCTTCCATTCATAACTCCAAGTTGTGTGGGAGCTTCTTGTGGCTTCGTGGCGCCTCTGACCACGAGAGGATGGCCATTAGTTTCGACTGGGAGATCGACTGCCAAACTTTTCGGACTTCGACTTGCCGCTGTTACCTTCGTGTCTTGTAGCTTTTCGCGAGCGTGTAGGAAATCGCCGTGAATCGTCACAGAAGTTCTACGCAAACCTGGCGGGATTATGGTTTTACCACGGAAATGGCGAAAAGTGAAATACATAAACGAAAACTTGTTTCACATTTGCACGAAAATACGAAGAAACATTTTCCCCAGACCAATATATTGTAATTTGTAGTTTAACGTGTAATGGCAAATTTTATTAAACTTTTTGCATAATGTTTGTCGTTCGCGATCTCACGTCCAGTCTGACTGCATAACGATTTTATTCCCTGGCAGGGCCAATGTCCAGGCTCGAACCTGAATAATTTCGTCTTAGATTCGTTATAAAAGTAAGTATACGGGTTGTTAATATTGTAATTATATCATTATATTAATATTAATGGTTTATAATATTATTATCATTATATCAATTATCGAATAACAGCTTGAAAATAACCACAGAATTTATATCAAATATAATTCTAATTTATATCGAATATAAACGTAATTTGGCACGATCGAAGAAATGAAAAATGAAAGTTACATTGGACGTTTCGTGCGTAACACAGCATACGCATACTTTCGTCTACTTTTGCACGCGAGCGCGTAAACATCCAGATCGATTTTGCAAATTTATCGCTTGCTACCTTCACGGATCGTTTCAACTATTCATTTTGCATCTCTCTTTGGATCCGCTCCGAACCTCATCGCGGGGAGGAGCAATCATCAACAGTCAAATTTCGCAACACCGGCGAGCCAATAAAGTTCCAACTTTTCACCTGGCGTGAACAATACGCGTATTCAGACGTGTCTGAAATACGTTCGTGAGCCATCCAACGTATCGTTCAAATATCAACCGGCCCATTAGTTTCGCAATTTGCGATCGCGCCACGTGTACGACGGCGTTAACCTGTCACCCTGTCCCGTCGCAGCATGTTGCTGACGCGACAGCCCGCGGTCCCCGAATCCACGACAAACAAAAGAGAAGAGGAAACAAGAACGAACTCGAATTCGAATTTTCGTGACGCGCCGGCTGACGGAAATTGGAGGCAATTTTCGGCAATTCCGGATAATTCATGGGGCGTAGGGTAGGATTTCTCCCCGCGAGAAAGAGAGAAAGAGAGATCGATCGCGAGCAAATAATACGAAAGGGCAACGTTAAACGAAGAGCTGAAGAGAAACGAACGACATATGGCTCGTGTGCGCCGATCGTCGAACGCGATAAAGGGCCCACGATATCTTTCTTTTTCTCTTTCCTTTCTCTCTCTCTCATTTTCTGGATGATTCTCTATCGTATTACGACCATAGACTATCTCTTACGGTGGCTTTATACGAGGTTCCGGGATTACGGTCCACCGCAGGGACCTCGAGGGATCATAGATCCCCGATACGATACATCAAGAGGGTATAACCGTTCCTGTTCCTTGCCTCTCCCCCCCCCTTCTCCTCCCCCTCCTCGATTTCCAACGTTTTATCCGGAGAAAAGAATCGACCTTTCTCTCACTCTCACTCTGTCCGCCCCTCGCTGCCCAATCGAAATCTAGTCCTCGAAATTTTATAGGATGTACGTGAAACGCGTGCTGCGCAGAGGGGTGTGACTCTGGCTTAGAAAGAAGCTTAGGGTTGTTTCGTTGCGGTCACCAGGAGATAGTCGATTTAATTTGGAAGTATTTTGTCTCGTCCTTAGAATGTTCAATGGATGATCTATGGGACGTCGTTGGACAATCGAGCTTTCGATGTTTGAGTTTAGTTGGAAATTTTTTTCTGCCACGTGTATAGAAAACTAATGTCTTTTCCGTAGGCATAGTTCAGTAATTTATGAACTTGAAACGTTGTACAGTTCTTCCGTGTTTGCTATTAGCGTAACTCGTACGTGCAAGTTTTTTTTTGTTTACTAAGATTCGCGGATTAAACACTCGAAGCCTATTAATTTCAATTCTAACTGCATTTTCGGAAATACACAAAAGTCTACAGTCTGCCATTAGAGGCATTAAAGTCAAAAAGATAGAGAAACTTTGATACAATGGAGCCATAGTTTCAATTTTTATATTTTACGAAGAATTATTTAAATCTTTAAATTAGTCTATAAAATATCTACAAAATATCTGAATAGCAAAAATTATAAATTGGCCATTTTGACCATTTTGCTAGTTCTAACGACGTCGGAGACATTAAAGTCAAAAAGATAGAGAAACTTTATGCTACAAAGCTTCCATCTATATACTTTACGAAAAATTATTTACATTTTTAAAAGTACACATTTATAGAATATCTGGCAAAAATTATAAACTGATCATTTTTATTGATAAAAATTCGAGAATCTCGATCTCCTAAACCTAAACTTCGTCGTCGTTGCAAGATCTTACAGATTTTCTACTTTTTTCATTTCTGATTACATCGAGCTTTCATTTACATACTTTACGAAAAATTATTTACATCTTTAAAAGTACACATTTATAATTTATAATTTATAGAATATCTGACAAAAATTACAAACTGATCATTTTGACCATTTTGGTTAATAAAAATTCGAGAATCTCGATCTTGAACCTAAACTTCGTCGTCGTGCCAAGATCTTACAAATTTTATAATTTTTTCATTTCTAATTAGATTATATCGAGCTTTCATTTATATACTTTACGAAAAATTATTTACATCTTTAAAAGTGCACATTTATAGAATATCTGATAAAAATTATAAACTGATCATTTTTATTGATAAAAATTCGAGAATCTCGATCTCCTAAACCTAAACTTCGTCGTCGTTGCAAGATCTTACAAATTTTCCAATTTGTTCAATTCCTAATTAGATTACATCGAGCGTCGACGTTCGAGGACTAGAAATTCTCTGTTCGAATCTGGTACGAGAGCCTGGTGAATGGGAATATCGAAGCGTGGGGAGCGTTGATTTATAAGAAGGCTCGATTAATACCAACCGGGGGCCGGGTTGATTAAAATATCAAGCGGGCGAGGTATCTCCGTGGGCCTGACTGGGGGCCTCTTAATCTTCGCGCAAATCTGCATTCTGGCAAGTCGCGCCGCGGACTCGCGCGCGTAACTCAGCTGTATGCAGATGCGACACGCAGCTGCGGACTCGTTAATTCACCTCCTCCTCTGGCTGCTGTTTCGCGCGTTCGCCGCTTTGCTTTACAAATGATGTTGAACGCCACTTTTCCTTTTTGCGGCCCGTCAGTCGTCGAACCGTTTGATTCATCGAGCGCGCTCGAGATTTCTTCGACACAGGTAACGCAAGACTTTTGTTCGTGCGCATCGTATTTGTTGTAACTTTCATTTAAAAATTAATCAACCTCGGATAGGAGTTTGTGATCTGAAAATTGGTAGGATCTCTTTCAATTATTGTAAACATTTTCCTCGTTACATTTGTATTTGAAGTTTCAAACTCGATATATATATATAATCTGTGAATCTGTAATGATAATGTCTAACAAAATATATCCACTTGCAATAAATAAATCTCTATGTATCCGTAATAACTGAATTTATAACAAATAACTGGATAGTAAAATGAATTTATAGTGAACAATCGAATAACAAAATGATTGAATTTGTCAGGCTTCAAAGAAACGTCTGAAAACTCCAGCTGTTTTAGTGAAATTCTAAACTAGTTGGTCGTCAATCAGAAAAAAAAAAAAACTGATTGAAATCTCGTGGAAATTATTTGCACAAAGTCCAGCCCTTTGGACTTTCTCGTGCAATTGTCCTCTGCAGAAATATATCTGTCAGAGAATTTTTTTTCTCACTACCGGTGACCCTAAACTCGAGCTACTGTTTGTCCATTTTCCCCCAGCCAGGGAAACTCGTTTTTGGAAGACACGTGTCAAATCTACAATAAGAGCGCACGCAGCCCAGAATAGAGGAGAGAGAGAGGCGCGTTGCGTGCGGACGTCTCAATCGACGAGCAACGTCCCTGTAAATTACCTGTCCAGGCACCTGTGTGCAGAGAGACGACGGATCGCGTCCGCGCGCCATAAAAGTGTCCGCGCCGCATATTATTCCCATGTTTGGCCAGCCGTGCCGGGAAACTCGCGGTTTTCTTTCCCGCCTGTTCCCGTTCCTTCGTTAGCCGCGACCTGGCTGCTTTTTTTTCTCTTTTTTATCCCCCCTCCTGTTCTTCCACATGTCGCTCGATACACGATACACTCTCAGAGTCTCGACGGCTTTGTCGCGACATTTGCTTCGGGTTTCGGGCTGTTTGGAAATTTGGAAGGGTGAGAGATCAGATAGATAGGTAGGATCGTTCGACAGATTCTTCGAGGATCGTTAGGGGATTGGACTTTGGATCGATCACACTTGCATTTTGGCAAACCGATCCATTCGATCCAGCGTGAATCGCGGATGGGAAATGGAAAATGACCGCAGGTCGTTCAGAAATTTACTGATTCACTCTATCTGCCTGCAAGCATTTGTTTAGTGGAAAACTGGACTTGAGCTGATTGACAAGCGATTTGTGGAAAATTGCCCAGCTTACGTCAGTCGTTTTCAACGAGATAAATTATAGATGGTCGAACATCTCTCAAAGATCTTCGACGTCTTTCAGAGCCAGAAAATCGCGACGGAATCGGAAACCTCTGACCCGGCGGAACCCGTTTCCAGCTCGAAGCCCCTTGGAGGGTTCGACGTCTTCATTAACAAAATCCGTAACGAGGCAGCTCATCGGTGGCGATCGAGGCTCGACTGCGCGATCCCAATTAAACCACCGACCTCCTCCCCCTTCTCGCCCACCCCTCAGAAAACCGTGTAATCGTTAACTTGGTAAATCTTACCGGGGTCCGAAATTGCGCAACAACGAAAATGAAGAGAGAGAAAACCGGTAGAAAGATCGGTTTCCCACGAAAGAGGGTGCCATTTTGCAATAGTCTACTCTCGAAGATTTGATGATCGATAATTGAAATTTTCAACTAAAATTGATTCTGGTTTTGACTGGGTAATTTTCTACTTTTATGCTTGTAAAATGTTTATGCTGATGTTTATGTAATTTATCGAAGTGGTTGTGATAATGTTACATAATAATTTACAGTGTATTTATATATAATGTTATACATAATAATATACTTGTATTGTATTATATATTATTATGCAATAATAAGCAATGTTATGTAATTCAGAATTAACGTTGTTAATTCTGAATTTGTGAGTTGAGAGAAACAGTGAACTCGAGGTCATGAGAGTTTTCAAAAAATCTAGACTGCTTTAGGTTAGGTTTCAGTTAGGTTTAGATTATCATAAAAAAAAAAAAAAGAAAAAAATAAATCAAATATTCAAACTGCACCAAGGTTCTACTCAATCATTATCCTCGATTAAAAATCTGTAGTCTGTTAATTTCTATCTCTACAAAGATCTAAACATTTAAATAATTGATCCATCTCCTCTAACAACAAGTATTCAAAATGTTCTCGCTCTCTCGGTTTCATTAATACTAGAACTAACAAACTTCGGTCAGAACGACGAATTTGTAATTTCTCCGGACACGAATTCCGCAGACTCACAACCAATTGTGATTTTTGGTGACTTGGGTGGTTATAAACTTTGCACTCTAATTCCTTCGATGTTCAATCTTTACGGTTTCTGGTGTTAACCCTCTTGCCCTGGTAGCTGGTTGACGGACCATAACGAGTGACCAAAACCGTCTACAACGATTCGTCTTCCTTTTCGAATTCATTGGTACGTCACTGGATAGAAATTACCAGAAGTAACAAATCTATCACTTACAATTGCCTGTATTCCAATGCACTTGAGACCGAGGAGCTTCTTTTCGAATTCATTGGCACATCACTGCGTAGAAGTTACTGAGAAGTAATAGATTTATTATTCGTTCCGAGTTGTATTTCGTTATATAATACTAAACAACTGGGAAAATGTTGCAATTTTCGGCCAAATGTTCTCGAAACGTGCGTCATTTCCAGAGCAAGAGGTTAAAACGCGATCGGGAGAGAGGTTAAAACGAAGCGATCGGTGGTTCCCACGAGGGGGGCGCCACCCACGGCGGCGGGGTGCACGTTCAGGTAGGCACGTAACTGAAAAGCACGCCTCGCGCCTGCCTCTCCCCGGAGTCGTGGCTAACGAGTCGTTATGGAAATACGTCGGGGCATAATGAGCCGGTGTAATGGGGATGATGGCCACCTACCGGTCAGAAAATTCCGAGCGGAAAGGAGAACGAGCCCCTATCTCGGCGGCGAGGCTCGCAACAACGTTCCCCACCGATATACGTCTCAACGCGCTGTATCGGTATTTAGACGGCCGACACGCTAAATGCCACGCCGCTCGACCAAGGCAACTATTAGGCTAGTCCGCTTACCAGTATTAACGTTGAGCTCTGAGGCTGGACCGCGATACCCGCGGCCGAACGAATGGCCAAGCGTTTACTTACCCAGCGATGAGTCACGCTGCATGTAACCATACTTTCTAACTGTTTCGAGAGAACCTCTGGAGAACCGGCGATTTCTTCTTTTTCAAATATCTTTCCTCTCTCCGATGGAGAATTCTAATTCGACGCGCGTGCAACTCGTCGACGACTTTTCACCGAGATTTCGTTCTACGTTTTGCAATTTCCTTTCAAATCTCCGGCAGTATCGAGCTCGACGACTTGAACTTGCGTACGATCACTTGAATTCGATGACGACCGCGAAGGTCACAACCCGCGGATTTCACCTTCGCTTTGAGCGACACCGGCACAATGGGGACTGAGGCATTAATGTTAATGGCTCCGGTGCCTCAATCGGCAGCTCGGTTGCCAATAAAGGCGGTCCACACAGCGTTGAAACGACGCCGAGCATACTGATTGAACGTATCAACCTCGCTGTTTAATATCCAGCGATAAATCTACGCTCGAGCAAACTGAAATCTCCGCGTGGGAAACGCGCTGCACCGCGAATCGTTTAGATCTCAGCTCGGCAACTCTGTGATCCGAAGGAGGTGTCGGCGAGATTGTAACGACAGCGACAATTCGCTTCGAACTTTTTTTCTGATTTTTTTTTTTTTTTTTTTGTTCTTTGATTGTTTCTTTCAGTGTTTGGTCGTTGACAGATCATAGATCGTTAAAAGATCGGTGTGATCGGTGTGCTTTACTTGCATTGCTTTGTTAAGAAATGTAATTAAAATTATAAAATATCGCAATTACGTTCACCTATTTTTTTTTTTTTTACTATCAGTTCCATAACTGGGGAAGTTCTTGGCAGAGATTGACCCAGTTAGAATCAGCTTTGCTGTTGTTAATTGATCTTTACCAAGTATCAGTGTGTCTATAGTTAGGGAAAATATTTCTCTTTTACCGCCGTCGATCGATCTTCACTGAATATCAGTTCTGTAATCACGAAAAACAGTCTTTGGTTGTATAATAATCACGGAAACCAAGACCGTGTCTGACCAGATCTTTGCTAATCTGTTAAATCTTGACCAATTATCAGTTCTACAATTGGTAGAGATCTTTGGTTAGGGAGAACACGATTCAACAGATATTGTTTTTATTTTATTGATTCTCGAGAATGCAGAAACATTCGTGACTCGTAATGTTAGCCGAATACGACAGAGAAAATCGCGAGAATCGAGCGTGAAAGCAAAAATTGTAGTTGGAGAGAGATTCCGGCTAGAGCTCGAGATTCTGGCAATCCTGTCGCGGGATTGCGAGGCGGGTTGGTCGTCTTTCCAGGAAGATGGAAACGGGATCCGGGCGAGCGCCGCAAGGGGACCGCGAGGCGCGTCGATTTAATCGGTAGCCGGGAAAGGGGTCGCATAAATAAGATCTATCTCGCGTGGAACACGGGAATCCTTTACCCGCGTAGATAAAAGCCCGGGACACCCCGTAGATAAGGCGCCGCCTTTCATCGCGCCGACTCTCGATAAACTGTCGTCCTCCGTGTGTTCCATCGCGTTCCTGAAATCCCACCGGGTACACACTAGCTACCGCTCCACTCTCTCTCTCTCTCTTTGTCTTTCTTTTCAACCCTTTCCGCTCTCTCTCTCTCTCTCCTCAGAGCGAGCGTTTCTCGCCTCGACTGTTACCTGCAGATCTAATCTCGATACTTTGCTCGCCGAGTGCCGAGCGTGATATTGAATTTTAATGCGAGCTACTTTGTGCCTCGGTCGGCTTCGATTAACTCTTTGAACCCGCGAAAGGGGGGGGGTGGCTTCGACCTTCGCGCTTCTTCTTGCCCGTTACGAAATGAAGGAAAAGCAGAACGCGTGCTGACGAAGAATTCAAACGAAGAAATTCAAACGAACAGCTAGAATCTTCTGATATATGATTCAGATGATAATTGAAAGAAAGAAATTTGTACAATTGTCTGATGAGAATCATTCTAGATAGAAAGCAATAGTAATTTTGGAGAGAAAGTGTTCGCATCTAGCGAAAGATGAAAATTCAATAACTGTCGTATCGACGAATTTCACTACATCGAGGAGCAAGGAGTTGATCCCGGCTAATTATAAATTCTTAATCAAGCATTATGATTCCAACTTTGAGAATTGTTGAGACACAGAGAGAGAGAGAGAGAGAGAGAGAGAGAGAGAGACAAAAAGATTGAAGCGAACGAAGTGTCGTATTAGTGATAGCTGTTAATGAATCTGATCTAAAAAAAAAAAAAAGAAAAAAAAATTGCAAATGAAACCTCTTATTAACACGTCGATCTGAAAGGAAAAGAAGAAGAAGAAGAAGAAAAGAAAATTGCAAACGAAGTGTGTCGTATCAGTGCCAGCTGTTAAAAATCACGGCTGATGGATTGAATCGACGTCCAACAACTCTCGACATCGTAATTATTTAAGGAACAAGCCTAATTTCACGCCAGCGAAGAGATTCCCGAAGAGAATACCGCGAAACACCGTTGAATAGTGAATTGACGAACCAATGTCAATCATTCGACGAAGAAAGGGAGTTTCCCTAGCCTGTACTTACCAAGGAACTATGTTTTCCAATCGACACCTCGATTAAACGCGAACGTTGCAAGTTGTATGTATATGTGTGTATGTGTGAAAAAAACTCGGTTGAAATGAATCACGTCAACATGATATCGGGGGAAAATGCGGCTCGGAACACCTGTTCCCGCGAATAAGTATTATAAAGCTGTTCCACGCGAACTTCGGAAAATCCACGCGTTTTCTCACTTGGACGAGAGCTCACACGTCGCTCGACAAAGACAGAGAGAGAGAGAGAGAGAGAGAGAGAGAGAGAGAGTGTGTGTGTGTGTGTGTGTGTCTATAACACGTGAATAAATTCTTTCACTGGCTGACTTCTGCCGGCAGTTACCAGCGAATTATTATTTCATCGTTCTTAGCACCCGTTCTTGACAGCTGTCGTATTATCGCGTCTTCTGCGCCGCTATAGCCGGTCGCATTAATAATAGAGGAAAAGCAGGGCGGGGAGGGGTGGAAAAAAAACGCGCCAGCGACCTCTTCCTCGACCGAGCCGCGATGCCAATCTCGCAAACCCGATAACGCCGTTTCTTCGTGAATTTTTTAAGATCGTGTGTGGGCGAGAGAAACGCCTTCTTTCTTTGACTCCGGAGATGGAGGGATCGAGGATAATAAACTAGATCGTTTACAGCAGAAACGATTGCTCTATCCGACGTATTTTCAACTGGCTCGAGGTTGATTATTGTTTGGGCGTGAGTTGATCGAGAAAATATCGCAAAGTTATTATTATTCGAATTTTTCGACGGATACGTTATGTACGTACGTGTGGTCGCGAGTGTATATACTCTCGGAAGAAAATAAATTTCTGTTACAGTCAGCGTTACTATGTCCCAGGGGGAATTGAAGTGAAACGAGGTTCGATGTTTAGAGAGACTTGGAAATGATGAACTTGGGAGCCAAATTTGTGAAATAAAGTGAAATAACGTTCGTTGTTTAGAGAGACTTCGAAATTTCTCTTTGGTGAAAATAGAACGTTATTAAAACGATATTGTCGCTTATATATGGAAGTGTAATATAGTTCTCTGTTGAAGCGAGCTTCAAATTGATCGAGTTTCGAGCTGTCTTCTATTATAAAATATTAATATACTGTATTAAACATACAATTGCATTAGACATGTATAATATCATGTACAACAATCTACAAATAATAACTTAATATTGTAATGTACAATATTATCGTTAAAAAAATATAATCTTGTAGCAAAAAGAAAATATATATATATATATAAAATATAAAAAATATTATATATATTTTATATTATGTTAAGAATACAGTATAATGTGAAATATATAGAATATACAATAAAATAATATTTAACAAATAGTATATGTACATGATTCAAAGTTCCAAGATTCGAGCCGCGATAATGTTTTCCAAGAACCACTTTCTCACCTGCGCCGTACTTCACCGTTTTCCTGTTTTTTCACATCGGTTTCGCAACGGCAAAAGCCTTCGAACGAGCTCAGCGAAATGGCGGTGTCGGCCGGTTCGTCATCCGAACGGGTTGACGTCAGCCATGATCATGAAAATTTACAATTGACGGTGGAACGCGCGCCATGATGGTGAATTATGAGAACGCGAAACTGGCCACCGTCTGCGGTCGCGTTGTCGCGTTCACGGCGACGATGCGTTTTTTTTTTTTTTCCTTTGATGGAAAAAAATGAAACAACAACAAAAAAAAAAAAAAGAAAAGAGAGAGAGAGAAAAAAGGAAACGCACGGGCGTGTTTCGCGTGGCGGGTAAATAAACGGGCGCGTATCGGTCGCTCATGTAAATCACGACCCGGGGAAATAAATTGTTCATGTGGACGGTCCGCATTGAACCGAGGATCGAAAACAGCGCTTTCCCTCGCTGCGTCCGCCATTAAACGTTGTTATTTCGGTTCGTCGCGTTCCCAAGCACCGTTCGACGAAATGAAAAATTCATGCCGCCATATTGTATATTCCTTGCATTATCGGTTGTTGATCGCTCGATTTCCCGATCGGGTGTTTCCTTTCAGCTGCATCAGTCTGTTGTTCTAACTATTGTCTTAACTGTTCAAAGAGAAAGATCAATCGAGAATCAACTTTGGAAAATCTTGAAAAATCACTTCGCGCGTGTCATTCACCTGAACCGGAATCTAAAACAGTCTAAAACTTTAACAGTCCAAAAGACCCTGACCACACGTTCAAATTTCTGCGTTAGATCGGTCTGTCGAAGATCATCGATCTACCGTTCCGACTGTTGAAAATTCAGAAAGATCAATCTGCTGTCGTTCGCAAATTCAGATTATTCGATTTTCTTCTCAAGAAAGAACCAACCTTGAAGAGAACCTTGAAAAATCACTCCAAAGCGCGTCGAAAGCTTGCATCCACCTAAACCGGAACCTAAAGTAGTCCAAAACTTCAACAGTCCAAAAGACTCCTGACCCCACGTTCAAATTTCTGCGGTAGATCAGTCTGTCGAAGATCATCGTTCCAACTGTTGAAAATTCCAAGAGGTCAATCTGCTGTCGTTCGCAAATTCAGATTATTCGATTTTCTTCTCAAGAAAGAACCAACCTTGAAAAATCACTCCAAAGCGCGTCGAAAGCTTGCATCCACCTAAACCGGAACCTAAAGTAGTCGAAAACTTCAACAGTCCAAAAGACCCCTGACCCCACGTTCAAATTTCTGCGGTAGATCAGTCTGTCGAAGATCATCGTTCCAACTGTTGAAAATTCCAAGAGGTCAATCTGCTGTCGTTCGCAAATTCAGATTATTCGATTTTCTTCTCAAGGAGGAATCAACTTTGAAAAATCACATCACCTAGATCCATAAACTAATCCAAAACTGAGAAGAAAAAAGAAGAGAGTGAACAGGAAGGACAGGGAGAAAAAACCGAAGAAAGAAAAAAAAGAGAGTGAGAGAGAGTAGAGACCCATATTCAAATTCTTCGAAGCTCTCTCCGTCGTAGGACGTTCCTCCAAGATCCTGGAACCCCCAACGCGAGCCTCTATCAACCTCTCCCCTATCCCCCTTTCTCACGGAGGGGGTCCTCCGGGTTTGTATACCTGGCCGCGACTAGTTAAGGTGCCCTGCCGCAGCTGAAACTTTCAACAGTTAAAACAAAGCCCTGGAGGCGCTGCGGCGGCGGCGCGGTTCGACTTGGCGAGGGATCGAGGATGAGGAGGAGGAGGTGAGCTCATCTAAATCACAAATCTCAGCCTCCATCAGCACACCTCCAGCGATAGAGTCCACGGTTAATAACCGTTGCTGGCGCGTCGGTGTTAGCTCTCTCTCTCTCTCTCTCTCTTTCTCCGTGAGAGTGGCGAAGCCTCTCTCGGTGAGTAAAACGAACCCAAGGAGTGAACACGAACCATGGACACCGATGGTGTGGCGACGAAGGGTGTGTGGGTGCGGTTGGACCCCCCGCGACATGGCGCCACGGTGCTCCGCCTCTCCTCTGCCCCCTTCTGCCCCCTTCTGCCAGCCGTGGAACGACGTCGTGCGACCACCAAAGGATATACACCTCGACACCGCTGTTCCATCCGCCGCGTTCGATAGGAATTTGACGGAAGTGCACCCATCGCCTCTCCCGTGAAAGTCCGTTCGCTGCGTGTGCGCATGTTTTTTGGAGAGAGAGATGTCGTTTTGAGATGAAAGGAAGTGGTTTTGGGAGAGATTCGGGTTTTGACACTTGTAGTAGATTGAACGATACGCGTATATAAAATAAATTATCGTCTTTAATTATTAGATTTTAGGACTAATGTGGGTTGATACTTTTTTTTCATCTAGAATTTAATATTCTTTCAATTTATGATGAAAAAGATATATAGTTTACACTGTATTAGATTTTAGGACCAAATATAATTTATATTATATTTATAATTAATATTATATTAGATTTTAGGATAAATGTGGATTGACACTTTTTTATCTAGAATTTAATATCCTTTCAATTTATAATGAAAAAGATATATAATTTATATTATATTAGATTTTAGGACCAATGTGGGTTGACACTTTTTTTTATCTAGAATCTAATATTCTTTCAATCTATAATGAAAAAGATATATAGTTTAATTTAAAAAAAAAAAAAAGGAGATGACTGAAAATCTCGAAATTCCTCAACACAAGAAATTGACACGTCGTATGTCGTCTTCTTAAAAACCATACAACTGTTTCGTCAAACAATTTTTCGAAAATTCAAGTTTTTATTACCGCACGATTTTACAAAATTGCAACAGTTTCGATATACATATGTAGACGTCCGTGTGTCAGCAACAAACACTCTGTGAACTCCTTAGCCTCTAACTCTTCGAACGAAAAGGCGTCTACTTTCTCGTCCTCGAAGGATCCTCACAATTAAAACATTCGTGGAACAATGAAATTCAAGCGAAAAAAGAGGGAAATCGTCACATCGATCGCTCGATTAATCCTCCGCGAATTATGATTAACCGAACGACGACGACGACGCTGGCTGGCAGCCATCGTTGGATCCACGCAGCTGCGGCACCGCTGCTCGTTCCACATGCGCTTGCAAATTCGTTGCGGGTACTTATGGCTACATTATGCCGGTGGATCGGCCGGGCAACAGGAATTACCGCGGCCGTTATCGAGCTGAGCGCTGATCCGACGGAAGTTGCCTTATCATCATGCATAATTGCGAAAGAAGAGAGAGAGAGAGAGAGAGAGAGAGAGAGAGAGAGGCGGCGTGCTGTGCAAACAGGCAAGCTTTCGCTTCCCTATGAAGGTATTCGTAGGCGAAAACCGGGAGGATAGGTTATTGGTCGTGAAAACGTGAGCAGCTCTCGGATTCTTCGTTACCGTTCGCTGAGGATTATCCTCCCGTACAGTTTCCTTTGATGATTACAGCCGGTGGTACCTAGGAGTTGGGCACCTGAGATTATTGGATAGTCGAAGTGGAGTAGAAATAGAATCAGAGAATGGTTGTGACTTCTCGATGATCCGGGGGAAATCCGGATGGTGGGATGGCTGGAGAAATGATCTTCTGGCACGAAAATATAGAATCGACGGAGGAGTAACTGTAAACCATGTATAATACGCACACGCGCGACAATTATTGTCCTGGTATTAAACATATTCTGGTACAGTGACGGCGTACCTTTTTGAGAAGTAGGTCAAATTTTGTTCATTATTTTTTTTTTTTTTTTAGTACTAGCTCGTGGGTCGCTAAGTCAGTGGCGTCACTTGCAATGGGGGAGGGGAGGATGGTTGAAAACTACTTCTTTTTTGGTTCTCACTTTTATATTACTCTATAAAAAGTTACCTACGTTTCCTTTTACTTTTGCAAGTAAAGAGCAAGAAATAAACGTCGACGTCAAAAAATTGATATGAAAGAGGTGACATCATGCACCTTCAGTCACCTCTGCACTATACATTAAATATATATACTTTGTTTCTTAATATTTTATTATTGTCTGTTCTCTCTTTTATTATCTAAAACACTGGCCAAGTTATCCATTCTGAGAATGGGATCTAGTGTGTTTTTTGATGTTTATTGCATCTGTTTAATCGTAAGCGCTATGTAAAATTTTTTGGACACAGCTAACTCATATAACGTTTAAAACTTAAAATACCTATATATATACATAACCAAGTCGTAAATCCTCCATAAAACACAATTGTGCATTTATTTTTCACTTTCAAGCTCTAACCGAGCACTTGTAATTTTCTTCACATTTTTTGAAAACAGGGGTTCGAGAAATAATTAAAATCTTCATTATCAACGCGTGAGTCAATGTCTGACCCGCGGGTCGTAGGTTCGCCATCATTGTTCTAATATATGCGTACGTGGATCTCGTTAAAAAGTAAAGTGTAGCAAAACAGTCGAAAGACGTTGTAACTTAGAGATGTAAGAGGAAAGTGATCGTAAGCTACAAAACCTTCGTCTTGTAAAATAAAAACCTAATACCAAATTGACAACAAAGATTCAATTGAAAAGCGATAAAATTACGAAACTAATCTGCAGATTCGTGCGTTTGGTAACTGAGCCTGAGTTAGCAAGTTACAACTTGTGCGATTCGTCTGAGAAAGATCAGGCCGTCTGAAGGATAGTTCCGGTATCTCCAAAATTCGTTTCCACGCGAAGGGAAACTCGTTTCGAGTAGAGAAAAGGAGCCCGGACAATCCTGTCCGCTTGAACCTTCTCTCCCCTCTCTCCTGGGCGAAAAGACGCAATTATCCCCGAGCTATCCAGCGATAGGCCCGTGAATCAAGCGAACAACGCCGGCGAACAAGGTAGCCGCGCGCCTCTCTGGAACCGTCTGGTGCGTGAAAAACGCGGCTAATCCGTGCTTTGCCAGGCTCTGAGACGCGTGAAATCTCCGCTCCATTAATACGATCTTCGTGGACCGAGGTCATCCATCACCTCGTGAGGCCTGGCGCCCGTTCGAAGCAGCCTCTGGACAAAGAAGACCGGAGGAATCACGGCGAACGAGAAGGAGAAGAACACACGGTCGAAGGAAGAGTAAGAAAGAAAGAGAGAGAGAGAGAGTGAGAGAGTGAGAGGATGATGATGGATGAAAAAAGGAGCAAGAGGAGACGACATCTTTGTTTGGCGAAGCTCGGGGTGGCCCGGGGTGCTCGAGGGGCCGACCCCGTAGATGAGGGGTTTTGGAGGTTAAACAAACATGTGATTACCGACTGCCTACAGCTGGCTACATTATATCTGCCTACCAAGGTAACCGTCCATCCTCTCCCCGATCTGCTGGTTCAGCAGACAGTGGCGCGACGGAAAGAGAGAGAGAGAGAGAGAGAATCGGACCAGTGAACCGTGGCCCGCAGGCTCGGCTACGTGGCACGCCATCATCACGAGATGCGCAGGAGGACAGGGTTTCCGGATGAACACATTGGGACACCTTCGACCCGGTGATCGTTTGTTCGCTGAAAATCGGCAGACGCGATGCTGCTGTTGATCAAATCAAAAGAAGCTTGGAGGGGGGGGGGTTGTTAGATCGTTGACAAGGAGTGAGAAATTATTTGTGGTTGGCAGTTGAAAGTGAAGAATGAAGAGATCGATGAAAGATTTCTCTTTGTCGGTAATTAAATTTGCAATTAAATGAATATTTTACGTGTGATTGTAGGTTGGAGACTCCTGAATTGAGCTTGAGCGTCGGATGATAATTGAGAGACGAAGAATTACATAATTAATGTTGATGGATAGGGTAAACTCTAGACTTTGCTAGATAGTAGCTCGAATTTGGTATTGGAAGTTAGAATGTATCGATTGGATCACAAAATTGATGGAACATCGTTTAATCAGAGTCGTCAGATTTTAAATAACTTCTAGTTTTGGATTTATCTGGCGATGATAATTGAGAGACGAAGAATTACATAATTAACTTTGATGGATAGAGTAAACTCTAGACTTTGCTAGATAGTAGATCGAATTTGATATTGGAAGTTAGAATGTATCGATTGGATCCCAAAATTGATGGAATATCGTTTAATTAGGCTCGTCAGATTTTAAATAATTTCTAGCTTTGGATTTATCTGGCGATGATAATTGAGAGACAAAGAATTACATAATTAACGTTGATGGATAGGGTAAACCCTAAACTTTGCTAGATAGTGGATCGAATTTGAAGTTAGAACGTACGGATTGTCTGATTGAATCACAAGGTCGATGGATTATCGTTTAATTAGGCTCGTCAGATTTTAAATAACTTGTAGCTTCGTACTTGTCAGGATCACTGGAGATTGAAGAGCGTCGTCCAATTTGATAATTTCGACAGAAAACCGTCGATGGAAAACTGTCTCGACAATTTGCGCAGGCACACGACCCGCTGTTGTCACGTCGTGTTTCGTCGGCGAAACACGCGAGGTGAATCCTCGAGCGTGTCTAACTTAGCCAGGACCACTTCTTCTTCGCGTTTCTTGCGCCAAGTCTCGGGGAGTGGCTGCAGGTCGAGCAACAGCCGCTTAATTACGCGGATTCCTCGCACAATCGCGGCTGGCGAAAGGTGTGCGCGACGAGGCAGCCCGCTTCTTTGACGCGCGCCTTCCCGGAAAACCACCCTCCGACTAACGCTTTTCCACCCCCTCCCTCTCCGTATTTATATATACGTACACGCGTATTTTCCACGACGAGTTGGCCGCGATTCCACGCTGAAAGAGCACCTGGTCTTCTGACGTCATCAGGTCGCGACGCATTCGCGGTCCACGGGGTAAATCGGCTAGAGGGTTGAGTTTCAATCTTTAGTAATCTCTACGAGGGGCGATTTTCTTTCTTTTTTTCAATTTCAAAGCTCCACAGTTTTCAAGATTGCCAATATTTAGTTCTCTTTGCGACTGTTCTTTGCAAATTTGCAGTTTTGAAGAATTTCTAGGTTTTCTGGAATTTTCATTCGTTAAATTCTCTCGAGAGGCAATTTTTTTTTTCCTAATTTCGGAGCTCCTGAGTTTTTGAGATCACCAATTTTAGCAAATATTTGGATTTCGTAGGGCTCGGTATTCTCTGACGATTCTTCAAGACTTTCTAGGTTTTCTAGAATTTTCATTCGTAAACAATCTCTCGAGAGGCGATTCTTTTAATTTCAGAGCTCCCGAGTTTTTTTCGAAATCGCCAATTTTAACAAATATTCGGACTCTGCAGGGTTCATTTTTCTTTGCAAATTTGCAGCTTGAAAACTTTCTACACTTCCCAGAATTTTCGTTCGTTGAGAGGTTCGGAAATTTTTTGACTCCTCCCTTTCCCATAAAAAAGCTTTCAATTCTCTGCACTGTCAATTTTCGAATTTCCTCTTGTTCTCGCGCCGAAAAGAAGATGGTAGTTCAGTCTCTCGAAAAGAGACTTGTTCGCACAAAAGTTTCTCTCGCAGGACAGGTGGGTTTTCAAAATTTTTATTCCTTCGTCCGCTTGGGAGAGATTCAACAATATTCTCCAAAGAGAGAAGAAAATGTGTCGCGAAGAACAGAGCCAGAGTATGTGTTGTTGGTCAACATGATTGCTGACCTTTAGAAACAAGCTCAGGGATGTCGCCACTTATTTTTTACTGTTTCCGATTTTTTCTGTCGGGGTGTGTTCCCTGTTGCTACGCCACTGTATGTGGCCACTCGCATTTCTTCTTTGGATCGAACAACTTGTAAGGACGTTCCACGTATAGCCTCTAAATAAATATATATTTCTTCTCACTGTTGACTGGACACGCGTTTATTGTACACCAAAACCTAATTCCATCAGTCTGAATCTCGGGAACCGGGAGCCCAGTGGAAGGAACTCGCGAGTGGAAGAGCATCCAGGCGGCGAACAGCGGCGTAGAAACGCGTGGCAAGATTGGCCGAAGCGACCGGGGGCCAGCGGAGACAAAAGGCGTCCGGGCAATCAGCTGAATTGTCGGCTATCGTCACCCGGAGGTGGCTCTGATAGAAATTATGATTGGCGGGCCGATGGTCGGGGCAGCGAGACAGAGAGGGAGAAAGGGAAGAGAGCGAATTGGGGAACGAGCGGACGTGGCCGAGTGGCTCGGCGTTAAGCAGGAAGCCGTCCCGACGAAGCGGACCCATTAAACGCCCTCCCGTTTCTCTCCCTCCCCCCCCCCTTCTTCCTCCGGCGCCCCCACGGAGAGAGATTGCATTTTATCATTTCAACTCATTTTTCAATATGGCCGTTGGCAGCTAGCGCGGCCGATCAGCGATCATCATCGTCCTCTCTCGGTCGTTGTCGATCGTTCCCATCGCCACCTTTCCAATTTTCTTCCTCCGCTGATAATGAAGGTTGCGCACAAAGGTATTTTGGCAGCCTCGCCAATTTGTTTGAAGAAGAAGATGCCGATAAAAATAATTTTTTTTTTTTTTTTGGCGTATCTTACATTGACGAACTACAGAGAAAAGTCTATTCGACGTGTAGCTTCGAGGTGAAAGAGCGTTCAACCCCTTTCCTCGCAACCAGTCCTAATAATTTCCTAATAATCTCAAAATCTTTGTGGTATTTGACTATCGGAATCTTTCGTATTCCTTTTCGACAAAACCTCTGATTAATCGTCAAATTGTCGGGTGAACGACTGCAAAGTGCCGATCATTTGGCAAAGCGAGGAACGCGAGAGTGAAACCGCGAAGGAACGTGAGAAACAGAGAGGCAGAGCCACTTTCGAACGCAAATATCCAAAGTGAATGCGTGAAGGAGCCAGGGTCGGACAAGGGTCGCATTAGAAGAAAGGGTAAATATTACCCGAGCGTGGAAACAAGTCAAATAAAGGCCATCGACACACACTCTCTCTTTCTTTCTTTCTCTCGCGAGCTTTATACGAACTTTTCGACACGCGACGCGCGAAACACGCCATCGAGATAATACATACCAGTGTGTATAAGTGTCACTGGTCACCGTGTTTATACGCTGTTGATCCATTGTCGCGAACATTGTCTATAGAACGGCTGTTCACGGACGTTATTTATAGAAAACTGGTGTCGTTTGTCCAGCCAGTGAAGACGCGACGACGCTAGCCACCCTTTTTTTCTTTTTTCTTCTTCTAACCCGTTTCCCATGTAAATGTCGATCGCGCGACGAGTTATTTCTGCCGACGGAATACCCGGAAATCGAACGGCGCACGGATCATCGTTTCCCACACGGAGATAGCAAAGTCTCTCTTTTCTCTCCCTCTCTCTCTCTCTCTCTTTGAATAAATGAAGCATTTCAGCGAGCGCACTCTGGAACTGGATTACGCGTATTATTAGAAAGATATAGCATTTTAATTAGGAACTGTATTTTTAAATCCGTTCGCGGGCGTAGCGAGAACGCGCGTACCGCGATGAAAACTTCAGCCCGGACTGCGAAGTTACGAACTATCGAGTTCGTTCGTGGCGCCGGTTATATTATTATATGTGCGTGGAGCGGCAGAGTTGGGAAAATTTTTTTCTTTGTCACCATGTCGGGCTTTTTCTAACGTACGTTGTATGCGTGCCAAAGTTGGGAAAATTTCTCCTCGCGCCTCGAAGTCCAAGGAGAGAGTTTTGCCAAGTTTCGAGGCCTAGAAAAGTCTGTGTAAAATTATACCGCGTTACACTGGCGAGAAGAAGTAGAGTGCAGCAGCAGTGAGTAGATATTTTAAATAAAATTACTCCATTTTCAGTATTTTAATTTATTGTAATTTTAATTTGAAATTATACTGACGCGAAATTACACGCAGTATTAAGAAAATGATATTTTCCTTAAAATCGTGATTAATAGACTAACTTTTCCTAATAGACAGGCAATTTTTGCAACTGGAATTCGTGCATTCGTTCGAATCTGCGACTTTCGTTCGTAAGTAGATTCAGAAGGGTCGGAGCGTACGTAGTCAGACGTTCGTTAAACTTTCGTGCAGTCGAATTGGAGCGAATGGTGGACACGTTTGTGTTCGCAAAATAAACTCCCCAGACACTCTACATATAAACTGAAAGATCAGACTTTTGCAAAAGTTTGTCGCATGCGTTCAGACTTCACGAGCATCGAGGCAATTGCAGAAAATGAAATTAACACCACAGTGAGTGGATTTACTTCATATTCTCGTCACCGTGTCACTGCACGTGAATTATTCGCAACGAAGCGATTCGATAGTTGTGAAAATTTAAACTTAATTCCAGCAACGTTCAGTTTGCAATTTTTTTGTCAATCATGCATTCGTCGCGATAATTTTGTAACATTTTTTGTAAATTGTCGCTTGGTACGAGTCAACGAAGCGTAGATCACGCGCGACAGTCAAAGTCGTATCGACGAGAGAAAAAAAAAAAGAGAAGAAAGAAAAATGTAAAATCTGAGGATGGAGGAAGCGACGGATGCGCGGAATCGGCAGAAGCCGGAAATCCACGAACCGGCGAGTTCCCCGTAGCCGTAAGTTGGCGCCACACCCCCCCGTACAAATTTCGCCGGGCAAGGCCAGACGTCTATATCGCGCGGGAAAAGGAGCGGAGACGCAGAACGGGCCTCATTATGTTTCGGTAATTGGCCGAATCCAGCGATGTTTTCAATTTGCTCAAAGGCGCCGCTTGTACGGCCGCCATCGGCCAGCCAAAAACAGACTGACGCAGCCCCCCCCCCCTTCTTGGCAGCTTCTGAGCCAGCTTCTTTTCCCCCCCCTGGTATCGCCTGCTTCTTGCGAAAAAGTTCGGGAACGGCGAAGGGAAAAAATCGGCCAAATTACTCAATCGTGATTTGGCAGAGTTCGCGAGAGAAACTTGAGAGAGAGAAAGAGAGAGAGCGCGACTTCTTCCAAGTGTATATCTTTTTCTTTCGTTTTTGTTTTTTCTCTCTCTTTTTCTTTTTATAAGCGTCTTTTTTGGCAGGAATCGAGTTCACCCTCAAAGTAGATAATTTTGGCGATGCTTTGATTTGTGAGGGAAGGTTTCTTCTTTTAATTGGAATAATTATAAAATTGCTAATAATAATTTTTATAGTTAGGAAATTATTAATGATAATTTTTTATAGTTACGAAATTATTAATGATAATTTTTATAGTTATGAAACTATTAATGATAATTTTTACAGTTATAAAATTATTAATAATAATCTTTATAATTATAAAATCGAGAGTTATTGGAGATAAATTGATACAGCGTGACTTGCAATAAATTAATACAGTATGGCAAGATAAATTAATGTAGTATAGTATACAGCAATTGTACGTGAAATTTATGCGAAAATGCAGAGATGAAGTTGTAATATCTATCAAGTTATACATAATTATTTCTTTGAGTCTTATTATAAATTTTGCAGAAATAGAGAATTTTGGATACTCTGAAATCCATAAAATACACGTAATACTCGTTACAGTATCGACGGAAAAAAGAATCCATGAGATCTTTATTTAAAATTATAGCTATACTGTTGTAAGAAAAACACCATTTTTTCCTTGATTAATCTCAATTACTGCAATTGTGTATTATCTCTATTAAACTCGTACTCGCGCGGAATTAATTTCATCCTCGTCGACTTTCAATCAACTGTAATCTCCGATTGGCCCCCCTCCCCCCCAAAAAAATATAATCTGACGCGTGTGTATTTTCTACAGAAGTTCGGCGTATTCGAGAGTTTTACTCGCCAGACAATCTCGCGATATTCCAGTTCGTTTGCCCGTTGCGAGAATTTTCTTTTTCGTTACACGATTCGCGAAGATTTATCCGAGAGAAACTGAGGTATTGCGCGCGCGGCCTTGGCGCGTTTCGAAGAAACCGAGGCGCCGATCGCTTGGAAACGGATTTTCATCGGGAATGATTCGAATTCCACGCGTGGCCATCATTCTGTGCTCGCGGCCAGGTTTACCAATGGTCGCCAGCCATTAGCCGACGCAATAATGGAACCACCGTTTTCTTCCACTTCCATCGCCTCGACAACCATTTCCACTTACATCACTCGCCGAGATCGAACCGAACTCTCCCGGCAATAACAATTACTGGCCGACTAGAATCTGAAAGAGCCTCGCACGCTCGCTTCCAGATCGGTGCGGCACGTTCAGGGTGTCGAATGATCGCAAGATCGGGCATAAGAATGACGATGAAAATTTTGGTAAAACTGGAAATCGGTGTGTGGGAATGCTTGTTGCGATAATGAAGTGACAAAATGAAGGTGAAGGAAGGTTCCTTGGGGTCACTGAGGTGTTAGAATTGAAAAATCAACAACGGGATTGATCTAAAAACGTTTTCTCTTTGTGAATTTTCTTTTTATTGTTATTTCGTTGTAATGATATATTCAGCTGCAGTTTATGTTAGAAATCAAATTAAGGAGGTACCAGTCCTCTCGCGTAACGTTAATTTTGTAAATTAAAATTTGATGTGATATGTATAATTATATAACTAATAATATATATATATATATATATATATTATAATTAAAGAATTTATTATTATTTTTATAATTATATTTGTAAAAAGTTTTTATTACCTAAGATTTTTAATTATAACAGAACTTTTACATAAAATTTTTATTTTATTTATAATTACATGTATATTAACATTAAATCACCGACATACAAATCTTAATCTGATCATCGACAATAATTATTAAATCATTTCTCACTTCATTTGAAAATACACGATGAATGTTACTTTCAATTTGAATAAATCGAGCAGTAACATGGTACCAGACATTTCTTTCAGACATTCTACTCCGAAATTAAATGGAAAAATTAATACCAGATGCCTCTTCATATTCATTCAAACTCAATCGAAAGTCAATAGAAATTAAAAAAAGCGGAAGACCAACGAGGCTTGATAAATGTTAAGAGGCTCGATGATTCAATATTCCTTCGGATCCGGTCGTTTTTGAGAAATGCACGATGGCGGATTGTCAAGCGTTAATTGAAAAGTCGCGGTGGCGGTTTTAACGAGGGCCAGCAACGGTGGCGCGCAACTTCAAACGACCGGTTCGACGAATCGGCTGGCAGTTCGCGAAATCTAATTATCACCCTCGGAGTTCGAGGTGATAAGATTGCCGAGGCGGGTCTGTTTTTATAGACGCCTCTAACTCCGAACAGCTGCACCGTCGTCTACATTGATTTCCGTTCCTCCTTCGATGCTCTTCTTTGCCGACTTTTTCTTCGATACGGGTTTCCATCGATCAGTTCTTTTTTTTTTTTTTTTTTTTTTTTGAGGAAACAAAGTTCGAGAATTAAAAAAAGAAACAACTTGTTCGCTCCGAGATCTCTCCTCGGGAAATTCAATTAATAAGACGATAAATCGTGAAACTAAAACTCCGAAACGTCGAAGGTTCTTCGAAATTCGAAAATGCTCACAATTTTCTTCCCAGGGAGAACAAATATGGGGGAACAAAAATTAGAAACTTACAAATTCCTCTCCAGAGGAGGAGTGAACAAATTCTCCCGTTTGAAAAGAGCAGATGTGATTCTGAAAGTGCAAGAGAGAGGGAGGCGAATTCGAAAGGAAGGGTAGGGAAATTATGGTAGTGAAACGCAAGCTAGTACGAAGGTTGAAAGCCAGAGTTCTTCGTTGCCTCGGGAGGAAATCGGGTAAGAAGCTTGGACAGAAGCCGAGGATTTGGAAAGGAGAGAGAGTCGGATTTGGCGGTGTTTGCGCGGGCTGGTCGCCGGCATCCGTTTCCCGGAGGAGGGCCCAGGGGACACACGGATGTTCGTCGATCGGACATCAGAGGGGCCGCCGCGCAAACTCCATTAGCGGACGCTCGAACGACAGTCGCGCTCGGAAAGGCGACTCCTTGTTGTTTGTCGTTTGAATGTTTTAGGGCCCCGACCTCTCGCTTATACTTGCCTCCGTGGGAGACAACCGCGTGTTTGCACGATCCTGCTCTATCTCTCTCCCTCTTTCCTTCACCTTCTCCTTCTCCCCCGTCCCTCTTTGTCTTTGTCTCTGCTCTCCTACTGGCTTCTTCTCTCGCGCTTCCTGGGGCCCGCGGACACCTTTTGTGCCACTCCGCGGACGCCTCTGCAAACACGTCTAATTACACACCACCGTTTCCTGATCGTCCACCGAACTCCGGCCACCCAACTACCGAAGTAGAATCTACCATTCGCCGGATATTATTTCAGTGTGGATTTTCTTTTTTCACTGAAACATCACGTACTGGTACTTGTACAGCGAGTTTCTTTTTTTTGGGGGGGGGCAATATTATTATTATTATTATTATTATTACTATTATTATTATTATTATTATTATTATTATTATTATTATTATTATTATTATTATTATGTAGACCTTTGATCGAGTGCCGCGGACGATTTTTTTTTTTTTAATTGGAACTAAGATACTTTTTTAATTTAATTTATCGATATCTATCGATTTTATTTAATTTGCAGATTTTTGAAATTGGAACTATTTAATTTATCGTTGTGTCAATCGTTCTGCGGATATTTTTCTCTGAAATGTTGCTTAAAATTATTATTACAAAGAGATACTTTTTTGGAGTACATGGATCTTTGGTTTGCCTGAGTATCGTGAATTTTATCGTAGATTGCTTTCGAATTATTTAATTTATTGTCGTGCTAATTATTCTGCGTATTATTATTTATATATTTGTTACTTATATTTTTTACTGAAATATTACATACTGAACTTGTACTGTGACTCATTGTTTTTTAACAATATTATTATTATTATTATGTAGATCTTTGCTTTGTCGAGTGCCGCGGACGATTTTTTTTTTTTTAAATTGAAACTATTTAATTTATCGATATTTATTGATTTTATTTAATTTGCGGGTTTTTGAAATCGGAACTATGTAATTTATCGTTGTGTTAATCGTTCTGTGGATATTTTTCTCTGAAATGTTACTTAAAATTATTATTACAAAGAGATACTTTTTTGGAGTACATGGATCTGTTGAGTATCGTGAATTTTTATCGTAGATTGCTTTCGAATTATTTAATTTATTGTTACCGAAATATTACTATACTCATTGTGATTCATCTTATTGTTTCTGGAAATATTATCATTACCGTGGATACTTTTTTTGGTGTATTTTTACATAGTCGATTATCTTAAACGATAGATTTTTTTTTTTTTTTTTTTGATCTGTTGAAACTATTCAATTTATCGTTATATAATTATTCTTTGAATTATTTTTCTGAAATAGATCAATGATTGGTTGAAATGAATTGCAAACGACTTTGCAGACATTTTTCTAGAGTAAACAGATTTCTGGTTCAAATATTGGACATTTTACATTATGGACATTTTTCTACAGCAAGTAGATATCATGGTAGATTTTTGTGGTCGATTTCATGAACATTCTCGTAAAGAGGGCCGAGAGTGTTGCTCTTGCTCTTTCTTCTGATTTCTTGGACGAAAAAAAAAAAAAATAACTGGATCGGCCAGCTTCCCACGGAAAAAAAAACGGGTCGACACGTCAATTACCAGCATCGACGGGTACGCATCGTTGCGTCGAGTTATTGAGACAGATTGCGATAAAGAGGGACTCGGTTCCCGAGGTTATCCAGGGTCACCGATATTCCCCGGGCTCCACGAAAATCCGACGGTTTCAAGTCCAATGACTTCCTCGATCTTAGTTAATCGAGTCGTTTCTAAAAGCAGTTTCTCTACTGGCAAACAATTAGAGAACCACTAAAATCCGTCTTCATACGAACGAATTTTAGTTTTCGCGAGAATCTTGGTACAATATTTTAGCTGTAGAACACTTAGCTAGATTTGATCACTACATTTCTACATATTTCCTATGTATCATCAATAATTTTATTGAAGCTAGAAATTAAAAATTATTCTTTCAGTTTCCAAATTTTACTAAAGTACCGTAATACTTTCTCCGTTTTTCACTATTATATTGACAAGATATTAAAAAGAAAGAATCGAATTGCTTACATTTCATTCTGTGTAATAACACAACAGTAACACAGTGAACGTTCCTATTTCTTATCTCACAGAAACTGACAAATTCAATTTATACGGATCGACTTTTATAATAAACCGAATCTTATCATTAACAATATTGTTCATCTTGTATCAAATATTATAGTATTTATCTCATTACGGCGAACACCTAAATTCTATTATAATCTAACTTGATTATATAACTAAAATCGTTTTTTATCAATATTGCTCTTTCAGTTCTTTTATATTTGAAGTTTGAGTTTCTTGAAAGCATCATTACACAGATACGCATAATTGATCAATCTTTTAATTTATTAGAATAAACAGTGTATTCTTCAATCCGATCGCCTTAAATATTTGTGACAAACACGAGAGGAAACCAGGTACCAGTTTATTTCAACAGGAAAAATACTATAATAAGCAATCGTTTTTCGAGATCATATTTTTTTGAAATATAAATATTATCTACGATTTCTTAAACTGAGATTACATATAATTACTGTCATTGCGTGATGATATAAAATTAAAATTAATTCAAACTGTACAGAGATTCCTAAAGCTAAACTAGAAAAAGAAAAAACCGAACACTTCTGACTCGTCGTGATATTGAATTTGAATTTGCAGTGAACTTCGTTTTTTGGACGAACGACGTGAACGCGATGTTTTTGTTTATTAGAGGGAAGCTCCAGAATTTAAAGGAGAGGTTGCGCGCTTCGACTCCTGTTTATCTTCTTTACGAGCCTGTATTTACGACTCTTCATGGGACACTTCTGGAAAGGCGTCGTCTTTCAAAAGGAACGCGCCTTCGTAACACCCATCCTTTCATCCGCTGTCAACGCTTTAATTGTTAACGAGCTTCTACGCTTCCTTTTCCTAATTCTTCCCTTCTTTTTCTTTTCTTTTCTCTTCTTTTTTCTCTCTGTCTCTCTCTCTCGATCTCGTCACTATGTAACATGTCACTCGGCGTCGTCTTCGTCTTTTATTGCAGATAAATTGTTGAAAATTCTGGACTTTTTTTTTTTTGTCTCTCAGCTCAAAGTTTCTTTCGTAGGCCAGATCGAGAAAAAGGTTTATCGTGTTCCCTTAATTGTCCCGGCTTCTTCAATGTCGCCGCTCGTTTGCGTTTTATAACTTGGACTTTATTGCCTGGAGCAGGAACGAGACGCTGCTCGCTCGATGTCAAATAAAATATGGCGTTAAATTCACCTTTTTTCACAAGTTCCGATTTCTTAATCAAAATCCTCAAAGTCACTTGTGGATTTATATTTTTAGCATTTCATTGTACGATCATTGACTGGCAGAGTTTCGCAACACGAAATTTACCAAACGTATTCCACTCTCTCAGGATTTGTGATTCGTCCAAGTAATCCTGATCGACAAGTCTTCTGTCTCCTATCTTTGCCGCTCGAGAGCAAAGAAATTAATTAATTATCGCGAGTGAGGTGAAATGTCGAATCGAGAGTGAGACTGGTCCCAAAAAAAAAAAAAAAAAAAAAAAGAAAAAGAAACCAGTTTGATCAATCGAGTGTCACTCGAAACAGATTCCTCAACCCACTGACAATCTTCCTCTGCGAGATTACACCCACCCCCGTGACGGCGAAATTCACGCTGGTCAGCTCTAGGTTTCCTCCTAACGCAAGGAAAATATACTAACCCCTCGCTGGGGTGTCGTTTGTATTCGAAAAAAAAGCGGCGCTCGATTAGCAGGCTGAAGGTGGTGTCGGGGGTGGTCAAAGACGCGAAAACCAACCGGGGGTGGCGGCGTATTCAGCCTTTCCTCCCCTTGTTTGCTCCCTCCTCCCTTTCTTTCTCTCGTCTTCTCTCTGCCTTTCTTCCTCTCTTTTTTCGTTTTTCTTTCTCCCCTTCTTCTTTTTTCTTTTTTTTTTTTTCTTCTCACGATTGACCTCGTCACCCTACGCGAAAATCACAGGGTCGGCGGTATTTCGAGCGGAAATCAGCTTGGGCAAGGGTGTGACCACGGTGGCAAGTTAAAAAGTACGAGGAAGAAAGGTCCGATAATTGCTTTCAATCAGCACCATTGTTGGTCACCGTGATCCTCGATTCGAAAAGGGGGTTGAAGGGGGTTGTTTCGACGGAGAAACTGGCCGGGAAATTGTTATGGTGATCGAGTATGATTGGGGGGGGGACGCAAAGGTCTGCGGAATATTTTCTTCTTCGTCTTTGTTATTTTTTTTTATTTCAGGGAAATTAGAGCTGAGATATACTTATCTTAAAGAAAGCAATTTTAGCTTTTTTTTTTCTTTCGACGTCTCGAAGGATATTCAGGGTCGTTGATTCGAGAGCAAGGAATAAAATTCGTAGAATTATTTTTATCTTTGTTCAAACGTTCGAACGTAATAAAATTTTATATAGTCGTATCGCGTGCATTTTGGAAATTAGTTTTAGCGACGAATGATCTCTCGTAAAGCTCGAAAAATACTCGACAATGTAATCTCTTGCGAGTCTTTGATCTTGATCGACAGACGAAATAATTTTATTGAATACACCGAGCCACTCTTATTTCTCTCCTTTCGTCGCCTTCAGGAAATACTCTTGTATATTTAAAATTCACAGACAACAATTTTACCAGGTGTGTTAAATCGAGAGTCGAACGATTCATGTTCACTTCGCAGCAACGGTCACGTATGTATGTTACATGCTTGTTTCTCTCACAAAAATCTACGTCAGGCAGTATGATTTGAACGCTCCGGTTATTCCCCCTTTGCAATATCTTACGATCGAAACGCGTAAAAACAAGCCGTTCCCCCCGTTCTCTATAGTTTTTAAGCAAACGACGCGTTGCGTAACAGGCGCGTACGCAACAACTGTCTTTATCTTGTTTGTCACCAGCCACGATAAAGAAGCAACTGCCTTTTTGCGCGGCATTCGCGGTTTTTATGGTGTTATTTGCCTCGGGGGTATCGGGCAAATTTGTAATTGATTAGGTAATGAGCAACAGTTTAACGATTTTTGTCGCGCACACAATACGAAGTGCACGACGCGATAACGCGATAACTGCGGGCTGCTTTATTTTTTTTTAACGTCCGCTCGTTGTACTAATTGTTCGTGGAAAGTCGATTACACGACTGTTCTGCGACGCATTTCGTTCGTCCGCGACTCAATTTTCCAATTAGGGCAACGCACCGGTCCTTGTAAACAGGATTTTAATCGCTGCAGTTCGAATTTCTCTCTAACTGCGCGCCCAGCTAGTGTCGACCAGCCAGAGAATCCGCGAGTTTTTTCCGTTCTTTTTTTTTTTCTTTTTTTTCGTTTCAGCAAGTTGATTTCGCGGAATTATTTCCGGGGGGGGGGATATGTTGCACGTCGGTGTATTCAAATCTCGCGCGTTGCGGTTGCGTGGATGTTATTTTATTTTATTTTATTTTTTTTTTTTTTTTAGAATTATTCAATTTTTAGACGACTGGCATTTTGGAGGAGGTTAAACTCGCCGAGATTCACAGTTGGGAACTTTAAATTTCGCGAATTGCGTTTTTTATGCGCTTCCAGTTGAATTTTATTGTTGTTTCGATCAATCTGACACTCTGAAAATTTGAAACTTTGGCTGTCGAAAGTGTTCGAATGTATCCAGAAAATTCCATCATTTACATTTAAGCATCTAATCATCAAACTCTTTTAATATCGACGTATTCACGTTCGAATGCTGTCAAACTTTCCAGCATTGACAAAATTCAGTCTGACACTCTGAAAATTTAAAACCCTGAACCCTGAAAGTATTCGAATACATCCAGAAACTTTGAAACTTCGAAAATTTACATTTATACATCTAATCGTCAAACTTTATAGCATCAAACTCTTTCAAACATCAAACTCTTTTAATGTCGACGTATTGACTTTCGAATACTGTCAAACTTTCTAACGTTGACAAAATTCAGTCTGACACTCTGAAAATTTAAAACCCTGAACCCTGAAAGTATTCGAATACATCCAGAAACTTTGAAAATTCGAAAATTTACATTTAAACATCTAATCGTCAAACTTTGTAGCATCAAACTCTTTTAATATCGACGTATTCACGTTCGAATGCTGTCAAACTTTCCAACATTGACAAAATTCAGTCTGACACTCTGAAAATTTAAAACTCTGAACCTTGAAAGTATTCGAATGCATCCAGAAATTTTGAAAATTCCAAAATTTACATTTAAGCATGTAATCGTCAAACTTTGTAGCATCAAACTCTTTTAATATCGACGTATTCACGTTCGAATACTGTCAGACTTTCCAACATTGACAAAATTCAGTCTGGCACTCTGAAAATTTAAAACTCTGAACCTCGAAAGTATTCCAATACATCCAGAAACTTTGACAATTCCAAAAATTTGCGTTCAAAGATCCAACGTCATCGCACCGTCAAACTCTTTCAAACATCCACTTTCAGCTTTCAACGTTCGCCGATGAATTCAAGCTTCGACACCGTCAAAAATTCCAGCGTCAAAACATCTGGATATACTGAAACGTCTCGATGTCTACAATTTCTGCTCCCCGTGACAAACGTTCTCCGATAGGGGAACGACGAAACCAACCCCCGTTTCGCGCGTCCATCGCCGCGTTGAAAGGCAGCTGCTGAAACATTCCGGCCGCGGAGAGAGAGAGAAAGAGAGGAGTATGATATTCCTGTATTCCAGCCGGAGCATCGGCGGCAATTTCACACTTACACACCCCTTCCCCGCTGCGTTTTCCATCTTTTCGAGCGCGTTTCCACCGTCAAAGAGTTTTCCTTCTCGTCCGCCACCCCCGCCAGAAACGTCGTCTCTTTGTGAGCGGCCGGCTGATTTTCGTTTAACGTTTTCCAACCGCCGGATTTTTCCACCTCCCCCCCCAACCCTTCCCCCCCTCTCCACTGCCGTGCCGCGTGGAAATCGCGCAAAGATCCAAGGTGGTGGTTTTTTTTCTTTTTTTTCTTTTTTTTCAAACGACGTCGCAACGAATGTTGCTCGACGACTCTTCGAATATTGCTCGCTCTCCTCTGCCTTTTATCTCTTTCGTTCCTTTCCGACGGGACAGGGGGGAGATGAATTATTCCTCGGAGACTCGTCTTTGTTAATTCCTCTAGTGTTTTTTTTTTTTTGTTGTTCGCGACGGAATGATGAAGATCAATCGAGTTGATGAGGAGGTTAAATATTTCTAGACACTTTCCTTTATTTATTTATTTACTTACGAATGTCGGTAAATTTGGATCCTGACTCTGAGAGGTTCTTCTTTCAGGTTTCTCAACCTGTTGAAAAGGGAATGGAATCAACGACCATCCTCGTTATTATTAATTTCCTCAGTCGAGGGCCTGACCCAAGTTGGGTAAACAATATGTTCGAAACCCTCTTCACCCTACGATCTGAACGAACGTACCTCGCTCGCTCTATCATGTCGATCGTCTGTTAAGTATTTATCCGTGCGAATTAAAAATTTTTCGAAAACCACGCCAACGCGCTCTCGCGCTTTTCAATTCCTTTCATTTCTGACTGGTCGTCGTATGACACTGCAGGCTCTTCATTTCGAGAATGGAATTGCAGAGCGATTCACGCGGAGACTTGAGAGACTGAATAGGCCCACTGTCCACCGGCCAGATAAGAATTATCGGTCCAACGCGGTTCTTTGATCGTTGAATGAAAGTAAATAGGTGCCGTCGTGGCCCGTTGACTCGACACCAAGCAGTCTCGACAATTTAACCGGATAAGATCCCATCCGATCGACGAAGAACACCGAAATCGCTGTGCACTTTTCGCCTCGAACGTAGTCTGTCTTATCGAGAAATTCGTCTTCTTCAGATTTCTCTTCTCGGGAATTCGGGAGAGTTTGAACGTCTCCGAAGGCGTTGAGAAATGTTTTTTAATCTCTTTATAACCAATATCTCGGTTAGACCTCGAGTATTGTTAAAAATTCAAATTTAAAGATACAGAATGGAACGTACGAAAATGAAACAGAAAAAGAAAAGGATGGCACAATGCTTTAACACTTGATGGGCGAAGTTTCATTTTATTCAATATGATCTGTGCACAGTAATTAAACAATCTTGACGAGTAAATTCCAAAACCTCGTTCCCAACACCACCTCCTGCAGAAACATTGGCGATTGCCTAATTCGTGCAACGTTCAAGCCGCTTATTAACGAAACGGCGCGGTCGAGGCTCGCCCAAAGAAGATTAGAAAATCTTGAAGGCAGGCTGCCTCGCGATAACCAGACACGTTTATCGAGTTCAGCATCGGGAGTGGGAAGGTGGAAAGGGGGAAGGGTGGTTTTATCGCGTCGAATCGGGCAGAATCAGGGCGAAAGGAAGGAAACGAAGGAAGGAAGAAAGGCGAGGAACATCGTCGGGAAGCGGCCGAGTCCCGTTCTTCGAGTGCATCGACTCGCGTTCCCATTGGTCGAGAGCCCGGCTCACGTGCGAGTCGGCCATAATGCCGTGGAACCGGATGATGGAAAAGCCACCCTCGATTCGGGGCCAATTAGCTTCCGGCCGAGCAAAGTGCCGGCGAAAGCCTCCGAGGATCCATTTTTCTTTTCCCTCTTCGGCAATTCTCGCGGGATTCCTCGCGTGAACGCACGCACACACACGCTGGCGCGAGAGGAAACGTCGAGGACACGACGAATTCGGTTCTAACATTCCAGTTTGAATTCGAATGTCTCTCGTCGTTTGATCCGAAGTTTCGAAGTTCAGTAGAATTGGGGCGAATTTTAAGGGGCGATCTTTGATCGAGGACGAGTTTGCAGAAATCTGTTCCAACGTTTCGTCGTTTGACCGTGATTTTCAAAATTGGGGATCAAGTGTTAAGGGGAGGTCTCAGAGTCCTCAAGATCGTGGTAAAAGAATTTTTCAGCGTTTCTGAGGGAATTTGAATTTGGACGATTTTCAAAAATTGCTCTTACTTTACCACCTGTGAGAAAATCTAGGTTAAAGTAGTGGTTTCACCCTTGAACACTACAAAACGACTTCCATCAGAGATGTTAAAGACAGAGAAACCTCATGACACAATGCACAATTTTAACCACTTTACGAAAAATCATTTAAATCTACGAGAAATGCATTGTTTCACATCTGTCATAAAATTATGAACTGGTCATTGTGGCCATTTTGGCAAGCGTTAAACTGACGATGAGACCAAGTTGATATAATTTCTTTTTTCACAGTTTCAAGTACCGACAATTTTTCATTCTGACTGGCTTACGATTCGAGTGTATCGTGTATATTTCAGTGTAAACGTGAAAATTCACGAGCATACACTTTATACTTATCGACTGGCTAAAAGTATAAATATTGCAGAATCGTCGTCCATTCGCGAGGCATTCGATCCCATCTCTGACGAATACGGCGAGAGAGGAACGATCGCGCGTAATTCGTTCGAGGAAAAGGAACGTGGACACACTCCCACGCGCCACTTCGCCGAACTTAGATCCGATCCGGGGGATTAATTGGATTCCGGGGAACCGAGCTCGCCCAAGCCGATTAACTCGCACCAGTTTCCATTCAGATGAACGCGTGGGACAGAATGGTGATTTTCACCTATAGAAATCGTTTAGATTGATCCTCCGAACTGAACAACTGAACAGTTATTCTCTTCTGCTTCTGTTGTGTCTTTTGCGACAGTGTTTTGGGTTACGTTAATTTATTGGACGACGACAGTGTGGCTCCGAGAGATTCGTGTCATCAGGTGTATTATAATCTGTGTATTTCGACGAGCTTCAGTCGAGAGAAAATTTGGTTGGTTTCCTGTTTAACGAAGTAGCATAGCGTCTTGTTAAATGACCAGTCGAGTTACGTTCGAGTAAATGAGTTTGTTCAACGTTGAAAAATTCGTTTCAGCATGCAGTGTCAATACAAGAGAACGAAACTGCGAAACAACTGATTGTTTGTCGAAACGAAGTCGAGGAGACGACGTTTCATTTTCAGACGTCCCCTGGCATTTCACGATACTTCGAGAACAACCACGGGGAAAACATTTCGAGGGCTCGATCAAGCCGAAATGAAAAGATCAAGTAAAATCGAGAAACACAGCGGCTGAGAGAAAGCATTTCCTTTTTAAGAAATTCAATTTTCAAGAAACTTTCGTCTTTAATTCTCCTCGTAGTTCGAACAGCCCAAGCTCTGAAAACTTGCCAGGTAAAAGAAAGGGGACAGAGATTTCGCACTCGAAACATTAGAAACGAAGCGAGAGAAGAAATAAATGTCGCAGAGCCAACGAACAACCCTCCAAAAAAACTAGTCCAAATAAACGAAAAACAGCAGGGAAACAAAAAAGAAAGAAAGAAAGAAGAAGAGGAAAGACGAGTGAAAAGGGACAACGTTCCGCGAACGATCTTGAGGAAAAAGCGTTCAAGCGGGGTGAAAGTGTACGGGTTGGGAAGAGGGGTTTCCTGGTGGCTTGCCTGGAGATCAGAGGTGGGCTAGTCGTAATCGAGTCCAGAACACGTCCCCCTGACGCTGGTCCTCCGCCCAGGGGTAGAAAAATCCACCCCTTTTTCAGCCGGTCGATACCAGGACGACCACCTCCTCTTCCTTCTCCTCTTCCGCGTTCCATCCCCCTTGGCCGCGGCTAACCTCTCGCCTTTTCTTTCTCGCACCGCCGACACGCGGAGGACCCTTTGCACACGCCTTGCCGTCGCTCCTCTGCCGCTTCCTGCCGAGGTGGCGCCACTGCTTCTCCCTCGCTACCCTTTCGTCCACCAACCCCTTCTCCTCCGCCCCGTTCGTCATCACGCGTGCGGTTTAACGTCTTTTCCACCCCTTCCTCCATCGACTTATTCCTCTTTCTTTCAGCTTCGTCGTCGTTTTCTTCTTCTTCTTCTTCTCTCTTTTTCATCTTGCAGATGGCGAGATGTTTTTGGACGTGTGAATGATCCTTCGCGAAGGTTTCGACTCGTTTGAATAGATGGTAACTGTAAAAATGTGTCGACGTGGTAGGAAACAATAGTTGAATTGGTAAATTAGATGTCACGCGGCATCTGTGTACTTTATTTAATTACTTTTACTCGAATGTTCTTGAATTATTACTAGACTGCTAGAATAGATTATAGAAGATTTACTATTGTAGAATAGATTATTTTTCTGGAATATTTTGGGAGCCAACCCCAGATCAATGGTAGTCACATAAGTTAGAAGTTAAGAGAGACACACAAGTATAACGAGACGTGCTTTTGTAAATATATTGGTCCTCTGCCTAATTATTTAACAAGATTAACAGTGTCAAGAGAACACAGGTGTAAGAAGACATGCTTTTGTAAATGTATTCGATATTGTCAATTAGTCATCTGCCTAATTATTTAATAAGAATAACAGAGACGTTTAGAAGATTGTAGATTGGCCAGTTTTGTGAGTCGAGGTTCGTGAAAAAATGAAAATTGTATTAATGTCGTTTCGTTAGGCTTTCGCGTGTGGAAATAATCTGCACAGTGACGTTTCAATTACCAAGTTTCGTCTATTTTCTTCGTTTCTTCCAGAATTTTCAATTTTCTTCCTTCCTACGACAATTTTAGTCTAATGAATGTTCCAAAGCACGCTAGATATTTTTGCACTCTTGTACTTGAAAATTCGAATTTTCTCTGAAATTGTCCAAAAGTCTAAGCTAGCTCCCCCCCCCCTCTCCCCCCCCCAAAAAACACGTACAATCTTCTAAAAACCAAGAAAGGTTCCCGAATTTTCCACGACAGAGTTCCAAAAAAAGAAAAAAAAAAAAACAGAAAAGAATAGGCTGCATCGTCGTGAGAAGCGTCTCCGCGAGTGCGAGTTCAGCGGAAGAAAGGTCGCTGGGAAAACCTCGGCGCTAGGAGGGAGAGAGAGAGGGGAAGAGGGAGGGAAAAAAGGCGAAGGAACCTCTCTTCACCGGTCGTTTCAGAGGCACTGTGTGCACCGCAAACTAACTGCGCACAGTTGCCTTATGTACGGAGTCTAAGTAATCCTCGAACCATCAGCTAACTTCTTAACCCTCAAAGTGAAAACGGCCGCCTCGAGCCGCGGCAAGAAAGAAACAGAAAGAGAGAGAGAGAGAGAGTGAGAGGAGGGGATTTGAAGGGTAGCTCTTTGTCTCCAACGTTTGTCCGCTTCTCTCGCCGCGCGACTTTCCGCGCGCGGGGAAGGAACCGTGGATGACGTGGTGGTGCCTCCACAGCCTGGTAAACCCTTTCGGTGTTCAGAGAGACTTGTTTGCCCTTCTGTAAGATCGGTTGGCCAAACAACGCGGCGGCCAGGACCTCGCTGGGCTACGCGTGTCCGCCGTTGGAATTTCCTCTCGTAGCGGAGACTCTCGTACTCCTTGTTGGCTTAGGAAGCTGAGTAGGAAGCTCGTGGAAGTCTCGCGATATATCGAACAGTGGATTAGCGGAGAATCGAGTGTTTGGTATATAACTTCTTCGACTCGAGTGGGGATTATAGGCGAGTGCGTGGTGTTTTTAATTCAAACTCTCGGCGTCGAGTTACTTCTCCATTCGAGGAGGAACTTTCATTATTTTGCCGAAGGTTTTGACAAAAATCTGTTCGAAGATGAAATATAGAACGTTTTGTTCCCAATAATAAATAGCTCTTCTGTTTCAACTGATACAATGATATTCATTACGAAACCAATCTATAGTTTCCCACGTATCCAAACGTTTAAAATTCTTCTCTTGCTCCCTGCATGTTAATTTCTGCGAATATGAACAAATACGCGCGACTCTCCGTCCTTACAACTTGGCGACATTAGTCTCGACAAAGAAAAAGAAGAAGAAGAAGAAGAAGAAGAAGAAGAAGAAGACGAAGAAGAAGGAGATGGAGGAGGAGAAGACAAAACCAAGAGGAGCAATCGAGCAGGAAAGAGAAAAAGAAAGTAATCAGCGTGGTTAAAGAGCTACCAGCGGCGACGTTTCTCGGAGCGAAGTGGTTCGAAGCGGAGAAGGAGACGAGAGCGCGGCTTCGAACCGGCGGCTGATCAGCAGGAAACGAGGTGGAAGCGTGTGCAGGTTCGTGATTCGAAGTAGGTGGGCCCCAGGTAGCCAGGACAGATAACACCCGGAGATTACCGCGGACAGAGTCATTAGCAGCGTCGGCTTCTGTGTCGGCCCGGGGTATTCTCTCACTTTCCTCGGCCTCCCCCTTTCCTGCCTCCGATGTGTCCGCCTCCCCCCAACCCTTTATCTGGCCGGTCAATTCACGCGGCACGACGTGTACGTACGTACGTATGTATGTATATATGTATGCAAGAGCAGCCACTCTCTCTTCGTTTCATCTCGTTTCGCTCTTTTCGAGTTCCATTCCTCTGGCCATTCGCCTCGCTCTTTCGACCATTCTTGCTACTCCTCTCGGCAGAATCGTTCGCCCGAAGGTCGAGTATATTTCGCGCGGGCGGATTTTGCACACACGCACACGTTACTTGAGTGTATTTTGCACAGACTGCCATTTGATTTGGAAATATATCAGTAGACGACCGCGTCGGAATTGATTTTGACATTAGACTATCGACTCAACTTGTAACTTTTTACAATTTGAAATCTGCGGATATTTTTGAGTATTGGAGTAGAAGCTCGGTGATTTCTCAGATACCGATACAGATCAACGACGGTTCAAAGTTTTCACGCTGTAAATCCTCGCTAAAAAAAAAAAAAAAAAAAAGAAAAAAATAAATCTTGATCTGAATCTTCCCTACTAAAATTGACAGCTCCGACAGCGTTCAAGGAACCGTCACTTCAACCGTCGGCTCAGAAGCTGAGTTAAACTCGAGAACGCCGGGTCTCCTCCGAGAAAAGTTAAAAGTCCTCGGTGAACTCGCGAAAGGAAGGAAGAGAGAAGGGGGCGTAATCCGCGTGGCACGAATTCGAAGCGGGGAACGCGCGATTAGCCCCGGCGGAGAGGCTACTAATTGCAACGATCTACGTTCGCACATATTTTCCACGGCGCCGGAGGCGTGTCGTGGCCGAGGGTCCAGCAGAAGGAACGAAGATAGGAGCTTGGGGAACCGGAGTCGAGGCGGATAGCAGTAAAAGAGCAAGAAAAATCGCTGGCATTCGGCCTTTGATAGGCTAATGACAAACGCCTAGATTGGCCGGCTTATCAGCCGAGCAGCGCTAATTATTTCCCCTTTGTGAGGAGCCGCGCGTAATGGCGGACTGCTCGCTGCAGCCTTCTCTCTTTCGCGTGATCGCGATTTCCACGCGCGCCCCTTTTATTTATTGCCGGATTCATTCGGCCAATCTCTCCTACTTCTCCTCCTCGTCATTCAGAGATCCGTTCTCTTTCTTTTCTTTCACTCGAGTCGTTATCGACTCCCCCCCTCTTTCCTTGCGTTTTCGTGGAACTTTGCCGAAATCTCGCGCATCGTTCTTTGTTCGGCAAGATGGATGAGCGTGAGATTCTATTATTTGTTCGCTTATTGTTGATTGTATTAGGGAATCTCCTTTTTTTCGAGAAGTGGGACAACGGGGGTTGCAATCGGTCGAGCGTCTGACTTTGTTCTGAACAAGTTCGTAGTTTTGTAAATTGTGACTTGGAGAAGATGTTCAAGTGCAACGTGTGATGTGAGTAAATATGATTATTGACGAAAGTGTTCGAAATATAATACACATGGATTCAAGGATTAGTTGGATTATAGATTGAATTAGCTTTCTTTGGGGTTGCAGTCAATCGTGTACGTGACTCTTTTTTAGCACAGTTCTTCACAATCGTAACTTGGAAATACTGTTCAAACATGTTACAATGGATGACATACGTGAATGTGATTATTAGCAAAGTGTGGTACACGGATTTTAATCAAAGAGCAGTCGGATTTGATGATAAATTAAATGAGAAATCTACATATCCTCTGCGTAAATTATGGGAGTTTTTTTTTTTTCCTTAAAATCGAATCTGAATAATCGTGAGATTACGCGGCTGGAATAAACACATATGTATGCTAACGCGATGGGAGGCTGAATTGTAATAGCTCGATGAGAATTCTGTTATCGCCGGACGCGAACTTTGAATCGAATCGATGACGTCGATTGGCCATTATTTCGTGGGACCCCTATAATTGGATTTATATAATTCTTGCATCGAGTACTCGTTCATCAGATACGACGATTGAATAAGAGTGTATTTAACAGTAAATTCGATTCGACGATAAAGAACATCGATGCTCAAGTTCCCTCGTTGTATTAGCATAATATCTCGCCGATCGTTTTGTCTCTTAGGCACGCCTTCGCTGTTCGATTCTTCATGCTAAATCCACACTAATTAACCCCGATCTATAATATCTATCGTATCAATGGAAATAACAAAAATTGAGAAATTCTATTCAATCCTGTTCAGAATCTGTTTAGAAAATGCTGAATGCACATTTTAGAAGGTGATAGGAGGAAAGGTTAGATTTATAAAAATTTAATTTATAAAATATAAATGATAAATAAAGTGTAAATTTTCAAGAAAGGTAGTTTTCCATCGAAGGTTTCTCGTTATTCGATTCTTTGTTACAAATCGAAGCAAGTGAACCAGAATGTTGAACGTCATCGTCTTTAACGTTCCTAGGAAGAGGAAGAATTTGAAAGAAAAAAGAGAAAAAAGAAATAAACCAGAACTGTAATATCGATGGTTCATTCGTCAGAAGCGGAGGATGGTTCGCCGTGGTCATCTTCTTGTAAAATAGTGACTGGCCTGTTTCTCCATTACGAAAATTCCGCGGCGTAATTACCGCGATTCCAGGATGGAACGTAGATTTATCGAGACGTGAACGAAGCTGCGTCCATTCCACGATGGAATGTCCTGTGCAATCTTGTTAGCTGCTACCGCGCCATTTGCATCGTCGTCGTCGGCGCTCGCGAGTGTGCAACCAACCCCAGACACGGCTAAAAGCGAATCGCTCTTAAAACGTTCGCCATTTCAAAAAAGAAAGGAAGAAAGAAGATTGCGCGGACGTTCCTTTCGAAAAACAGGCTTCGCCACGCTTCCCTTCCTGCGTGAATGTGATTCCGTGAAATCTAGGATCCCTACTGGTTATTTCGTTCGACTTGATTGGCGAACAGTCTGAATTTCTTTTAACAACTTTTGCGAATGTCAAATTGGTAAATGAAATTTTGGTAAATTCGTATAATCGTTTGAGATCAATAATTCGAGATCCTACGAATTAGTTATCACTTATTGTCGGATCAGTCGGAGAAAGTTTGGAAAATGATTCGAGAACCCTTTGAAATCGATAGAAATTCTCTGGTAGAATATTCATCGCGTTTCATGCAATTCTTACAAATGTTTTGTCACAGGAGGACTGTAACTGACCGAGTGACGAAATTATAGTTAGTTTTTGTTGGACAAAATATCTTCAGATCTGATCCATCCAATTCGAGATTCTTCAGATTGGTTATCGTTTCGATTTTTATAATTAAAGAGTTAATGCAACAGAAACGAATCTCTACCAATTTTTATCTTACATCCTTAAATTCTTTACTCGATAGATTTTTTTTTTTTATTTGCTTTAACAAAATATTCATCGCATCAGTCACTGCGAATGTTACATCACGACAAGAACTGTATCTCACAAGAATCAATGGAATCACGTTTCTAGACCGAGAAACCTCAGATCGATCATGCGATTAAACACGATGTGAGAAATATTTCTAACATCTGCACCGAGAGTAGCCTTCGCGAAATAAAGAGAAGGAAAACTTGGAAAAATATTCAGTGTTTTCCTACTGCTGTCAGTCTGAACCATCGAGGCAAAGAAATCGTTGCAAATATTACACCAACAAAACTGTTTCCACGGTGAAGCTTGTAATGAAAAATTTAGAGTCAATTTCAACAAATTGTATCTCAATTTTACAAGACGCGCGATAATTCGCAAAAATGTAAAACATCGTCGACGAAATTTTCGTTTCTTCTTCTCTCGTTTTGAAACGAGACGATGGACGGGCAAACGATCGTTCTCGATCAACTTCAACGCGGGTGATTGAAGTTGAAAACAGCGGTCTGTAAATTGAGAAATCGCGACTGGCATTAGGACATTAGGTGATCGTCATCGTCGGGCAGACGGTTGGATTTTTTCTGACGAACGAAAGAAAGACGAGCTTTAGAACGAGTTTATGCCGAGCCCGATGGCCGGATCGGCGGTGGTGCATGATGCAACCCCGAGCAAGCGTGATTATGCCGCTTTGCGAAATAATCGTCTCGGTCTCTCTGTGTGTGAGAAACCGCGCTTTCGGAATGCCCACGAGCATGATAAACTCTGACTAGAATTCGTGTCTCTTCTGTCTTGCTTTTGCTCTTTCTCGTTTTCTCGCTCGTCTCTCCTCTCTTAAACGCTGCAACGAGAGACTAGCTTGTTTGTCACGACTCATCGCGCGGACGATACATCGGCGAATGGGATACATCCGTCTGAAGCAAACGATAGAACGTTCGATTCGCGTAGAATTTCGCAGACACGTACGTCGATTTCAGCGAATTTTGTAGATTGTCGATATTTTTAGATTTGCGGATTGTCGATATTTTTATATTTCGTCGTGGGCCGATGTCAGTGCGACATCGATCGACGCTGGCTAAAATTTCGAGTAGAACGACTTTGTTATTTAAACATGTGCCGCTGTGTCAAATTTACTGTTGTCATTACTAAAAATCGATAATAGAAATTTTCGAAATTTTTCTCTTTCCTATAGCGCAAGTCAGATTCAAATATTTAAATAATTCGAGTTCGTGAAATTAACAATTAAAATTCCCTTTTCGAAATACTAGTCGAACCTTCGCAATCGATCTTTTGCTTCGCCTTATTCTGTATCCAATGGAGAACAAACAACCCTCGTTAACATCAGAGAAACTTCCTGAAGAAAACTGAAATTCCTATTTGCAACGTCAAATGAAACGTCTCGCGTCTCAACATAATGCAACGTGTAATTCTCCTTGTGCCGAGTAGAAAGACTTTCGTTGAGAAATCCCAACGAGCATGGAACCACTCTCGCGTTACTTCGTTGATTCTCGTATTGAGTAAAAAAAATTACCATTTTTTTCAAAAAAAAAAAAAAAAAAAAGAAAGAAAAGAAAAAAAATTACGATGTCGCGCGATAACTAGACTCATTTAACGTCCGTAAATTCCCGAAAGTAAATTCCCAACCGTTGAAGCTCTGCCTCGAGCAGTGTCGCCAACCTCTATAAAGAGACATAACCTATGGAACGTCTCTTTCACGGAGCGAGGGACTCGTACGCGAGACGGGTGCGTTCACTCGCGGCGATGTCGATTTCTCTGAAAAGAGCACGCTCGAGCGAGGGAGAGAGAAAGAGAAAGAGAGGGAGAGAGGCACGATTGCGAGCACGAGCTCAGGGCTGAAACAGTCTGTCCCAATGTACGGTCCATTGGTTGTTTCAGACGATATTGAACTCGATGCACAAGTACCAGCCGAGGTTTCACCTGGTGCGGGCCAACGACATCTTGAAGCTTCCCTATTCCACGTTCAGGAGTTACGTTTTCAAGGAGACGGAATTTATCGCGGTGACCGCCTATCAGAACGAGAAGGTGAGTGAAAACGTCTGCTTCCTATTTCCGGGGACAGTCACCGCGTACGCGCTAGGGGAAAACTCGTTAGTCTGCGCTCGCTTCGGAGAACTCTGTGATCGACCGTGGCGGGCCTTTTGTCGAGACGGCGGTTTTGTTCGATTTCAGGCTCGTCTCCGCTCCGTGGGAAAGTTTCTAAGTGGAAATCGTCGTCTGCGGACTTTCGCCGGGGTTCGTAGAGAATTTTTTTCTCTTCCCTTTCGTTTTTTTCTTTTTTTCTTTTTTATTTAATTCCGCCCCTACGGATACGGGATCGATTTAATCGAGCATCCCTCTCGTTGAGAAAACTGAGAGGATGAAACGTGAATGCGCGAGTTGAGGAACTATCTTTGCAAATTATATCTGAGCAAATTTCTTTTATAATATCACCTACGTATTAATTCGCGATTACGTGTTTCTAGGTTTCAAAATTTAGTCTCTTTTGATTTTTTTTTTTTTTTTTTTTTTTAGGATAAAGCTTCAAGTTTTAAGGCCAATTGCCAGCTTAGAACTAGGCCTCAGTTTTAATTTTACTTCCTTCAAAATTACCTATCAGCATAATTGGAAAAATTAAAATTTAGCCTCGATCGATCCTAACTTAATTCTTGAAACAGTTTATAAGTTCTTTCTAGCCATTTGGTATTCGAGCATTCTTTCTTCTTTTTCGCAAACTGAAATATACTCGTCACATTTTTCCTGCGAGCTGCATTCGAATCATGAACGGACTGTACAAATACTTTTCGTTGAAATGTTTCACAGTCTTTCGTGTCGAAAAAAAGATCGAAAGACGACTCGAGGGATGTTTCTCGTGGCGAACAGTTGATTAACGTTAATTAATTCCTAGTTCCCGTTATTCGCTCGCACAAAGGTGGAGTGTAAAAACGTTATCCGTTTCTTCGTTGGAAATTTATTATCGGGCCATTACACTTGCATATTGATTATCGAAGTTTAGAACCGAACCAAATCGAAGTGAACCGGTAGGGCCGCGTATCGAATTAATTAAATTAATTAAAAAAAATGTTGTAATTAACGGGTGGCTTGTAACACGATCCCGACGGTTTAATTAACAAGCTTCCCCGTCGTTTGTTCGCGAAAATTACGGCGAAAAACAAAGCGAAGAATTAACCATCGAATTCGGTGGCAACACTTGGGAAGAATATTTCAAATTACAAATTTACTTCGCGCTTTTTTCCGCCTTTATCAACTTCAGTTTGCAATCGGATTATTTGGAAACCAAAAACATTCTTCAAGCAGTAAATTATAAATTTTTATAGACGTTTTGTTTTTTCACTAGTGAAAACTTTGTTTTTTCACGACGGTATAACGGTACAAAGTACAATAGAACATGTTTTGAAATGTTTGAAAAATACAATTTTTAAGATGGCAGAGAAATTTTTATAAGAATTACCATATGAATTTTATTCACGATCAAGAATAAAAGTCAAAGCTGTATACTTGAAAAAATTAATATTAGAAAAATTCGTAAATACTTTAAAAATAAAAGATTTTTCTAAACATTAGAAAGTATTTCCTAAAGAAGAAGAACTCGGATTCCCAAAAGAAATGTCAAAGATAGAACCTTCAGGAATATTAGAAAAATTAAAAGTTCCAAATTTTAGAAAGGTTGAAGAATACGTAGTAATTATGTTAGAAAAGTGAAAAGTTTCAAATTTCAGAAAAGTTAAAAAATACGTAGTGATAATGTTGGAAAAATGAAAAGTTTCAAATTTCAAAAAAGTCAAAAATTACGTAGTGATAATGTTAGAAAAATGAAAAGTTTCAAATTTCAGAAAAGTCAAAAAATACGTAGTGATAATGTTAGGAAAATGAAAAGTTTCAAATTTCAGAAAAGTCAAAAAATACGTAGTGATAATGTTAGGAAAATGAAAAGTTTCAAATTTCAGAAAAGTCAAAAAATACATAGTGATAATGTTAGGAAAATGAAAAGTTTCAAATTTCAGAAAAGTCAAAAAATACATAGTGATAATGTTAGGAAAATGAAAAGTTTCAAATTTCAGAAAAGTCAAAAAATACATAGTGATAATGTTAGAAAAGTGAAAAGTGACAAATTTTAGAAGAGTTAAAGCAGAAATCTGGATCGATGGACAATTTTTTCGTGCCCGATCCGGTTAATTAATATGGCCATTGGCGAGAGGGTTCCCGGAAGCTGCGTTGCTTCCTGGTACGCGTTATTCTTGTGGCGGGGCGCTCCCGCAAACGCAAAAGGGACCCGTTGTCCGTGGTTTTCGTCGCGCGATTCTTTCCTCGCTCGTTATCGCCCGTGTTTCCCGGTATCTGGCGTTGCCGGAAGAGAGATATCGCTTCTGTGCATCTTTTCGAGTCTACGCTCGGCTCTTCTGAATTTCTCGAAGCCGAGAGAAGGCCTGATCTCTCTCGGTCGGTTGCTTCGTCGATTCTCCGTAACTTGACAGAGCCGATCGTTGCGGGATTTGATTATCGAAAACGAATTCTGGGAATGCGAAGGAAAGACGGAACAATGGGTGTTGAAACGGTCATGGTGTAGTTTGTCAGTAATTATTGGAGATAACGGAGGGTTGATAACGTGTGATAACGTTGAGATATATCTCCTTCCAGATTTTCGAATATGTACTTTAAGAGTATGACGTAAATATTATGTAAACGATGGAATGGAGATATTTTTTGAAATTTTAGAATTTTTTTTTATTACGAACGAGACTGAAAGATGAACGAGAAATGAAATTGAGGTAAAGGGGGAAGATTATATTTATAAGTTGTGGAACACGCTTAATATTGAAATGAGAAAGATAATGGACAATATCCTTCTTTGATAGCTTAATTTTTTTTTTTTTTTTTTTTTTTTGTAGAATTAACTTTCGAATTAAGCCGGTGATGAATAATATTGAGACAAAGGGAGTGAAAGTACGTCTAATTTATTACAATTACTGACTAATTTATTATAGAAACAGAAGAGACGATGACGAACATCTTTTATATAGAATATAGAATATAGATTTTTCTAGATCTATATGTTTTGGAATTTATTCATCATACGAATGAAAATGTAAACTTATTCGATATATAAAGATAGTTTTACAGATTTTCAAATTTATTTCACACTTGCATTTGTTCGAGCAAACAGTTTAAACAACATAGGGACGTGTAGTACAACGCGGTCGAAATGATCTTCTCGCGGGATGTTTGTTAATGAGGCCTTTGTCTGACACTGACAGCGTATTCAATTAATTATTCCCCAGTTTTGCATTATTCGCAAATGTCGATATCTCGTTAACGATGAAATGACGCGGGCTCGTATATACATCGTAATCTACTTTTGTTGCAGATCACCCAGCTGAAGATCGACAACAACCCGTTCGCGAAAGGATTTCGGGACACGGGGGCGGGGAAGCGCGAGAAAAAGTGAGTATCGCTTTCAAAACTTCATCGCGAAGCACGAAGGACTGAAATTAAGGAATGAAATCTCTTTTCTGAAAAATAGTCATTGTCAGAAGAACGATCACCTTCAGTTTCCATCAGTCATACAGTTATTTTATCCTAAATCATTCGGTAATTTGAATCTAGAATTATGGAACGATTGTAAAATGAGCCTTTAATTCAGTTTCAATTCCCCCGTGTCAAAATTTATTCTGAGTAACTTAAATTAAGTTATTAAGTATAACTAAATAACTAAGAGTTCTACGGTTAATATAAATCAAGTCTTTTTGTAAAAAGAGCCTAGAAAATATACACACTATAAAATATAAACACTTAATTATAAAAAATATTACAAACACTTGTAAAATATATAAATTCTCCATAATCTCTAATCTATACACTATAAACACTTATAAAATACAAACACTTGTAAAACATATAAATTCTCCATAATCTAATCTACAAAGAAAGCATTTAATTTCAAATTTTCCATGTGTCTTTCAAAACTACTTTCAGTCAACATTTTCTGTCCACAGAGGAGATATAAAAATTCCAGAACTATACAAAAAAAAAAAAATCGGGAAAACATCCCCTAGAAAGCAACCGTGTCTACCCTCCCAGACAGTGAACGCGCCATCCACCCCCTTTCCCTCGGATCGTAGCCCCGAACGAACAAAAAGCAATTCCGTATTCTGTCTTCTAGATGGACCTAATTGATCGTCGAGCTTTTCGCGCTCTCCCCTCGATCCCCGCTATTAAGTTGAACGGATCAAGGCTCGGGGTCAGCCCCCCAGGACCAGGGTTCGCCGTCCGCCGAGGCTCATTTGCACCCCGGTATCGTCCATTTGTATTCAATATCGCGGCTTTACCAGCTTACACAGGGCTGCTCGAAGGGTCTCAGGGCGTACACGGGGCCCCGTTTCAATTTCATTCACGTGGGGGGGGGGGGGGGAGGATTGCCCGCCGGCCCTTGACTGGATCCTGACGACGTTAAGTCGCTCTATGCGTATAAGCCTCGTGTACGAACATCGTTATCCTTGCTAATCCTTGCCCGCCGCGAGTCGAAGCTTTCGCCAATTTGTCGTACGTAGTTCCACGAACGCAGTATCAGGTCTTCCAAACGCAATACGTCGAGAGGAAGGGATTGAACGTAGGGATGAAATTAACCGTGATGCCAGTGATCGGTTCTGGATGGATTAACGAGAATCTAATGGATCCTCGAGGTGAGTTTGGGGGCAACTTTTGGCGAGAGATGGATCAACGTGTCTCTCGTTTAAATTTTTGAATTAGCTAGCGGATTAGGAGCTGTTGGTGGAGAGATTGTGAAAGTGTTGAAAGCTGTTTTTCAATTCGAGTCAAAAACGAGGATATCTTTCTCTTCCTGTCGCAGAGATACAGAAATCCCGCGGAATTAGAACATGTTGTATGTGATAAATTAATATCCCACCATCTATCATCTGTTCGTCAGAATGTAAATTACCTTTTGTCAGAAATAATCTAATGCCCGATAAAACAACAGACGTTCCAGAAACGAAGAGAGAAAGAAACGATTACTCTCTAAAGCCGTCGAATTTCGGTTTATTTCACGGGGCGTAAAATTTACTCGGAGAGGCGGCCGGTGGTTTCAACGGTTCCTTAGATAAATGCCCGGGAGGGTGGCGAGGGGATGGGTCGACGATGGGAAAAACCAGGCGGTGGGGGGGGGGGCGTTGAGAGCCGGAGGAAATTCCGCGGAAATTGAAGCGACGCCCGACGCACCGGCCGGATAAAGAAAGGGCGAGGTTAATCGAGAAAATATGCAAAGCAGAGGGCGCGTCGTGGCGCCGCCTAATTAGAATAAGGGTTAGTTTTGGCTTATGGTTTCGGTTAAGGGTGGCCGGATCCCATCAGGAAGCCGCAGAGAACCAGGAGATGGAGTGACGCTCGGCTGGAAAGAGACCGAGAGAGAGAGAGAGAGAGAGAGAGAGAGAAGGAAGGAGAAGCGAACGGGGTTGGAACATAGCCAATCATCGGATTAGCATACTGATGCTCAGGGGCGGCGCTGTCGTTAGCGTGGAGGGTGCTACTTGGTGGCTTTGAATTTTATATCGCCGCTACAGCCAGTAACTGGCGTATAAAGGCCGGTTTTGTGGTGGGGCGGACCACTTCCGGCGTACCAGGCCTCCTGCCTTTTTTCTTTCCTTTTCATTGTTTTTTTTTTCTTTTCTTTCCTTTCTTCGTCTCTTCCTCCTTCTTTCGCTATTCTCCCTTTTCTACTCTCTTTTTTTCTTTTCCACCCTCTTACTTTCCCACTCGCTTCAAATGCATCCCTCGTTGACGTATCGATACGTCCCTCGTAGCGCCACTTTCTTCGTCGGTACATGGTAGAAAAGTTTCATCGACCGTGAGCGAAGTTTCTCCCTTTCTCTCTCTCTCTTTTTGAAAACAGATAGCAATAACTGCAGTGTTTTCGAGAGACTTTCATTTTCAATCCAGTAATCAGAATCGTTATATACGTGCAATGAAATAGAAGCGCCCGATGGTATTTAATAACATGTTAAAACCGAATGGTACGCCAATGTATCTCCGTAATAAAGTATATTCAACAGTGAATAACGAGGAAGGCAGATTTCTCTCGATCAATAAAATTCTACGTCTGTTGATCATTGAGAATCAAAGTCCCGAACTCGCCCGTCGTGCCTCGATAAAAAGCCAAATCAAAATTCCTTCCCGGACCTCCTCAATTGACTCGACCATCAAATTTTCTCCAAACGAAAGAAAGAAAGAAAAAAAAAAGAAAAAAACAACCAGAGTGACTGGACTGGATATCACGTAATCGCGTGCCCAGCGTTGGCGAGTTTGGGCACGTTATTTCATTAAGTTTTTAAGCGGACGAGTCACGGGGCGCTCGAGCGTGGCCGGCCGATTCGTCATGCCGGTTAAAAAGAAATATTTTTCTCGTTTAAAGGAAGAAAGAGAAAAGAAAGCGAGAGAGAGAGAGAGAGAGAGAAAGAGGTGGGGGAAAGAGAACGAAGCGAAGGAGGAGATTAAAAAAAGGGGTGAGAGGGGGTGGGAGGCCAACACCGGAGCCGGCGTAGCTCGTTGTCACGTCATTTATCAAGGCAGCCGCCGGAACGATCGTATCGTGGCGCGCGAAGAATCAATCTGCCCGGTTGGCCAGATTTCCACGCTGGCCACCAGTTATTAATCGCCACGCCTCGCCATTTGTTGCGTTTATGCGACATAATGTTATCGACATAATTCCTCGAAACGTGGAGCTCGCGACCATACGGGACACACTTGCAACGCGAATTATAAACTGTTTGCGAACGATCGTGAATTACATCGGATTTGCAAAATGGAACGCGTTCTTTCTGTTTGACCATCGGCCAACGATGTTGTTAAAAGTCGATTTTGGCGATGGTGATAATAATGGTTGTTGGACTTTCAAAAAATAACTGTGGCACAGTAATATTTTCTGTACAAACTAAAATATCCTTTAAAAGGAGCTGTAATTGTTTGATCTCCTTTGCTATGAAATTCCATTTTCAAGCAACTATTCAAAATATTATAAAATATATTACTACTTACTTACTATTTATATATAATATAATATAAATATATTATAAAATATGAAATATATTACTGTTATATAAATCAGTCCGAAGACAAATAATCCAAAAGCTCAAAACCGTCATGAAACCACGAGCAACCCCGAACCGACATTCCTCAACACGTCATCTGCCGTTCATTCAGAATCATCGTGGCTGAAACGGCCACTCGAATCAAACGCGCCCTCGAGAGATAGAAAGTAATAATGATCCAGCCCCCTGATATATCCGACCGTCATCGACGACAGCCTCCTCGATCTCTTGCCATTCCCCCCCCCCCCTCCCTCTTTTCCCCACGTGATCGTGACAATATCTCAGCAAGCAGAAAAGAGAAAAAAGAAAAAAAAAAAAAGAACGCGTCAGAAAGACGTTTCACCGTCAACGATCCATTAAGACGACGGTTCGCCGGGAATCATCGAGCCCTGACAGAATTTCATAGGGAGTCGCGCATCGAGAGAGAGAGAGAGAGAGAAAAAGAGAGAGTCAACGCTGTTCTACGGGGGTGGCTACGGGTGGTAGGAACACAAAAACGAGGGCCCGGCGCGAGCAAGCACCGAGGGGTTGATTATAAATCCTCGACGATGACACGAAGCCTGGGGTGGGATGACACCGATACACCAAAGGCCGAATGTCAAAGGCATGCCGGGAGGACGGGGGTAGAAGGTGGTTGCTGGATTTTTCATTATTCTGTTTGAACGTTCGATCAGGCGATGACAGACACTCGATACTTGGGTAGTTATGGCGAAATTATGGAGGGACCTTTGACTCGCTCTTTTCCTCTTTAACGAAGTCAACGTTACCCTCGCGTAATTGCGATTTAAGGGGTGAGGGTGGACTGGATTTCGTGGTTAGATTAGATAGACTGGTGGCATTTTTTTTCTTTTTTTCTTTCGTAGTTATTCTGTGAATTGAATTACTGCACGTACTTGAACTGAAGTGTTGCAACATTTCGAGAGGCAGCGGAATTATCGCGCAAAAGGATTTTTGCTAACCTTTTGGCAAAAGATCGGAGCATTCGAGCAAGAAATGTGAATTTAGTTTAAGATCGAAGTGGACATTTCATTAACGATAGAGTGCGCGGATACTGTAGAGAGTTTAATTACGTCTTGTTTTCTTGTTGTAAGTCGAGATTACGGTGGCAGAGATACAAGACATTTTGAATGATAAGAGCATTAAAATTACGAGTACGAGGCGTGAACCAGTTTGAAACTGGAACGGCTGCGTGCACGACAGAAGCACACCTAGTGAATCCAATTACCTGCTTCAACTTACCTCGCGTGTACGAATAACAGTGAGATCGGTCGAGGAGACACGCGTATTTTCGCGGATAATCATGCGATTTCACATCCGTCGCCGTTACTATTCTGAAGTTCGGATTAGGACAGAAGGCAAGAGACTACTAAATTTGAACTTGAAATTGGACGAAGTCGTGAGAAATTGCGGACAAGGGATGAAAATAGTTGAAATGATTTATATATCGACAGACGATTAGTAAATTATTGAAAATTATTTAAAAATTGTCATCTTGTTTGGAGGTTGTAGATGTATATGTAGAGATGTATATGTGTTCAGTATCTTTCCGTTCTCTTATCAACCAGTATCAATATCACAAAAATTCATCAAATTATTCGTTTAATCTCACCCTCAAAAACTGGAAAAGTTTTTTTTTTATCTAAAACCAGATATACCAGTATAGATTGATTATTTTTCAATTTATTGTACATCCACTCAAGCAGACACGATGATTTTTCACACATCCGAAATTCTCTAACCGTCGTTGAAAAATCATTCTTTTTAATCTCGCTCTGCTTCAAGACACCTTCGACTTCAAGACAAATAAATGAATCTGTTTCCAAAGTCACAAGGAAACACCCCCCCTTCGGATCAGTTCATCGATCCTTGGGATCGTTCAGTCATTAAAGAACACACGGACGAGGAGGAGAAAGAGGACTAAAAGAACGAGGCTCACTTACCAAATCCCGTGTCGTCCACGCAAACTATTGATTTTAACGTGTTCTTGCACTTAAGCGCGTTGGAAACCGGAGAAGCGTACTAGCGTAACACCCTTTCCCGGCTCACGGATTCATCCAGTACACCGACGACGTACTCGCGAACGTTTCCTCCTTCTTTCTCTCCATCGTGCGCCGTTGTCCATCGGCCACGGTTGCCTCTCTGTTTTAGGCCTCGTTGTCGTTTTGCCGCGGCTGTGTCGGTGCATTGATCGCATTACACGGCATTAAGGTATCGGTAAGCCTCTCGTTACGTCCGGCTTTCGAGCGGCTCTAGCCGAGTCTTACACGATGCTTACCTATCCGTTCGAGGCGTGTTCGTTAAAATACGATTTGCATCTTGATCGTTCTCTATCGCGCTGGCGTACGTCGATTTCAAGTGGCCAAGCTCTTCCGCGCACGGACCTGTGGACAAACAAGAGTGAGAAATTTAAAAGGGTGGTTCTTGACAATTTCTTTTCTTTCCTTTTTTATTTTTTTTTTTTTATTTTTTTTTTAGCGAAGTTCAACAAGTTCAGTGGGATATAAAGTGCATCTTCTGGGTTTTTTTCTGTTTTCTGAAATTTCTTTAAAACTGTTTTTTTTTTTTTTTTTTTTAAAGAGTGACTTTTGCTAGTCTGATTTTTAGACTCCAAGTGTTTCGCGTGATGTAAACTGAATCTTTTTTGAGTTTCTGAAAAATAAACTGCTGTTGAGTGACAAAAGTGTGAGATTTGAAATTAATTTTCAGGCGTAGGAAATAGTTTATGGCGGTGTTTGTAAATATTCTGATCAACGAAAACTAATTAAGGATCAAGTGCCCTCTCGAGCACGATGCGAACGACACGAACGATTTTTCACTCTCTGGTAGCCACCATTGAAAATAATAACAGGCGCGAGATTTCCTATGTAAATTTTTTGGACGACTCGTTTCAGACAGGTCGGCCGGGGTGAAATTTTCCAGTTACGTCGTTCGGGTAATTGAGATTTGGAATGGGCGTGCAGATAGATCGATTTGAGTGTCGAACGACGGCGGTTTTTGGGGCAAATTGGTTTTCAACCCGAAATCGTCAAGTTTCTTAGGGTAAATTGGTTTGAAAATTGGATTCGCTAGGGTTTTCAAGGGAAATTGCTTCGAAAATTGAAGCGTGTCATTGTTTTAAAATAAATTGCTTCGTCCATCACGATATATCGAAACTGTCGAAGAATTTAAGAAAAAACACACACACATACACATACACACACACACACACACACACACACACACACACACACACGCACACATGCACAATAAAATGTAATAATTATTTCTAAATCTAAACATACGAAATTATGATTAAAACTGTTTTCCAATCAACTTTGACACTCTCGTTAGATAAAAATCGAAACGACATTCACTGGAAATCAAATTACACATCTGATTACGAGTCTGTTAATCACAAAATTCTATCCACGAAGCGAAACTGCCCTTTGCGCTTTATTGAAATCAACACCTAATCACGTATTGCACAAACTTGGTCCAGTATAATCGATCTAATGACACGTCACACATACCGCACACGATCAATACGCATTTTAGACGCACGCTTGCCAGTAACAGCCACACGAGTGTTGCCACAGCGATCACACGCGACGACTAAAACGCCTGTAATTTGCCAGAGGTGTGAAACACCTCGATTAAGGGGTGAATTTCAAAGGGGTCCAATTTACCGAGCCGATAATTGTTGCATTTTTCACGTACAACAAATTAGCTCCGAACAATCGTAAAATAATACTTGAAACATATTCCTCGCAAGGTGGAAAGGATTTTAATTATTTTAAATATATTATTTATTGTTATTTAATTCAGTGGAAAAATATGCGAAATATTCATTGCAATTATAAATTTTTTCAGCGAATATTAAAATCTTCAAAGTTCAATCCTCGAAGAATTATTCTTAAAAGACGCAATATTTCAATCTGCGTTCTTCTGACAATGATCTGTCAAGTTAATCCTCGATTAAACCAGCCTTCCACGATTCCCTTCTGCAAAAGACCATCCGCTAAGTCAAAAAGATCCCATCGAGCCCTAAAAGATTGCTAACTCTGCGTCGTTGTTGCAGAAGGCAGGCGCTGTTGACAGTGTCAGGAGGCGGTTCTCGTCTAACAGCAAGTGGCCCAGCATCCCCCGAGAAGCGTCGTTCGTCCAACTCGGTCAACGACCTCCTGGACGACGAAGACAAGCTCCTGGACGTCGTAGGGCCCGACACACCCCATCCGGCGCATCATCAGCGCGAGCGTGAACATTCCCGCGAAAGGGACGACCGAACGAGCGAGAGAGGGGAGGGGAGCGAATCATCCGGGTCAGAGAGCGGCGGTGCACCAGGTCCGACGGGTTCGGAGGGGCCACGACCGGACGTGTCAGTCGGTCCGCCGCTTCATCCGCCCCTGCTACCGTACCTCTATCCACCGGTACCTGGCCTCTATCCAGGCCCAGGGCCTCTGATACCACCCAGTCCCTTGGGAATCCACGGTGGAGTCACGCCGGGCATGCTGTTCAACGCGCAACTGGCTCTGGCCGCGTCTCAGCATCCAGCCCTCTTCGCGCACTATCCTCACCCGCTGGCCAGTCCACTTCACCAACTGAAGGGGCATCGATTCGCGCCGTACACCTTGCCAGCACCGTCGCACGGCTCTGCCTTCGAGACCGTCACCCCTGGTAGCAGGACGCTGAGCCCAAGATCCCCACCGCCGAGGCCACCGACCGGCTCGCCAACGCCCACGACCGGCCTGACATCTGGCAGCAGTTCAGCGGGCGAACTGAAATCCATAGAGAACATGGTGAACGGCCTGCAGGAGAAGAGGAGGCGCAGCCCTAGTCTAACGCCCGGTGGACACAGGGGGGACGCGGACGCTGGCGGAGGGAGTCCGTGACAGGAGAACGAGCCCGTGACCAGCACGAACGACGACCCCGACGACGAGCAGCTGGCCGAAACCTGTGAGCCTGAAGAGCTGTCTGGCGACGAGAGGGAACCGGACTCAACCTCCGAGCCGTCGTAGCAGGGGAGAGGGTGGTCGTCGGTCTCTGACATACTCCGTGCCCCGATCCGGGACGGTCCACGGCAAACCGAGCCCCGGGCGCCTGGACGAGGAACGCTCGACGTAACGAAGTGCAATTTTAGCCTGAGGACTGGCCGCGTGTTCGCCGGGCTCGATCTTCCGGGACACGGCGCCGTTTCCCTGCGAGTGTGTACATAAAATGGCCGGGATGAATCGCGCGGGGTTCGGCACCTTCGCGCGTGTAAGACGCTGCTCCCAGGACTCTGCGACCGTTTTGCTGGTGTACATTTTTGTTTACGGGGCACGGGAAGGGTGGGACGAGCGCGGGACTGGACGGGGCTGAGACCCTGCTACGCGGACGTGAAAATTGTTTTTCTTTTTTTTTTTTTTTGGACGTACGATCGCAAGAGGAACTCTTCGAACCACTTGGAGTGTGAGAAGACACATTTCGGGATGTCACTCGGTTGCCCGAGTGATTGGCAAAGTCTTGAGAAGGGGGAGGGGACGGGGGTCTTCTTCTGGTTTTGAAGGTCTTGGAAGGCTTGGAAACGTGTCCCAGTAACGTCACCAGTTATCACGATTCCATTATTATTGAATCATTGATCCGGACACTGAGTTCGCACGAGAGTTTGCTCCAAGTACAAAATGTTCCCAAGTTCCAAGCTTTCAATGATCGTCAATATTGCAATGATTAATAATGGGGGAGGGGTGGGGGGGATTTGAAGAGAAATCACGCTCGAAGTGTTTCGGAAAGTAACTGGATTAGAGTCGTGAAGGTGATTAACGAGGATGGAAAGCTAAGGGAGCATTGTGCCCACGTGCATTTTAGATGTAATCGAGAAGGAGACATTGCAATACGAAAAGCACCTCCTACTAATTGCAGAGCCCCTGTACATATGTACCCTAGTGATATTATATATAAATACCTACTCTCTGTATTAATTATTGAATATAATATTATATTAATTATTAGAGAGACGTAAACGACGCATAAACGCACGCTGCCCGATCACGCCTCGACGCCCTCGAAGGAAATTGAAAAAAAAAAGGAAAGAAAAGGAAAAAGACAAACAAACAGAAAAATGGTGAAAAACGTGCAACAAACGAACGACTCGATCCGCGAATAAAAGAGAAAAAAAAAAGATTCGACTCGTTATTCGGTCGCGAAACTCGCGTCGACGCGTGTTTTACAGGTGATTAAAAGTAAAGGAAATGAAGAAAAAAAAAAATGTCGAACGATCGAGCGTCCGTTCTTCGATTTGGGGCCTCCATAGAAGGCACCACCGTCGCCGCGGTCTCGTTTCACGAACGTTTCGAAGCCGAATCGAAGCGGCACTTCGAAAAATCTCTCTCGGGAAGACGTTCATCCACCCCTCCTCGATGTTGTTGCTTCGAAAATCGAACACCGCTCGTTCTTCTCACCCCTTCGCGTCCCTCCTGTTTGTATAAATGTCGACGATCGATGTAGATTAATCGCGGGGAATCGTCGTTGGGCCCCGAGCGATCGGCTTCCCGGAAATAAAAGCATCCAAGAATCATTAAAAAAAAAGAAAAAAGAAAGGAAATTCGGAGCTTGTATCGTTGTCCGGAAGCTGAAAATCTCGAACGTTTTCGCAATTAACCCTTTGGTCGGTAATATTTTCCAATTTCGGTTGTACTGGATAAAAGTACAGGTGGAATTGCTTGATCGTAGGAAGGGTGGTATTACTTGTGGATGTCTTATCGGTCAATTAGAGTGCAATTTGTGTTCTCGGAGTCGTGTTTTCGTGAGTCGATATTTGTGTAAATGTAAAGTTACTTTCTTACATGCTGACAAAGAGCCCCCTTCTTGTTCCTTCGTTCTTTCCCCCTCTTTCTCTTTCTCTTGATGAAAATGTTGCATCGGGATGGATTGTAATATACGATACGAAATTCGGTTGCTATTACCGTGTAAAAATGCGAGGTTCTGTAATTAGTTTCATATAATTTGTTTTCCAATTTCACGAACTGCGGCTAAAACAGTAGTCGGCTAATATTAGTGATATGTAACACCATGCAATGTTCCAGTTGTGTAAAATAGTGAATTATAGCGAACCTAGAATCCTAGCGGAGCTAGGATTATTTTTCGAGCAGTTATTCTCCTTTTTTTTTTTTTTTTTTTAATTCTATTCTAGAACAACTCATGATACCTCCGACGTATTTTATTGTATAAAAAATGTGAATACCTATATATCTCTGTTCCTACGTCTTTTTTTTAATTAATTAATTAATTAATGCTACTTTGCCAGTTACAAACTGTCATTATATATAATGATTTTTAAAATATTTTTTTCCTATTTAAAATTTTAAATAAATGCGTTAAATGTTTCTCCCGTTTTTTGTTTTTTTTTTCTTTTCTTGCTTTCCTCCCGTTTATTTAATTTGTCAATCTACAAGTTGCATTATACCAATACTCTTCCCGTCACACCTATAACGATTGCCATAGTAAAAGTTACCAAATTATATGAAAATTGAGTGAAAAATTTTCGAGATCAAAGGGTTAATAGCGTTAAATTTACTAGAGTCGAGTGATTTGAATTTCATTTCCGTTGCCTAAAATAGCCAGAATGCCAGTATCTAACCGTGAAAAAGTATTCAAAATCATACAAAATTATAAGAATGTTTCGAGGAGATTGGGCATTTTTTTAAACACGCTCATCTCAATCGATCGAAACAAAAATGCAACTGTGAGAATATGAGATTTTGTGAGAAAAAAATTATGCTTTCTCGACTCGGAAAACTGGAAAAGTTATTCAACGAAAGCATGAAAAAAGAAAAAAAAAGAAAAAAAGAACGCGAAGCGGAAGAATAAAATTCAAGCTTAAAGAAGAAAACGCGCGATTGCAATGCGCAGCTCTGGTGCGCAGGCCAGGACTGCACCGTCGAGTAACGGGGCCCTCTGACAAACTGCGATCTTTCCACATTCGATGTTCCATAAGAATCTTGCTCAACCATCATCGATCCCGTTTTTGTTTCCCTTCGTTTCACTCTCTATCTTTATTGCGGTTATTTCTCGAAGCGCGTTGCGTGCGGTCCTGTGTGCTCAGAAAGTGTGCGAGAGAAAGGAAGTGAGAAAGAAAGCGAGAAAGAGAGGAAAAACACGTTGTCGAGAGAAAAGCAATAAAATAAATGAACAAAACAAACAAAAATGTGTAACTCGAGGAGAATCGAAACGTTCTGAACTAACACGTGAATCCGTGATATTCCGTGGCTTGCATTGTATATTGTACACCCCATCCAACCTGATCCTCCCGCGCCCCTACCTCCCAGAAACGCCCCACGAAATCCACATGACTAAGAATTATATATATATATATATATATACATATATATATACAGACATTAATTTAAAAATATGACACTGACTTTTCTCTGTATCTCTTCATCCCACGTCGTAGTCAAAAATCTATTCTTCGTAAGAACTTAAAACTTTCTTTAAACTTCAAACACGATAAACAAGGAACACTGTAATCTAAAGGGACAGCATTGTTATCGTCGCGAACATTCAGCTTTGAGTTAAAAATCTCATTATTTCGATAATTAAACCTCTGTCCTGATCGATCACTTCCTCTTACCAAATTCGACTCGGCGGTATTTATTAATTGTCGATCGAACGGAAGCAGCGAGGTGCGCATCACAACGTAGAAGTGAGGTTAAACAAAATCGAGAGCGGGAACTCACCAAGGAAGCGAGGAGATGAGCAGATACGACGAGTCCGAGGTGAGCAGGTTACTTGCTTCGGATTGCGTTTTCAACAGCCGACGACGCACGACGTCTACTTTCCGCAAAAAAGAATGGCACGACAATCACCGATATCGGAAATCTATCTCAGAGGAAACTGACCTCTGCAGGAGGGAAGGGGAGGTTTCGAAGTTGGAACGCGCGCCAACGAGCCAGGCGAGCGTGTACCACCTGGCGTCGGCACTAGTAATCACTTGTTAATCACGTGACCCATCTTTGGCAGTAAGTAGCATAATAATCGTTGTCGCGTCATGGACACGGTCGTTCCCGGACACTGTACATCTTAAAGCACGACGGCGAAATAAATAAGATCGGTCCGTTAAAACTCCCGCGGTCCCCGGAGGGGGAGACGGGTCTCTTAAGTTTTTCTGTCGCGTCCGCCATAAAAGCTAACGACTTAATCGCACGTGAACGTACAAATTGCGTGATTGTATAATTAGAACCGGCCGGGCATCGTGTAAGCGGGCATTTTTGCCGGAAACGTTCGCAGCGCCACCGCTTCCTTTTTTCTTTCTACCACGAAATATCGCGGCCACGCTGTAAACAAGCTGCCTACGTGAGTATAAATAATTCATGCAAGAGCGCGCGCGCGCCAACTCGTCGGCGGGAGAGAAAGACCGGAGAGAGTCGTGAATCTCTGATTGCGAGTCTGTCCTCGCGTATAGCTTAACAAGAAAGTAAAGAAACAGAATTCTCGTGCGAGCGTTGTGCAATGTATCGGTTAGGAAATTGTTATTGGGGTCACTTCCGCGGGAATTTTGGGTTGCCTGTTAACTTCATTTGCCCTCCCCCCCCCCTACCCCAAACTCGACGTGGGAGCGACATTTACATATTGCATCGTCGTCGCGGGTACTTTGCATGCGCAGAGTTGGCTAACTACAGCGAGCTATTATCGTTATTACTCGACGAACAATGTCGTTGATACCCAAGCTCTCTGGTTAACTCGGCCTGTACCCTACATTCGATCGGATCCAGCTGCAGCGTGCAACATTGTTAACATGGCGGACTCGCACCTGGCGGGAATATCTGAACTGGCGTGCCATTTTCGAAATTTTCGTTTCGCGCGTTGCACGAGGCATTTTTCGAAAATTTTAACGTCGTTAACCGTGGTGAGATTTGACTTTCATAAATGGCACGATCGTTTCACGTACTTTTGGCGTGCCCGTTTAAAAAGTACAACTCGATCGTCGATTATCGGTGGAACGCGAATCGATGAATTATTATCTCTCATCTTTGACGGAGCGCGGACCTCCGTTCGCGCGAAACGTGGAAAAAAAGGCTCGGTTCATCGCCGCCAGTTGTAATTATGAACTTCTTTCCTCGACGGCAACACGTTGTAACTGTTGGCGTCGTAATCGCGAAATCTCCGGAACGTCGACTCGTTCGCCTGGGTGTTCCCCATTAATTCTGCAATTTTTGCGAAACGAACGATCGCCATAATCGATGCTGAAATTTTTTAATGGCTTCCTTGTTTTTTCTTTCTTTCTCTCTCTCTCTCTCTCTCTCTCTCTCTCTCTCTCTCTCTCTCTCTCTCTGGGGCCATGAACGATGATGATTCAAGGTGTATCGAGAGAACGCGCAGACGGTTTCTCGCGTCTGAATATTTATTCTCTTCAGTCATCTCGAGGATACAGTAGCTGACGAAAGATTTTGAACGTTTGTAGATAACATTCACTGAACGAAACATGTTTGAAATTGAAGTAGCTAGAACCAGACGATCACAATTTTGCAACGTTTCAAACAAAGTGCCTTACTGCAGTGCTAACGAAAATGTTCAAGTATTCCGCGCAACGTTCCGCAATGCGTTTGGTAAAAGTTTACCATCGCGAGCCGCTATACGTCCCGTCGTATCGACGTAAACGAAAGTATAAATCTATTTCGCCTACTTTTACGATTAACCTGTAAAAAATTTACACGATCCGCGCGTCTTGGCCCCTGGTGGAAATAAATTTTTCCGCTCGGCGCGCACGAACCGCGCCGCGTTGCGTGATGAAAATGTTAATCCATAAATGTTTGAAACCGCTCGCCGGGCCGAATTCGTCGCATGCTTAACCTCCTTCGATTATCCTCGGGCACGATGAATGTTTCATGCGCGCGATTTTACACCGCGTACCCGCGATTCGGCCGCCGTTATAAAATCAAACACGCTATTTATAGCTAACAATATCCATTTCCAATATTATTCCTTCTTCTCCTACTTCGTCGAAACTTTGCCGGTACATAGTTGCGGTATTAATTGCTAAGTTCAGTCAGTCAGTCGCATCCACTGGCTGAAGTATCGTCCCAATTACCGGGAAAAATATTGGCTTCAGTCGATTCGCTTATAATCCACAATTAACGACGTTCTAATCGGTCTTGTCCGGTCAACAGGTTAGCAGAGCTCAGACGAGCGAGGGAAAATGACAAATGATCGAACAGAGGAAGTTGGAGACAGTCAAACAAAGATAGGAAGAACGAGAAAAAGAGAGAGAGAGAGAGAGAGAGAAAGAGACCGATCGTAGTGATCGGAGAAATGAAAACAATACTGTTTTGAGTGGTATTCAGATCGTACGATAAGAAATGGTGGTGCGATCGTGCAGATTTTCCACCGTCGCTGTCGCAATTTTCACGATTGGCACGGTGAAGAAAAAACGCACGTACTGTCGAACACGTCGGGCGATAATCTCTCCCCGGGCAGAAACGAGCGGCAGTCACGGCAATGCCTAATCTGGAAAATCTACGAGCCGTGACATTCCATTTTCATGGTCAATTAATGCAACGCAATCGATCGGCCGCCGCTACTGACACCGTTCGCTGATCCTTTCACTCGTGTCTCCCGCCGATTTTTTTCCACCACGGCCAACAGGCGATAATTACCCGTCCAAGTTGTTGCCGTGCCTAGTTCCAGTTAAACGGAATCAATTAACCAACGTCGAATGCGAAACGCGGGATTAGCCGAGCGTTCCTTCATTACCGGTTCCGGCGGTAATTTACACGTCGGCTAAGTCCTGGTTAAATAGAGCTCGATTCGAAAACCCCACGGAAACGGAGTCTGTCGAGGTGAGCAAATGCGATTGTTTCTTGTTTCCTTTTTTTTTTTTTTTATCGAGAATACTTTTGAGCGTTCAGCAGGTATTTGGAAATGTTTAGCTTGCTGAGTAATATTTGGAGTTTGTTGTTTGTAACCTCTGTAGCTGTGATTTCTTTTGGATTTTATGTTTCGTTTTGTATTTAGTTCATACTGAACAGATATCGAAGATTGAACGAATGTCATGTAACATTTAAATATTTAATTTCGATTACAAGTCGCACGATGGAGTTGTATTGTATATTGTCTCCATCTCTAGTGCACAGAGTGGGCAATTAAAGTCGGGAAGGCATCGATTGAAACTGATTTGCATCTTTCGGCAATAATCTCGCGTGCTACGCGGCTCAGTTTCTGCTGGCGTACAAGGTGTTAAATTAAAATTCCATTAGGTTTATGGAAATTTTTGTCTCGGTTATACCCAAGTCAGCCGGCGTTCCCACGACTGAGAGAGTTATTTTAAACCTCAATTAAGCCGCAGTTATCTCCCATTAATGGCAAGGTTAATAATAGAATTGGGAATTCGCCGAGAAGAAACACGTGATATCTTTTCAAACACGAGAAACAAGTCGAACGTAATAATAGACTTTCTAAAGGATTTTAATTTACATTGGACAGCTTGCCTTGTATTCGTCTCGTAAAAGTGAAAGAGTAAAATAACAATAGAGAGAGAATTGAACAATAACTACCAATATCAGTAAATATTCAAAATGAAAAGTGTTTCCACGATGTTTCCACTTTTTTCCAGCAATTGGGCGTAGAAACTTTACTTAATTTAATTCAAAGAAGAGGCAAAGTAGAGAGAAGGAAAGAGTCTGTTCGTGTCTAGTTAAGTAAAATCCGCGGTGCTGTCTGTATTAAAATTGAAGGGTAAACAGCTACTTCGTGCCAATAAATGTCCCATCGTGGTCGCTTCGACCGCGAGACGCAATTACATCTGCAAACATCGCGCGGGCAATTACGAGCGGGCGTGCGTGCCCGTCGAATCCGCGGGCGCTATTAAGTCGAAGAAAGTCTTGTAGGAAACGGGATGAAATTGAAGGGAAGGAAGAACGTTCCAGTCGGGGGAAAATATTAACTGAAGGCAGGAAATGTGGCCGAGCTCGTGGCGTTTTTGCGGTAGAGTAGGTCGTGGCTCGTCGACTTACATTCCCGACTCGAACATTTCACCCGAATTTCCTTTCACGTTCTTTCTCTCATCTCATGGCAACTATTTGCAAGTTGTCGAACGCTTAATACCTTGACAGTGTAACGAAGCGACTCGCGAAAACATTGGAAAATAATTGTCTTTTCTATCACCGAAATTGCTCCGCGTTCCTGAGGTGTCGGAATACTTTCGAGTTTTTATTGCAGATAAATATTAATAATACACCAAGTCTCTCTCTATTAGAATAATTTCATTGAAAGCGTAGATATGTGCAAAAATGTCAAAAAAATATCCAGAGCTATCTAACATCTAAATATCTTTATATAAATCACTATTTACGATCCATCTCTCAAGAATTTGATCTTCAACAGCTAAAGTGGCTAGATCGGTGATAATACTTCAGCTTTCATTCAGCGAAACGAAGCCTCCCGTATCGGTGTAAATTATGAACGAGAGAATTATTATAGAAAGCCGAGGATACCAGTGATTTAGAAAGGTGCTCATTGCGTGTTAATAGATGGATAAAGCTATTTGATAGATAGATGGACAGACATGATAGTTTACTCGGGAGAGTCGCGATTTCATGGAGTTCTTCCTTGTTAATTGGTGGTTGAGACACGTTTGAATTACAAAGTGTAAGCCCCCCCCCCTCTTGTATCGAAGTTAATAAGACAGGGAGCGGCCCGCAGGTGTGAATTATGGCGGGCACCAAGAAGATTGAAGTTCGACTTCGCGCTAATTACAGGAAACTTCTAGTGGCTAGGCAGCCATTAGTGTTCAGCATGAAACTATTAGCAGGATTATTTCCATCGGCGTTTAGACTTGCCTCTCACTGCAACACGACTTGATGAATCTTGCGTAGAGTTTGCTACGTGCCAATTCATTGGTCGGCGAAACGATCTTCATTTCTCGATCGCAATTCAGCTGCATTAAAGTGTAAACTGCTGCGGGAAATAATTTTTTTTCTTTTCGCCTCCTTCCTGTTTTAAGGGAACTCTTTAACAGCGTGATTTGCGACGTGAATGACGAAAAAGGAAAATTCAACGCGCGATCCATCTCCTTTCCGGTGGTTTATTTATCTGGCGATTTGCGAGTGGAAATAATTACAGGAAGCAAGGAAGGTAGGAAAATTTTATTTTTTTCTTACCTCAATGTACGACACTGAAGCATTGTGTTATAGGAAAATCAATCGTTTTTTTACTTTTACAATACGTCAAAATTAAGAAAAGTTCCCATAAACAAGAATTCCAATAAAAAAGAAAAAGAGACAAAAAATTCAGAAAACCGAAATTCTCCCGGGAATTTTTTTTTTATCAATTTTCGGAAGAACAGAGAGAAAGGTTGGCGAAAAGGAAATCGTTCGTAACGTGATCGCGTTCGCTGCGACCCTCTTATTTCGCTGTTCTTGCTTCGAAAGCGCGGAAAGACAAACAGAAGTAATTTGCCGGGTTCGATAAGGAATCAATGTCCCGCCGTTTAAAACTCGACGAAGGCAATAATCGACGATCCGAGGCCGGGGCACGTAAAACGCGATCATTTAACCATCACGAACACGGCAACGGTTCGGTGGAACGGGCTGAGGGATTCCTGCGGAGGCAGGAGAGATACGTATCGGCTTGACTTTTATGCGGCTCGTTTTTCGATTTTATTCCGCGCGTCCGCCGAGCAGCCAGCCAGCCAGCCAGTTTCGCGGTAATCGATTCGATCACGAAAGCTGCTCGTCTTTTCGTTGTCTCTGAAACACCGAGCCTAACCCTCCCTACCACCGCCACCGATATTAGCATAGCGGCCAACCCCCTCCAGCTTGAATTAGCGGTTTCTTAAAAAGTCGTTCGCCGAACGAAACCTCTTCCCTTAACGTGTTTTCCACCCCTGTTTAGAGACATTTATCGTCTGCGGCCCGTGAAATCTGAGAAGATGGATAATACGTAGGATTAGGATTAGGATTGGATTATCGTTCCATGTATATATATATATTTTTTTTTTTTTTTTTTTTTGAAAAGTCGATGGAAATTTTGAACGAGAATTTGTTTTGTTCGCTTCGAGGAATACTGAGATAGTTGTATCAAAATCAGATAATCAGTTGTCCATTGAATTTCTTATTTTTATGAAATCCAAACCTTTTCTCACAAAGATTACGAATGCAAGCGCGAGATATATAAATATAAAAGTTTCAAAGAATCTCGAAGAATTCTTTTGCACTTTTTCGTGGAAACGTGTTGTCAATATCAAGCTACAGTGTTAGAGATTCACTTTCGAAATCTCGAGTATTGAATATTAATATTTCCATGGGAGTCTTCGTTTTCCTTTTCGTTTCGAAACGATTCTCCAGCATATTATAAACAAATGCACCATGCAGCAAATAAATGGAATATGTGAAATAAACTCGTAGAGATTCACACCACTCTGAGACACACCGAGTCACCCTCTTTAAGCTTTACTTACAACCCCAGTCGAGGCTGGGGGCAGGATCGATTGATTCGTTCACGGTGGATCGAAACAGATTTACATTTAATAGTCGGAGAAGTCGCGGCCGATACGCGATGACAGATTGCATTGCCGACGATAAATTCGAGACCATCCCCTCCCCCTCCCACCTTGGACGGAGGGGTGGGCCCGAGGGCTGGTCGGTACCAAGCGTGTAGCGTGCACCGGCCAAAGAGCGCGGTTTAATATCGTTTATAAATTATTCCACGGAGATAGCCATCAGCATACAAATTGCTTCGGCGAGGACCTCCGGCCGTGCCCGCGTGTTTCCTTCGATTCCCATTAGGCACGGATCCTTTTTCCGCGTCTGTCTGCCTCGTCCGGTGCTTCCCCGCCTCGAAATAGAAAGTGACGGAAAAGTAATAGCAACCGTTCTCTGGTTTCGAGACATACTGTTTCAAAATAGAGTTTAGATTTCTCTCTCTCTCTCTCTCTCTCTCTCTCTATTTCGTCGAATGTCTCTTTATTGTGCGAAACTTCTTTTACTTTGGAAAAGAATGGGTTGCGATTCGATTCTAGAAGCGTTCGTTTCGTGAAATTTAAATCTCTCGTAGCTTCAGATACTGGAACATTGGATTGTTCTAACTATGGGAAAGTATGTATGGGAGAATTTTAACGAATTGAAACATGAAATTTTCATCAGAGATGTAAAAGGAAACAGAAAACTTTATAAATCATTTAAATCTCTAAAAATACACTGTTTTGCATCTGATCGTAAAATGTCCAGGCAAAAATTATAAACTGGTCCATTTTGACTATTTTAGCGTTGAATGTCTCTAGACCAAAATAAAGCAACATACGTCAACATAAGATTAATCTTCGCCGTTAAAATCTGTGCCCCTCTGTCTTTCCACCTCGATCGATTTTCTCTTCAGCCGTAATTACACATCAGTTCACCCTCAATCTCCGCGTCACTCCTCAAGGATCCATTCCGATCCTTCGAGTGCATGCACGCTGGACGTCCTCCATCATCCGTTCCATCTCTCGCGGCTCGAAAGCACAGACAGAGAAATCCATTTCCCCCAAAAACGACCGTCTGACCGGCTGCACGGACAGACAGTTCGGTCGGTCGTCGTCGACAGATCGATCGATCAGTCTGAAAACGCGTGCAGCCTTAATTTCACTTCGGTTTCGATCGTCCCTTGTCTCTCTCTCTCTCTCTCTCTCTCTCCCTCGTTCGTCGGCAGAGCTGAGAAAGCGAAAGCCGACCGCCAGAGCCGGCCACTTTGCATAGTTTAGCGCTGCGACACCTCCCGGTGTCAATTAAATCCTCGTCGGCTATCGGGAGTGTGTGTCGAGTGGCCCATGGGGGCCCCCTTCAACTTCCAAAACACGGCCCCATGCCACTGGTCGCTGGACGAGTTTCGACGCCGATCAAAGGCCACCGGGCATTCCGATTGCTTCTCCTAATCTTCGTTTCGCCGGGAACTGGGCTTCCCACCTTTCAGCCTTTATCGGTTACGGTTTTTTTTATGGTTTTCTGGGTGGTTCTTTTTCGGCGATATCGATTGTCTCGCCTTGGGAACAGTTGTCTCGGAGCGATTTTATCAACGCCACGACGAGGCCACGATTTAAGCCACGATTTAAGCCACTCGGTGAAAAATTATTGGAACGATGTGTTGATAGTTCAACTTGCTTATAGATAAATTCGCCGGTCTTCCGACGGATATCATCCTGTTTCGAGTATTGTTCAGTCGTTTTCGTTTCGTTTGTGTGTCGTTGCGTTGGTACCGAGGGACTGATCGGCAGGAAGGAGCCGGTTCTCTGCATTAAATCGAGCGATTCGTTCATCCGGTCGAATCTGTCTTTCGTCAAATCGAAACACGAGACAAATCAGTTGTTAACCGCCAGTGAGTGAAACAGCAGCTAGCAAGTGAACTCAATTCTGTGCAACGTCGCTTATAAATCAATCCTCCAGCACGCACCACCGAAGCCAGAAGTATGAAATCGTCCCTCACCAAGGCGCGATCATCGAAACCTCTCTAATCGTTTCCGCCAATTCGTCCTGCACCTGGCAACTCTCCTCTAAATCCGTAAAGTGTCCCTTAACAAGCGACGAGGGACGATTCGAAGCACGCTGAACCCTTCCGATCTTAGGGGATTCTCTCGATTCTTCCATCTCTTCTTCGGGCCAACCACCGAACGCACGAGAAGACAACGACGACGACGACGACGGCGAAGTGGAAGAGAAAAGGAGAAAGAAAAGAAAGGGGGGAGGGGAAAAATGCGACGAAACGATCGGAGGAACGGTAGGAAAAAAATGGCGAAAAATGCGAAATTCTCACCGCGGCCGGCAACAAAGGGTCGGCCGGTGGCGTGCTCGCGGCCCGCAGATAAATCTTTCCGTCTCTGTTGCACCATCGTCGGCGCGTTAGTTGGAAGCGGGCGAGGAGGCCCTGGCCCTTTCTGGTCCAAGACTAGCCAGAGAGGAGAGACCAACCGCTCCCCGCCCCGGCTGGCTCTCATTTACACTACGAGCAGCAGGATTTACTGGCCGTGGAATACAATGCGGACCTGTCCGTGTCCATCCAGCGAGACCGGTAGCCATCCTCTCTAGTCGTGTACACCTCTTCGTCGTGGGCTATAGATATCCGTGACTTTGGCTCGCTTTGACTCTCCTCTCTCTCTCTCTCTCTCTCTCTCGCTCTTGTTCACTCTGGTTTGGTCCGGTGTCTTCGATCGCAAGAGGAATAATGGGAACGGCGAGTGTCGGACCGAGCGGATTTACGCTGGCAGCCAACGCGAGATTGATGCTTGTCCACGCTTCTCGCCGGTCGTTTTCTTTTTTTTTTTTCTCGGTTATGCCTTGGCTGATTAATCGGCCCCGCGGCTGTCGACGTTAATTGACACCGTCGTTCGCCTTCGCGATCGGGACTCGTGTTTTGAATTCTTGCTTTGTGACTTGTTGCGCGGATCTATGCAGGGGGACCAGGGCTCTGATATTTTCACTCCGCTTTGCGGAACGTTCCCGTTCGTCACGCGAGTTGCACAGTCTTTGAGACTGTTACGCGCTGCTCGAAACTTGCGTTGTTTTTTTTTTTTTCTTTTTTCAAATATCGACAACGTTCCGTGGTTTCCGAAATTCTCAATTTTTGGAAGCTGTTCTTCGGTCTTTGTACCACAGCAAGATCAAAATTCGATCGATCACAAATTCGTGATCCTCGCAAGAGTCAAACATCTCTCCTCGAGCGTCGCTCGAAGGATCGATCCAGGGTTTGCAGAATCCCTAACGAGGCCGACTCGCGAGAGTCTCGGCTTGTTCTCCATTCGCACCTGGATCCCCGAAAACGTCGTGGTCCTTCACGACGAGAGAACGAGACGCGCGGCTTGGCTGTCGGTGGAAAGGGTTGGTGGAACGAGGGCTTTCTAGCGGGACAACGTTTGTCGGCGCGTTTGTGGGCGCCGACGCCGCCGCCTCGAAGCCGCTTAAAGGCACCGAGCTGTTACATTGGTACAGTTCTCTCGCCCTCGGAAGGTGCCTGCCTCTCTGATGTCCAGGTGAGAACGGGTGGTTGAATTCTGGAGATGCTTCGAGGCACTGGGACCGACGACACCGGTGCACCTTCGATGGCCAGGCGCGAGGGATTCCAAGGATCCTTTTAAAATCGTTATCGAAGGGGGAAATTCTTGCGTACTCCGGAGCTAAACCTTCACCTGCTCGAATAATTCGTCAACTGAAATTCGTTCCGAGTTCAATTTTGACGCGACAGAGTCTTGAGTTGATCAATTTGGCTTCTGTAACGGAATTCTGAACGATCTGACAAAGTGTAAAGTAGTCAGTATGTCGACGAGAAACGTACGATATAAAAATCAGAGCGAAGCGCCTACGAATGTCTCAGAAGAAAGATTCTGTAATTGCTCGAATGGACGTACGATCGTCGAGTGACAGGAGCGTTGTTTAAAGGCAGCACGACCGAGAGCCTAAACGCGTTGGTCGTTTGGAGAATTTACATTCACGGCGACCGTTGGAAACTGAGAGCCAATAAAGCCGCGAACGTTCAAGCATTACTTTTCTCCGTCGTCGTCTTTGTTCGAGGCCTGGTCTCGCGTACAAAGTCCTGGGCCGGGCTCGTGTCTCCCGCGTCTCTTCCCCTTTCCACCACCGATTGTGTGGGAGTGACTCTCGTCCGGCTGATTTGCGATCAATTTGCCCTAATTTACAATCGGTGCCGTCGGTGGCGCGCGATGCATTCGGCGTCCTCTCGGCCATGGCCATGAAAGGCTGTTGCGCTTCTACCGCGGACCAAAAGATTCATCCCGACCGGCGAGAAATTAATCGGACGCCTTGTAAACGTCGCGCGGCCTTCGTTCAACTCCGCTCGAACGCTTTCGTGGCGCTTCGGATGCCTACCCAGGGAGATACGGCCCGATGGCGCTAGTTGTCTAGGCCACGTCGCGTCGGTAGGAGAGAGGACGACGAATGCATGGAACGACTCTGTGTCTTTGAACACAGTTCGTATCTTATTTCAACACCAGTGTAAATATTAATTTCAATCATTCGCCAAATAATCTACGATACCATAAAGATATGTAATATATAAAACTTAAGCGCGTAATAACAGTACCACTTTGACCAAATTTAATTCATATCTGTTTCCATTACCTGTCCACTCAATTTTGTCCGTAACTGTACATCCTTTCAGAAGTTGAGCTTCACTTTTTGTAAATTTTTGAGATCAAGATTGAGATCTATAGTACAAGAAGATGGTGTATGAATACTTGAAGCATTCGACTCGTTTCTCTTTACTTTCGAAGTTACGTGGCGTTTGAGTGGTTCAAATTTTTGAGAACAAGATCGAGATTATATATCATATATTACGAAAAGTATATTGCATGAATACTTGTAAGCATTCGAAACTCGAAGCATTCGACTCGTTTTTTTTTTTTATTTTCGAAGTTACGTGGCGTTTGAGTGGTTCAAATTTTTGAGAACGAGATTGTATGTTATATATTACAAGAAGACGGTATATTGCGTGAATACTTGTAAGCATTCGACTCGTTTTTTTTTTTTTTAATTTTCGAAGTTACGTGGCGTTTGAGTGGTTCCTGGATAATTGTGTTGGTGAAGCTCCGGGGGATACTTTTAAACTGCTAATAAGATGTCTGATCTTCTTCATCTTGATTTTCTGATAAATATTCATATTATTCAAAATCGAATTTTCGAGATAATTTAATATTCCCTTTACTTGAACTTCAAACTTACCGTTCTAATTGAATCGTAGTGTTCCTCTGTCTCCTAATTTTGAAAAAATATATCGAACACTGTTGAAACACGTCAAAACTCGCAAAATTCGAAGAAGGTGAATTCAAAGTGAATTGAAATTCGAAACGAGAGGGAACAACGCTGCAGTTTTTGAATAATTGAGCCGTTGTACCCGTCAGATTTGTAAATTATTACCGGGCATTTTAATAGCATCATAACAAATTCATCGACGTTCTGCGCGTGATCTATAGTTAATTAATTAAAAAAACTTTTCCCCGATCCTGTTCCCCCCATCATCGATGATAGAACATTTCGAAAATCCTGGCCGCGCGGCCTCGTTAAAATTTTAACGACCATATAATTTTTTAACGAGCGTCCTCGAGTCTGACCCTACTGGGATGATTAAATAAAACTCCGACAATCCTACACTTCATTAACCACCGTCCCGTCAAATCTCCATGCTTGACTAATTAATTTCCCGCTTTCGTAATCGCGCTGATGCCGCGTTAATTAATCTATCGATGCTCCTACGCTTGCTTATTAAACAACGTTTCGCGTTTGCTCAACGAATTTTCACGTCAGAAATACGTTCAGTCGATTTGATGTACTCGATCTTCTTTTTTTTTAACCTTCTCCATTGTTTGTTGTTTCAACGAGACGTACCAAAAATTCTGTGAAATGATGAACGTCTCAAGACGAGAGATAATGATCTAGTTTTCAAGTTTAAGACTTTTTTTTTATTTATTACGCTATAAAACCCGCTACTGGGTACACATTGCTGTGCATACTAACAGTACAGAGAGAAATTCACATGATTTTTGTCTTTGAAAGATTACATGGACATACAACTATGATGCATATTTTGTGTTTACATAGTTGTAATTAAAACTTAAGGATATTGTTGTTACATTGTTGACAGCCATTGGTAAGTACTCGATACAAATTAATTATAGACGCCAACTGTGGTTCTTAAGAAATTTGTGCAAATGCACAACAAGGGAGTAATTCGATCCAGTTAATGATTTAAAAAAAAAAAAAAAGTCAAAGACAGTGTTCCTTTGCGAGGCATGCACGTGAAATGTAGCTTGAATTAACTTCTAAATGAGAACAAAAATCGACCCCTTCGACAAATCTGTCTTATATTTTACTCTCCATCTTTCACAATTGATAACAAAACAACGTTCTGCCTGTCTCACGAGGTAATTCGCCGAACAAACGTAATAAAGTAATTAAGAGTGTACGTGGCCGCTTATCTAACAAGTCGCCGCGACGCGAAATTTATATTTCCTGCCACGTTATTTTTGCCGCGATTCCGCAGAAGCCTGGCAGCGAATAAAACTGGCGCGCGAACCAGAAACGATACCGTTACTCGTAAATCCGCCGTTCTCGCCTGAAATCCGCGATAGAGCGCTCTCTGTCTGCACGTAGGTGCGAAGAACGTCCCCGATCCTCGACAGAGACGTCCATTGAACGATAAAACGGGGATTAATCAAAGCGATGGAAAGCGCGGTCGTTTTTTTTTTTTTTTCTTTTCGAGGCACTTCTCGAGGTTGGATCAAGGAAGGATCTTAATTAGATCTCTCGGGAACGTTCGATCGATACGTTTTTTCTTTTTCTTTTCAAACCGCGTAGAGAATATTTTTGATACCACTCCGGCGGAAATTCAACTTTTACAGCTTTTAATTTAATTGTATTAATCTCGGATATCTTGGGGGATCTTGAAATGAAATCGTGATTTTACGATTAATTTTCATGACTGTGAGATCGGATCGGGGATGATCTTAATTGGATCTCGCAGCCTCCCGAGAACGTTCCAGCCACGCTTTTAAAACTGGAACGTGGAATTTTTGGCACCTTCTTTGAGCGATGGAAATTTCATTTCTGTCGCCTTTGATTGTATTAGAAATCTCGAGTATCGAGCATTCCTTCTGAAAACACGCCGAATTTTTTTTTTTTTCTTTTTGTACTTCCGACGGATTGGATTTCACCAGTCGAAATGAAATTTTACAATTTCTCTGAACTTTAGAGCGGACTGTTCATTAAAATGTAGACTTTTTATTAAAAACGTGTTTCGCACATGTAGTACATCGACACTAATCAATCAATCGTCGGAACTAATAAATCAATTAAAATGAAAAATCTTTGTTTCCAAAATTGCAAACAAAAATCCGTGATCCTTCGTTTCAAAATGAAAAAACACCGTGCCGCCAGATTAATTGAAATGAAAAGCCAGGTCGTTCGTTTCTGGAATTATTTGAAAAAAAAGAAGAAAAAAAAGACGAAAGAAGGAAAGGAAGAAAGAAAAAGAAAAATACGCTTCGTACGCACGTCAAAGTTTGTTTCATTCGAAACAAACGAGAAACGCGAGTGGTATACCAAAGGAGGAAAACGGCGCGGAGAGGACGGCTGTATTTTACCGTCTCGGTTCCATGGGGCCCCGCTATACATAACGCTGGCCCCCTCACAAAGGGCTCGTGGTGAGATGGTAGCCTACAAGATCGGATAATATGGGTAGTTATTTGTCGGCGCCGATGTTGGTTTTTCGATGCGGTGTGTTGGCTCGTGCGTGTGAGGCCCCCCCGCAGCGTCAGACCCGCTCGCTCCGGGCCCCCACCGCCGTTTTGTATTCCCATCGTCCTTGTCGCTCTATCCCGCCTCGTGGCCCCGTCATCCGACGCCACCCGTTCTTCACCGTCTCGTTCCCTTATCTCCACGGTTCTCATCACTTTTCGCGCTCTACCTGCCGTTCGCGTTCGGGGAGATCAGCGGCCAGATTAAACGCGAAATGGGCATTAATAGGGGGCCCCTGGCTGGCACTGGGGCCCGCGTCCAGCCCTCGAGTAGGCTTTCGCTCGCTCCGACTCGATTCGGCGTTTCGTTTCGAGTTATTGAATATTAATCTCTTGAAAAGGTAGTTGGCCGAGGACGGGGAAGGTTGGGTCAGGGATAGTGAGTTCCTGATGTGTAAATTCGATTTAGATTGAAGGGTTTTAAAGGAAGAAGTATGTTATCTTAGTATCTATATGTTTTTATTTATTTGTTATTATGATGCTGGAAGGATATCCGGATGATGTGGGTAAGGTGAGGAAAGGTTATGCGCGTTTCGTCTCAGAGTCGCTGCCTAGACTTATCAGTAGGGCTTACCCCAGACGTTTGTTGTAACTTTAACTACTCGCTAGGCTGGACGGTCACCCATCCTAGCAGTGTTCCGCAGTCTGTTTGCTTAACGTCGAATATCGCTAGGCGCACAGCCACCAGTCGGTGTTCGAGACTCGTACTCTCGAGGCGCTATAGGCCGCTACAAGATTTTCGAATGACGAGAGGAAAGTTCTGAAATGTTTGAATAACGAAGGAGGGAAATGATTTTTATAAAACTCTGTAGAATCACAGGATATTGCCTTAACAAACGTCGCGATTTATGCGACAAGTGTAGTAACAAATTGTTTATGTAAATATAGTTCAACGAAGAATCACGAAGAATCAATGGATTGACATCGACGCCAGGATTTATTGATCCCGGAATACAAAAGAATTCGCTAGAATTCCCCAGAGCAGAGTCCTCAAGCAATATGGCGACGTCCGGCCACGCTTATCCGAGCGTCGGTCGGTCTAATCGCAATAAACCGAGAAAGGCGAGAGCCGTTAAGCAGAAAAATATGGACACACCGGCTCGGAGGGGTGCAAACGACGTACAGAACGGCGTGCAGGGTGTGTGTGTATCTGTGTATGTGTGGGGGATTGGGGGGGAGGGGGCCGACTGCCGCCACACACATGCTGCGCCGAGGCGTTCGTAACGTCTTTTAATCACGAAATGAGCCGGCACTCTTCAAACGGTCAGGGGCCCGCGGTCCTCTGTTGGCCGAATTAAGTAAATCAATAAATAACGAGGATACCTCGGCAACACCTGCGCGCACCTCTCCTCGCCGGCACACCGAGTAACAGGATTTACGGCGCAGGGCGCCGCGTCGCGCCGATTCTCCTCCCTTTCTTCTCTCTCCTCTCCTTTCCTTTCCTCTCCTCTCCTCTCCTCTTCCATTCCGTCGGTTCCGTTTTCATCTCGCGACTTTTTCGATCTTGAGCGGAATTTTTGCGAACAACTCTGACCGCCAGACACTTTTAACCTCTTGCGCTTACAATTAGTAGCTGGTTCACGGACCATAACGAGTGACCAAACCGTTGCACGATAACTCGTCTTCTTCTTTTTGAATTCATTGGTATATCGCTAAATTTATTATTTATTTTGTCCAGGTTATATTTCAATGCACGTGAAACTGAGATAATATTGCAATTTTGAGCCTAACCTCGCAAGAGGCTAATTCTGAAGTAGAGTGAGTATTTGCCACTCGACGTGAGCAGTCGAAAGTATCGAGAAACATTGAAATCAACAATTGAAACGAACGGGACAATATTTATAGGACCAATGTTTATAGATTTCACTGTTTTTTTTTTCAAATTACGTTTGAACATTTGCATTTGATCGAAAATTTTTTGATCAGGAGCGGTACTTGATATCTTACGAATCGTTTCTAATGGTAGAAAATGTACAGAGACAAAAGAACTTGTACTCTGAACATGTAAGGAGTGTAAGAAAGACCGGTGTTGTAACTTCTGTGACTTTAGGTTACTTTTCCAACTTGCTTTACTTTACTTCGATAAAGCAAAATACACGCAATGAAACAACGAAAGAAGAAACGTTTTACAATCAGCAGAGGATAAATGACCTTCGATAAAGTTGTAACAGAACGAAACGTATCGCGAACACGAAGCCAATCGACGATTTCATTTTGGTACTGTCGCAATGAGTGTTCAACGCATTTTATTCTGTTCCTTTCGCGTAAATTTCACATAAATACGTCGTCGAATGGATTCGAATCGATTCGAAAGTAGAACTGAATCTCCGTGTAAAACCGTTATCGCGGTTTCACGCCGACGAAAATAAAGGCTCTCGTGTAATTTATACCAGACGCGGTTCGAGAGGCTGTGAAAACCGAGATCCGCGGATCAACGCAGCTGCACGCCTCTCTCTCATTCTCTCTCGCTCTCTTTATTAATTTTAATGCGAGACAGATAAGAGGCGGTAATGAGGCCACAGCGGATCACACAGATAACGAACGAACGAAACGAAACGAAACGAAGCGATCGTATCGTCGTGCGCAATTAATCGGGCGCGAATAATTCATTACCGCGAACCCAGCTGTTTTTTCGCCTCTCCTGATTTCTCACTCCGCGATTCACAGTACTCCAATTTGTCGACATCCAGAGATACCAGTATGAAAATAACCTTGTCAATATTAGATAATACGAATCGTAACATTAGATATTGAACGGAGCAAATTTGTTCATCAAGAATTGATGGCTGACGAAACGTGCTTGTATTTATAATTAAATATTTATTTTAATTATAAACACATCGTATTCGCACACCGGTTAATCAAGTCCATGTACAAGCCACCTTTTTCATGACAAAATAGTAAGCTTCGATTTGCTGGTGTATTTACAATCCCGTGGCTAGCAAGTAGAACAAGTAGAATCAGACGCCACGGGACAGACAGTGACGGTGCACGTGATTCATTCCATGTCAGAGTACCTCTGTCTTTATTCATTTTACAAAGTCGAATAATCAACACCGGGATCTAAAGAAAGAAAGATTTCGAAGGTTCTTTCTGTAATGTTCTCTGAATATCGCAACAAACATTGGACATTTTGTGTAATTCTATTACAGCACTGTATCTTTTGAATTTTTCGTAAATGCATAAAAATCCGCAGTTAAATTCGTGACGTCTTGTAAACAATTATTTGAGAGATTAAACGCTCCCATTGGTCCCGAGGTGAACGCTAGAACCGAAATGGTCAAAATGACCAATTTATAATTCTTGTTAGAAATTCTGTAGACACGGAACAGTGAATTTTTCAAAGATTCAAAGCAAGTTATTGTTAAAAGTACAGAAGTTTCTTTCTTCTTTCACTTTGATGGAAAATTTTACTCTCCAGTCGTCGGTGGTTCTAGCGTTAACGATGTGTTTGTAATTAAAGTAAGACGATATTTAATAATAATAAAATTTTAAATTAATCATAAATAATATATAACAATAATAATTAATTAATTAATAAAATTTTATTAACAATAGAATAAAATAATTAGAATCAAAGTAAAATGAAACAGATGCAATCGTGGTCAAACGCAATGATTACCTCTGCCTAAAATTAAACTCTCGTCGTCATCAAACAACGAGGAAAAAAAGAAATCGAAACGAGGACAAAATGGGAACAGAAATGGCACGGACGATCGTCGAAGGCGATAAAAGCGTCTGTTATCGCAACAATTATGGGAAAGGTAGCAACAAAGGGCATATTAGCGAAAATGGGAACGACCCCGGCCACGAAGCAGGAAGCGACGATGTGAAGGAGCCGTCGTTTAAAAGAGGACACGCGAAGAGAACCGAATGAAAAAAATGATACGGAGGAGGAACGTAACCGACGAATGATTGCCACGCAGCCTCGTAAATAATAATTATCATGAGAATCATCGGTTAGGGGAAAAACGTGGATAACCGCGGAAAAAAGCTCTCGATCGCGGTGATTTATTGCGCCGCGTTCACAATGGACCTTGGATCGGTCTGCCACGCTGATGGGAAACCGAGTTTCCCGATCCTGTGGATTTCAATAGAAAATCTTATTGCGAGTGACGCCTGTGTACGTTACAGCAACAACAACTTTGTGCAACTGGGGATAAAGATTCTACGCGATTGCAACTTTTTCGATGTTCCGTTTGCCAATCGAAAAATTCGCCATGGACAGCAATTGGAGAAATTCTACAACGAAATACCGCAGTAATTAAATTTATTGCACGCGCAAATGTGGTGGAGTCAAATTTATTATTGAACGCCTGTATTAAATTTAAGAACGAAGTAATTGTTAAGAAATATTTGTACGAGCGTAACTTTCACGATCGAGAAAATATGACGCAGAATGAATATTTAACACGGGACTTTACCATTAAAGTAAATTTAATTTATATACAAAAATAATAGTTAATAAAATATCATTATTTTTTGTATAAAAAGTTTATGGGATAAACTATAAATTTATTATATTATATAAATAAATATTTTCAAAATTATGATTTTAATATTAATTAATTATTGAAAAAATTTTATAATTTATCATTTAAAATTTAAACATTTATAAATATATAAACAAAGTAATATATATAATTTTCAAGAAAAAATTTTTTAAATAAAGATTAAATTAGTAATAAAATTTATTATGTAAATTATATTTAATTATAAAATATAAATACAAGGAATTAGGCGTGTGACATTAAGGATGAAGAGCACCGTATAGCACCGAACGATCATCTTCCTCGATGATAAAACAGCTACTCAGATAAAACGCGTCAAACAACGAGTCGTTGAAATCCTACGTTGGGAAAAAGCCGTTCTCCGTCAAGAGAAAGAACGAAAGAAGGGAATTCCTCATTGATGCAGATAGGAAACAGATTTTTGCTTGATTCTCGCCTACGTCTCGGACAATGCCTCGGTATGGCCAGAATGTTAAACGCGCCGCCTTCAGCTGGAAGCTTCTTAACGAGCGTAATTTAATAAGCTGGACGATTTTATGTGGCATTGTAGTGGCAAGAGCGCGGGAGCCACGCTCGTGCCTTTTTTCTGCTCGATGCTCCTTGCCACGGATCGATAGCCATCGTGGCTTGATCACCACGATCCAGATGATCTTCGTTGAAAGTGAACCTTGGTCGGGATACGTGCACGAGTTTGACTAGTTTCGAAGTGACATTTTTTTTTTTTTTTTTTTGTTTTTAATTGGTTAATTAGGAATTGGTTTTGGATTTAATTGATTAATTTGCAAGAATCAGGGGGGAGGAACTTGACGTGTGATATATTTCTATATATTCTATATTTGTGTGACAGTTTTGTTACCCTCAGGAGACGTTTGAGCGTTTGGAGGGAAAATTTCGAATATTCAGAAAATTGTATAATACACGTGAAGGTGAGCATTGTGCCGAAAGTTTCAAAAGTGCATGCCATCGGTTCTGCGTTTAAGTACATGGAACACCTGAGCCACAACGGCGCTTAATCGAAAACGTTCTGAAATATTCGGAAAGTTCCACGTTGCTACGGTATATTTAAACATTCCAAAATGTGAAACACGCTGAAACACAAAACGCACCGCTTGATCATTATGCGAAAGTTTCTAAAGTCTCGTGCCACCGATTTTCAGCTCGAGCATAGTTGAGATACCGAAAATTCGGGACTTAAGATTCCAAAGTAGATTCTATGATTAGTCGAGCGATCTCTGACGCCGGCAATTCTAAATTTACACATACTAAATACTCGACATACTCGTTCCTACACTTACGTGCATTTTAAATTGCGAAAGAATTCCACCGGTTCCATGTTTCACAATTTCAATCTCCACCATCCGATGCGTTTAAGTGTACCAAGCATTCCGAAATTTCGTGCTCCAAATACTATTTGAAATCTCGGTAGTTAACACCTCTGATTCTACGTACGCCACTGGACGTGCAAAATTCCAGAAATTCACTCACCCAGTTTAGATTAAATTTAATATACAGCCGAAAATGTCCAAAATCGAACACCTCCGGTTCCGCACTTCGTTAAAACTTGATATTCCTGATATTTAAAAAATTCTGTATAACTTGATCAAAGTAATTGTCGCTCCAAACAACGAAAAGATGAAGGAGGAGGAAACTCTAGACACGTGTAAAATTCTATAAATTCTGCTAGTTGAATCAAATTCAAATACATCTAAAAGTCAAACACCTCCAGTTCCATACTTCGCTTTACATAAAATTCCTAAAAATTTAAAATTCCAAAACTTGAAGTTTCCAAAAAAATTCTCTATTTTCACGAATCGTTCTCCGAGAAGTTGCACGCTTAAAATTCCAAAAAATTCTGTTCCACACTTCACTGTAAAATCTATCTAAAATTTCCAAAAATTTAAAATTCTAAAATTTGACGTTCCCGATATCCAAAAAAAATTCTCCATCTTTACAAATCGTTCTCTGAGAAGTTCCACGCTTAAAATTTTAAAAATTCTGTTCTACACCTCATTATATCTAAAATTCCCAAAAATTAAAAATTCCAAAACTTGACGGTCCCGATATCCAAAAAAAATTCTCCATCTTTACAAATCGTTCTCTGAGAAGTTCCACGCTTAAAATTTTAAAAATTCTGTTCTACACCTCATTATATCTAAAATTCCCAAAAATTAAAAATTCCAAAACTTGACGGTCCCGATATCCAAAAAAAATTCTCCATCTTTACAAATCGTTCCCCGAGAAGTTGCACATTTAAAATTCCAAAAAATTCTGTTCCATACTTCACTTTATCTAAAATTCCCAAAAATTAAAAATTCCAAAACTTGACGTTCCCGATATCCAAAAAAAATTTTCAATCTTCACGAATCGTTCCCCGATAAGTTGCACATTTAAAATTCCAGAAAATTCTGTTCTACACCTCATTATATCTAAAATTCCCAAAAATTAAAAATTCCAAAACTTGACGGTCCCGATATCCAAAAAGAATTCTCCATCTTCACGAATCGTTCCCCGAGAAGTTGCACATTTAAAATTCCAAAAAATTCTGTTCCATACTTCACTTTATCTAAAATTCCCAAAAATTAAAAATTCCAAAACTTGACGTTCCCGATATCCAAAAAAAATTTTCAATCTTCACGAATTGTTCCCCGATAAGTTGCACATTTAAAATTCCAAAAAAATTCCGTTCCACGCTTCGTTCTACCTAAAGTTCCTACAAACGCCAAGAAATTTTCGGCCAATCCTCGTGAACGAGGAAAGGGAGAGATAAAGGAGAAGGAAAACTCGGTGTTCCGGAAGATCGACGTTGGCCAGAGATCGATGGCGGCATTCGGGGAACGCGAGATATGAAACGCGGCGGCGTTTGGAGGGCAGCGGAGGAGCGAAAGGGAGACAGTGGCGACAAGCGAGCGGACCGGTGCGCCGGTAGCTGGCAGAGCCGGCGCGCCATTTCGCAAATTGAAATGGAACGGGCCGGCGGATTTTTTTCTCGCCGTTTAACCGTAATACGCCGCGCGTTTATCCGCGTGTACCGGGGGCCCCCGGTACAAAAAGAGAGGAGAACTGGCGCGTACAAACGGCAAGGAAATATTGCTCGGTGTCGGCGCGCGAAAATTTATTGCCGCGCCTTGTGCGCGCTGTCGAGAGCCGGAGGCCGCGCGCGAAACACACAGCGGCCGCGTTTCGAGATAGGGAAAAAGAAAGAGAGAGAGAGAGAGAGAGAGAGAGACGAAAGAGGGCCATTCGTCGCTTCGTAGGTGCACGCGCGTCGACGATGGGAGGGGGAAGGAGAGAAAATTGGGAACGAGAGGAATCGGGCGAAAGAACTGGAAAAGGAAAATGAGGAAAGTGGCGAGAGGATGTGAGGCGAATGAGTGATTGAGGAAAGAGAACAATGGAGGAGCCGAGGAAGAGAGATCGCGGGCGTATTGAATGCTGTTTCCGAGCTGTTGGATAAGAGCGTGTCGGGCGTGAGGACGTGTTGGAAGATTGAGAATCGAGGAGGTGGATCGGAAGGGGATACGGCGAAATTAAATTGGATTAGGAGTTTGGTCGTGGAAGGAGATCTGAAACGTAATAGTAGTAAAAGAGAGTCGGAGGTGGAGAGAGCACCAAGAATCAATACGAGGGAAATAAAGGCAAAAAGAAATGATAAATAGGATCGATAGGTAAGAACAGTAAAGAAGAATCACCAGAGAAAGTGAAACTACAAAATACGACGGAGGATCGAGGTGAATGAAAATAGCAAGAAGAATCAGCGGAAAATTCAGTAAAACAGAAAGGAATAAAACGGGATCTGCAAAAGATTCGAAACGTCGAGAAACGTCGAGAAAAGATCGTGCACGGAGAACTAGTGGAAAAAGTAGAATGAGACTGCGCTGCGCTGGCAGGAAATAGAGTGGACAAGGGGTAGGTTAATATTAAGCCGTGTTTCGGCTAATCGAAAACGCGAAATGAAACGCAAACGATCGTCTGACGTAGGCGTGTCTGACGGCCCGTTAAATTATCGTGCAAAACGATTACAATGTCCGCGTGTTTTCTTTCGGCCCGATCCCACCCGCCCTTTTATTTCTCTGGTTTTGCTTTATTTGAGCAGAAACGGCTCGTTAAACAGGCTTCTTCGTCCTCCGTCGAGTCGGCTTTTTTCCTTTATGGGTCGCGGTGATCCGCCGCGACAAATAGTCCGAGCGAAGCGAGTTCTGCTCTCGCTGTTAGAAGCGGGCCGCTTTCGTGCGTATGTACACCCCCGCTCAGAAATCCTTGGGGCGAGTGCTATACTTGTATGAGTGAAAATGGCACGTGGTGAATGTGAATTACAAATTATGCACCCAATTATGCATTGTGCAATATAAATTGTTGTATTAACAATAAATACGAATGTACATTAAACGATTTTGTAACAAATACAGTTATATGTACAATAAACATAGTTTATACAGTAAAGACCCTTGATATATATTATAATATAAAGGGGTATCCATGAGTAATGTCGTTTTTCTTTTTTCAAATTTAACAAACATTGCCACCTAGTGACAATAATTTAACTTGTTATGTCATTCTGGTTAGATATATTGATACATTTGGCGTGCTTGTTGTTAAATTATATCATAGATCGAAACTGTATTAACTCTTAAAGGAAATAAAATTTTGTACTAGCGTCTTGTACTCCCTAATACATATGTACATCTAACAAAATCAAATTAAATACAATGCATACGATATAATTATGCAATGAAATTAAATTATAGTTGAATAATAACAAAATTAAATTAAATACATATGGTACAATGATAAAATATATTTTATACAATAAAGACTCTGCTAATATATTAATATGTTGTGTTGTATATTATATATATATAATTATATAAATTAAATTAAATACATACGATACAATGAAAAATATATTTTATACAATAAAGACTCTGCTAATATATTAATATATTGTATTACAAAAGCACGTATACACGACAAGTGCTGAATATTAAAAATAAAAGTGTGCGACTTTTGAGCTGGAGTGTATGTACATACGCGCGTATGAGCAAAGGGAAATCGCGGAGATCTTATGAGCGATGGCCTCTCGTGTAACATGCTTTAACATTTTATTCGTGGAGATCTGTTTTTCCCCGCATTTTAGACGGAATATGTATATATATATATATATATATACTGTCTCTTGGAAGTCGGGAGCTCGACTGACGCGCGAGTGTAACAGTTGTATCACGTGTAGGAAGACAGAAACGTGCTTCTCCATTGTATCGGTATAAATACATTCGATGGTTACAGGAAATCCCACTTTACGTCGACTGCCAGTTTTGAAAGCTTAAATACCTTGGAAGCTGGCTATGTTAAATACACAGACTGAAATAGCATAGTAAAGTAGTTGAAAGTTTAATAATTGTACCATCACTTTGCTTTTCCCAGCGTGTGTACAAAATTTCAAAGAAAACAAATCTTTATTCATTAATTTTATTAACCACGAAGGAAGTTTTATACAAGTTCCACCGCGCGTTTCTATTTCTTATACACGTACGCTAAATTGTACTTGCCAAGAGAGAAAAAAGAAAATGTCTTTTCTCTCGCGTTCAGCAATTGTTGAGATTCTTGATTTTGGTAAAGGCAATCTGAAAATTAGAAATAATAGATTACGAAACAAACGTAGAACCGGATCGCGAGTTAGAAGAAGAGAAAAAAAAAAGGATAAGAAAGATCGACACACTGCGGCGGGAATCACCCTGTGCGACCGGAGACCTCTCGCGAAGATACTAATCGCGAGCGTCGCCGTTTTGCATAATTTTGTAATGCATCCCGTCAAACGGAATACGATAGTATCTTTCGCACGGCGAGAGAACGCACGTGGGTGTTTTGCACCGCTCTCGGTACACCGTTTACGTTTACGTAAGCCTGATAGATTGGAATTATCCGCGAAATTTATTTAGCTCGCGCCGGAGAAAATTCGCCAACGTGTGGTTTATCAACGCGCGTACGCCTCGGGTAACGAGGTGCTCGTTCGGTTGCCTCCCGTGCTGCTGTATTAGGTACGCCAGAAAATTATGCCAGAAAAAATTCTCTCCTCTACGGACTTTTCTTTTCTTTTTTTTCTTTTCTTTTTTTTTTCTGATTTCGATATCATCGTTCTAGCTTTTCATTATATATTTATTTTTCAATGTTCGTGTTACAAGAGAACACGTTTTTAGAGCTTCTCTAAAATTTTCATTTCTGAATTTAATTTCATCGGTACGAATAGTTGTGAGAGGACACATATAGCTGTGCGATATTTTCATTGCGAGTAACGAGTGTCTGTCTGTCAGTCTGTTGCTGAATCTTTTCTGTTACAAGCGAGTCGTCGAGACAAACGGAGAAACTGAAATCAAGTGTCTTGAAGAATAAACAAGTATTATTGACAAAATATATTCACGTCAAGCTACAGACAATACATTGGCGATTATATTATTTATATATTCGTCGAAGCACACTGAAGAAGCACGTGGACCGTCCCGTCCATGTTATTCGTTTTGTTAAAACAAAAGATCATCGATCACGACATCCACAAACGCTTATTAATAGATGGCTCACATTATTATGTAGTTATTATGATGATAAATAAATTTACATCACAATACTACAAATAAATAATAACTCCGTAATTAATTTAAGTTGTTTATACCGATACATTATTAATATAACAAAATATATAATGAATATCAAATAACGAAGATTATATAATAAAAGTTAGACAACGGATGAATGATTAATATTATGTTTGCAGTATATATATATATATATATATATATATATATATATATATATATATAGGTTTCTATAAATATTTCCGTGCTGATGACGAAATTACAAACAATTTTTAAATATTCTACTGTTTGTATAAAATGCACAACTCGACGGAACGATTTAACAAACATAGTTGTCGTTGATCCAAATTCTTCCAACTAGAGGTCCCTACAGTTACACAAATGAATTTCTCAACGTGTCTCGTTTATCTAAAGATCTTAACATTCACGATCACAGTAACCTCCGAATCAATGTTTGCTTCGCACCGTCTCGTCATCACCGCGAAACGAGAGGACGCCTCTCGCGAGCGAGGAAGAGCCACGCGAGAGGAGCAAACGTCGAAATCAGCCACCAACGAGGAGGAGAGACGACGAAGCAAGTGGCAGCGAGGAAAAAAGAGAACGTACGAGGAACGCGATGGAATCGGCGGAAGGTGTTAACGGAATTAAGCCAGCGTTTCCTTACTCGTGGCTAATTTCTTGTGTGTGGTCCTCCTTCCTCTGTGCGTGAGAGAGAGAGAGAGAGAGAGGGTTTAAACGAGTCGATAAATCTTACACGGCCGCGTAACGGCGTCGCTCGTGTCCGCGCGCCGCTTTATATCGGGCTCGCGTAATTAGGCCGAGAGACAACAGGTGAGCGCAGCCTGTGTCTCGACACATCTGCCCGGTTCCCTTTGCTCGGTAACGCTGACGTCCGGCACCTCTATCTATCCCGTAGATCGGTCTCGAGCCCGAGAGCTTCTTCCTCTCGAAGCTGGCAACGTGACGCGCCAGAGAAACGGAGAAATTTGGAGCCACGTTGGCGGAAAGCGAGCAGTTTCTAGGCGCAGCGGTGGCTGAAGATTGCGATCGCTTTGGGACTAACTCATTTGAAATTCGATTAATCGGCACATTTTCTTTATTTTGTATTTTTTTAGTTTAATTTTTAGTATAATTCGTTTAAATTGTAACGCAACACGATTGTAATTCGTTTGATGTGGTTTCTTTGTAGAAGATAATGAAAATTTATTTTTTTTTTATATATATTTTATTATAATAAATTTATTTTTTATTTTAATTATTATATTAGATTTATTATTACTTAGAATTTCTTTTAATCCTTTGAACCGATTAATTTATTTTGTTTTTTTTTCAATTTTTATAGTAATTAATGTTTATTTAATGAAACCATTATCATTATTATTTTTATTTATAATTTTAATTATTATAATTAGAGGAGTAGTTTTTATCGGTACAGTTTTAACACCTGAGGCTGGATTAATCGGTGCAATTTTTTTTTATTTCATTGTTTTTGGTTTAATTTGGTGTAATTCGTTTAAACTACAATTTGATATAATTGCAATTGGTTTAATAATAATACAGTGCACCTGAATTTGGTTGATGACGTTTGGAATTGAACAGAAAGGAGTAATGGATGAAAACAAATGAAAACTGTGGAAGGTCTTTCCATTTTCAGGAGAATAGAATTTGCACGGTGTAGTTTCAAATTACTGAGAAAAAGTATTATCTCGTGTACATTGTGCTTGAATGTTATCCTTTTCTTCCTTCGTCCTTTAAATAGAAAGTATCAACAAAGTAGTAGCAAAAGAAGATAAATTCTGCGATGAAACAAAGGAAGATAATAAATTCTACGATAAAACGAATTTAAATGAATTAAATTAGATTAAATTAAATTAAAAAATCTACAAATTAAAGCGTCGAAACTGCGTGAATTAGTCCCGGACAGACACGAAAACACAGAATTATATACGAACTTATCGGAATATATTACCTAGCACTTTGTCATTTCGAAGGCCAGGTAGATATCAGATATATATAACGCAGAAATCCGGTGATCAATGGAAGGCCAATTAATGCGGTGCAATAGCAAGCGGCGCTGACTGAAAATATCCCGTAAAACTTGTCACCGATCGTAAACTCGCATGCACTGTTATTCTCGGCTCAGCGATATAGTTTCCCAAGGGAGGAGATGTTATCAGGTGGCACTCGGATGCCGAACGAACGTAGATAGGACCGCTGCTCAATTTTAGCTCGGTCTAATTAGCTCGAATACTTCCGAACTGATCTATCCGTTGATAGATCAGCCCGACGTATCCGTGCGTTTGACGAAACGATTACGAAACGATCGAGCAGCTGAGAGTCGGTAGGAAACTTTTTACCAACAGAATTTTATTCGACAGTTGCGTAAAAATTCTTCCGAACGCGAGTGTTTTGAGCGCGTTCGCGAGTCGTTAATCCGTTTTTGCAAGTTTTTTCTTTTTTTTTTTTTTCTTTTGAAAAACTCGCAACTACTGGCATCGAAGAGATTCAAGGTGAGGCGATTTAATATAGAAATTATCAAAATTCGTCAGCGTCCGCTGAAATCCATTTCTTTTTTTTTTTTTTTTTTTTCTTTTCTCGTTCGAGATATTTCGTATTGTTTCCCCTCTTGCAGCTCTGCAAATTCAGCCGCGTCATTTTCCAATCATTGGACAGACTCGTAAATGACGCGGTATCCTCCTTCGCCTCTCTCGTTCGAATTCGACGGCAATTTTTCCGCGATTTAGCTACATAAATTCGCGTCGCGGGCCGAAAAACAAGGGCCTGTTACACGGACTCGCCTCTTCAACGGCGCGCGATGAATTAAAAATCGGGGAACGCGTAACGTTGCCAGAGCCGATTCGGTGATTTCGCGTTATTGAAAACACCGGGTTTCGCTGAAACTGCAAAAGAAAGAGAGAGAGAGAAGTACGGATTATTTCTCGCGTCGCGCGATATCCTTCCGATATAAAATTAAATCGCGTAAATAATTCCGCGTAAACACACACACACACACACACACACACACGGTGCTCGCGAAATTGCGATTCCGGGCCTCTAGTTGATGATTTTACGGCTTTACGAGGTCGTTTTTTGCACGAGCAAGTCGAACTGGTCGGCAAAAACGAAGCAGTTCTTTCTTTACTTTTTCTATTTGCTCCTTGCGTTTTTTTCAAAACCCGTCGTTTCCTGATGTTGTTAATTCTTCGATTTCGCACGTTGTCCCGCGAATGTCGTAGGAATTTTGAGAGTCGATGAATCGAGCGAATCGCCACCATTTACCACGATCATTTAAACGCGAGTGCTGGCGCATTTTTTCTTCAAGGCTGAAGAAATCTGGAAAATATAGTAAAAACATTCTCTCTACAATCACTGAAATAAATTGGGAAAGAAGACTTGGAACATTAGAACGTTAATTTAATAAAATAAATATTAATATTCCAACATTATGATATAATGTTATAATTAATGCATAAGAATATTTATAAAAATAATAAAATTGTTATTTATTATATACAATTAATATATAAGAATATTTGTAAAGAATAAAATAATTAATTACAAAATTAGAAACTTAAAAAATATAGAGAATAAATAAAAAGACAAATATCGAGAAATATGAAGAAATAAAATAGTTAATCGCAAAGTTAGAAATTTACGTAATTTAAATAATTAGACGTGTTAAAATTTCTCGAGGGCCTGCGTCCTTATTTTCTCATTCGCGAACGAACGAAATCTAGAATTTTTTTTTTTTTCTTGGCGAGGAAAAGGGAATGAAAGGGAAGGAGGTGGATGATTCATCGACGTGGAGGATCTTTCAGAGTAGCAGCAGACTCTATCTTCCGAATTTCATCACTGTGTAATCGGCTTTGCCCTAAGCTGACAGCGGAACACACCGTCTTACAGTCTGCTGGTGGCAGCTTTGCGCGAACTGTCGACTTTGTAATCGATTCCGTTGGTCCAGAAATCGATCGGCGCGCAAACGCTTCCAGCATCGCCCTGCAATTTCGCCAATTGAATAATTCATGATTCCTAGCGATTCGCTTCGCGGCGAATGTACTTGAGAAACGTAAATGGATGTTTTTCCCCATTCGATTGTGGCTGTGAGTTTACCTGCGGTGAAATTTAATTCATTCCGTTTGAAACTGAAAATTTTAATCGATGCTCGATCGCGAATATCCGAGTGATTTTCATGGTGTCCTCGATTCTGGTTTCTTTCGTGCTAGTCTGCAGCTTCAACTGTGTGATCGATACGAAAATCATTAATTTTTGACAAAAGTCCGAGGAGAACAGGATATATAAAAATAGAATAAAAATATCCTCGATGCGTATAGGAGAGCACAAAGTTAAAATCGATATGAGAATATTAATTTCGATGATATGTTCAATTCTGGTTTCTTTGGTAAAGGTCTACAGTTCTAGCTGTGCTGACATAAAACTCGAAGAGCCATCAATTTTTATCTAAATCGGCGGAGACCAGGATATTAAATGGGATAAAAATATCCTCGATCGCACGTAAGGAAGAATAAAATTGAAATTGATACAAGAATATTAATTTTGACGATATCTTGAATTCTGGCTTCCTCGATAATATAGTTCTAGATAATATAGCGCCGAGATAAAAATCAAAAGGCCATTAATTTTCACTCGCAGCAGAACGGGATATATTAAACTAGAATAAAATAACATCCTCGACGCGCGTAAGAAAAAGAAAACAAAACGAACGATCGACTCTGGACGATCGAGGAACACTCGAGGGAAGAACAACATCGACGATGAAACAAAGGGATCCAGAAAAATGAAGAACGATAACGTCAGCAGAGAAGGAAGAACGCTTGAAAGAAACACCGTGAATCTACATCGGGGCGAATGGGAATAACGGCAAATCGATGGAGATAGACACAACAAGAATCACGAATCAAGAGAAACGAATGACACCGATCCCCGTACTCAAGCAGAACTTGGTGTAACGCGATCGATGCGAGATATCGATGACTGAAGCGGCAATGAACCGAAACGACCATCTTCACGACGTGGCAGCCAACGGATGCAACAAATCCCCCCCCCCCCAACCCTCGAGGAGAAACAGGAGACGAGAAATAGAAACGGAAAAGATAAGAAAGCAGGATACGAGGATCGCAAAAATAAAACGTACTGTATAGAATACTATATAGAATGCACTATGTGTAATACATTAGTATGTTGTGGTATTATAATGTGTTAGTATATTATATATAATATTATTATATTACTGTATAATAATACTGTACCAAACTAATAATTAATATATCAGTATATACTAATATACTAATATACTAGTATATTCTTATTCAGTATATACTAATCTATATTCTATAATCTATATTCTATCTATATTCAGTATATACTAATATATTCTTATATTGTAGTCATATATGGTATATTCTGAATATATTCTATAGTGTATTATAATATATATATTGTACATTCAGAATACACTATGTATAATATATTGATATGTTACAGTAGTATGTTATATATAGTGCATTCTATATTGTATTAGTATATTAGTATATACTAAACTAATAATTTGTATACTAGAATTAAATAACTAATATACTAAACTAATGATTAATATATCAATATATGTATCTTATATGTATATTCTGAATATGTTCTATAGTGTATATAATATATTGCTATAATACTGTATAGAATACACTGTGTATAATACATTAACATGTCATAGTATTATATTATAACATATTGGCATATTATATATAGTGCATTCTGTATAGTATTAGTATATTAGTATATAATAATACTATATTTGTTACTTAGTATATTGGTTATTTAGTTTCAGTATACTTTAGTTTACTACAATTATTACTTTAGTACATATAATAGTAGTATTATTATATACTAATGTACTAATACTGTACTAAAGTAATAATTAGTATACTAAACCTAAATAACTAATATATCAGTATATACTAGTATACTAATGCACTAATATATTAGTATATTATACATCGTGTATTCTATACAGTCATATGGTACATTCTGAATATATTCTATGGTGTATTATAATATATATGGTATATTCAGAATACCCCGTATTTAATATATTGCTATAATACTATATAGAATACACATGTATCGTATAAAAATATTACAAGTGCCATAAATTAATATTTAACTCTGACCACATTTGGCTTGGTAGTAGCCATCAATCTTCTTTCTCTGCATACTCGCAAGTAGATTTTGATAATTGAGCAACGATAAATATTAAATCAATCGAGCCAAAGGAATTAATTGTATGAATATTTAATTCAACTGATGAAATTAAACATGGCGAATATTAATTTAATGGATTGGTAGAGGAGATTCCTTTAACCGACGGTTCAAAGAGGATTACGACGTGTATCGAATAAATACGTTTAAAAATCAATTATGCGCGCCACGTTCGACCGATAATTTTTAACACTCTGGAAAGACTATAGTCACGAAAACATTTTATATAAAAATCGAAGAATACTCTGCGAATACTGGTTTCGAAAATAAATGTCGGCGGAGGAGACTCGAAACAGTGTGAAATTGCCAAGATCCAGATGTTGGAGAGACACGCGCGAAGACGAAGGTCGATCGGCGATCGAGAGAATCGATAGAGAGAGAGAGAGAGAGAGAGAGAGAGAGAGACTTGGCCCAAGGCCCACGGTATAAAGTTGTCCGTTAGTTCTCTCTCTCTCTCTCTCTCTCTCTCTCTCTCTATACATAATCCAGAAGCTGAAAAGCCCCTTACAGCGGGCAGACAGTTGGCCACCGTTTGTTACGACGTCTGCCACCCCCGTAACCTTGCCCCTCACCCGTTCCCCGGGTCTCGTGGTTCCCCATGGCTCCGCCATGGTCGGGTTTTTCAGCGAGCTTCAACTGCGGGGATCATCTGATTGCGTGCACCCGGCCGGAAGATCCAATTCCTCCAATTAAGCTTTCGCACTTTTTGATGGCGCGGCGAGGGAAAACGAGGATCGTGCGTGCGTCGCGCGAGGGATGAGGAACGGCAGAGAGAAGAAGGAAATCCGTGGGAAATTAAAGAAAACGGTGGAAACGAGAAAGAGAGAAGGAATTTACAGAGAAAGAGAGTGAGTTTCAAGGGAATAGAAAATTAATGAAATAAACAGAGAGACTGACATCTCTGGATAAATGTTAATGCTTTTCTTTGTAAATGGATATTTATACTTTTAATGATCGTGAATGTTTCGACAAATGACTGATTACGTTTCATTGTGATATCAGAAGGCTGAGAACGCTGAGAAATCAAGAATCGTGAAAGTCGAAAGTCAACTGCGAATGCAACTGCCTAGTGAATTTTTATAGAATATGAATAATCGGCGAATTCGAACTCGAGATCGAGGAGAGCTTGTTGGAAAAATCGGTGGAAATTGGAAGTTGGCGGAGGGAGCAATGAGCAAAAGGAGAATGAGCAGGACGAACTGGCGAGGATAAAGAGTGAGACAGAGGGGAGCGAGAGTATAGGGGGAAAAGGATTAAGCCGCTTGTTAAAAATCCGACATTAAGAGCGTCGCCGGTCGATTGGATTCAGTCGGCTCGCGTGACAATTGACTCACGTCATCAGCGCGATCCGCAATCTCGTCGTCGTCGTCGGGCAAGGAGAGATTGCTCTGCAAAATTCGCGGCCCCGACGGTTATAAAGTTTGCGGCTTCGTTCGCGGGGTCTCGTCGTCATTGTTCTCCCAGCCTTTCTCAATTCACCAACCCTGTTGTAATTCTTCCCGTGTACTACACGTCCCTCCCTATATACTGTCCCCCTCCCCCGTTTCTCGTTCAATTTCGAATAAAAATACAGTAGCCTGTCGATCGCGTGTGGTCTTGAACATTGCTACCTTGAGATAGCGTTGAGATGTTTCGGAGATAATTAGATTTTTCTGCGAGAGCTACACGTTCGATTCAACGTCGCTTGCGCTGGCAACGAGTGACCGAACCGTCGCTTTTTTTTTTTTTAATATTTCTAGATAGAAATTATTGAGAAATAATAAATTTTTTTGGTTTTTGGCCGATTTTGTTTTACTTAGATATGCTTAAAACTGAGAAGATATTACAACACCAGCTCAAGTTAAATATTTTCTATTCTGTCTTAGTGTTGAAATATATTTTAATATGATGCAATATAATAATGTAATATATTAATATAAATCTGAGCACACGACGAAAGACATTACCAAAAGATTTGTGGAAGAATTTACAAGGGTGGTTAGGTTTGAGAATCGTTCCAAACTTTAAAAAAAAAAAGAAAAAACTTTGAAAACTCTGACCATTCCGTAACACTCCGTAAAATCGTCGTGCACGTCATAAATCCTTGAGAAACGATCCAGTGCGGCCAATAACTATCAACCGTGGCTGCAAAGGACAGGGTGGCGCGACGAGAACACCCTTGGCCGCGCTGATATCGAGCATCGTGGATCGCCCTCTCTCGACCGCTCGTGCCCGTAGACACGACAAAACCAGCACTAATTTCACAAACGAATAAACGCGGGCTGGCCAGCGGCTCGTGAACCGAGCCGAGCGTGGAAAACGAGGTTCTGGCGGGGGTTGAAGTTCTGCGAGAGGCGGCCGAGATGGAACGTGATAACGCGTAGGGCGATACCGATACACTCGTCGTCTGATGGAGATGAGTCAGCTGCGCCGACGAAATCCACGCACCCTCACGGACAAGCGTTCTTGCTGCAACGATCGTTCATTCTCGATCCTCGTGACGAATTTTCGACATTTCTCGACTAGCGTTTCGCTTCGAGCTGGATTTCTGAAATTTGGAGTTTGCATCTCCTGAAGCTGGCATCGACTTTGGATCAGATAATAATTGTTAGTCTCTGTTGAAAATCGTTTAGAGTTCTTTATTTCTCGGACTAGTTTCAACAAACTAGCTGCACGGGAAACTAAAGTGGTACGTTCCCAGGAGCATGAAAATATTCCGTTAACGTCGAGAGATATATCCTAGAGGAGGGAAATTTATTTAAGTCCTCCCCGGTCGAGGTACGTTCTCAAAGACTGAAAGACAGGATCGTTCTCTCGGTATCCGAAAACTACCGCGAAAGTTGGAGCGATTCAGATCGCGATCGTGTCCAGAGCCCAGAGTCCGAGGAATTTGGACGGGTCGAGAAATCGTTCGATTCCGTACGTGGACGTCCACTGTCCGGATCTAATTGCATCGGTTCCGAGGGATCCCGCAGGGACACACGGTAAAGCCGATCTCCGATCGGTCTCGGTAAACGATCTGTATTGGCTGGGCCCGACGTGATCTTATCTCGGGCTGCGGCGGTGATCTCGCTTTGGTCGCCGTATTCCCCGCCGATGTCTATCTTTTCGACACCCTCGCCGATAAAACCGGCGTTCGACCGCGTACCACCGTCTGCTCGATCTCTCTATTCGTCCCCACGAACAACGTGAACAACGTTGCCAGCCCTCCACCATCTCGCCGTCCTTTCCGTTCTTTAATATCTAATTAATTTTCAGCGTGTAGTAAAACACACTAAACGGAGAATCCGTCTTTCGAACATAGCCTCTAGCAGTAGTGTCTCAGTCCAGGTCACGCTGTTTTTATTTATTTGATTATTGTGGCGAAGCACGTTCCTGTTCTTCTGTGTAAATTTAATGCTTTCAGTTTTTTGAAAACAGGCGCGTAGTTAGTTTTGCTGTTACGTTTAAATGCGCGCGAATATTTTTGGAAATCATTTAAAACATTCGTGGTTCTGATTTGCTCGATGTACGGATACACGCGTTGTGAGAAATTGTTGACGCGAGACATTTCCCTCTCTTTCTCTTTAACTTTACACATTTTTCTGCATAAGGAGAAAAGGAGAAGAAAATCCAAGAACTCTCTTGAATAATTAAAAAATATTTCCTCAAATTTGTCTGGTACGACGAAATTATGAAACGTCACAAGCACGTAGAAAGAAATTTACGTTCGATACATTAATGTACAAAGTGAATCACGAAAAATTGTGGCGTTTGTACAAACTCGACAGTTTGGAAATAATATTGTACAAAATCTTGTACGATATTGTTAAAAATAATGAATAAGAAAACCTTTGTCGCAGAAAATGGCAGTATAAACGAAATGTCTCATGCCTCTGGTAACATTGTTAAAAAGAAAGAACGACGCAACAAATGTTAGTAGTCATCAGTTGTTTTAGTAATTATTAGTAAATATTAGTATTTTTTCCATCAGCGATGGTTGTAGCTAGAAACAACTAACATTAATTCGTTTTCCCACCCTTGACGAGTGTCGCCAACGACCACCGGTATCAATTTGTTATCTCCATCGGTGAAGAACAAAGAACTGTCGCGCAACACTTTCCACCTGAATGTCCGTCCTTTCATCGCCAAGCGACCGAAACTATTAAACATAGAAGTGGAAGTTATCGCGTTTCTGAAGTTATCGTGACGTGGCCGCGGCCGCGGCGCATAAAGCCGACGGCGGACGCGCGGATCGCGCTTAATTAACTCCGAGAGCGAGGCGAGATGGGGCGAGCTCGTTTGCGAGGGCCCCGAGGACGACCGGGCCCTCTGGGTGGCCAACTGCCTCGGCCACGAATTCCAGTTTCTCGATAATTGGTCGAGGTGTTTCGACACCCGACCACACCGGCCTCCGTGTATGAGGAATAAATCGACACACGGGCCTCCGCGTCCCTCTCACCTTTATTTCCCTTCTTTCCTCGCTTGTGTTTCCCCGATATTTCGCCTCGGCTGATTTAAGGGGCGTTCGGGGATGGAAGGGGGGTTGAGAGATGGCACCGATGACACACCGCGAGAGGCGCCTGCTTACGATCGTTATGACGCCGGGATCGGCCGATTAATTTGCCTCTGGTGGTGGTCCTAGCAGAGAAATTTGAGGAAAGTTGAGCAGAGAGAAAGATCGCGATGCAGAGAAATTTGAGGAAAGTTGAGAATCGTGCAAGATCGAGATTGGAGTTTTGTGGTTGATGGTAGGTTTTTAGTAATTTTAACTCTTTGAACTCCTGTGTGTGTACAGCTACGCTATTACCACGCTTTAAAAAACTACGAAAAATAAATTTTTTACACTTATACTGTGACAGTAAATAAATAAATAAATAAATAAGTAAATAATAATAAATAAATGTAACAATAAATAAATAAATAAGAAACGTTGAATCCTGTCGTTACACATTAATTTATCTTCAAATAAATACGAATTGACGCGCAACAATATTGAAAACATATTGAGTTCAAAGGGTTAAAGGTAAATGTACTCTAAATTTAGGACGCTACATTATTCTCATCGTTTTTTTTTTTTTTTTTTTCTTTGAAGATCGAATTGTGAAAAATCGAATATTTTAAAGCACGTATCCTTCGAGCTCGGGAAACTCGTTCAATCTTTTTTGGGGAGTTCGGAAGAAAATAATAGTCGAGGAAACGAAATTTCAGTACGTCGATATTTTATAAACATCGTAGTGCAAATTGTGTATTTGTCTCGTGAAAAATGTATCTGTTCGTTCGAATAATGCAGATGTCGAAAAATACTTGAAAATAGAAGTCACCTCGCGTGCGATCGAGCCGATCGAGCAGCAGCGGAACGTTCGACGATGTATCGCGTCGGTAAATCTCGGAACAATCGGGGTGCATAACTCCGGCCCTAAGTAAATAACCACGGCACCGCAGAGAAATTGCATGATATGTGTAATTGACCGTAAAGAAACTGCAGCGCTTCGCCACGGCGGAATATCTTGATTACGCCTCGGCAGAAGCTGATCAGAATGAGTGGACACGCGCATTAATCTCAACAGTGCCGGTCTGTGCAATTATAGAAACGCCAACGGTTGCCTCTCACCCACCCCTTCCACCTCTTGTCGCGAAAAGAAAGAGAAACTGTCTGTACTCGCGTGTACAGTAAGGCGCGAAAGTTTTTATTATCATAGTTTGAAAATTTTCGCGAAAAATTACCATGTACTTTTGAATCTGTAAAGAAGAATTGTTAGTAGGCATATGTTTGCAGACTCTATACTGTCAAAGAAATGTTCTTTTCGTTTCGCAGGAAGTGCTAGTTTTTAACGAAAGATAATGCCCGTAATTTTATACTATGTTTTATGAGTTTTCAACGGACTATTAGAATTCGTGTGATCTTCTGCGCGAAAGACAGAAACAGAGAACCTAGTGTATCGTAAACTGTCAAGTCGATAACGTTCAATTCAAAGCGTTTCTGATAAAAAAAAAAATACCTGTTTAATTCCCTATATCGTCCGTTGATAAATAATTTTAAAGAAACATTAATTTGACTTTAAATAATTTTTAAAATATCGTTCTTTCGCAAAACTGATATATATTGATAGTACGAGAATTGATAGTTCTGCATCCAAGTCTTTCGCAGCCTGACAATTATCTTTAACAAGCGTCGCTCTTTAGTCGTAGAATAAAAAAAAAGAAAAAAAGAGAAAAAACCAATAAAAAAACGTTCTTATCGACTTTTTCCTGAACAATCGGCAAGGGACACGAATGCTTCGTCGACTCACTGTATGTCGCTTATAAGCAAGCCGACACACGGCCGTTGAAATAATTAATCAGCGATTAATGCGTGGCTCGCAATCAGACCCTAAAGAGAGCTGTTTAATATGCATGAATCGGTGACTTCACAGACCGATATCGTCAATTTGTTTGCCGGCGAAATTCTTGCGGATTCCTCGACGATCGCCAGGTAAATCTTTCGTCTGCTCCTTCGTCTCTCTCTTCCCTTTTTGCAAGTCGTATTACATAGCGTCGTGTCCTCGGGCATGTACGCTTGTAAATCTTTGGGAACATCCGAGAGATTAAGTTTTCGATCGGGTGGAATTTGTAATGTGCGTTTTATCATACGTACATATTAGGACTTTGGGACTTCGCACGTTTGGTATTTGACACGGTTATTATCAATGTTGCATTTCGTTTGTTACTTCCTTTCAATCAATTCACCGATTTTGATGTTTCTCGCAGGTCCGTTGAATTTGAATCTGTATATTATGTATTATGTAATATATAACTATTTATATAATACTTTTATATTATGTTATTGTACTATTTATATTGTTTATATTATACTATTATGCTATTTATATTATTTATATTGTACTATTATACTATTTATATTGTTTATATTATATGACTATTACACTTTTATATTATACTATTATACTATTTATGTTATTTATATTGTACTATTATACTATTTATATTGTTTATATTATATGACTATTACACTTTTATATTATACTATTATACTATTTATGTTATTTATATTGTACTATTATACTATTTATATTGTTTATATTATATTACTATTATGCTTTTATATTATACTATTACACTGTTTGTATATATTATATATATATATATATAATTATAGATTATCAAGTTACAAAATCTAGAATCCAAATGTCCTCTTTTCCAATTTCCGCTCCTTTGAAAACTTCACTCTTCTACTAAAAAGATCAAAGATTCACTCTTCTACAAAAGATATTAAGAACCACCGTAAGAAAAAGACGGAACCTAGGTTATACAGAAAATTATATCGTAACCAGCACTGTAGTGGACATATTTGCCATGTTCCTCTGCACCTTAAGATTTCCCTCGAATCACACAGAAACCAACCCGAGTCGACCGATCAAAGCGACCAAATTCTCGGGGAAGAAGAATCCACTGTTTTCAAGAGACAACGCTCTGTCGGAAACACAACAAAACTCTGCCGTCAAAGAGCAATCAGCCAGCGTTCTCCAGAAATAATAAAAAAAAAAAAAGAAAAAAAAGAAGAAGTCCCGCGAAATCTCAGTTTCCCGAAACTGCAACGTCCCCCACCCCCTCCCCTTTCTCTCGGGTCTGCAACCTTGGCTTCCGGTGGAGGAGCGCCTCTTTTGTGCCCGGAATCCGGATCTGCGTCTGGATCTGTGTGACTTACATAGAATCCACGGGTAGACGAGGCGGAGACGCTTGTTTGTATCAGGTTGGTGGACGTTGGTCTCTGGCTGGACGAGGCGCGGGTGTCAGATGCATTCGAGATAAAGAGCGCGCGGTTCGTGCACGGTTTCCGGTGCACGTACTCCCTCCGTCTCTCTCTTTCTCTCCCTCTCTCTCTCTCGAGAGAGAGAGAGAGGAACGAGGGACCAGGATCCACCCGTTCCCTTTTGGCCGCGGCCGCAAACGAAAACCGAAAAACGTGGTGAAACTACGAAATATCCTCTCAACTCTTTTCACGGAGCGGAGATAAGGATCGACGAGCGAGCCTCGGACCCTGTCCCTGCATCCTCTCTGGAGATCGGGATTACACGCTGGCAGCGACACGCTGGCGCTCGTTTCCAGAGAGCGAGTCTGCTCGCCTGGGGATAAAATGCCCTGGGAAAAACGTGCTCGACGAGGATAACACGATATATCTCGCGGGTGGCAAAAATTGGTGAAAATTCGCCGGATGGATCGGTGGATCGAATGGAACGTGATGAAAATTATTGGGGAAAATTGCAAACTGAGATTGTTGAATTGTGGATTTGGAAGGAAGAGTCGTTGGAAATTACGATGGTCCAAAGTGTCTGGAGTCTGCGAATCTCAGGAATCCGGATCATCTGCGAGCGTGTTTTAACCACCGATTGCGGACCATAACGAGTGACCAAACGAGCACACAATAACTCGCCGCTTTCTTTTTGAACTGGTCGGTACGATATTCACTGGATAGAAATTACTGAGAAGTGATAAATTTATTATTTTGTTTTACCTGAATGAAACTCAAAACTGAGAAAATGTCACAATTTTGGAACAAAAACTCCTCGACGTGGAAGAAGCGTGTAAAATTCCAAAAAGTTTAGCTAAAGGGGGGAGGAGAAGAAATGGAAACTGGAACGAAATGAGATGGAAAAAGGAGAAGAGCGTCAAGGAAAGATAGAGAGACAATTGGTAAAGGAAGAATAGAGGCATCTGAAATTCCTTCTTTTGGCGAAGAATTCGTGAATCCAAACTGCAACTGACGGGAGAGTATACAGCAGAAATACGAAGATAAAAAAACGCTTGTTAAATATGAGTAAGACGAGTTCTCTAGAAGACGAAAAAACTCGAACAATTCTGGGAAGAGACTGATAACGTTCTCGGAGAGGGAGCAGATAAAGCTCGTGGCATGACGGCATCGAGCAGGAAGTTAATAGCGGCGAGAAAGCGAACAGCGAGGGTCATGAAATTTGTGAGACTTTTTTGTCAGATTCATTAGGAAACGATGGGCCAGCCTCGTAAAAGTAATCTATAATTGGCTCGTAAAACAATAAAGTCTATCAAGCTTGAGCGAGTGTGAGGTACAGGGACGTTTCTCGAAAAGGCGGTATAACGACCGCCGTGTACTACAATAATTAATAACCGACGATCGTTGCGCAATCAGAATTTTCGAACCGGGTCTATAACTCGTTGGCGACGATGGTGAGTTTCTGTAAAAGAACAGTGGAAGCATATCAATTTAGAAACAATCAAACAAAGTAATGGTGAATAGTTTCTGGAATTTTTTTCGTCGCTGGTAGCTGCAAGATTGATCATCAGTCTCGTGTGATCCTAAGTGATCGTAAAACCGGGGACAAGTTTTTAAATTAATCTGCAAGTTGAAGGCTGGCTATAATTGACGTATAATAAAACAATGTAGCACCACATTTGAAATATTTCATTGAAATGAAATTTTTAATACTTTCAAGCCTCGTGTTATAGTCACAGTATTCACGCCTCTGAGGGGATTGATTCGGAAAGAAAAGACGAAGCTGCGGCAAACTTTCGAAAGACAGTGTACACGTGCGTTGACGAAGGTTAAGTTGCAAGAACAACAATTCTAATGAACAATTTCGCTCGTACCTTTGAGAATCGATAGATTTTCGGTAGTATGGGTGAATCCCTCGAAATCGAAACAATTGATCGAGACGAATAAAAATTTCCAATGAAACGATTTTAGTAAATCCTACTCGTTTCGATGACGAGGAAGGAAAAAGATAGAGGTCAGTTAGACAGACTGAACCGTGAGAAATAGAAGAGAAAAGAAATAATGAAAGAGAAGTGGAGGAGTGGGCGATAGAAATAAGCAGGAAGAGGAGGAAGATAAAGAAGGAGAAGGACGAGGAAGAGGAGATATAGGAAAAAGAGGAAGAAGAAGAAGACGGTTTTAAAGGTGGACTGCACGATGGAAGCCGCGTGGAGTGAATTTTTAAAAGCATTCGCAGTTCCTCCTTTCCTTGTGGAGATAACCGTTGGCCCTCGGTCGCTTTCCTTCGCTTTGTTGCATGCCTGCCGATACGATCCGGTGATTTGGTCGAGAGCAGCGGAGACCTTAAGCGGCCGTTTATACGTACCGGTGGTAGCTGAAGAAGGAGGGGAACCGGAATTTCAGCGAAGCCCGCCGTGACCTTATACGAAGCTCGCTCGATCTCTCGCAATCAATTAGATCGCCGATAAAGACGACTCTGTTCCGGAAGCAACTTGTCAGCTTTTTGTTTATTTCGAACTCGGGCTCGTCCGAACCTCGTCCTTTTCTTACGAGTCCAGGAAAATTTTCAGGCGGAGGATGCGTGAAAAAGTTTCATTATCAACCTTGTATTTTTCGTTTCAATTGCCCGACCTCCACTCTTTCCTTTTTGAGCAATTGAACACTTCCGTCATTATTGATTTTCTCAGTTGTTTTCTTTTTACTTGAATGGAAAGGTTATTAAATATTTCTCGCATTAAACGTTATTAAATATTCTGAGAAATTTAGTCTGTTTAATAAAAATAGCCTCCGAGAAACGAAAGTATTAACCACTCGCGCTGGCAGCTGATTGCGGACCACAACGAGTGACCAGATACCGTGTACAATAATTCGTTGCTCTTCTTTCGGAACTCGTCCTGTATCACATCACTGGATAGAAATTATTCACAAGTAACAAATTTATCATTTGCCTTGCCTATTTCGTGTGAGATATTACAATTTCGGGACAAAGAATTCTCGACGCGCGTGGCAAGTTCTCTTTCATCCAAATTTCTTCGATCGACGATCGAACCCTACGTTCCATCCAGAAACGCCACGTATGGGGGTGATAAATAATGCATTCCGAGGCAAAACGCGTATCTGGAAGCATCGGGTAGACAGGTTCCGAGCGGATCTGCACGGAATCTAAGATCCATCTACCTGAGTTTCAACCCCATCTGGTCGAAAGATGAGAGACGCGGTGGCAACGTCTTGGATCCCCGCCAAGCGGAAATCTTACCCGGCAACAATTTAATTAATTCCTCGTTTCTCCGGGCGACGTGCCGGCAGCTCGCGATCAAACGGATGAAGCGGATGTCAGACGAGACGAAGCCGAGAAAACGACCTCCGAGTCGTTATTACCTGTCCGACCGGCCGCTGGAAGCGCGTCGCCAGTCAGAGGATCCCTCTCTGGTAACAAGTAGCACACGTGAACGTGGTTTTCGCGAGGGGGCAATGGTGTCGAGCGACACTTGTCTCTTCGTGAAAAACTGGACGTTCCTGGTCGTCGGCCAGTGGCGTCGAAATTGGTGGTTTTCGAACTGGTAGACTTTTTTTTCCCTCCCCCTTGGAGTTTCAACAATTCCGAGCTTGAAACACTGGGGCTTGACAACACTGTAGATTTCTACGCAAACTTAGTTCTCATTTCTGGGAGGAGGAGCGTGGAATTGGAAATCGGGTCTGATGGGCACGGATTTGATTTCGTTACGTTTCACTTCTATGCAAAATTTGTGTAAAAGAAGAGGGAGAAGAAGTGCGAGATGAACAGGTATCGAAGTAATATCGCGATGTTAAAGTAGAATACGTGGCGATAATTTGGTAAGAGTACGGAATATAGTGAGATACAGAAAATAAATGAAATGGAACCACACAAGTATTATAATATATTATATATAAAAATAAATATAAATAAATAAATATATAATAATAAATATAATTATATTTCGTGCAACATTACGTGAAGTTTCTATCTCGCTCAGAAAATATTATCGACAGACGTTATCCGCGAATTTCCTATTTTTGAAATTGTAATTCAAGAAACAGGATATTTAATTATTAATTAAACCGAGCAACGCTAGAATGTCATTGGAAAACATCGCATTCTACGCGAATATGCGTTTGAAAATTCCTGATAAATCCAGCCAGACCAAGAAACGAGAATCCAGGAAGATCTGCGATCGGAGGATCGGATCAACGACGTGTTAGATTATCAGAAAGAGGTGTCGATGAGGCTCGACGCCAATGGAGACACTGAGCTCCATCCATCAGCAGCGAACGGTCGTCTTCTGGCATTCTCTACCGGTACCCCCTTCACCCCCTGGCGTCGTTGGACCATTCCTCGTCCTCATTCCCCGTCCGCTATCCTTCATTCCTGTTCAGCCTTAATTCCAACCGTGCATTCCCCGTTACGTCCTGGCCCTCGTTTTTACCAGCCAGCTGGATTTTCTTCGCGATTTTTTTCCCCTCCCTCCGAACAAGGTGATCTTGGGGCGCTGGCCGTTCTAGTCACGGCACTGCTCCGCGCCTCTTAATTCTCCGACGTTCGTCGTGGAATTTTTAATCGATAATCGGTATTTCAACTTGATAACACTAGGTTCGGCGAGTTTTGATTAACCCATTTGCGCTGGCAACCGGTCCGCGGACCATAACGAGTGACCGTGCACAATAATTCGTCGCTTTGTTTTTCTTTCGAACTCGTCGGTATGATGTCATATGACGGACAGAAATTGTTGAGGAGTAATAAATCTTATCGTTTGCCTTTGGGTTACACTTGAAACTGAGAAAATGTTGCAATTTGGGACAAAGGCGCAAGAGGTGAAAGTCAAAAACGCGTAATCTTGACAAATTCTTACACGTTCTCTTTCAACAGTCTGGACTTTCACTGTCACTCTGGAAATTTGGAAAATTTCATTTTTTGCGCGTTGGAAACTGTTGTACTAGCACATCTTCGCCCCTAATTTCTCCAACAATTTCACCACCAAAAAAAAAAAAAAAAAAACAAGAAAAAAATAGAAGAAACGCTTCAAACAGAGTATACGTACATAACAACGAGCAGCGTAACTCATTCGAGAATCAACGTATTAAATCAACAACGGCGCGCCGGTGTTTGTGCGTGTTCCTTCGTCGCGCGCGAGAAAACGATAAAAATGGCAGCTGATGGCTCGCGATAAATATAATAAATGCGGCGTAACAGCGCGAAATTGCGCGAGACACGTATTGTTCAATTTCCATCGACCTACCTAATAAATCGCGTTAATCGTTTTATTAATAGGTCCAATTAATAAATACGGCCGGGATCGAACGTGGCGTCGATTGCCCTTTGTGCGCCGATGTTTTATCTTTTTAATTAAAAGCCCACAGCTGTGTGCACGCCGCGCACGGGTCCGTAATACATAGCGTTATCGTAACCGCGCTATCGTTCGTTGCGCGATTTTAATTCCCGATACGCGGCGAAATTTATTATTTACCACATAATTGTCGAAATTGCGACGTTTCTTTGCCGATTTCTTCTTCATTTTCACTAAATTATAACCACGTGTGATTTTTTTTAATTGTTCGCATGGTAATCGGACATGAGGAAGCTCGCAATGAGGATGTGTACGAGTGATCTGTTGAACAACTTCGTTTTCGTAAGGGGCACGAAAAAATTCGTAAAATCTCAAGGAATATTATTCGGGACGAAGAACGTATTAAAAATACATCGTGCCTAGAAAATTATTTACGCAGTAGCTTGCGGTTTATGGAAAATTTTCCAGTTCTGAAATTATTCACATTTCACATCGATGATCTATGAAATGAAAATTTAAAGCCAGAAGAGGCGTGAAGAAATCCGAGAAGCCTCAAGGAAGATTACTCGAGGCGAAGAACGTTGCAATATTAAAACTACATCGTCCCTAGAAAATTACGGTTTAAAGAAAATTTTTCAGTTCTGAAATTATTGACATTTATTGATTCAGTTATTATATAATTAAAAATTATTGTATTAATTCACCGATTTTATTATATTATGTTATATTGTATTGTATTGTATTGTATTATATTATATTATACTATATTATATTATACCATATTATATTATACTATATTATACTATATATATATTATATTATATTGTATTATACTGTATTATACTCTATTATACTGTATTATACTGTATTATACTGTATTATACTCTATTATACTGTATTATACTGTATTATATTGTATTATATTGTATTATACTGTATTATATTATACTATACTATATTATACTATATTATATTATATTATATTATATTGTATTATATTGTATTATATTATATTACATTGTATTATATTATATTATATGGTTTTATATTACATTACATTACATTATATTATATTATTTTATATTACGTTACATTATATTTTATTATATAAATTCACCGATATTGACATAATTCCGAGACTTTCGTCGCGCGAGACATCCAAGAGCGTGTAGAGTCAGAAAATCCGCGATATTGGAAGCCATTTGTAGAACGGAACGACTTAATAAGGGAAATTACCGAGTAGAGTAACCCCGAGCAACGGTACAACCGCTGCTTAGTCTAATCTAGATGCAAACGAGACGAAACAACTATACCGGTCGCGGTTGTGAAACCAATTAACACGCCTCCGACGTTGCGAACCGTCGTGCTGTGTATCGACTGTTACGACGTTCGCTGCATCGGCAGATTAAAAGGGTGAAGTAATCAACGCTAATGTATGCCGATTCGACGCAACTTTTTTCACGCGGCGTTGTAAAATCCACCGATAGAAAAAGTGATTTACAGGGTGGCTAGGTGTATCGGTAGTAAATAACCGGTCGGTGAGCTACGCACAGCTGTTAATTGCAGAATTCATTTAACCAAGGGGGAGGGGGGGAAGAAGGAAGGTGGGCACAACGTTGTGAATTGCAAAATGTAAAAAAACTAACGAAACTGTCGTCGCGTTCCACGTGCCTGAGAATTTTTCGTAAAGACAGTTGCAACGAGTTTTCTCAATGTACATAAACTTCAAACGTGTGGAATTAGTGAATCTAGGGGAATATCCAGGTTAAATAATGTACGTTATTTTACGTAGGCTGCTACGCGCGAATGATTGAGTAATTAATTGAATGACAGGTAATTAAGTGGAACTTAATCAACAGAGACACCCATTTATTGAATTTTCAAAGTCGGTTATCAAGGCGAGTTTTGAAAGTAGATGCTCAGTACCACGTAAGAACGTTTCGCAATTTTTTTTTTGCGAAAAAAACTGGAACGTGTAATTTCAATGTATTGAAATTTCTAGTGGCAATTATGTCGATAATAATTGAGAGTGGCAGTGTGGTCCTAAAATGAAGTCCTCATTTATCTCGAGACTTTTGCTACAAATTTTTCGAGGTAATGTTTTACAATATTTAGAAATGCAGAGAACGTTAAAATTCCAAACGTGTGAATTTCCCTGAGCTAAAGCCTTCTTATCAAAACTATATATACATATTTTTCAAGTGTAGACTTCGAATAATTGTTCCGAGTAGACAAGAACATAAATATATAATTCAAAGATAAATATAATAATAAGTATAATAAGATAAATATAATAATTCAGAGCTTTTTAACCATTACTTTATACATACTTTAATACATATTAACCCAGTGAGGATCAAGCAATGATTTGTTACAATATCATAAACACTTCGATTTCTCGAAATTTCCTAATATTACAGAATTCGAATACAAGATAGAAGGACGAGAAAAATATCGATAAGAAATTAAGAAAAAGTTATTGCTTGACAATTTTCAATATTTATTTTGCGTTACCAAACTTCCCAGAAATTCAGTTCAAAAGTATCTCGCCAAACACCGCACCGAAGAAACTGCCAAATCAATCGCTGCTTCACAGAGGAAGAGAAAATCTTTTCTTCGGCTTCCGGAAAATATTCTGAGGGAGAAAGGGGTGAAAGTTGGTAACGCGTCGCAGAACCCATTCACGGCAACTCTTAAATAACAGCGACACCTCGGGATCCTCTTTCTGCGTTTGGGCAACCGACCTGGTCCCGAGGGACGTTCACGCGCGCACGTTCCTCCGCGGACGCGCGAGGCGAAAGGGGTGGCTCGCTTTCGATGCCAGCAGATAAGCCAGACTCGTTATTTAGGGAACTTTCTAAGGACGATCGCTCGGGCCAAGACACGGCCGGGGAATTACAATGACGAGGTGCGCGTGACACGGTGCGCGCGTGGAAACTTCCAATCGTGCAGGAAGCAACGGAGGAAAGGCCGATAGAATCTGACGTCTCAACCTCCGCGAGAAGGGTTCGAGTGATTTTCACCGAGATAATGCCGAGGCTTTTGTACGCTGCGTGTATTATTATTATTTTTTTCTGTTTTTCTCTTTTTCGTATATATATTGGATATTGTCAAGATTGGGAATACTTGGGTTTTTTAATTTTGGAATTTAATTTCTTTTATTTTTCTCGAGTGTTAGTTTAGTTTCTCTCGAGTTCAATTTCTCTGCCATTCTATTTTGTTACAGTTGTATTTCTGAAGAGATATATTTTCTTTTTTCTTTCGTATATATTCGATATTTTCGAGATTGGGAATACTTGCGTTTTTTTAATTTTGGAATTTAATTTTTTAATTTTTCCCGAGTTTAATTTCTCTACCATTCTATTTTATTACACTTGTATTTTTGAAGAGTTATATTTTTGAGAGTTATATTTTCTTTCCTTTTTTCGTATATATTCGATATTTCTGAGATTGGGAATACTTGCGTTTTTTAAATTTTGGAATTTAATTTTTCAATTTTTCTCGAGCGTTAGTTTAGTTTTTCTCGAGTTTAATTTCTCTACCATTCTATTTTATTACACTTGTATTTTTGAAGAGTCATATTTTCTTTCCTTTTTTCGTATATATTCGATATTTCTGAGATTAGGAATACTTGGGTTTTTTAAATTTTGGAATTTAATTTTTCAATTTTTCTCGAGCGTTAGTTTAGTTTTTCTCGAGTTCGATTTCTCTACCATTCTATTTTATTACAGTTGTACTTTTGTAGAGGCCGTATAATTTTACGAACGTAGTTGAATTTTCAGTTGAAACATTTATTTTGCGAGTGAAGTTAATCTTGATGATTGATTCAGCAACTGGGGATCGACGATTTTTCGAAACTGCAGTAGAACAAAATATACTGCACGATGACGTTTAACTCCTCGCTGTCCCAAGTCAATTTTAATCGTCGCCTCGTTCTACTTTCTCAATTTTTACACCTGAACTCATCATGATGTTACAATCAAGTTGAAAACGATCGTCTTGTCAATTAATCCCCGCGTGTCTCAAGAAATCACGTCGCTTTGAAATCAACACCGGAGGAATAAATTTCCCAGCGTGAAAATATAACACTAGGAGCAGCAGTAGCTCGGATCTGGATCCGCCTTGTGCGTTATCTTATCGGTGACCGATTCGCAACGCTAATTGCAGCCGGGCGATATAATCTCTCCGGCATAAGTCTGCCAAACGACTCCAGCTGTCTGAAGCTTGTCGCGGAGCGGCAGTAAAAAGCAAAGGACGCGAAGGCGGACTTTAATGAACCCGAAGAACTCGGAACGAGCTCTCCGCTATGACACCTACGCGAGCAGACCCCCCCCCTCCCCCCGTTCCTCCTTCTCGTTTCTGTGGCTGCGATCGTAAACGAATTAAGGGTTTCCAAGCGGGTTGTAAAGCGATACGATTAAAACGCCCGCTGCAAAGGGGCTGTAAAGGCCAATTAACACGAGCCGCGACAACGGGGATTGTAAGTCTCGCGGCCTCTTACAGCTGTTCCTCGCGAGAAACAGCGTCGAATCGTCCAAGACTGCAACTCACTTAACGCGTCGACGGTGGCCTCACTCGGCACTAATAAATTTTTCCCCCGAAGAGCGATCGAGATAACCAAATTTTTGATTTCGTCGACCCGGAGATTGGATTACCGCGTGTCCGAATGATTTAAGCAGTGCAGAAATTCACTTCTCGATGCTTCAGATACATGGAATGTAAATTCAACGACTTGTCTGTGTGCGATCGTATATTTTTTTTCACGAGTGAAAAAGTCTTACAAGTTTACAAGTCTAGGGTTTTCAAAATCGAGCGACTCGAGTAACCTTTTTTTTTAACCATCCGTTAAATTGTTTAAGATATTATTACCTTTTTTTAAAGCAATTTTTACGACTGTAAAATAACCTTAATTATCGATTTAGAAAAACACGTATATATGTATGTATAAAACGGGACCGTAACCGAGAGAGCCGAAGTTCTTTTTTCAGACAGAGACAAAGGTTCGTATCTGTTTCTTATTTCCTGGACTAGTTGAGTAGCCAAGAGATACGGGACACGGCAGCCGATAAAGGAAATCTCGCAGAAAAGGAACAGAACGATTCGTCCCTATCTTTCTTTCCTGTTTTCCGTTTCCGAACGCGGACACGCAAAGAGTTTTAAGGGGCTTCCCGTTCAGACCGGCCTCCGGCAGGCCGGCCAAACTAGCGGCACGAAACTCACTCGAGAGGGGAGCCACTCGTCCGGTTCTTTTCTAACGAGCAACATATTTCTGCAACGCGTATAACCCTTTGCATTGCAAATAGGTGTCTAACGAGAACTCTATGTTCCAACACAAACACTCCTGGAAAACGTTCCTGCAAACTAGATCTAACGCGTTTCCACATAAAGTTCCCTAGACTCGTGCTAGTGTTATTCACTTTTTCTTCTCAAGAGTGAAGTATTCAATTTGTCGTAATATCGTAAATACCTCAATTGGAATTTCCTGCAATTATCTAGGATCCGAAGGATGAGAAAGTGTCGGTGTTAAAAGTTGCTCCTTCTAATTTTAATGACAACAAAATTTATGATAAAATATGATAGAATCTCTAGTTTCTTGAAAATAATTTTGGAGAATTGAACGATAGATATTAATTATATCGTAAAGTTAATCTGACAATTCATCGTAATGTCGAATAACTTTTACAATTTTAAGTCTCGGTTAGAAGCAACTCTTCCCTTCTTCAAACTTTGATCGGTCACCCTAAGCAAGTATGCCAACCTATTCTAAAACTGACATAACGTGTCATCCTCGAGGAAACCATTGCCACATTCTAGAGCCTAATTGGCCCGTCAACGTCTCGTTATCCCCTGGCTTCTCCTTTCTTCCTCTTTCTTTTTATTTTCGTCGGAAGAAGACACCGTGACAACTGGTACCGCGATCCCTGGCCGTGGATCGTGATTGACGGTCGCATGAAACCTCGTCCCCTCTTTGTCTAGAAGTATCTCCCTTGAAGTTGAGCTTGGTAATAGGGTGGTTTGAAATTCAGCGTGTCAAACCTGTCAACGACGACTTTCAGACTTCCTCGTCTTATTTGAAAGAACCTCTACAATGGCAAAAGAAATACGTTTAAATAGATTTAAAATTCATGTTAATAGCTATGGAAATCAATCTCTGTTAGTAACTTGTTATCTCGCAGAGAATTGAAGGAAAATAAAGATTTTCGAAACTTTCTACATTCTGTTCTACCTCTGTTTCCTTACGTCTGACTTTAATTTTATTATTATTTATTACGAGCTTCGCAAGCCTCTCCCCTAAAAAAAAAAAAAAAAAAAAAGAAAATTCACGAAACCGCTGAGAAACTTGAAGTAACGGCACAGCAACAGTGTGTTAATCGTTGCCCCGCAGTGAACCACGATCGCATAGTTGCACGATCTAGTAGTACGTGTTTGGCCGCAAGACGATCAAGCGAAGGCATCTTGCTGCCACGCAAGAATGTTCACCGCGGCGACCTCTGTTAATTACCATCGTTAATTGGCCGACCTATCATCCCACCGGCAATTATGGGAGCGATTTACGAGCACCGGGCTCGATATCGTCCGGTTGTTGAAAACTCGCGAGACGTACTCGACGATAATCGGTTCTTCGACAGCTTGAACCTTCGGACGACACCGCGGGGACGATTCGTTCTGCCGACGATTGCGTGCATTCCACCCCGAACCGATTGCGGCCAAGAGTGAAACGCCGCACGCCAGGCAACGCGTATAGCTGTGAAACGCACAGCTGTTAGCCTGCAGCTAAAAAGCATGCTAAATGACCGGCCGTAAAGGCCGCGTAACGACTGACACGGGACACGCACGTTTTGTCGTTCGCTCGAACTTTGTCCTTCGGTAATTTGAAGGCCGTAATTTGGTGATCTCTTCGGTAGCTGTTTCTTCGACGAGTTCTTTCGATGGTTTCTCGAGTCGAATTCCCCGTCTCCGTGGAATTTCGAAACTGCCTTCGAAACGTTGACTTTGTCCGTCTTACCGCTATAAAGACTGTATCAGTTTAGAAGAATCGTCTTCTGAGGATTTCATGCAAATTTCAATGTCATTTGTTTATTGTTTGAAACGAACGTGTGAAACATTCGTGAAGTGAACCTTACTAACTAGACTTTACCAAACTTAACCAAACCTTACTAAACTAGATGATACAATAGACAATGATACAAATGACAAGAACGAAAATAGTCGTCTTCGCAGTGTACAGTGGGATTATATCCTGTTTAACACAAACGTCGAGGCCACCTTTTTATTCATTGAAGCAAATATAAGAAACATTGTTCACAAAATGAACCATACGACCAAATAATACAAACGAAAATAGTCGTCTGATATGATTGCACAGTAGGATTATCTCCGTTTGATACAAATCTTATAGCCACTTGTTTATTCTCAGAAACTCGTTTATTCTCGAGATTTTCGAATTGGTTCATAAAATTACTACAGTTTAGACTAAGTAGCTCTGGATTAAATAATACAAACGAAAGAAAATTGTCGTTTGATTGGTTTACCTCCGTTTGATACAAATTCTAAAGCCACTTGTTTATTCTCTGAAACAAATGTAAGAAATATTGTCGAGATTTTCGAATTGATTCGTAAAATGGATCTTATGATCTAAACTAGACAATGAATCGACAATAACAAAAACAATCGTTTGATATTGTACAGTAGGTTTGCCTCCGTTTGATACAAATTTCAAAGCCACTCGTTTCTTCTCCGAAACAGATATAAAAGACATTATCGAGATTTTCGAATTGGTCATAAAATGAATTTTAGAGTTTAAACTAAATAGCTCTAGATTAAATAATACAAACAAAAGAAAATAGTCGTTTGATGGGTTTGCCTCCGTTTGATACAAATTTCAAAGCTACTTGTTTATTCTCTGAAACAAATGTAAGAAACATTATCGAGATTTTCGAATTTGTCCATAAAATTATTACAATTTACACTAAATAGCTGCAGATTAAGCAATACAAACGAAAGAAAATAGTCGTTTGCCTCCGTTTGATATAAATTTGGCCACTTGTTTACTCTCTAAAACAAATGTAAGAAACATTTTCGAGATTTTCGAATTGGTTCATAAAATGAATCTTATGATCTAAACTATGAAACGATAACAACAAAAACAATCGTTTGGCATTGCACAGTAGGTTTGCCTCCGTTTGACACAAATTTCAAAGCCACTTGTTTCTTTTCCGAAACAAATGTAAGAAACATTATCGAGATTTTCGAATTGCGTTCATAAAATTATTACAGTTTAGACCAAATAGCTCCAAATTAAACAATACAAACGAAAGAGAATAGTCGTTTGATGGGTTTGCCTCCGTTTGATATAAATTTGGCCACTTGTTTACTCTCCAAAACAAACGTAAGAAACATTTCCCATGAAATGAACCTCGCGATCTGGACTGGACAACGATAGAGAAACGTTTGCAAAACAGTTTGAATTGATCGAATCGTGACGAACGTTCTTCAACGTTCGGTGTCGCCGAGCCCAGCCTCCCCCAAACGGCGCGTTGAGCCGTCATCCACCCACTCCCTGCTCGCCTCCCTGAGAAACTCGCACGGTGGACTCGCGTTTAACGCTATCGTCCGATTTATCAGGCGTCCGATGAAGATCGGAACCGGTCTTCTCTTGTGTCCGAGGGCCGGGGGGCAGGCCTCCGTTCCTCCCCCTCCTCCCGGTTCTGTGTTGGCGTAGACCGGTCTCCGAGAGTGAGCGCGCGTTCTCGCTCGAAGCTTTTGCTCGCGCCGCTGCCGAAGTCACTTTATTAAGCATAGCGGCGAGAAACGGGCAGAAAAAGCGGCGATAGAGCGAGAGAGTGAGAGTCCGCGAACAAGGCTCGGTGTGAATCTCATCTTTTATTCAGTCGGCGGCCGCTCGTGTGCGTTCTGTCGCTACGGCGGCGACGGGACGGTGTTGGTGGCCAGAACAGAGGCACCGCGCCACTTAGGGTGTGAAACCGGCGACGTGCCATCGAGAAATCCGACTGAAGCACCCGCTCGTTGTCGTCCTCCTCCTCCTCCTTCCCTCTTTCTCCTTTGGCAACTCGGTTCTCCAGGAACCCCGATCGAAAGAATTCAACGAGAATCCGAGCGACGAACGCCGCCCATAAAGTCGTTGTCGGTTGCCGGTATGCGAGTCCGTTCCTCTCCGCTCCGCTCGGCGTCAAATCGCGCCGCACTTGACACCGGGGGCTACGCTCGCTCGTTTCGAGCCTCCAGATATTTCCAGGTGCGCTGGAAAGGGGGAGGCACGGATGAGCGGAAGGTTTCGGATCGTTGGGTTTTCTGGGGTGAGAGTCGGTTTCGAATAAGGGTTGAGAGACCCGAGAGTTTGCGAGTCACGTTGAGCCTGCTGTTTAGTTCCTCGTTGACGCGGAACGGATATCGCGATTTAAGCTGTTTCGAATATACGTGGCTCATAAATATTACACGCATGTGTGTCGTGACTCCATTCTCCGCGTGAGTAAAATGTAATTGCAAGAGGGAAATGGAGATATCTGAATGGAGATATCGAATTGCACGCTCAGTTATGAGTCAGTTTGCTCATTCAACTGCTGGTGCTATACCGACGATCGAAGCATAAAATTTAACATCGTGTCGGAAATAAAGAAAATAGAGAGACGTTGTAGTACACGAGCTTTCATTTGTACATTTTACCAGAAATCATAATTGACTCTTCGAAAAGTAAAAAGTCGAGCGAAAATTATAAATTAAAATTCAGTTCCAGTGTTGGGACTGTTCCTTCGATAGCAAATTAGTAGATATTCATGGTATTCTGAAAGGAAGATATTAAATATTAGGGATATCCACAAGTAATGTTATTTTTCTCAAAACATTGCCATCCAGTGACAATAATTTAATTTGTCATAACAAACAACCTATGTTCTAGTTAAACACATTGACATTTAGCGTGCTTATTAAATTACATTACACATTGAAACTATATATCGTAGTACTAACTCTCAAGTAAAATGAAATTTTGTACGGTAAACGACATTACTTATAGATGCCCCTAAATCATTCACGTACACTTTAATCAAACTGTCGAAATTTTGGGAAACAACAATTTACACATCTCACGTACGATTTGTACGTCACGTGTAATATACTACACGTGTGAAAGAACGAACGAGTAGCTCAACAGAGATAATCATCGTAGGGATGTTAACGCTGCGATGAAAGCTCGGACAATGGATCGAAGTGGTTCATATCCGTGGATCGTTTTTTCGCAACGCAATTTAGAGGCGCAATCTAGGACCTAATTGGGCCGTCAACGTCTCGTTATCCTGTCTTCCAGTCCCCGTGACAGCCGGTACCGCGGCGCGCGGCGTCCTCGAGCTCGCAGCTTTCAGTCATTAAAAAGCCCCGCGATCCATCGGGGCAAATTAAACGTCCCTCTCCTCGTCCTCGCTCCCTTATTGATTCGTAATGGTCGAACGTTCGCTGGCGTGTCCCATGCAATCTCCCGATATTGCGAAAAGGAACCCAGCGGACCATTGCGGACGAAAACCGGTTCCCGGGCACGCACCGGCCCGAACATTCGAACCCCCGAATGTAGGGTAAGGTAGGGCTCCTTCCTTAGAGAAGCTGACTGATTTGCCTTGTTAGTCTCAATTGCGCGTGAGAGTGGAAAAATATTTAATTTGCCGTTAGTTAACGTGGTCGTTGGTGTTTTTATGTGTGATTTTTCATATGGGAGGAAGCAGTGAGTGTTAATTGATGGAATTCGAATGTTTGTATGATTCCAAAATAGAAGTTACAATGCTTCGTCTACTGTTGTAAGTAGGACAAATTTGGATATTTTTATTATATATATTATATTATTTTATTTTTATTATATTACATATATTATATTATTTTATGTTTATTATATTATATATATTATATTATTTTATTTTATATATATATATTATTCGCTGCATTTTGTAGATTTTTCAAACCTGAAACTCGAATACACACTTCACAGCTGCGCGGGTGTCGAATTGTCGTAATCCTCTGATTCGAATTATCCACCGATGCCGAGCGTGTATATTTGCATAACTGGGCAACGTTGTGTAATTAAATGGGACACATGCCAATAGTTTGCCCACCTCCGACATATACGCACGGCTCATGCTCGGTGGTGCAGACCGGAGCATTTTGGAAGATGGGAGATTCGGAAATTTCCTCGGTTAATGAATGTCAATGAGTTTCGTAAAGATTAACGAAAGTTCTATGCGCGATTGTATTTCTTAGCTTGACGCAAAAATCACCTTGTTCGTTTATTATTAACAATCTCAATCCTCAATCAATCAAACATTCTCAAGAATAAGATTAAAGCCCCAAATAATTTATTAATTTCGAAACTGATTATGTAATAATTATATTTCTATAATATAGAATCAAATATATATATATATATATATATAATAATTAGAGAATAATATATATAATATATATTATAATCATATTATACAATTATACATGTATAATATAACAAATTATATAATAATATTTCTATAGTACAAAATCACTATATCAATAATATCATACAATAATTTATTATCCATTTGACGCCCCGATAATTTATCAACTACGAAACTGCAATTGCCGCAGAAAATTTTCAAAAATGTCCAGCCATCGTCCTCGTCGTCGAGGATCGCAATCGGTCTCATTGTACAAAGATCCGTCAACCGCACGCTGGCCCAAAGCAAACGGATCCTCGCTAAAACAATCTTTCGGCAAGAAAGGGAGAAAGAAACCTGTTCGAACGCCGGCTGGGAAACAGTGTTTTCGCCCCCCGGTGAATGAACGAAGCGACGCAGCTCGCAGACAATCTTGGTATCCCGATAAGAGAGGGGCGTGCCAGGTGAAAATCGGCAGGCATACACACACGGCAGAGAGATGTTTCCGTAGAAAGAGAGAGAGAGAGTGAGAGAGAGTGAGGCGGTGTGGCAGTGAGCGTAATCGCGGCCCGTCTGAATTACCGTGGTCGCACTAATGGCCAAATTAAGCGGCGTTTCTATACGGAATTACGGAAGCCGCCGCGCCGATATTTCAAGCATTCGCCGCCGTTAAGGCGAAGTAACGAGGCGAGATAAGGCGCCCCACCGTACTTAAGGCCCTTAGGGCCCTGCTTAGGGCCCACACAGAAGCCACCGCCAGCTGACCCACCTCACCCCACCGCAGCGTCGTTCACCTCGCCGAGGTGGAGGTGTCTGTCTTTGTCGCGCGCGCGACCCTCGCGCCATCATTCTGTCCTCCTCCGCGCGTCGCGCTTTTGCAACCACATACGATAGAGCGTGTGTGTGTGTGTGTGTGTGTGTGCGTGTGGAGCCACGCATTTATTTGATGGTGTTTCACGTTCTCCGCGGAGAAATTATCGCTACGAGGTATGCTCACTTACTGTGACCAACCGCGCGAGTAGCAGCGGCTTCGAGCCGCTCTTGAATCCGCTGTTTTACACGTTCGCCGCGAGCCCCCTTGGAGCATTACGCGCACGTAAAACGCGTTGTTGCAACTGCTCGAGTTCTAAGCTTGATCATTCTCGAAAACCCTGAAATTCGTGTAATTTAATTCGCGGTGATAGTGCCAGCAACGAGCAATTCAACTCCAACGTTCCATCGTTTGCGTCGAGATGCTCGATCACGAGCGAGCCAGAGGGCTGAACGTGTCCCTTCTGCGAGACGGTTTCCACGTTCCAGGTAAATTGTGACAGCAGTCTAGCGTGGAGCGTGGTTGGCGATTGTTGCACGGCGGTTGTGAGTAATTGAAGGCAGCTGTGCCCGGCGGAATTTAGAGAAACTCGGCATCCCCTTTAATCCCCGGGCATAAATTACGTTTCCCGCTGATGCTAATCGGGCCTCGTTGACGTTTTACACCGAGAATTACAGGGTGGCTAGACAAATTTCACAGATGCTCACGGTGGAAGTGAGGATTATTCGCGCGACACCGCAGGTGTGGCGCGACAAAGAAAAGATTCCACGGTATAATTCACACGGCGTGGACACGTTGTCGCGTCGCTATTTCAAACAAGCCAAATTCTCTCCACCAACGACTGCCGCGAATTTCCCTTTCCTCTTTTATTTATTCGTTCGCTCCTGGTCGCGTCGATTCGTCAATTGTCGACAGACCAACCGTCAACCACGAAATTACATTCGTAGAAGAGTTGGCTCGTGGATGTACGAAAATTTCGAAACGTACGAAAGGAAAAAAAAAAAAGGAAAAGGAGAACGCGCTTTAGAGACTCCACGAGTGGCAAACTCGCGGCGAAACTGGCCGTGGCATTAAACTCGTGGAAAAGCTTAGCGATGGTCGCTGAATGGCATTAAAATCGTTCAAGGATGGCTGAGGATTAAGATCGCGTTTCGGTGCGCCGAACACAGGAGCCCTTTCGCCTGTTTTCCGGCCAATTTAGAGCGATTACGCCGGATCCGTCCGATCCCTCCCCCTCATCCTCCTTTTTTTCGAACCTCAGGATAATTGCACGCGCAAAAGGATACACGCGTATATCTGGCTCGGAGCGACGCTCGTCCGCCATTAGCACCGGGCCGCGCGTAATCGTTTCCGGGCCCGGTGATTTAATGCCCCGGGACTGTTTCCTTACCTCGGCACTCGCCGATTTTTCATCTTCTCCTGCTAACGAAGCACACTCGTTGAACTTGTATCACCACTCGAACTGTGAACCGTTTGTTTCAGTGGATTAATCGTGATAGAAAATGAATGTGACTCTTTGCAATCGGATTGATCAAACTTTGATTTTAACTCTCGCCAAGTTTTCAATGTCTGTCATTTGTTCTTCGATATTGTCAAGATTTGGAAAAGTTTCGAAACACGAAACTCTCTCTGTTGCTCAATGCAGATAACACTCCAAGTGGATCACACATTTGGAAAAATAGTGAAAGATGAATGCTTGTAAAATACTGTATACTCGTCAAGTTTCCGACATTCATGGTCCATCGACAGTTTGAGACTTTCGAGATTGATCGAAAACATTCGAGGCTCGAGATTTGACCAAGATTTTCAAGAGTTTGAAAGATACGAATCTAATTTTTCTCAGACAATAAAGATACATAATATTCTAAGCGCACCACGAAGCCTCGAAGACGTCGAAAATTTTTTCAAACTAAGAGAAAGGAAGATATTTATACTAAATGCTCATACTGGATTATAACACTATTAGAAATTGACGGGCAATTTGTACACCAATTAATACGTAATTCAATTAAAATAATTAAATTAATTTACTATTAAATCTGCTTTCAAATTAATATTAAAGATAATTATTCAAAAATTAAATTTCTTATAATTCATTTATTCTTAAGTACACTACATTTTGATTTAAAATATTATTTTATAAAATTCTTATTCATAAATTATAATAACAATACATAAATATAATTTAAGTATTTTTTATCGTGGATCATCAAATTAAATAACAAATTTCCCTAAAAAGATTAAAAGGCCGCCATATTACTTTATTTTAATGATTTAACATTTAATTATAAAATTATTTCTTATATTAATATAATAGGGTAGTTTAATATTTAATTTTCATACTTTTCAATATATAAATTTATAATATATCAATAATTCAAATTACCTATAATTATTAATTTTTATATAAAATTATTTTATATTAATAAAGTTTATTAATTATTCACTTATAATACAAGTTTAACCGCTATTGCTGGCACTTTACTCTACAATTATTAATTTTAACTCCCTGATTTAATTTTCCATACTCATACTGAATTTTAACGCTTTAAGATACTAAATACTCGTTATTTTCAACACGTTCGAGACTCGAGTTCAATCGAGAAACCTTCGAAAGACTCGAGATCTTTGTGTCGCGCCCAAACGGAACTCCCCTTAATGTTTACAATCATCGAACGAAGCCGAAAGGCGACAGTACCGGATTACAATATCAAAGTGACAGAAATCGGCCGCGCCCTGTGACTGCGTTGTCGAATGGACGGTGGGCCCCCGGGTCATTTCCATATCGTAACGTCCCGTATCCTGTCCGGGGCCGGCCCGATATTATGCGCTGCTAACAAACCATTTAGTCCCAGGTGTTAAATTGTCTGTGACGGTTCGGTACGGTCGATTCCCCGGTTGTGTCGTCTCCTTTTCTTCATCGGCCGGCGCCGTGTACTGCCGCGCGTGGTTCTCGCGCGTGTAACCGAAAGCGTCCGGACGAGCGTTAATGGCTGCAAATTGGCCAGAAAAACGAACGGTCGCGGTGGCTGCCGAGTTGGATAAGAAAAAAAAAGAAGAAAAAAGACGGAGGAAGGTTCGGTTTGTTTCCTGTTTACGATCCATCGAGACTCGATCTCTCTCGGAGACGTTCGTCGTTCGCTTCTTCTTCTTCTTCTTCTTCTTCTTCTTCTTCTTCTTCTTCTTCTTCTTCTTCCTCTTTATCATTCTTCTTCTCTGGCAGAGAGTCCAGCGCTCGGTGACTGGTTATAATCGATTCGATCGGCCAATTCTTCAGACGGTGTCATTAGTAAGACGGTCGTCATGAAACTTAATCCTCTCGGCCACATCTACGCTCTCCTCTCCTCTCCTCTCCTCACCTGGCCCCCTAAAAGAGTTACGTTCTCGCTGCGTTTTCTTTTTCTATCGTCGGCCTCGCCGCGGGATGATCGCCGCGGCCGATAGCAGGTAGACCACCGATCAAACTGTCCACCTAATGCCAGCTAATAAGCCGCGCGAGAAATAAATGCTCGGGTTTTATTGATATCGACACTTCCCGCGTTCTTTTTCAGGAGATTTCCAAGAGAGATATAGGGTCCTGTTGCTCACTAATCGCGGGTGATCTTGATCTACCGCGTTTAATTGTTATTGGCTTTATTTCCGTTTCATTGCAGTCGAAATGGACAAGTCGCGAACCATTATATTTGAATAACATTTCGTTGCGCGATCGAGTAAATACATTATATTTCCAATTGCCGTGAGTGAAATTCTTTGATCGGGCCGTTTTACGCGACTGGTTGTCAAATTTGTAACAACCAGTATCTTTTCAAGCCCGAAATCTTTTAATTTTTTTCATCGTAACTAAACTACAGAACTTTAATGGCACAGAGTGCGTGTCTTATTGTAAAAATATACCTGTACAATACTCTCTATTTATTTAATAGACATAGCAACGTAGTAACGTCCAATTTTTATTCTCAAAATTTTCTTTTGTCTCAAATTCTAATAACAATTGCCTTGAGACTTACTTGTAATCGATGCAGGTCAGTTTTGTAAATTTGTAACAAAGGTACTCTTTCAAGGCCGAAATCTTCTAATTTTTTTCATCGTAACTAAACTGCAGAACTTTAATGGCACAGAGTGCCTGTCTTATCGTAAAAATATACCTGTACAATACTCTCTATTTGTTTAATAGACATAGCAACGTAGTAACGTCCAATTTTTATTCTCAAAATTTTCTTTTGTCTCAAATTTTAAATTTTTGAGATTTTATTTCAAACAGTAGCGAAACTGTTTCCAATTCGAGCCGTGTTCACGCTTTAATAACAATTGAGACTTACTTGTAACCGATGCAGATTAGCTTTTTTTCTTCTTTCCTTGCCATTTGGAAGGACACCGAGTTGGCGGTCAACGCTAGTGACACGCATAAGAAGAATATGGGGTTTGACTGTCTCCAGAGGGGCAGGTAGAATCGAGGGATATAACAATAGGCGAAATTTTTATTGGTGGCGATTCGCAGGAAGTGACTTCCGGCCGCGGCGTCGAAGCGGCAACTTCACGGATTCACCTGTGCTACTCCTCGTACGCGAATCCTCCAGGTGTCCCTTCCTGTCTCGCTGTGAGAAATTCCTAGACCGCTTGGCGAGCGTCTTTTATTAGCGGAACACGTCAATCATTATCATCGGTGGATTCTTTTCTTTCCTTTTCTTTTTTTTTTTTTTTTTTTATACGGACACATGCTTCCGAAGAACGCACCCGTTGCAACTGTTGGACGGTTTAATTAATCTCTCGGAAGTATCGTAATCACGTGTAACCTCGGAGGAAGTGTTCTCGAGGAACTTTCTCGAGCGAGGACAATTTCGAAGCATCGTCAAATATTACAGTGGATGTGAACGAGAGGAAAGATGTTCGTATATTCGAAAACTGAACGTTGGACAATTTTACACGTCGTTGAATCTCTACCAGAAAACGATCACTATTTCATCAGGTAAAAATGAAGAATTTTAAAAAAATTTATTTAAATTTGAATTTTAGTTCAACTTGGAAATAACTGGAGGGAACCAGAACTAAAGGCGTTCAAGAAAAGTCGCCAAAAATTCAAGCAGACCGTTGCAAAAATTCCAAACGTCTCGAAGGCAAATCGCTTTCTAAATGAAACGTCCCACCTGACGCGCACCGTCGTTCCTCTTTATTTTCCCCGCAATTGGACACGATGATTTCACGTTTCGAAAGGATGCAACAATAGCGCTCGTCTTCCCCTGAGCCCGTTGGTCGGCTCTACGTTCGTTTCGCAACACCAGAAACCACTGGCGTGTCGCGGTCGTCGCAGCAACGATTTGACATATGGGACACTTCCTACCGGCGTCGATTCACCGTCATTATTCCCCGTCCCGCGGTGCACGCGTGTGCTGCACGCCAATAAGCGTCACGCTTGCCCGCCGGACGCGGATTCGATTATCGTTTCGAGGGAAATTAAACGGCCGCCGAATATGTGCGATCCATTCCGTTACGGCCAGCTGCGCCTTTCCTGTAGTTTCCCATTTCCCGTGGAAAACTCCAATTCCCCATCGGCGGAATCGGCGAATTCTAAATCAAAAAACGAACGAGACGAGAAACAGTACCGAAACGATGAGATTTTCGAAAGAATTTGGCAGGCTCGATTCGAGAAGAGCCAGAGAGAAAGAAAGAAAGATCTCGCAGACATCGTAGACATCGCTGTGATTTATAATTTGTCTCGAGGAATGCAGCTCGCAAGGATTCTTTCAGTCTCTCCCCGTTTGAATATTGTAAATTACACGTTTCGAGAGAAAGGATTGACCGAGCCTGTAAAATGGGGATTTCTCGAGTTGTTCTCTCAAGAGCGAGTCGATCCTCCCGACAATCATCGAGATTTACAGCGAAACAGTCGTCCATCGTTGACGATCGAACGGTTAACAGCTCGTTTCACCGTATCGAGTCTTGCCGCAACCACGGAAATTAGAAACCCGTAGTGACACGCGGAACGAGCCGCAGCGTAGTTACAATCCGAAACTGCCGATCGGAATTGGTAACAAGGTTTCCTCCGCGGCGGGGGGCAGAGAGAGAGAGAGAGAGAGAGAGAGAGAGAGAGAGAGAGAAAGAGAGCGAGGGTTGAAGCGAGCGGAAACGATAGAGCCGCGAGCGGGGGCGGCGGAGAAGCGCCATAAATCTTGGTACAACCGAGGGTGTGGTCAAACACAGTGTCGAATGACCGTGGTCTCGTCTACAAATCTATAAAGGGACGCTGGTGGCCGACCTCCACCCTCTCCACCCTCTCCACCCTCTCCTTTCACCGCCGAGCCCCGCTCGTTCGCCAGCGTTGCACGCGTGCACGCTCCGATGCGCGTGTCTTTGCACGGCGCAGGGACAAACGAGCCTGCGGGACCGCTGGTCAAACACACACGCTGCACACCTCTCTCCACGTCGTCCTCGTAATATGTCCTCGTCACCGGCAACCGTCGTTTTCCCCTTTCGCGGAAATTGCCGTTTTTCGGTGATTTATCGTAAACCATCCACCCTTTCCCTCCGCCTCGCCGTTTCACCGTTCCGGCGATGACGTTTTCCGAGTCCGCTCGCGCGGAAGAAGCCGAATGAAACGGAGGACGAGGCGAGATTCAAGGTGTTCGATTTGCTTCTTGGAAATTTAAGTGTAGAGCAGTGACGGCGAGACCTTTTTGAGAAGTGGCTGAAATTTTGTTCGTTATTTTTTTTTCAGTACTAGCTCGTGGGTCGCTAAGTCAGTGGCGTCACTTGGAAAGAGGGAGGGGAGGAATGTTAAAAACTATTTTTTTTTTTTTTTTTTTTTGGTTCTCACTTTTATATTACTCTAAAAGGTCTACGTTTCCTTTTTGTTTTGCCACTTTTACTTTTGCACGTGAAGAGCAAGAAGTAAACGTCGACGTCAAAAAATTGATATGAAAGGAGTGACACCGTGCACCTTCAGTCACCCATGCACTATACATTAGATACATATACTTTGTTTCTTAATATTTTTTATTGTCTGTTCTCTCTTTTATTATGTAAGAAACTAGCAAAGCTGCCCATTCTGAGAATGGGATCTAGTGTGTTTTTTTTAGTGTTTATTACATCTGTTTAATCGTAAGCGCTATGTAAAATTTTTTTGACACAACTAACTCATATAACATTTAAGACTTAAAACACCTACATGTGTACATAACCAAGTCGTAAATCCTCCATAAAACACAATTGTGCATTTATTTCTCACTTTTAAGCTCTAACCGAACAATTGTAATTTTCTTAACATTTTTTGTAAAAAGGTGATTCGAGAAATAATTAAAATTCTTTTATATATAATATTTTATATATATAAAAGCCCGCGTGGGTCATAGGTTCGCCATCATTGGCCTAGAGGGTGGATTCTTTCGTGGGTTTATTGCAAGATTACCTACATCTTCGCATGGAAGCGAATCGCGTTAAATAAAATGCGAAATTGGACTTTTGAACGTGCGGATGTGTATACCTTTTGGATTCGAGAATATTTGAAATATTGGAGGGAACCTAACCTAAACCAAACTTAATTTAAAACACTTGAGTACAGTTATAACAATTATAACTTGTTTATTTGTGCTTGTATTATAACTTGTTCATTGCATTTATATTATAATATATAAGTATAAATAATTTCACTTGCACTTACATATTATAACTTGTGTATTATTATTATACTATCATTGTATTATTATTATTATATTATAACTTGTATAATTTATTATTATACTATTATTATAATTTGTATTTAGTTTTTGCACTTTGAACAAGGATATTGAAAATATTAAGGAAATTACTACAGGTACGTTGCATTTCCGCCATCTGATGCAAATCTAAATAATTGTTAAAATATTTACTTTTGGAAACCCGCAAACTCTCTAAACTCGAAACTACGTTCTTTCGAAATTCGAGAAACAAACTCTCAAAGTAAGACGCAAATACTGACATCGACTCCCGGAATGATTTTCAACCAGCCACCGTCTCTCTTACCGAGAGAGTTTTCCCCTTGACCGAATAACCGAACAAGTCCGGCTCGATTTCATCTTTCAAAGGTATCCGAAAAGTCAGTGGGCCCCTTTTTCCCTTCTGTCTTAGGGACGATTATTCGTGCGGACACGCAGAGGTTAGCCCGTCGGTTTGTGGATCGTGGCTCTAAGGGGATCAACTCTCGAGGATTAGCCCTCGGTGTGGATGAACAGATTATTTTCCGGAGATAAGCCAGGATCGCTTGTCGGGCCAGGAGCCGTGAAACCGAGTATCACCGGGATCGTTTCAATGGGATATTGCAACTTGGAGCCAATCGTATCGCGTGACAGGGGAAAATCGAATTGTTTGGAAATGGGCCTAATCTTCTTAAACAGTTTTCTCCCTCTCTCTTCTTCTTTTCAGAATAGTACAGTACATTACAAGAATGGAGTATAAAATATTCAAAATACGCGGCAAGTAATAAATAAATCTCCGTCTCGTCGTAAAAGTTTAACTATGAATTGTATATACAGCGCAATTATGAATATTTATATACAGAGCATCGTCATCCCGAATGAACCACTAATTTCTTCGTGTCACGAAGCAAATGAAAAATCGATAGACATTTGGAAGTAGCCGAATCGCAGTAGAGAAATTGAAAAGGTGATACTCTCGCATCAGTCGAATGAATTTTACTTATCCGTGATCAGAGACGAGATCTTACCCTGATACAGGAACCATTAAAAGAGACACGTCGTTAAAAACGGTTTATCACGGATGGACAGGTGTACCTCGTCGATTATTTTTCTTTTTTTTTTCTTTTTCTCCGCTCGACCTTTAACCCAACTCGACGTTTCCCCTGCCCGTAAGGACATGCTCGTTATGATCACCATATGCAGGCGTCATTTGGAGCCGGCTGCTTCACGGAATGCCGTTCGAAGGAATATCGATTGCGGTAATTACGCTTATCTAGTTTACTGCCCGTGTAATCGATCCGGCTACTAGAAACCTCACTTAACGCAAAAACTTTATTATCTGGCGGCCAGTCGGCGAAAGCTGTAAAAACTTTTATGCCGCCGTCATCGTCGTGAGAGGCAGGAGGAAGATGGAGAACCGTGTTCCCCGAGAAGATGATGGAAATTCTCGAACGAAAGGCAAAAACTTTGGCCGGGAGAACAACGTTGATGGGAACAACTTCTCGACGTTTCGTGAGTATGACGAAGGAGCTTTTGGAGCTTGGAAATATATTCTGAAAATCACGAGAGAGAGAGAGAAAGGTGTTCGAAAAGTCAGAGGAAATACTTCGACGGGATTTTTTGAAACTTGTCTAATAGAAATCCGAGTTGGGCTTTCTGTTTTCAAAGTCTAAAAATAAATTTCGAGACGGAAGAAGGGAAAATACTTTGAAAATCAGTGAGGAACTTTGGTCACTCGTGAAAGCTGTGTATTAGAAGTTTAAATTATGGGATCCGTATGTTAGATTTTCTATTCCAATTTTGCAAAATTAATTCGTAACAATTATTCGAACGTAATTGTTGGAAAAATATTTTAAACGCGACTGTTGCGGAGGAATACTTTCTTCATAAAATTATAGTAAAAAATTTTATTTTAAGATTGTATTATATAAAAAAAAATTATATGATTATATATATTATAATAACTACATCATTATGTATGTACAATTATATACATAATATATAATATATGAAAAAAGAAATTATATAAAATCGTGATATAAAATTTTACGTCACTGTAAAAACAGCTGTTTTTAATACTCCAGTTTCCCAAAACGCGCGTGTCAAACAAGTCGACAACAAGTCGGAGCAGCGAAAGGAGAGAAACGAACATAACCTAAGAGTCGTCGTGTTTCCCCAATTTTACGACCAACAACCGGACGGAACGGAGAGAAGCGAAACGCTGGCAAACACGTGGAACGCGCCGACAGCATCATGGTTATTTCCCCCCCGGAGTAAATAATCCCCGTGGAACAAAATAGTAGTATGCTCGATATGCAGGAAGTTCTTTGCGCGTCCGTCCATCGGACGGATCCTTTCGTCGCTTCCGGCGCGCCGCTGACAAATGGATCGTCCATTTCCTCCTCTGTAGAACCTCTGCTCGAGGGGTACGATGGGGCCGCGATTAACGAACGTCGACAGAAAATTAAATGATGCTAATAACCATTACAATACACGGCCAACGTCGCTCCGGTATCAGCTCCTCGCCAACGTTCCCACGTAGCCCTCCGCCCATGATAATTGCTGAAGTCGCACAAAGCGGGCTGCCGGATCGATGAATCGCCGCCGCGACGATGATAATCAGGCCCGATTCTGATTCGTAGAGCAGTTTCCAGTAAGTCGTTGCCTCTGAAGCATTCGTCGGGGAATGTTTTACGATTTCCACTCTTCAGTGAAATTTATGTGTTCTCGTTCTGCGCGAAACGGCAGAGTGGTTCATTGTATTTCGTTGTGTTTCACTTCATTCTGGAGAATTTATCGTTGAGCTGGGATTATGTTCAACGTGTCATTAAATACCACTTCCTCCTCGAAAAGGATAGAAGAACAATCTGCGTTTTAGGCGATTCGTTTTTCAAAAATCTTCACGAATTAATACTCGCGTTGAAGCCCTCTCTTTGTAAAACGTAGGAAAAATTAATACGAAGCAATATTTCAGGCTAGCAATTGTCTCGTGGAAAATTCTCAAAACTTCGACACACCCCTGGCCTCGGGATAAAAACCAGGGAAATCATTAGGGTGTCACTTCATTTCCGAATTTCTCGCCAGGACACCGTGGCACCCCCATGGCAACCCCTGTCTGCAGCGCGGCAGGTTAAATGGCCGGTGCAAAAAAGTCATAAAATAAGTTATAATTTGGCGCAGTCGGCGTCGCGATGCTCAATGTCCTGTATGATCACCGCCCTTTCACTCCACTGAACTTTACCCCTCCCGTGCTATCTACGACAGAATTGGAATGACTATACCACCTCGGCACGGCCCAGTCCACCGATCCTTTCCTCGCCATTCGTTTTATCTCTCGTTTTCTTCCCTCACCGTCCCCCTTTTTCGCTGTTCTCTCGGTTCCTTGTTATTTTCGCGTGGCGCGCGTTTCTGCGCCACGGAAGACGTCCTATCCAATTCCAGATTAATTGCAGGATCCAGCGGAGAGGTCAAGGGTCAGCGACGAGCAAAAGAGGGGTGAAAAGACACCGGGGGAGTGGCTCGTGTCATCCGCGTGTCGCCTCGAACGCGATACCGCTCGCACTCGTTGCTGTCGATAGATAAGTCACGCTGGCTCGCCGCTGTTTTATTGCCTCTCCAAGAAAATGGGTTGCGATTCGAACCAGAGGTGGATGTTGTGTCTATAGAGAGCATTTGATCTTTTTTAAGCGGGTTCGTAAACAGATACTTGACAGAGGGATCGTCAATATGAAAATAAATCGAAATAAATAAATAAAATAGTGAAATAATGTATTATATAATAAACAATATGACATATAATACAACAAATATTAAAATAATACAATAAATAATAAAATAAATAAAATATCAATTTTGTAGTATTTTTTTTTTTTTTTTTTTTTGAGAATTTAGTCGAGCATTCGTGCTTTAGTAGCTGGTTTATAATTTTGGGGTTCAACTTTTAGTTCGAGTGTGTCGAAAAGATAGTATAATTTCCAAAGAAGAAGGACGAAGAAAAGTTTGAAAAATAACTGGTAAATAGATTATTTTAATATTCATCACACGCGGTTTTTACAGCTAGATTTGTTCGCTAGGAATTGTTTCTTTTAACGAAAAAATTGACGAACTTCCATTCCTTGCCAGGGAATTATCGCCAAGAAAACCGATATTCACCATTATCCAGTAGATTGCGTTTTATAACATCGAATCGAGTCTTGAAACGAAATTGTTCAACAGCAGTTTAATGGCGAGCCTAGTTCGGGCTCGCGCGATCCCGATAAACGAGCAGCCGGTTGCCGCGATAGTGAATTAATAATAGGACCAAGGCCGATCGCAAAGAGGGAGGAAGTGATAAAATATAAAAACTTAACATTGTCCGGCGCGTGTCGAGCCGGCGATCGCGTGTTGATAAGGCGCGAACGCGAAACTCCTGTTGTTCCTTCGCTCTTTCGCGCTGCCCATAGTTTCGTACTCGTGACAGCTTATGCCATAAACGCGGACACCATGACGGGGCAGCGTTGAATATCCACGTACACACGACTAAAAAAAGAGGGGAGGAGGGAGGGAATGGGAAACGCAACGACACGATGCCCGCTGAAAAAAAGAAAAAAGAGAAAGAAGGGAAATTCAATTCCCCGCTCGCGTCTTTTCGTTCAACGCTCGCCTGAGTTTCATTTAACAACGTTTGATACCGATGCGTGATCCTTGAATTGTACAACAGGACAGGTGTAGACACACGGTAACGAAACGAAGGTCAAATAAAATGCAGGCGACGTGAAATCGTGATTTCTCGAGTAAGTCACCCGGTGGGCGATTGCCTGCTATGCAATTATCAAAGGCGGCGCCTTAAAGATCGCATGAGCAATAAGATAAGCGGTGTGACCGAATTAAATGCCTTTATAAGGAAATGCGCGAGCATACCTGCTGTTACTAAATCAAACGAACGCCTTCCGTTCGAGCGAAATTAATTAGCCATTCCGGTTTGTAATGCGGGATTAACCACGCCCAATTTAAATTAGGCGATTTACATTGCTGGAAAAAGGGGAAAGAGGAGGAAGAGAATGAAAGATAAAAGGAGAGGTGCGACAGAAAAATTAATTGCATCAAAAATAACCGATGGGTTGTGAAAATACATCTTCCGTCTGGAGAAATTAATTAGACACTCGCTGTGAAATAGAATCGATCGTGTTCGATTCTGCATTATTAAAAAAGAAGGTGGAACGCTCGACTAATTGAGACAAGAGCCAGCGACTATACCTTGCGTAGTGAATTACAACTAGACTGACCGAATGTAACTAGACCGGCCCAAGTGTAACTAGGGAGTTTAAAAGCGAGGAAACTTATAAAAACCCGTGAAAGATTTAAAATAAAATAATTATCGCAACGTGATGATGTAATACTAAAATTATATTCGTCGAATGAAACGCGATGATGTTTCTTAATTCTGTTTCAAAGAGGACCGAATGTCTGACAATTGCCGGGCGCAATCGCGAAAGGGAGAAAAACGCTTGTAAATGTCTTGGCGAAATCTACGAAACAAGGCACCACGCTGTGAACGTACGTCCTGCTTTATGACCGTCTCCTCGTGGAAACTAAACTTATTACGCGACGGGGGGTCGGCGACTTGGTTTTCACCCCTTCCAGCGTGAAAGGGAGGCTTTTTATTAAATCACACGTCTCGCGTGTTCCTCGCCGACCGATTAATTTACCATGACGCTTCCTTTTGTGGCGTCCGACCAAACTTACCCATATTTCATACCGATCCACCCCCGTCACTGTATATATATTTTCACTCTCCCCGTCTCCGCGTCTTTCGCGTCGAAACACGTGCAATATTTGATAGGTCCTCGACTGTAGCGCTATTTCGTGACATTCTTGATCTTCTACCCTCGTAACACGCGTTTCGAGCATTCTGCAACAGCGATGGCCAAATTTCTCTTTTTTTTTTTACATCTCTTTGTCAAACTTAAGTGTTGCAAATTACACGGATACGCACGTGTAAATATTTTTTCAATGAAAGATGAGACAAGTTCTTGAGAATTTCTGATAGACGGTGTATGAGTTTATAAAGGTATTTTTATCGTGACTCATTAATATTCGAACGTCGTGCTATTCAAAATATTATTGTGAAACATTTCGACATAATTCAGTTTATTGTATGCGCAATAAATAAATAAAATTTATGTTACCATAAACTGTAATGAACGTGCTAATATATTATTAAAAAATTGATCCAGACCTACGATTACAAACAATCGAAATCCACAGCAATATTTTAAATAGCACAATGTCCGAATATTAATAAAAAGTCACCTAATAGCTAAAAAAGATGGAACCTAAATCAAGATCTGTTTCATCCGTCTAAATATTCTGATAAACTGCTTCAAACACTTTTATGTAACACATTTCTACAGACTAGGTGTATTTCTGTAAATCTTCGCGCTTTCAAGTCGTATCCTAGAAATAAATTTCCAAAAATGAAGTGAAAGACGTACGAGTATACATATTGTGACGAAAGGGAATTAGTTTGTCCATACGTTTGTCAGTTTTAGGCGCATTTCTGACGGCGTACACTAATAGAATCATTTATCGTCGACGAGCCTTTTGTCGAGGTCGAAGAAACACAGACAAGGGTGGTTCCGGACAGAGGGGATGGGTGGAAGGAGTTCCAGAGTCCTGCAAGGGACGGCTAATTCCACCGTGATCGCATCTGATCGATGTCCCTCGGCTGCCCCCGTCGAAAAGTTATTGTCCCTCATGTTCCTTCCAGTCTGCCATCTCCTTCCACCCCTTTCACCTCCTCTGCCGACGCTTCCATGGAATTTTTCCAGCTGACCATGCGTCACCGACGACGAACAAATTGAAAATTTCTGCGAAATCGAATTTTGCGCACGTTCCTTCCTCTACCTTCTTTCTCAGCGTTCCTAGCGTGGAAGCTGTTTCTGAAATTTTAGAACAGCGTCTCGAGATTTCACGAGACCGTTCTTTCGAAAACTTATTTCAACGTTTCACACTTTACGGCACCGAGAACTTTCATTTTGGAACTTCACGATGACACGTCGAACTAGAGATCGCGTAAAATTATATTTTTTCAACGACCAAAGACAGATCAAGGCACAGGCGTCTTCATCGCCATGGTTTGTTCAATCTTCGAAAGAGTGGAACAGAGAGGCGAGTTCTGAACGTTTGACATTCTCGGACACCATGCGTTCGAGCTTTATCAAGCCAGGAATCGCTTCCCAGTCCAAAATCCAGGCTCTCCGCTTCGAGCAAATTTTACACTCCTCGCGTCCAGTCGTGGAAACGCCGAGCACGGGGATGAAAATTCGAAGAGGTCTTCGACTTTAAGAAGTTCCGGAAAAAAGCATGCAATCGGGGACAAAACATATGCATCCGGCCAGGAGCTGGCACATGGACAGTTTTCCCCCGGTCCCCAGCCAGCATGATTCTTTTATTTTACTTTCGGCCGTTCTCCTGGACACGACGTGCTCGATTCTCGACCCTTCAGCTACCGAGGAAACAAAGAGGAAAAGCTTGTCTCTCTTTCCCCGGTGAAAGAAGAGAGAAAGAGAGAGGATGGTAGAAAAGAGCGCAAGACCGTTCTAGCGAGCAAAGAAGGTCGCATATGGTGTCCTCCACCCCCGAAAGTTTTGTACTTGAAGCAGAAAAAGGAGAGACAGAGAGGGGAGGTGGCTATCTACACGCCTGTCCCCCCTGAACTCTGACCCTTTTATCTTATCTCATGGCCGATAGATAAGCACCGACGATAAAGCTGCCGGACGAAATGAAGGCAACGTTGGCGTGGATGCAGTCGCCATTCCTTAATTAAGTCTCGACGATCGTTTATTCGGTTTATTGGCTTGTTTGCCGCGTGCCTTCCCTCAGTGACGAAGATGCTGCCGGGGATACATGCTCGTCCCGACGTTCATGGAATTGTCTCTTCCCCTCCCCTCTCGTTTTCCATTGTAATGAGAAGAGTTTGGTTTAGAACGAAATAATCGACAGGAGAGGAAGACGGTGTTTTTGCATTTTTAATCGATTTGCTGATTAATCAAATGTTTGTTGCCATTATGTAAAACATTTAACATTGATATTTCGTGTCTAATATTTCTTTACATCCTTCGAGATTCTTCGATTCCTTCCGTAAAACCCTCTCTCTCTTCCTCTCCGTGGAAATCTTCTCTAACAGGAAGCCACGAGAGAGAGACGAGTTTCTAAAGTCGATTTCGACTTTCCATTCGGCGTTCACCGCGAGAGAAATAAAAATTAAGGAACGCGACGAGGGGAGAGTGCGCGTAAGTAAGCATAGGCGAACGGTGAAAGAGATACGGGAGCAGGGTAAGGCCAGAGAGAGGGAGAGAGAGAGAGAGAGAGAGAGAGAGCAGCGCGCATTACGTATTCCTCCGGCATCCCTCTTGATCTCCCCGCATTTTTATTGCACTTGCTCCTAGTAGGAATATGTTTTATTTATATTTCATATTTCTCTCTCTCCTCCCCACTCTCTCACTCGTGGTCGGTTTTCGTGACCACCACGGGAAAGATCCCGATTCCCCGGGATTCGCACAGGGTGACCACGGGATATCACGCGAGATGGGGATCTTTCCCGCTCTTTCATATTTCTATTTCTCCTTTTTTTCCTTTCTTTCCTTTCTTTCTTTCTTCCCTCCCTCCCCGTACCCTGTAATTTCGATTCACGAGTCCCCCTTTCCACCTACACGAACCATAAAATCAGGGATCTCTCGGTCGAAGGCCTATTGTCCAGGAGGTGTATTTCGACGTTTCGAACGATCGTACACACCGACGCTGGATGGAGAGAGAACGTCTGAGCTGACCCAGATCATTCGACGGGATCACGCGACAACCCTCATCACCGTGTTTCGCTTGATTAATTGAACACTGTGAACGATACTCGTGGTAATTCGTCGGAGTACCCTCCCCTCTTCCACCAGATTGTTATTACAGCACCGACATTATTTACCACGGGCGCGTTTGTTCGGCGGCCGGGTTGTTGAAAAAACAGGCCGGCGAATTGGAAAATTTGCGTAAAATTTGCGGCGGCCGAACCCTCTTTTCATTCAACGCGTTGCATTAGAACTGTGTGTCGTTCGTGTTTCTTCGATATTTGTATTGATCGATTACTCTATCGGGAGGACAGGCCGACGAGATTTGTTGTGTAAAATTTGCTGCGAGTAGCTTACTCGTGATCCATCGTAATTGCATCGAAATACAAGTACGGATCTTTTCGTGATTGATCAATTATTTTTACGAAGGTTACCGAGTGTAGCTCGATGCCTGGGCAATTTCACGAAAAGTGGAAACAAAGTTGAGTTTCATTGATTATTGACAAATGGCTTGGTAAATTTCTGCCAAACATTTATATTGGCCAATTATTTTGTGGAGATTACGACTGTGGCTCGACACTTACGACTAGACAGTTTCATGGGAGACGGGGAAAGAGTTGGGTTTCGCCGACGTGTCGCACAGTTGGCGGCGCGTAAACCCGGCCGACGACTCTTTGTGACTTTTCGGAAGGGGTGTTACACGCAATTTGCCACACTTTCCTATAGTAATGACTTCCTCGGTCCCTTCGACGTATTTTATGGATATCACACTGGCTGTGCATAATTTACAGCCGAGTGGACGGACACGACGAGTTCGTGAAGCGACCAGACGCCGGCAACCAAGAGGTAAATCACGTCTGTTGATCGTAAAAAACCGAAATGTTCAACACTCAGCACGCGTTTATGGCTCGTATTTCGATGCAGTTACGTATTATTAACCCCGGATATCTTCAATTCTACTTTCTATCGATAAAACGAGGAACGTTTAGTTTTGCATTTTCGTTCGACGTTTGAATTGGCAAATTAAAGCATGTCTGTTGAGACCCTCGTTGTAGTAATGAAGCAAACTATCGTACTTCGTGTCTTAATAATGATAAAATCAACCAAGTTTTCCATTGGAACAATTACTTTATCCTACTATTGTTACTTTTGATAAACAACATGTGACCGCTGATTCTACTATATTCGCTCGTCTGATTTCGTAAACTCTCCGCACGATTTCCATTTTTACTTCTCTTCAACGAATTTTTTTTTTACTATCCACCGGAGACAGCAGGGTAAATCGAGAGCTTCGAGAATGGCGTATTCTTCCCATGCGTGTGTTATCATTAAGATATACATCATAACCGTGTGAAAACGCAAGGATTCCTCGGCGAGGATCATTCGAGCATATGTACGTGAGCTGAAAATACTCTCTACAGCCTGAGTAATTTCATTGCATGTACGTGACACGGTCTCTCCTTGGCGATATGGAAACACGGATGCGCCTGTAGCTACACGTTTAGTTCACGTGTATAGTCGGTGACTCACGAAAGTATTTAAACGCATGCTGTATGTTATACGTGTCATATAAAACTGAAATTGAAATTTGATTCAGCCTCAACGCAGTCACAGTTTTCTACGAGGATATTTTTGAAAGATACTTCGGATACCTCGTCCTCTCGCCAAACGTATCGTAAAACGTACGATATTTCCTCGTTCTTTCGCGAGTCATTGACTTCGTCATTGTCGTTTCGAGACTATCGGTGTCTGATGATAGTTTGATTATTCTACGAAAGTTTCGAGACTCAGTTTTAAAACGTCTTCGTGAACCGTCGTACCTACCATACACATGAAGAACCACGCGTGGGAATTTCGGATAATTTGATAAGGATTCATGTCAGCTTGGGATGCTTCTCTCCTCCATGGTCAGAGTGAAATTCCTTATTCAAGTCGCACGCGCGCCGGATGGCTTTTAAATTCCGTGGCCCCCTTTGACGGGGGCCGCTTTCGAAAACTACGGGGCACAACAGCCACGTAAATCAGAAGTTTGATACGTTGGACCAGCCGGGAGGCATAAATCACACGCAGAAATTATTTTCCCTTTTTTTTTTTTCTCCTCCTGGCCCGCGTCTCTTTGCCAGGACGTATCTTCTTTACGAAGGTCGCCAAACAACATCGGAATCAAGCCTCAGAGAGACTATGCGTTTCACCTGTCTAATCCTGTTCGCTTCAGAAGTTATGTTTCCGTGGCGGGATCTGTGTGGAATAATGCCTCGTATAAATGCGTCGACGCCAGATCAGAGATGCGACGAACCGTCGAGAAATTGATGGCAGATTCTTTTATACGCTACGAAAGAGAACGATGGCACGAGATGTACTGTGTCTCTAGTTTAAATTTAAGTTTTTTTTTTTTGGAGCAGTGTTTACGTAATATTTGAATTTCAGAGGCGAAAATGGCAGCAGAGCAGTGCAACAACAAAAGACTTTTTTCATTGGATATTGTGTATCTGTGAAACATGTTAACGATTACACGGGAAAAATTTTCAACGTTTTCAAGTAATTTTTCCTATAAATTGTGTACTTTTAGTAATATTTAATTTTACTTTAACGATTAATTGCAAGATTACCCCTTAATATGAGATTACCCCTATTCATATATCGTGCACGTGACATGTCAGTCACGTGACTGTTCTACAAGTGACATGAGCGTTCTATCTCTGCGTTAAATTTATGTGAATTTTTAATTTTCACAATTAATTCGACTATTTTTTGAGTGTTCATGGAAATGGGATTTGAATGTCGCGCTCGATGTAGGTGGTTTCGCGTGATACGAAAAGGCGGGAAACGTGTGTGACGCACACTTCGTGAATATCAGCTGTTTCTTGTTGTTTTTATTCTTCACGTGATCATGCATTTATGGTTGTGATTTACGTAATTTGTGCGGTGATCGTATTCATCATTTACAGCGGAGCCAAATTAAAGATCGAAGAGTGGCTTAAAGAAACAAGGTTCGTTACCAAGGCACGTGATACTGCATGACTTTTTGAGGTTATATTGGCTTGTTGCTCTGTTCTTTTTGCGTTTATTTCTGCTCCATATTTCTGCGTTTATTTTGTATAACGGCTTATGAATTTCCATAAAAAATTGCACAGTGATGCAGTAAATGTTAAAACAATTCTTAAAATTCAATCACATGTTGTGTATATTGTATAGTAACAGTGATATGATATTTTTACTTGAAAGTACATATTCAAATATCTGTGAATTCTTCTTTGTTAGATGATTCTAACTTGATGTGCATGATTATGTTTACAGAATGAGTAGACTGTCATTAAAAAGACGTAATTCGACATACGAATGTTCACCTGGAACAAGTACCGTTGAAGTACCCACTGATGAAAACAATGATCTGCCGATTTATGAATTAGTAGAAACTGAATCTTCAGGATCTTCAGAATCATTAATATCTGACATAAGCTATGACGAAGAAACAATGCCCAAGTTTGAAAAATACACACACTACATAAGATCAGACGAAGATATTGATCCATATGATACAAATGTAAAGCTCAAGATTACAGAGTCTTATTGGAAAATAAAGAAATCTTTAAATAATCACAGAAATAACAATAATTTCAGTGATTCTGATTCTTCTGATGATTTTCAATCGACAGAGTCTCAACACATGCATGAAAGAAAAAAGCAAAAAAATAATGCTGAAACTATAGAAACTGAAATCAGAGTAGAGGCAGACAGAAAAGTAGAAGAAACTGTGGCTCAAGTGGCAATACAGCACGAACAACTGATAGCTGGGATCAATGTGAAGCTTCCTGTGAAACCTTATTCAAGTCAAGTTGCTGTAATGCACAAGGTATGAGTCTTTCTAATTGAAACGACTAATTTAAGAAATAGGAAATTGGGAATATGATTTGTTGATAATAAGTAATAATTGTATTTTTTAGGTCATACAAGGCTGTATGAAAGAGGAGAATTGTCTTTTGGAGAGTCCAACAGGAAGTGGAAAGACTTTGGCTCTTCTTTGTGGTGTCTTAGCATGGCATGATCATCATGTTGGTGAGTTTAAAAAATTGATTAAACAATTACAAATTACAACACTGTCCCGGTGTTTGAAAACATTCGTCCAAATTGTCAAAATTCTCTCATAAATCAAAGTTATCCATTCGTGTGATGTTTTTTTTTATCGCTAAACTTTCTATTTCATTTTTTCGTTATTCTCGTGACAGTTAGTTGTTAAATTAACATTGCGTTTAATCGCTTCATTCTACGGCGACAGGTTTTCAATTGTCGAGAAAATTTTCGAGATTGAAACACAGTGTCTAGTTCGTTCTGTTAAAGTTTCCCCGAGTTTCGCCAAAAATTTGAAAAGTCTTAGTAGACAATTTCTTAACGCGTTATTGTAACAACAATGTGCATCGTCTCGTGAGATGTGCAAAATGTTACCACGTCATCGAGCCACGTCTCCGTCATTTAAATTGGTCTGTTGCTCAAGTCCGCGAACTTTTCGGGAACCTGCTGTCATAGAACGACTATCGTGTCTGAAAAAACAAAGAAAATTAACCATTCATTTAGGATAAATATGAAGAGTACAGGAAAAAGATATGAGAAATACTCAATGAAACATGTCAGTTCACTAATTTTAGTATTATTCATTAGATGAGAAGATAAGAATTTAGTCGAATTATTTCTGAATCATCGAAATGAACATAATAAGCAAAACATGTCGATGAATTCGTGTTAATAATTATTAAAGGTATTATAATTTAGTCTTGGTTGGTACATAAAGTCATGTCTTTGTCCTGTGATCTTCATTATACAGTGTGTCTGATGCAGCGGTGATTTTCATGGAAAGATTTGGTGAGTACTTGCATACACTCTGACATTGATTCACATACATTCAGGTATATATATATATCCAATATCAAGATTTTATTTATTGGTTAGACCATAGAAAGTTAAACATTTGAAGCTCGAGTTTGGCACTGTAGGATAGAAACCATAGTCTACAATATTTGTATGATATTTTATTAATAGTGGAGACATTTAGAGAGGTAGATTTAAAGATACACCAGAGAGATAGGCAGAGGAATTCAATTTTCCATTTCTCAAATTATCGAATCAGAGGGAACTTCAAGCTATCTCATTTTGCTACAAAAAGCAAAAGGATCACATTTTCCATGCCACTCATTTACCCGGATAAAACAAAGAATCCCCGGCGTAGAGTCAGAAGCCAAGTAAAAAAAATTAGTGACGAGCTTAAGTTCTGTTCGATTCTCAATACAAAAGGATTTAAAAGATCAGTCTTCCAATGCCAATCGTTAACTCTAATAAAAGAATCCCCGTGGTGTAAAGAAATAATAATAATAAAAGTAAAAAATAATAATAAAAAGAGAAAAAAGAATTTAAATTCGCCCGAAGAAGGAATTTACGTGACAGTGGAGGAAAGTATGAGGCGTGTAATCAAGGACTTTAGCAGCACGAGAAGGAGAACGTTGAAGAAGTTTCGCGATGGAGGACGGGTTCAACCGGCTATCAACCCGTCCTATTAATTTAAATTATTCGACCGTTTCGGTTAGCCCTTACGTACGCCGGATTCCGTGCTTGTCCTCGGGGGCTGGGTGCATGCCGCTAATTGGTCGCGAATCGCGCAATTCCTAAAACAATTAGAATTCGAGGTTGAACATCTCGCGATCGTCCGCGCGGCGGTTATCGGTACCAGGTCGCGAGAGGACGCGAGGCCACGCGTAATTTCGTCACTGCGTCTTACCTTTCGGTTATTATGTCGCATTTGCATAATAGCCTGGCCACTTTGTCGCGGTAGTTTTCTCTGGCGATGGGGGCTATCGTTAGGGGGTTGATTTAAGGATACGAAATGATACCGTTGCTAAATTAGAGGTATACTCGAGCGAAAAATTACGTGGATTTGGAATTTCTAACGATCCCTTCGAACTTTCGCATCGCGAAGCTCGTTCTCGCCAATTTCGAATGTAACGACGCAAGTTTCCTCTGTAATTTGTGGACGGAGGGATGCTCGTGGGAAACTCAGTGTACATACCGTGTCTGTGATATTATTTACGATTAATGTGACATTATAACGTGAGATTTATCGAACACACTCGTGAGAGACCCCGAACGAAATCTATATGTATCGTAAGAATATAGTAAAGAAAAGAAAGAGTGAAAATATAAATTTTGATATGTGCTTGTATCACTTAAAAATTTGCCTGCAAACATTCACGGTTCACCGATTCGTTACACAAAACGACTTAAAAACGCTCATTTGCATTACGATTATTCCACGCTTATGCAATATTTCGCAACGATGTGTAATCCCTGGGATATCAATAACAGTATAAAAATGATCGTCGGCGTGGTTTTCCACGGAATACATATGACGGGAGAGTTGTATCTGAAATTGATCGTCGAAAAGGACAATCTGAGATTCGTGAACGTTTTATCTGATGTTTCTTCTGCGGTTCGAGGAGAGGAAAAATGAGTGTTCCCTATCGACAATCGCGTCATTTCTTATCTGACGAGAGAGAGAAAGAGAGTCGCGACTTGGACGGGCCATTGTCTCTCTGACAATTCCTCGGGGGTGGCAAAGTTGGGCCCGATGATTCAGAAACTCTTCAGGGGGTTACGTATCGTAGCTGCTGATCTTAATATTCCACTGGATACCAAACGGAGACTATGACGTCGCTTCTTCTTCTCGTTCTATTTGTGAATTCTGTCATCCAATTGCGTAGAAACTTCTTGGGAACTCGAATAATTTACTGGATATGACAAAATGGTAAAAAATGTAACTAAAAAACGATAATTGGCAGAATTATCTATTGATCGAGACTGAATTAAGATTGATAGATTGTTGATTCCAGACTGGATAATTAAAATCACAAATTCACGATTTTCCGTAGGAATTGAAAAAATTACTTAGGGAATTTAGAAATTTCTACAGGAATTTGGTTGACTTTTATAAAATGTGCGAGTCGAAGTTTCATTATCTCCATTATCCACATTCTTGCGTGCATTTCTAATTTTAATTTCTCCTCGTACAAACTTAATTATCCACAGTTTCTGATGAAAAACTGGTCTGTCAAAGTCAGTGAAATACACTGTCGCTTAATTCCTACGGAAAGTCGACGACAAAATTCTGCATTTTAACGACGAGTTGAATTTTCGTTCATCCACGGTAGAAAAAAAAAACGAAAAAAAGGGAAAGATACGCCGTGTATTTTCCCATTGAAAACGTCGAAGGAGCAATTGGAACAAGCCAGGAAGCGCGTCGTTCCGCTTCCGGAATCACGGATGGAACCTCCCCCGGGTTTCCTCCTCCGCCTTCTCTTCCTTCTCTCGTGACAACGTCCTCGTGAATCTGGAATTATCGGGCATGCGAAACCCCTTTCCGCTTGGCGGATCGAACGTGTCCCGGCGTGTAGAGGAAGGAAATCCTGGGATTAATTGGTACCTTTCTGATGCCAGCCGTATCATTGCTGCCAGCAGTTTCCCTATAGTGTTGCCACGCTGTATTGCGTTGCTAGGGGAAAATCGTGCCGAGGTGTTGCGCGTTCGTTTCAATCACGCGAATTACGAAATCTTCGATCTCTGATTGCAGCGAGATAATTATGGATCGGAGGGACAGTGACACGTTCTTTCACGTTATAGAGCTGAACTCTGAATTTTTTGAATCGGGCGATTTTTTCTTTTTCATCTTTAATGAAAATTCAACGTTTGACCCTTGTACTGGCCGGTGGCCGGGTCTCGCGTGACCAAAGCTACTGACTACATATATACATAAACGTTCCGTACGCCTATATGTAGTCGTTAATAGCTGGTTCAATTTTATTTTATTTTTTTTGCATTTTTATTATGATTGTTACAACAATAGGATAGTAGGAGATAAAAACACCCTTTGCTACTTTTATTACCTATTAGATAATATTACTTATTTTCGTTGTATGTAATACATATCGTTGGATTGCGTTTATGTTTGCTACAGACAAAATTGTGACAATTGCTACATTTAGCGCTATATTTGCTGTCATTGCCTATGCAAATAAAACACCTCGATCGTTTTAAGTTTGGAAGTTTTAAGCTTTAAAAAATGGAAAGCACTAAAAGACTAAAAGTACAAAAAAAAATGAAAAATATTACAAAACTAAAGGACACTACGAATGAAAAATACTGAAAACAATGCACTGAAATACACTTCCGACCATTCGCTATGACTGCTTCTTCAGAACTGACTCGTACGTGCGTTCGTCACCGATTTCACTTCTTATTGAAAACGTAATATTATCCCATTTTTTATCGCCAAATCGTAGCCGTACAGGCTAACTTTGTACGCCTCACGCACAAAGTAGGACTTCAAACGGGTCACTGCAGACCCAGCCACCGTTATTAAACCTCCACAGAGACCAGATTGGTCAATTTCACTACAAGAAAGTTTCCTTTCCTGATTTTACATGTACAATTCTCTTCGTTTCAAAGAGGATAATAATTTTCAAAGAATAAATAATTTTAGATGCTGAGATTTTTTTCAGTATCACCACCATTTCTATGCTTTCCAACTTTTGAAGTTTTGATCAATGGACGATTCCTATTTTTTTTTACCATTCAATTTATTAAAAAAAATAGAGAGAGAGAGAGAGAGAGAGAGAGAGAACGATCACTTCGGGAAGCCTCGTAAAGTCAAATACACACTTGTTGAATAATTCTCGTTATTTCGAAAAAAAGAACTTGGTGATCCATGTGGAACGTGATTGGACGAGGCGCGTGCGGATAGCCGGCGGCCTACTTTGATTTCAGTACTCGTGTCGCGCGACACTCGATACGCTTTGTAGTACGCATTCGTAATTAGGCGAACGAGAGAGAAAGAGTGTGTGTGTGTATGTGTGTGTATCGTCTGGTCTCGATTAGCGTTAGTCATGACAGCGTGTCACTGCGGCTCGGCCCAGGGCACGACATGCTCCTTTTTCCAGTTATAATTCCCTTGCTCCTTTAAAAACCTGCCACTGTCACGCTCCAGCACGGAGGTCGAGTGGTACTGCTAGCCGCCGAAACACCGTAGATTCGTGTGCCCGTGGAGAGCGGAAATAAATCATTAGTCCCTCCGACCGCTACGCTAGAAAACTGTCCCTATGACGTTGGTTTAATCGATACACCCGCTCCACGTCCGCGATGACCATCGAGGGTGCGTTCTGATTTATCGCTTCTACTTTTATAGTATCGGGGTTATTTGGCAATTTTGGCCAAATATGGGAGCGAAACTTGGCGAAGCGTGGAAGTTTTTGGATTTTTAATTGTTACGTGCACAAGAGACTTCAGATTTGTCTCTCTGTTGCAGCTAATTTTTCATACGTTGTATAATTCATTGTAATATAGATAGATAGATAATTTTGTTTTTTCGGCTTCACAGTCATGAGAGTGGACTTGGTTTACATTTCTCTCTTTTTTTTTCATTCTCTCTGTTTCTCTCACTCTCGCTCTTCATTCTTCATATCTGTTATATACTCTACCTACCCTATACTTTTGTGCTGTACTTAACAATTTTACATTAACCTACATTATACTTTTACCTCGGTTGTATTACCTAATTCCTCTTTCGCTTATCCTAGATTGCCCTTTTAATTCATTGTAATATATTAATTCAATGTGGTATTATAATTTAATAAGGTTCGAGTAGATGGTACAAAAATGACAATCATCGTGCGTCTTGATCCGAGTGCCAACCGATGACTAGAAAAGTTTTAATTTCGATCACGTAGCATTGTCGTTCTTCTCTTAAAAAAAAAAAAAAAAAGAAAAAAAGAAAGACAAATCAGTAATCTCGTAAATAAATCCATTTTCCCCAATTGAGTCAGAGTTAGAGTTTAGTAGCCAAATTGAATCCTTGCCAAAGCCCTTTTCGTCTCAGCCTCTTTACTCGTAATCGAGAATTGATGACAAATTTGCCTACAGATTCGCAATTAAACAACCTTCCGCTCGCGAAACTCTGAGAACAATGTACCCCCGCCACGTTTCAAAAATTCAACCAGTCTCGCCCCAGTATACTTACTTGATGCCATAACCGTAATGATTTACCATCCCGCGAACGCAACCCACATTAATCAGTCAATCGTTGAAACTCGCGTTCCCTCGCTATTATCGAAGAATCTGCCCGTCGAAATTGTCTCTTAGCCGTATAAACGAAGCGAAGAAACGATGTTTCTGTCCACGAGAGACAGAGAAAGAGAGGAGACACAGGGGGGGAGGGAAGGGGATGGATCGTGAGAAGTCTCGGTGGGGTATAAATTTCGAAAGTTTATCGCGGAATCGCATGCTGGCTAATGTCATTTTATTACGAGTCGCGGGTATCCGTGTACTATGTACGAACGAGAGTCGTGGAAGGCTTTGGTCTGTAGACTCTGTTGGGGTAGAGGGAGACGGGGAAGGGGGGAGGGAGGGGGGTGGGCATTGTATGAAAGTTGCCGAGTCGCAATAATTATCGGCGAACGGGGAATTATATATTGTGTCTCGAGCGATGCCGACCCCGTGAATCGTCTTTGCGCCTCAGCATGCAACTCGGCGGCGCGCGCGCGCGGAATACGCTCTTCTGTGACGTTCTGACATTAATAACCCCGCGGGCCGGGTCCTCCCGAGGCTTTTGTTGCGACGGAAGGTACCAACCGTGGTACCATCGTCGAGCATCGTTCCCAGAAACGAACATAATCGCTCCGCCGCACTCAACCGGGTCTCCTCGGCTGCACGAACATATCTGTTTATGCCCGTTGTCTGAATTGATTTCCTGATCCTTATTCGACATTTTTTTTTTTTCTCCCTCTCGCCGATCCTTTCGCAGTTTTCAAGATTTTCCCCGAATTTTCTGACCTTCGAGCAAGCTTCAGCAAATTCCTACGAAATTTTGGAATATCTCGGGGAAACTTGCACGACATCATCGAAGGATTCTGCCAAGTTGTACGAAATTCGTACTTCGTCGATGAATTTCTGCGATATTTCCTCCGTTTTTCATTTAAAAGTCGAGGGGATGGATACTTCAATCTTATCGCGTTGGATCTGAAAAAGAAAATACACGTGGTTTTTAATGATTTCGTATCTTCCTTAACTTGCAATATCCCTCGATCACAATATCAAGAGTCGTCTTTGTCTCAGCGAGAAATCAGCTCGATTATTTATCCAGTCCGCAAGTTTCAAAGTATCTGCGCCTTTCGCGCGACTCACGAGAAGCCGAACAAACGCTCTAACAACCAGCGAAACTTTTGTGGGATACATCTCGGTTAATTACGATATTTAATTTGGAGGATTTGAAGTTGGCGAGAAAAAGGAAGAAACGAGCGCCGACGGGGCCTGTGCCTGGCAAAGGAAAAGCGATTTGCTCCCTTGAGGTTTTATCTATTAAAATTTAGACATCTTGAACAAGAGTTGGTAATGGAACCGGGCCGGGTTACAGAAACGTTGACGTTGAAATCTAGCTAAAAACTAAAAACTGTTACCTTTGAAATGGGGTATTTCACTGGCAGCGAAAATGTTTTTCGCCGGTTGGTTTTCAAGTTACGTAACATTTTTCACGAGGTCGCGTTTCTTGATGGAGTCGCCTTTCTGAGAGAATTTTCCCGAAAAAAGGAAGAGGAAGGAAAAAGAGAGAGAGAGAGAGAGACAGACGCAGAGGGCAAATGCTTTAAAGGGCCGCATAGAGGGAAAAGGTAAATTTTTGCGGGGTTTCAACTGGTGGCTCGTGAAATTTTAATGGCTCCGCCCGGTAGATGATATCCAATCTTAAAACGAATCCCATTTTAGTCTTCTCTCAAAGTTAAATCTCTAATTCTAAGTTAATATCGCTCGTCTTTATCGCATCGTTGATTCAAGTAACGAGTGTCAAATCCAGTAACAAATAAGAGTCAGCACGAATTCCATTTAGTGTCCTTCCATCATTCCTCATCTTCTTTCGTTCGCTCAGTCTCTCAAGTATAAAATACGTTAATTGTGATCAGATAATCTCTGAAACTGGCAGGAACATCTATGTTGCTCCAAGTTGACCAGAAACGTATAATTGCCTTACTTATTTACTGCGGACCATTTGCGAGTGACCATCCGTTCCTATTTCCCTTTCTGCGTTATTGTTGAAAAAATGAGAGAAACTGAAACGACACAAACTAATCCGCGGAAGATGCTTTTCGGAAGACGTTACAAAAACGGCAGAATCGCGACGGTGGAAAGGAACGTCGGCGAAAGCGAGTGGAAAGGAAGACGCAAAAGCGTAGAGAGGAAATCGAAAATGGGCGAATGGAGGACAACGAACGGAACGGCGATGGAGCGGATAGAGAGACGAAAACAGGGAGAGGGAAACGGCTAGAGAAGAAGAGGGTGGAGAAGGTAGACGCACCGAAGGGGGAGAGAAGGAGAGAGAGACAGATTCTCATTGTGAAGAAAGCCGTATGCGTACGTAGAAGACGTGAGATCCGTTGGACCCGCATGCGGACCTTATTGTGTCCCAAAAGAGCGTATACGGTAGGTACCTTAATGTCGGCACGGATGAAAGCGTGGGCCCTCCTTTGTCTTTTCGTTCGTGAAGCTGCCACAGCAAGTAGCGTGCTCTGCGGGTAGCCCTGCACCATTCCTCAACTACCGTTCTTCCCTTTATACGCCTCTCTCTTTAGCTTTCAGCCGGCCAACTGTTCTTTGTCCTCTTTCAGCACGCGAGAAAGGCAGAGGTAGAGTTTTAGCCCTTCCTCTTCGCGAATCGCCAATGTTTAGAATCGATTTTTCACGAGTTTTTTTTTGGGTGGGGGAGGGGAGGGGGGAGGGGAGGAAAGCTAAATGCCTCTGAAATTTGACGGGAGAAAGGATCGGTGAAGTGTGACAGGGTTGTTCGAGTCAGCAAGAGGACATTGAGAGTAGTTTGTGTATGCACGTACTGAGAGTTCATACTCAAACAAATAGAGTTAGAACTGACGTGTGCAAGAGTTTTATGAAGCTACGAACGTACTGGCGAAAGTTAACGCTGAAACTGCCAGAATGGTCAAAATGATCAGTTGTTAATAATTTTTGTTGCATGTTTCGACAGATATTTTTGGAAACTTGAATGATTCTTTGCGAAATACACGAATGAAAGCTCGCGTATCCTATTATATACATACTATAAAGATCTTCTGTTTCTTTTATTTCAACGTGTCTCTGATGGAAATTTTTATGCTTTAGTCGTTTAGCAGTTCTAGCGAGTAATTGTCTCAAACGTGTAATTGTTGGATTCCGTGTAGTGGAGTCACGCTTATAATTTTGAAGAGTTTATTCCTTGTTCGTGGTCGTGTATAATGTAGGATGATATAGAATGTTTTATGCTAGGCTCAGCTATACTATGCTATTCTGTAGTATTCTAGTTTGTCTCTCTCTACTGTAGTATTCTGTCTCTCTACTGTAAAACATGTCCTTATATATATTTGGTTATCATCGTCAAGTGGAAGGGGAAGGAGCATGGATCACCAAGTATTGGATCTTGCCCTTATGACTAACTATTCACAATTCACTTTCATGTGGACTGTTGCTAGCTCGTTGTCAGTATTTGCGTAGATCCAATATTGTCTGGGTTGGTCATCCAACATAATTGGTCTCGCTAAATATTGTAACCGACTAATATAATTAATATAACTGACTAATATAACTAAAAATATTAATTCTTTGTGATCTCCGATATGATACGAAGTATATATATTTTCAAATTCGTTCGAATGATTTTTTTCCCCCCAACGATAATGCTCGAACTGACGCGATTACTCGCCGTGTTAACAAAAATTTCTCTGCAAGCGTTTAAACGCATCAACCACCGTTGAACAATCCGCATCTGTGTTATATGTCATTATCCAATCTGATTTACAACCTGGCAATTTGGATGCGTGATTTTATTATAATTCGATAGCCGCGGGCCATGGTAGAGCTTCTCGTTTTCCTCGTCTTTCTCCCTTTTCGAAACTCGTCGGCGTTATTTCGACGATCGATTTTTCGATTCGACGAGGATGATTGGTTCCTCCGGGGTAAACAGGTATCTACGCTCGAAACGATCAAGTTTGCAATAATAAACCGCGATCGTTGGGGAGGGGGGGGGATGTAATTGATTGCGTGGCGGCGGCTAACGAGGCCAATTATTCACAGCCAGTCGATACGAGAAGCTCCGGACGACTACAGTGAAAAAAAAAAAAAAATACACCGGCTAATCGTTATTCTGTTTACCGATATCCACCGATATCCAGCCTCACCGTGGACGCGTGTCCCGAGGGAACGTTCACGTCGCTCCTGGCTACCTCTTATCCCTCTTTATTATTTCTGTCCTCCTCGCCGCCGTGCCTTGTTTATGCAAAGTGGCGTTATGTCAACGTCCTCGTCGATTTTCGTACGTCACGTGCCACGCTCTCGCGAAAGTTTCGCGAAACTCGTGCGAAACTTCGCGTTTTCAATCACGGTGAACGTGAAAATTGAATTCTTACAACGACCATTGAAAGAAAACGTCGTCTAATAATTGTCCAGCCGAGCGAGGTGAAATATTCTTGTAACGGATGCTAATCTTCGATTCACGAATGCAAATTATAGCTTGTATTTCGTACAAATATGAATTTAATAGATACAAACGTGTACACGTGCGTAGAGATAACTCGATGTTTTATGAATGCAGATTAAAATTTTCGTATCGAATATGCCAGTTAAAGGGTGAACTTGTTTTGCCGGCGCTGTCTATATTTTACACGTAACGCCAGAAATACGGGCGATTATCAGTAAAATGCAAATGAAATTATACTAAAATTATAGACTCGGCAAATATTTATGCAAATTCGTGCCTTTAGTTTTATCCTCGCAATAGTTGAAACGAGCGTGCACAACGTGAGGTTCACATCGCGCGTCATGTTAAATCCACGTCGATGAGAATGCCACGCGTTGTCTTCCAATTTTAACGATCGAAACCCACGATTAAGAATTATCGTGTACAAGATAACGACGCAAAAATTTACAAAAAAAAAAAAAAAAAGAAAAAGAAAGAAAGAAAAGAAAAGTTTCGAGTCAGATAACAATTTTTCAAAGGTCGCAACAATTTCACAATCCTCGGCGCTTGTTTACACGCTCGGTATGTCTCCGATCATAAATATTTATAAGTACGTGCAAACAGCGCGATCGAGCGCGATTTTCCTCGAGGGAAAGTCGCGTTCGTAGCGTTATGCAAGACCATAACCGCGGTTTATTGATCGATAATAGGATGCAGAATGCTCGCGGGAGCAAAAGGTCCGCGGACAGGTCTTGCCTGTACCGGATGGTCCCGGCCAGACGCGGAAGATAAGGGACCCCCCAAAGGTATGGCGTGCGCCGCCGGTTCCCAACCAGTCTCGAACTCCTCTCTCGGGTGGTCCCCGACGTTCTCCGGGCCCCTTCCCTTTTATATACGCCCCTCGTTCTTCACCCCTCTGCACCTTTTCCGCGCTCTGCTCTGCTCTGCTTCGCTCCGCTTCGCCTCGTCCTTCCACGATGATGATTCGTCCATTATTTCCATCGACCGTTTTCGAACTCTTTCCGGTTCATCCCTGACTCCACCAAGAGGTGGAGTCTCTGACTCTGTTTTATTTATTTATTTATTTATTTTTTTTTTTTTTTTGTCAGAATGATGACGATTATTAATGTGGTTATTGTAATTAACCAGCTGATTGCGGACCATAACGAGTGACCAAAACCGTGTACAATGAGTCGTCGCTTTCTTTTTCAACTCGTCGGTACATATCACTGGATGGAGATTATTAAGAATTTTAATAAATTTATGATTTATGGGTTATACTTAGTACATGGCGATCATCACCAACCGCGGACTGTTCCACGATCGGCGATCTTCATTTATATGTCAGTCGAACGCCGCTGATGTCTCGACGTAGTAGCATAGAGTCCTGGTGCTAAATATACTTAAAACTGAGAAAATATTGTAATTTTATGGGACAAAAAATTCTCAACGACGAGATGATAGTATTCGAATATATTCTTTACTTTCCATCAGTCAAAGTTATTTCGTTAGTATCGTTTTATCATTCAAATAAACTTTCCATATTCACCCGTAATGTAAAAACATGGGAACGCAAAGGGACTTTAATTGTTGATTTTACTCCTTTAAATAATAATAATAATAATAAAAGAAGGATTGAATCCTTGAAGTCTCGAACGTTCCCTGGAAACGCGCGTCTCGAGCGAAACAAAGGGTGCACACCGGGGGAGGAAGGGGGAGGGGGGGGGACACGAATTTCTGGAACGGCGGATTAAAAAGAATCAGGGGGCCAGCGAAGAGAGATGCCAGTCGGAAACCGGGGGGGCCGGCTATCTGGAATCGTTAGCCCGGCCCTAGAACTCCTGGAACAGACGATTCCAGGACTGCGATCCAGGCCGATCTTCTCGTCGCTCTCTGGCCCCGCGCGAAATTATGTAAGATCGCGCGGGTCGTCTGGGATCGTCTCAGGGGCGGCGCTTTTTGAATCGCGGATCCTTTCTCGGAAGTGGAGGGAGATCCCATGGGCCCGTGGTGCCGGCAAAACTCGGCCAAACCGAGCGTGCAATCGCTCCTGCCTCATCGAGCTCCTTACCCACGACCGTCGTCCTATGATACATCAAATCCGCTGTCGAAACGAACTGCTATTTTTTCTTCTCTCGAAAAGTAAAGTAGTTTCTCTTCGTATCGTTTTATCTAGCTTCTGTACGCGTTTGTACGATACATTGTTGAAAGTGTGAACGTGAAAATATATAGAGAATGCGTGTCTCTTTCAATTTCACAATATTGATCTTCCTCTCTCCAGCGACCAGTTATTTTTAATGATCGTTGTCTCTCGCGTGCTGCAACAGTTGACAGTTAATAGTTAATTTTCTACAGAGACATCTTGAAAAACTGAGCAATGTCATCTCTTGAGTTATGTTATAAAACGTGTTATACATCTTCCACCGTTCTGATTTCTTTTCTTCGAAGAAAATTCGACCAATCTCGTCAGTTTACTCCCTTTCACCATGGATTTCCGCTAACGTCTCACACGATCAGATGAGGAAGAGAGTAGGAGAACCGACAAAGTCCAGAGACTCTCTCTTTCTCTCCCTCGGTCGGCCATCGTTTTCCTTGGCCCTCCGCTAATTTCCATAAAACCAGCATCCATTGCCCTCGGGAACGCGATCGTGTTGCCGGTTTCGTGGCCCTTACGGAGCTGGCGCTGGTCAGAGTTAATGAAAAATGACGCGTATAAACCGTCGGAGATAAATTGACTGTTGGCCTTGAATGATCCGCGCGGCCCGGTGAGTTCGCTGGTCCGACGAATTCGACCGCGCATTCCCTGATGTAATTCACGTGGAATCGATCCCTCTCCCTGTGTTCGCGTATATCACGTCCACCCGTGTATGTGTGTGCGTTTGTGTGAAACGAGCCGACGTGGCGTGGCCGTTTTTCGTTCGGCCGGAAATGTTTCGCAGGTAAATTGCGGGCGCCAGGCGCCCCAGCTTGGCCAATTCACGCCGATCCTCCGCGAGCAATTTTTCTCTCCCCCCCTCTCCCTCCCCCGGCCTCCTCTCTGGACGCTGGAATCGCGTCGCTCTCGCCTTCTCGCGCTCGTTTTCGTATTCGTATTCGGTTCTTTTTGTCCGATTAAACGTCCCGGTGACGAGCTCTAAAAAAGAAAAAAGATACGAGGAAGAAAATGGAACTCGGTGGTGAATGAACTCGTCTTTTTTCCGAGGCTGAGAGAGAACGAATAGCTTGACGCGTGGATCGGATCTGTAAGCTAGATTCACTGAATGAGAACGTGTTTGCGCGAATAGGACCAACGACACTGATCAGAAACCAACAGTAGTACAAATATTTGAAATTTTCGGGAATTAATTTCATAGAGACACTTGAAAGTACAGTTCGATCTTTTTGAAAGCATTCTGACTTTTTATGTATGTAACTTGTTATACACTGTGGCTTGCACTGTCGTGTCGTTTGCTAGGATTTTCGTATAAAACGACCACGAGAATAAAATGTTTTCAAAATGTGCTTGCCATCATGTTACGTTACGCGAAAGTGTGTAATGTTGAACATTCTGTCAGTACATCAAAACCGCATTCACCGCGCATTAGCATTCACGCGAGTGTCAACTAGCTTCCTCTCACCGACTCTGTTATTCGACTGAAACTGAATCTCTCATTAGACGCGAGGGGGCTTCGAAATAACTTCGAAATAAAATCAAGCAGATAATTATACTCTCGGGAGGTTTCCTCTTTTGCGCTCCTCTTTTCTCCAGATCCGTTTTATTCCCTCGTTCCTCTCCTCTTCTTTTCTTTTTAAGCTCGAAAACGTCGTGAAAGACTCCAGGTCCCAGCGTGGGAAGGTTGTGCAAGGTTTCGGTAGCTAGATATTGTCGCGCGGAATAATTCCGTTCGCGCACGGCTCATTAGAAATTCAGACGGCGCGCGTACTCGTCCAGGAATATACGTGTTTCACGGCTGGATTATGCCGAGCTAAAAAGTCTGAATTACGGTGATCTCTTCGACGCACGCCAATTAAATCTAATTAGCCGTGTGACTGGTGACTTTGGTAGAGCCGAACCGAAGCGAAAGTCTCTCGCTCCAAGCTTTCCAGTTCTTCTCTCTCTTTCTCTCTCTCCCTTTTTATTCTTCTTCTTCTTCTTCTTCGTATATTTAGTCGCAGCAACGAACTGTCGCGTGACATTTCAAGTTTTCGAGATCCCTCCAGGAGTATGCAAATTTTTTTTTTCCTCTCGTCCCGATCAAAAATGTATCTTAACGATGTTTGCACTTTCGCCACGTGGAAATGCTGATACACTCCGGGCACTGGGCTACCGGTATTGGCCAGCGTAATCTTCTTCAAGGCGGCACCGACCTCGGAGCTAATCGGCTGGAATTTATTAACACGGTTCGACAATTAGCCTGTACAAATTGATATATATCACCGGCGAAACTGTTAACTGTTCGCTGAGTCGGACAGATTTATAAGAGGCTCGATTTGTTTGATACGAATCCGCAGTGGCTGCAGAGATATCCGAGTTAATGAGCACGAACATCCACGTACACGCTTGTGTCACATTTGTCGGGGAATTTTAATAAATTTTACTTTCAAATTTCAATCGACCGCGGATTTTTATGAATTCATGGGGGAATCTAGAGTGAAGCGTATGCGAGAACACTCGGTCGAAAAAATTAAAAAAAAAAAAAAAAGTCGAGTTCAAGTTCGATGAATTAATTAGTTTCCCACGAGTCGAAAACGCTCGTATTTTTTCCATATTCGTGTAAAAGGAAAGGAAGAAAGAAAAAAAGGGAGGAGATCGAGGGGAACAGTAAATCTGAACGTGAAAAAATGATCGTACGCTTCGGGATTCCTGGTCGAGCAAACGGAAGCTCCGGAACGAGGAAACTCAGTTTGCCGAATTACAGGCTCGTAACAGGGGGAATCGTCTAAATAAATAAATTTTTGATAGGGCGGCGGCGGCGGCGACGCGCCCGATCGAGCAGCGTCAATCAATCGGCTTTTTAATCGTCACTCTGCTTCAATTCCGCGAGAATTCCGCGTGTTCCGAACGGACGAAGGGTTTTCCCCGACCGCAGACAGTGAAATCTCTCTCTGAATTAACGGAATCGAAATTTCAATTGTTTCCCCCTGTACGAAGGCTCGACCTACGGCCTCTTGATCGGTGCGTGGCCCCATCTCGCGCTTTTCACCACCCCTACTGCGCTCCATCCGTTCGCTGCGTTCAGCGATATATAAAAAAATAGCTTGTTTTCCGTGGAACCCGCGCTCAACTAAACCGGAACACACGCCGATACAAGAGAGAATTTCATCCCCGGGAATCGCGTGAAACGCTTCGTTTTTTTTTTCTGTTTTTTTTTCTCCCCCACACCCGGAGCATTTTTTTCTTCCTTCTTTTTTTCTTTCCTTTTTTTTCTGTTTTTTTTTTTTTTTTTTTTTTTCTCGTTTAGAACAGAAGCCCATACCGGGGTTTTAAAGCTTTTGGATAACGACGTGGAAAAAATTGCGATAACACGGAGTCGCGTTCTGTTTTTGCAAATCTAGCTCGTTTTTTTCTTTTTTTTTCTTTTTGTACCAAAAGTAACAAAACAGAAAATTGAGTAACAAAAAAGAAAGAAAGGTTAACGTTTCCAGATGATGAGGAGACGACGAAGGATTTTTTGACGGAACGGTTATCGAGATAAGTGGCTGATGATCGGATGTTACGCCATTGGAAACTCCCGCAGAATTCCACTCTAATCCTCCTGATTAATGAATCGCGGTGAACCCCCGTGCCATCGGTATCCAAACCAACTCCTACCACCCCTTTCGTCTTCTTCTGATTTCTAACGCGATCATCTTTTCCCACGAGCCCAACAACAGTCCACGCGTGTTCTCCTGTCTCATTCCTGGAGGACCGGATCGTAGCAGCGTTTCATTATCGGGAACTTCCACCGATCTCTTTCACAGGCCTTGCGTTCAAGATCGGAATGATCGTGGAAGGTGGGCGACACCCTCTCTCGCTTGGTTAAGTGCAGAAACTTCTCCCGCGCATTCTACGCGCTCCTCTCTCCCTCCCTCTCCCTCCCTCTCTCTCTCTCTCTCTCTTTCTCTCCATACAAATTTATAGCGTGCATACGCACAATATGCGTGCACACGACGTTAAACAAAAGCGATAGCGCGCGTCGCCGGTGAACGCCGGTGGCGTAGTGTTGTGTGCGAGGCGGTGTTCGCGCGGCTTTTTGCGCGTGCGTGCACACCGGGATCATGAATATGTATGGGTCTTTGCGGAAGATATGCGCGTGTCCTTTTTCCCGCAGCGTGTGTGCGTAAGATCAAAGGATGCCGCCCACCTTCTTTCTGCCACCCTCCCCCTCCCCCCTACCCTCCTCACCCTCCGCCAGAACCCCTTCTGCCAGTCTTCCCTCCTCGTTTCTCCACCAGTTAATCGACCACCTCTCTCTCTCTCTCTCTCTCTCTCCTCTTCTCTTCTCTCGTCACTCTCTCCGTTCCTCTCACCTTTCTCGTCTCGCTTCTGTTCGCGTCGTATTTTTTTCTCCCGTGTCCCTGCGGTTCCTCTTTACCCCCACCGCTGTGCGCCTCCTGTCAACCCCCTCCCCCCTCACCACCACCACCGCCGCCACCACCACTACTGCAACCAGCTTTATTCGCGCGAGTGTACATTACGCGAACGTAGATTCTCTGTACACCTCTTTCTCTCTTGGTGGAATTTTTTTTTCTCCTTTCTTTCTTTCTTTCTTTCTCTTTCGTTTCGTTTTATATCCCCCTTGCCGTTCCAGCGGTCGCGCCTGATTCTCTGCAGCGGAAATTTATCAGCGGCCATAAGCGCGGAGCCGAAAGGAACAAGCGACACGGATTTTTCGCGATTTCTGACGTTTGAACGAATCGGAATTTAAACGAGCTTTGGACGTTTGGTGGAGGAGGGGATTTTTTAGTTTTTGGGTACGAGGATGTTTTAAGGATTCGTAATTTTATTACTTCTTAAGATCTGGCGTGCGAGATTCGAATTGATTCAACTGTTGCATTCTTGAATAAGTATACGAGTGAGCTTCAATATTTCACGTTATCTGCGTGAATTTCGAAAATTGGGGATTTGGTATTGATTTTGTGATGTGCTTCGTTAGAAAATTAGAAAATCCTTCAAATCCTTTCAGAAACATCCAACTCGAATGATCGTTGAGTAAAATAAATTAATACTCTCGCAACAATCTCTCCCATCTCTGTTGTCCGAAATACAAACCTAACAATCAAAGTTACACGAATCTTGCAAGATTCGAGCTCTGTTTAAAGTTCGAAAGCTCGCGTGGAACTTTATTTATTAAAACAAGCACAAAGTTCTAGTCCGAAACGCAGGAGGATCGATAGTTTGGGAACAGTGTACGAAATTTTTCTACTCCCAACGTTTCAAGGATGAAGATCATCGACGATGACGATAAAAACGCTTGTGTTTCAAAAAAAAAAAAAAAAAAAAAGAAAAGAAAAAGAAGAAAAGGTTTCTTTATTTAGTCTGCGATAGGTCTTCGTAAGTCCATCGACGTTATTGACTGAATGTACAATCCTGTCAAAATATACTTCAAGAAAACTTTCAAGTACGACGAATTAAGTACAGAATTTCACGAACACGCGCACATCCGGTGGAAGTTGCTCGTCGGTGTGTTGGTCTTCTTTTATCTCTTCGTGCAACTTTAAAGCACCGTGAACGATGTTTCTCCGTTGCTTCTCTCTACTTTGCCTCTCCTCTCGCATGTCGGAGACATGCCTTCCGAACTTTATTTATTCGTATTCCAGCCTAGTTTCGTTTCTTCCTTCCCTGGCATAACGAGCGTATAACAAATATGTGCAACTTTCTTTTTCATCGAACTTCGTCGATCGTTCCAATTTTCTTGTAAAAATAGAGTCATAGAGTCAAAACAGACACTTTTTTTTCCATTTAACACTGTCGCCGAACGGGGACGAGAATTGATAGTTATCGTGGATAGTGTGTAGATATCCTAGATTCAGAATCCAGTCTTTTAGATGACACACTCTCATCTAGTTAGTCGCGTAAAAATAAATCATTCGTTGTTTCTATCATGGCAGTTGCAACGTGTACAATCTCATCAATTTCAGTTACTCGCAATTGCATACAAATCGCAATGAACATTTTTATTGAAACGGCCAGTGACAGATATTGTTACAAAAATATTCTTCTGGAAAAAGATCGTTTTCTTTATATTGCCGGTTTCTTTGGGACCCTCTCGAGTTTTCCATTCACCTGTCGATGTTTCTCACGGATCCGCGAGTTGCCAAGTTCCGGAAAGTTTTGTCGTTCCACGAGGCGCGTTCCGCCGCTCTTGTTTTCCCTTCGACGATCGGTATTTGTTCGGGCAGGCATATCGGGATCGGGACACGACGTGAATTAAACTAGGTGAGAAAATTCTTGGCAGCCGGCGATGAAGAGATCGGCAGCCGGATTGCGAAACGGAAGAGCGGCGCGGGCGCATCGTTTCGTCGTATAATGTGCCCATAGCCGCGAAGAATCGTCGAGCAGCGCCACGGAAGCGGATGCTAATTAATGACCCTTAATTCTCTTAATTGGTCACCGACGATCGCGGTCGATCCGCGAGCACTCACGCCGCCCGTACCTTTCCAAGTAGAGCGGCGGCTCTCTTCCTGTCCTGTCCCGCGCTTTCCCACACTCGACTGGCCACCGTTCTACCCATCGATCGATCCTTCCGCCAGGACCCCTCGATTAATTTTTCAAGGTCACGAATTTCCTCGTTCCTCCGCGTGTCCACCATCCGCGTGTCCGTGGTGTACGTGCCTCCATCTGGCGAGTGCGCTGCGAAACCAGTGGGGCGGTTAGCACGGAACAGAACCCTGTATACACGGTGTCTCGAAAGTAAAGACTGCTAGATCGTCGGACGAAGAGATATTTTGGGAGATAAGGGATCGATTTTTTTGTTCTTTTCTGTTGTTTTTTTTTCTTTTTTTTTCTTGCGATCTGTTATTTGTATTTCTGACTGAAAGATTTATATATTCCGTGCGTGGGAGCTACTTGAGTCTTAAGCTTGTATTGTAAACTGTGTATAATTTGAGGCTCGTGATGGCTACTTTACGCGTGGAAGTTTTATTTTGGCGATGCGAAGATGGAGACACGTAGACATGTCTTTTATGACGTGAAGGAATATTTTTACATGTATTCTAGTCTTCTTTATCTTCATTATTCGATATTCGTGATACACACTAAATATCATAAAAATCTGGCTCTTTGTACCTTGTGTTTCGATAAAAAAAAAGAAAGAAAAAACTGCTCTACGTATATAAAGACAGCGAACAAATCATAGATACGTCGATGTTTCGTTCGCAATTTAGAAATCGTTTGGAAACGTTCGAATCCGGGAGGAGAGGAAAAACTCGATCGCAGTAAAGGGGGAGAGGCTGTTTTATTAAAATCAGTGGGATTTATTAGTCGCGCGTATGGAAAAGTTTAAACGGACCGTACAAAGAGAGAACGAGCATTAAATTTGCACAGCGATTCGTTTGGAAAGCTTACGCGCGCCCCTTGGACGAATCGCGACTCGCCTATTCTTTTCTCTTTCTCTGTACCTTCATTCTCGTTTTGAACATTCTCAACTAATATCTAGATCGTTGATATCCAAGTTTTCACCCTTTCTCTCATTTAATCTACGAAATCTTTCTTACTTTCGAGACACACAGTTTTCATAAAGAACGAAGTTGAAATTTTCTTTGAAATTTACAGAGTTAAAACATTTTTATTGCGTCGATTTTCTATAGATTAAAATAGATTAAAGTCTATAGATTAAAATATATCTGTTTCAAGAGCTGTTAAAATTATCGTATTGAAATTAAAATTTTCGATATTATATATATATATATAATATATTTTAATTTCGATACGATAATTTTAACAGCTCTTGAAACAGATCTATTTTAATCTACAGAATTTAATCTATTTTAACCTATAGAAAATCGATGTAAACTAACATATATATTACAAAAAAAAAAAGTTTTAACTCTGTAAATTTCAAAGAAAATTTCAACTTCATTTTTTATAATATATATATATATATATCTCGTAAGAATCGTGTTTCTCTGTGCATCCTCCTCCCACCCCCTTCCCTTTTGAAGCGGCCTATACCAGAAGTGGAGCCGGGCGAAGATTACTCTCAGGCCAGGAAGGCTTATCACGACGTCTCGGTTTTGCGCATGCAGAAGCCGAAGGGGTTGAAATGGGGTGGCTCGAAGAGGGATAAGAGAGAGAAGTGGCTGGTTTGTGGGCGTTCGCGGTGCATCCGGTAGGAGGTACGGCCGACGACAATGGAAATTAAAAATGCGGCTGAAAAGGAGTCGCGGCGCGCGAGAGGGGGGAGGGAGAGAAGAGCTGGAACGAGTGGCGGTTCCTCCAGGATTCCAGGATATTCGCCGCGAGCGTGGAAAACAATGCCGCCTTCGCGTCGCTGCGCCCTCCGCGCCGCGCCGATGAACTTCCATGAAAACTACGTTCGAATATTTATCCCTTTCCTTCTCCACCGGCGTCCAACCTCTCCTTCCATCCGTACGCTTTTGTCTGGCTTCGGTTTTCTGCTGCCGATGTCTACGCGCGTATCGGGAAACTCTGCGGCCAAACCCCCCTTCCCCTTTTCTCGTCGTCGTGCGCTCATTTCGAATCTGTTTAATCCGCCGGTGCTCTTACGCCGGCGTGCAACGTACGAAACGTTTTCAATAATTTGTCGCGGTATTATCGGTCCTTCAGTTTCTTGAAATTTTATGAAATTATCGAGCCTAGTGGCGAAGAATGACGAGCCTCCGATATTAAATACTTGATGCTGAAAAGTAATTGCAAATGCCTCGTTGGATTAACAATTTATGTATCTTCGATCAACTGCGATGGGAAAAACATGCTCGATGCTTTCTTGCATCAAGTCGAATTTTTTTTTTTTTTTTTTTTTTTTTTTTTGTAAAAGTGTAATTTTTACAGGGATTGGAAATAATCATTACGACCTTGGTTCTTTAAACGATTAACAACGATGATGTCGTTTCCAGATTGTCATTTCTGACTTCACATCAGCTGTGAACTCGAAAAGAAATCTTGCATACATGTTTTTGAAGGCCTCATATTTTAACAACAAACGTGTTGTATGCCTCATTAAAACTTCTTCAAATGAAGGAGTTTCTCGACTCCTCGACTTCGACTATAGTGCTTTGATGAAACTTGCGAAGTTGCATCGAGGTAGAGAAGTGCTATCTAGTCAATAAGAATTTCGTGTTTCATGTTGGCAGGCGAAAATGTTCTACAAATTCTCTCTTCTGAGTCGACGCAAAGAGCACATTTACGGTGTGCAGTCTAACGAGTAACACAACGAGGACCAGCGATGGGAACAGGAGCAAAATATATATAGAAAAGAGGATGGTAGTTAAGCAATGGAGACTTCATTGTTACGTGACTGTCACGCGATACATAATGCAGAGGGTAAGAACGTAGGCGCTTTGACTGGTCCTCGAGGGTTGAAGCATCATCAAGAAAGATGCGCCGATTCAAGATTCGTGCATCGCTCGCTACGTCAAGCGCGCCGTGGAGAAAAACAGAATTCTGGTCGCGAGAGGGGGAGGAAAAGAAAAGTCAGCGCTACCTTTCTCGTCTTTCCTCGAAAAAAAGATTACGTTGCACTAGTTGAGCAAACATTTCCCCGAAACTTCGAACGATCTCAATCGCCGACAAAACGAAGAAAGAAAAAAAGTCAATCAACTTGAGATCGTCGCGACAAGACGACGATTCTCATTCGCCAAATGAGCCCGTCAACTCAAACAAGAAAACCTAACCCAAACTCTGACCCAAGAGAAAGTCGAAATCCGTCCCTATGGCGAAGAGTAGCAAGCAGTATAACAGTGAATCTCTTCAAGAGTGAGGAAAGATACTTTCATGTTGCAGTAAATGTCGCGACCACTCACAGCTGTCTCTCCCTCTTCTCTCTGCTGCTTCCTTCAATTTCCTTCTCTCTATATACGTACATATCTCTCTCTCTCTCTCTCTCTCTCTCTCTCTCTGTGTATGTATGAATATACACAACGTGAATGTACGGTAGGATATATTTGTGTCGTAAAGCTCTTCATCGGCCTCTCGGTACGCTCGCGGTATCCGTTTCCTCCCTTCCACGCGTGTAAGGCGAGCATGCACGTGATGCACTTGGTGTACACGGAGCGAAACCGCCCCGTGCTACGGCACTAATTAACTGATTCTCATTACGTGGCCGCGCGCGCTATACGAGGCTGCGTTTAATGAGACCACCGGTACGGCGCGCGAGCTTCATCGGGCATTCGCGACCACTCGATGGGAATTTGTTATGATAATATCGATCGGCCAGGAGACACGACCAGTCCCGTTCTCCTCTTAACGAGAACGCCTCCATTTTGTTTTCTGCCGACGGGAAACACACACACACACACACACACACACACATACTTATCTTTGCGAATCTACGATTGAGAGAATTATTTTAGGGGGAGAAAATTATTTTGGATGAAGAAGATGATTGGATATGTTTAAGTAATATTTGTCATGAGAGTTTTATTTTTTTTTTTTTTTTGGTTTTGAAGTACCTTGCGTTTGGATCGAGACAAGTTTCGTTGAATCACAAGGCTTTGATCATCCGCGAGTTGGCTCGGTTTTGGAGCAGAAAGCTTCTCTTTTTGTACATCGACTGCAATTAATTTAGTGCGTTAAATTTAGGTTAAAAAATGACTCCAACGACTCTGACTTCCGACTTTTGTGATTGTACAATATAATTACAGAAAGATTGAGAGAATCTTGTATCTGAACCACTTGCGCTGGCAACTGATTGCGGACCATAACGAGTGACCAACACCGTATACAACAATTCGTCGCTTTCCCTTTCTTTTCGAACTCGTCGGTACGATATCGCTCGACAGAAATGATCGAGAAGTAATGAATTTATTATTTGTTTTGCCTATTTTGTTTTACTCGAATAAAACTGAGAAGATGTTACAAGATGTTTGGGACAAAAGAAATTCCTCACGTGCATGGCACGTCATTCCAACGCGAGAGATCAATCTTAACGTTAAGTCAGGCGTCAATTTGTCGATGTGAAACAGTTCATCTTTGTCGAAACAGAAACGCGATCGCGTTTAACCATCTCTCACGATCTTTCTGTTCTTTAGTGCAATCTTACACTCGTTCGTACAAGAGTCAGCGTTTAGTTTCTCTCGCATTCGTCGTTGGTTATCAAGATTCCAGATGAATCGGCACGCACGTGCGCCCGTCTCTCTCAGAACAGCGGGAAACATTTTGTACAGTTTCTTTCGTTGGGGGAGATAAACCGCGAGTGAAAGCGGACGATATATATTTGCCCGCGAAAGTGGTGAAAGCTGTCGAGTTAATATTTGCAAAATTCGATATTCGACAAGGTATCCCCGCGATTTGTTTGCCACGGATGCTCGACGAGGGAGTAATTTGCATCGGCGCCTGAATCGAGAGAGCCGGGCCGGACGATTAATCGAGAATTAAATATTACATTTAATAAATCCGGAAGAGGATTAACGCCGATCCGCAGCCTTCATCGCCGCTCGGCGCGGCCGGGTTTGCATGCCTGATGCGTTATTAAATATCGCCACTCTCGAAATTACCCTCTGCCATTATCGTGTTTCCGTGTATCACATTTTCGAGCACTTGTGCATTACAGTCATTAAATTTATTTAACTTACAATTATACGCGATGGCGTTCTATTTTCGTGGGGAAATGCATCGTCCACCGAGATAATTATACGTTATTAATTATTTAGAGCTTCAAACGAGGCTCAGGCTGGCCGCGATTTTTCGTTATTTCAATCGATTTCAATTGACTCATCTCCCTACCTGGTTGAAAATGAATTTGCATTCAAAACAGAGAGGTTCGCTGGAAAAGAATAGAAAATTGCGTTTTTCTTTTTTTTTTTTTTTTTTCTTTTTTCTTTCGTTTGTCTCGATCAAAATTATTTATCTTCACGTGTAGAGTAGAAATTACACGTGTCTGTCGTTGTGAAAACGACAGAAACTTGTTTTCTTTGTCCTTTTTCGATTTTTCGCGAAGGCAAATAAACGACAAGTAATTTAAAAAAAAACCTTCCTTTCTTCGGTGTTTCTAAGGTTCCGCTTTGTCAGTTTCCTTGCATAGTTATATTACAGACGTTGCTGCCGCGATATCTGTCTAGAACGTTCGATTCGATTCACCCAATAACGAAAGTAAACTATATCCTATTGAAATAAAAAAACTTTCTTCCTTCACCCTCATGGATCAACGACATCGAAATAAATGACGTACAATTTAAAAATCAATAGAGTCCCTACAAGAAGGAGAAGAAGATTCCCTCTGTATCCTTTCCTGAAAATCCCCAGGAGAAACACCATCGCCGGGAGGGATGGTATACCTAGGCCACGATACGACACGAGCGTACAGTCTGTTCGGGATCGATCGTCGGCATCGATCCTCCGGATCCGGCTGCGCCGACGACGGTCCTCCGCGTCCGACTAAACCGGATGCTGCCCCGTACTCTCGCGGCACTCTCGCGGATCTCGCGGCGGCGGATGGCATTCGTCGTTCGACTTGGTGCTCTTTGTGGAGGATCCGTCCTCGTGGATGGTCCTCTCCGTCACACGCAAAATCCCCGTGTACATTGTCCTTCTAGCCAGGAGGATCCTGAATTCCCATTGGACGAAAACCGTCACAGCCACCACGCCCATCTGGCCTTCTATAGAGGCTCACCTATAGCTTCCGAAGCGAGAGAGACTCTTTCTCTCTTCTCTCGGGTTCTCTCCAACCCGGACACAAGGATCCTTCTCTCCTCCTCTCTGTTTCGCGGGCGCGGGTTCACCTCGTGCGTATGTCCTTTCTTATTTGCGTTTCGCGCGCGCGTGTTCATACCTACCCCCCGTGCGTGCACGTGTGTGTGTGTGTGTGTTTGATGGACACGGATACGTATGTACACGTAAAGGGGCATACATATACCCCTGGTGAAAAATACACACGTACAGATTTGAAATTTGAATGTATGTGTAAACACACATTCGTAGGTACGCGAAAATGTATATGTGAAACATGCAGATACATGAAGAACGCGTACGAAGTTCGTAAGAACGTACGTATCCACTTCTTGCACGCTTTTTCTTATTCGTATACACAGGTATCTATGTGTGTGAATAAGGTTTGCAAGTTACAAGATGTGTAAGTTAAGTTTACGTTGTGATATACATGTAGATTGGATATAGGTGCCTGTATGTATGAATAGGTGAAATAAGAAAAAGTGTCACGTATGTACAAAAATATTACATCATACACGTACAATGTATCATATATGATATACATGTAGATTAGATACAGGTGCCCGTACGTATGAATAGGTGAAATAAGAAAAATCGTATCACATATGTGCAAAAATATCATATTATACACGTACAGTGTTTTATGTATGATCTGCCCATCTACTCCGATCCACGTATTCTTTCTTATTTGCGTTTGCGCGCACATAGGCGTTTATACATAACCTCACACACACACACGCGAACATGTGTCTGTACATTCTTTTTTTATTTGCGTTCATACGTGTTCGTACGTATATACGTTTGACTATGTGCGTGTATGTGTGTTGCTCCTTGCACATGCACCGGTCGTCTTTTTGCCCTCTGTGCACACCCCACGTAGCGTCCTACCCTTCTTTTCTGTGGCTCTCTTGCCACGCCGCCTCTCCCGGCTTCTCTTATTCGGTTCCGTTTCCAGCCGGAGGGACCGGGAGAGAAGAGCCTCCGTGGAGAGCGACGGATGAAGAGTGTAACCGGGATTCAGGCTACCCTCGCGCATACAGAGAGGCACAGGGAAAGAGAAAAAGAGAGAGAGAGAGAGAGAGAGAAAGAGTTATTAGCGAGAGCTCCGAGCCGCGGTCGTGATTTATTTCTGTATTCCTTTGTCGCGATCGGGCCCGCGCCAATCATCCTCGATCAGACTACTCAAGATAACGAGCCAGGAAATATTCCTGGAATCGAGTGGACGATTATGCGATTACATTTGAATAATTTAAGCACCGTGGACTTTGGCTCCATCTGGGGTGGGCGCGCTCTCTCTCTCTCTCTCGCTCTCTCTTTCTCTCTGAGTGCTTTACGTTCAGGTTGGATCTCGCGATTTCGTGATTAGGCGTGGACGTTTGTTTATCGGATGGCTGGATGATTTTTCTTTCAACGAATGTTGAAAGGCGAGAGTAGTTTCGATGCTTTTCAAGTAAAAACTGAATTCGGACGTTGCGATCTGTGTGTTGCAAATGAGAAGATGAAATTTAGTAGTACACTTGTTGAATAATCGCTGTACTAATCGAATTACGAATAGGGGTCGATCTGTAATCCTTGGATCTATCGTGTTGATAATCGAGTCTGTAGTACCTTGGTGAAATACATCACAGAGACTTGAAGAAATCACTTTCGAAGACAAACGTAATTATAATTACCTCGAAGTGGAAAATAATTATTTCAAAAATCAATTTCGCTGTGGACTTTGTGTGAAACTCGTACTTACACTCCAGTTAGTCCAGCAAGATCAAAAGATTCCCAAAAACACACGCATTCGTACAAAACTCCAGCTTCACGTCGAATCAAAATTTCAAAAAGTTCGATATTCTTTCGAAACCAGAGAACGAGAGTTTCACCGTCCTACTTTCTTCTCTTCACATTCTTAATGCTCGTACAATTCTCTCAACTTCCACGATCCCTCTAAACGTGTTGCAAGACGGGGAAAATGTTTGACGCGTGGCGAAGGAAGGTTTGCTCGGAGCTGGAGGCCGGATCGAGTCTTTCACTGAGAGTCGAGTCTTTTTCCTAGGAGGGACAAGGCGCATCTAGGAGCACTGATGAGTTTTTCGAGTGGCAGCCAAGCCGTTTGTTGTTGAACACATGTGAAGGAGGACGAGGCTACTTCGCTTTTTAGACTTTCGTCTAGCTGACCGTACTCATTACTCCATCTTCCGGAGAAAAGCGCGCCTCTTCTTCTTCTTCTTCTTCTTCTTCCTCTTCCTCTCCCAGTCTCCTCAACTTTTCTCTCCTCTCGTCTTCTCTTCGTCTGTTCTCCGCCTGTGTCTCACTTCCCTCTCTCCCCCCTTTTTGTTTTTTCGTTTCTCCCTCCTTCGTTCCTCCGGAGATCGACCCGGAGAGGGCTGGCGAAGTTAGATGAGAACGCAGACATTAGACGCCACTCTTGACGCAGACGTATAACGGGTGTTGCGAAGTCTTTTGGCTGTCTGTTGTTTCGATTCGCGGCGCAGGGTGTACAGATCACCTTGAAAATGAATACTTTGGAACAAATCTTGAGATTTACTACCCTGAAGTTTGCCGAACGAAGGGAAATCGGCTCCAAAATTCTGCAAATTGTAGTTGCAGAATTAATTAGCGGTGTAGTAATTAGACGTTGCGTTTGTTAATATTTTCTCCCACAAGAGGGGGGGGGGAGCGAAAGGACTAAATTGTCGCCATTCTATCGAGGCGGTTGAAATCAGTCAAAGTCGACAAAGACCTTTTCCAAATTAAAGATTTTCAAACTCGCTGAATATCTCGCCACGATTTCGATCGCGATTTAAAGATTTGAACGGTGATCGAACGATGCAAGTTGAAAGCTGTTTCTTCTTTAAAAAAAAAAAAAACGATCCAGTTGATGGATTTCCCGCGAAATCTTATTATTATCGTTGCAAGAGAGACAGAGAGAGAGAGGTTCAACCTTCGAAGGGGCAAGTTCGTTGTTTCTTATGCTCCGTAGAAAGTATTCGTGAAAGTATTCGAAAGGAAAGGAAGGAGAAGGATCCAAGGATCTCTATCGCGGCCGTGGAACGCCGTGAAGCTTTTGAATGAACGAGAGAAGGGGGGGAGAGAGAGAGAGAGAGAGAGAAAAAAATGAAACGTGAACTTGCACGAAGGAAACGGCTGATGAGAAGTTGTCGAGAAATGGCCAGTAAACGAACTATTATGTGAAGAGGAAAAGTTAGAAGTGGCGGATCGGTTGAGAAAACTAAACGGGGGGGAAAACGGAGCGCGAGGAACCGCTACTCCTCAAATAAGAATGAAATCGAGACTGCGGGCCAGCACGTGCTCGATGAAAAAAGACTCTGCTTTTCCTCGCCAGTGGAAGCACAATCACCGTTCACTGTTTATTATTTTGAAGGAAAATTTATTCGAGGCTCAATGTTATTTCGTCGCGTGGAATTTCGAAATTTCAGTTGAAACTAGGATTCGAGTAATTAATCCTTTGCATCCTCAATTAAATTTAGCTGAAATTGTAAAATTTTTTCGTAACGAACGTAAGTTACGGTGTTTTGTGTGATACGATATAAAGATAACGACGTGAGAGGAATAACAAAATTTCAGAAGAAGGAATTGTCGAGGATAGAGGCAATCGCGAGTCAGTTGACACTCGTAATCATCGAATAATTCCGGATAATTCACATGAACCAAATTTTTTATTGTTTCTTACGAGAGTTTATAAAAAAACGATGAAATTTTTCAGAATAAACTTGAAATTATGTATTAACTTCCATGTACTGGTGATTAAAACGATGTCACATACAACGAAAATTTCGTGCCAAATACCATTTAAACAGGATGATTATTTCCAATGCTGTTTCCAAGCGATACTTCACTCGCTGTTTCGTAATAAAGTATAAATCGCTGGTGGATGTTTCCGAGGACAAGGAATTGAAAATGGAATGATTCCAAAATTTAATCTCTAATTTCAGTCGTAATGTTTGCTGAATTTAAGTTGTAGAAGCGTCGTAGAATGATTCTAAAAATCTAGTTCGAAATCCCAATTGATCGTCGTCTCGGTCGGAGCACTCTGTTTGTAGACACAGGGTATTGTATTCTTAGAATAATCTACAATGCTTTGAAATTTTATTTAATCTCGATAATAATTGATGGATGTAAGTAGCAAAAATAAAGAGAGAGAGAGAGAGAGAGAGAGAGAGAGACGAGATACTTTGTTTCTAGAATTCCTTTTAGTCCAGTTGGACTTTGCTGCTGCTAGAGGAAATGTCAAGCATCACGTAAAGAAATTCGTGACGTGGCTAGATGCAACAACAGAGAGACGAAGAGATAAATGCATCTCACTTTGGAAATTTCTAATCACTTCGCGTTAAAAGTTCACGAAACACCGCAGAAATTTGTGGATCCCTGCGAGATCTCGAAATATCTCGTCCGAGATGATGAAAACAGTCGGAGGGTAAACTAGATCCAGGCGCGTTGCAGCTTTTAATTTACTCCCGCGGGAGAGCCGCAAATTCATTTCATCGACTCGCGTTCCCCGGAGAGAGAGAGAGAGAGAGAGAAAGGGAGAAGAAGCGATAAGCAACCGTTGCCGGGAAATCTGGACGAGCAAAGTGTCCCGTGGGATATTTCGTATCGCTCTTCTCCGTAACGCGTACACTCGTAATCCGGCCGTCGGTCTATCGCATAGCTTCTAATTCCTTTAATTAAATACTCCGGGACCTGGCCCGGTGGCTTTGATCCTCCTTAATTCCTCTCCCCGTGCGTGTGCGTGTGCGTGTGCGTGTGCGTGTTTCGCCTAGCTACACGTGAAGTTGGAACGTATCCCGGCAGCTGGTGTCGTTTGCAAGCGTATTAATAATGTTTGAATGTTTTAACGCGAGGAACGACGAACGAAGATTGATTTTGTTCGGTGGGAATACTGATTGAAAGTTGACGCAACATATTATCGTTGCTTCGGTGCCACTTGATTCGAACATCTCGCGCTGGAACGACGTGCCACGCAACGTCGAGAATCGTTTGTCCCAAAATTGTAACATTTTCTCAGTTTTAAGTATGTTCTGATGTGAAACGAAATAGGCAAAACGAACAATAAATTTATTACCTCTCGATCGTTTCTGTCCAGCGATATCATGCCGACCAGTTGAAAAAAGAAAGCGACGAATTACCGTATATACGGTTTGGTCACTCGTTATGGTCCGCAATTTTTTTTTTTTTTTTTTTTCTTCTTTCTTCCGACCACGACTATTTATTCATTCTTCTTCTGTTGGAAATTCAGCAGCAGGAAGATTGGAAATGATCTTCCAATTTTGTCGAATTTTAATCCTGCAGTTCGAGCACGAAAATTCAGATCGCAGATCATCCACGATTAACTCCACGATTTGGCTGTTGAGAGCAAAGCTCTTCCTCTCGCTTGGCAGGTTTCTTCGAATTGATCGAAATGAGATTCGACGGCGAGCAAGGATCCTCGCGATCGAAACTTTTCCAAGGAATTCCATCAGACCGACTGGTTCCCCCGTCCCACGAGCCATCGGCACAAAACAATCCCGACAAAAGGAGAACTCTCGAGAAATCCTGCCGAAAAATCGTCTCGATGTCACGGCGGTGTAACAGTAACGATCCTAACCTCTCTCATTCGACCACACGGCAAATATCTCTCTCGTTTACTCCATTCAATGACAGAAACACATTCGACACAATGGGGACCGAAACCTCGATGGTAATCGGACTCCGTGCGAAAAACGGTCGAGACATCCGCCGAATTTTCGCTGAATCCTATCAAATGGTACAATCGGTCGAAGCACGCACGCATACGTGCGTATATACACGCGGTGCATATAGAAAACGAGGGAAAAAAACGGAAAACGTTTGTCGAAGAAAATGAAGGGGGGGGGAGAGAAAGGGGCAGTAGCAGTAAGAGAAAACGAAGAGGTTCCTGTTGATCCCGCTAATCTACGATGAAAAGTAGCTGTTGCCGGCGACCTGTTTCTCGTCTGGCTCTGGAGCATTGTGTTCCAGAGGCTGGTCCGGGTCAGCTCCTCCTCGAGTGTTTACGCAATAGACGCTATTGTCCATCGAACGATGAGAATCATTGTCCGTCCATCTGTCTGTCCGTCTGTTTACCGAATAGATATCCCGTTCTTTCTTATTATTTCTCCTGTCCCTCTCTCTCTCTCTCTTTCTCGTAGTGTCTCTTTTTCTGATTCTGGCTGATGGTACGAGGCTTCCTCGAGGAAGATGTACTTTTGTGCCTTTATGAAGGAAGCTGCTGCTGCTGCCGCTGCCACTGCCACTGCCTCGTCCCCCTTTTGTTCTTTGTCCGTTGCCGAGGTTTTCGTTTCCCGCCAAGAGGGAGGATCCCGCAGGACCTCGAGATCCTTTCTTTCTTTCCTCCTTCTCTTTATTTCTCTCTCTCTCTTTCTCTCTCTCTCTCAGTTACGGAAGGTGAGTCCTTCTGTTTTCTCCTCTCGATATCTTTTCTGCACCCTTCTCTTGAGACTGGTTAGCTAGACCGTTTATCTCTCTTTATCTGTTGAGTCGGTCGTGTGCATGCTACGAGAGAGGGTGAAAGATCGATTCGCCGGGAGAGAAAGGGGGAGGATTTCGTTCTTTTTCTAATTGGGTAGAAACGCGATCCTCAAGACCAGGAGACGGATTGTCTCTCTCTCTCTCTCTCTCTCTCTCTCTCCCTCCCCCCGTTTATTGGCTAATAAAGGGATCGAAGTGGTGTGTTTTTTAAACGAGGATAAAGGATTTTTCTACGTCGTCGTTTTGAACTCCCGGTTCGGCTCTCAAGAGAGCGTCCTTCGATCGGGCACGGACGTTCGAAAACGAGACTCGCTCGCGACGAGGTATCGTTTGAAATGGTAAAATGATGATCATCGGAGTGATGGCGGATGTCGAGTGGATGTTCTCAGGTGGAACACTTGTCGGATGCTCTCGACGGTGGAGAGCCGATTGACGAAACGAATTAACGACGTCGCCTCGCTTGATTTTGCATCGGTTTCCAATCTATCTCCGTGCAAATCTTGGTTTTCGCTTTTTTCGCGAGAGAAGCGAAGAGGACGCATAGTAAATGTCGTGATAATGTTTGACAATTTAATTGCTCGTGCATCTCGATTTCTTACGTTGCAATAAAAAAATATACACATGTGTGCGTGTTCTGGTGAATGAAAAAAACCAAGGAAGAAGTGTAACGTTTCTGAAACTTTTAGCCAGTGATATAAATCTCGATCGATCGATGTGAGTGTGACAGTGTGCAATTTCTAATTTAACATCGAGTCTTAACAATTTTAATTCTCTGCATAGAGAAAGGAAAAAGAAAAGGATACTTTCATGTTTGACGTATCGAAAGGGGAAACGACAAAATTATCGTAAACTTAATTAACCTAAAATGCCTCCGATGGTATTTTCCGCGTACGTGGACAAAAGAAGAAAAAAAAAGAAAAAAAAAAGCACGCGAGGAACACTTGGGGGTGTGCGTTGAAGCAGATTGTCGGTAAAAATGAAATCATGTGGTCGATGAAAGTAAACAAAGTCCGTTCGTGTACACGAGAGCCGTGAACGTTCCAGTTTCCAACGTGGTCAAACTTCGTTCAAACTAAAAAAAAACGTGTGGGCTTTCAAAAAAAAAAAAGAAAAAAGAAAAAAAGGTGAGAGAGAAAGAGACAAAGGAAAGAAAAAAAGTAGAGAAGAGAGACAGAGAGAGAAAAGAGCTGAAACGACCGATACATCGCACGAAACGTCAGCACACGAATTATCCAATTTAATGCATTTATAACACTAACACGAACGGTTTTTTTTTTACCTCTCGAATATTCGTTCTTTTTTTCTTTCTCTCTCCTTTTTTTTTTTTTTTTTTTTCTTTTTGTTTCTACACGTACGTTTCGTTAACTGCTTTTCAACCATGGACTACGGATCTTTTATTTCACTTGGCCGTGCTATAAAATCGTGAAATCCTTCGATTGTTTGCCTGGACCTCCGACAGAATTTTTTGGCCCCAAAAAAATAATCCTATTCGGCTAGAAAAATTTGCAAAATGTCTCGTACACTCTATGAAAAACAGATTTTCTTCATCTAGTTTTAAAGATGAGTGTATTTAATTTATTATTTGAAATTGATTGAGAGTGAAATCTGATCTGTTGGGTTAGTTTTGTAAAATATATATATATATATATATATATATATATATATATATATATAGAGAGAGAGAGAGAGAGAGAGAGAATATGCCTTTGATAAAGGCGTTCGGCACGTCAAAGAGTAAAATGTCGCATAGACGCCATTACAGTGGCCATATTTACCCTGATCGTCAACCCTGTAGGGAGTCCTGCCCTCATGGTGCCCATATTCGCCACGTAAGTGGTGTACAGTATCGGCCAAAAGTACGCGGCCTACTCTGCATCAGACAACCCCTTTTCGTGCCGTAGAAGCATCCCTTGCAAATATTAATCATTTGATCGTATAAATTTTTTCACAACTTGACAAACTTCGTTCCAAATACATTTCATAGTTTCTCGTTATATTTTACACGCTGTATATCGTAATTATTGCAGTAGTTCAGATTTCCACGTATTTCAGATATTTACATATTTCAATAGACAAACTGGTCGAACAATTCGCCAGTATCTAAGAAGCTTCTTCGACAGATGCATTTCTTTTTTTCTTCTCTCTAATTTTTTCCAAAACCTCGAAATAAATCCAATTAAACTGCAGTATAAATTAATCTCAATTAACACACATATAATTATAATAGAGAGAAACTTCATACAGAAATATCTCTCTGTTTAAACTTTAAACAAATTTGATTCAAATACACACTCGTTCGAGAAAAAAAAGAGTCTAAGGCGCGAGCCTGCCTCATTCCCCATGAAACGATCGGTTCTCCCGGGTACTTGTCCACGACCGTCAGCCAATAAATCGCGTGTACACAAAACTTCGTACCAATTTTCCCGATCAGTCTTTCACCGCGTCGATCGCAGAGGGAAAAGCTTGCGAAACCTCTTAGAGCGGCTCGAACGGCAACAATGGTTCTCGAAGGAAGTAGCAGAGGTCATTCTGTTCAAAGACCACCGAGGCCGAGTTAAGGGCGTATCGGTCTCTCTCGGGCGTTACCGGCAGAACGATCGAGGTTCGATCGGTTTCCGGCAGAAAGGAAAGAAACGAGGTTGCGGAAGAAACCCTGTGGCACCGGGAGGGGAGGAAGAGTGGGAAGGAAGGTTTCCTTGTTCTTGGGACGACTTCCGCGTCAGAAGCGCCTCTGGAACGATGCCGAGGAGAGAACAGGCGAAGAAGAGTCCTCCTCCTCCTCCTCCTTCTCTAGTTTCTAGTGGAGTGGCTCGACTAACAAGTTACCGTTGCTAACAAGCAACCAGCTTCCTCGATTCTTTTTCTTCCGAGTTGCTCTCCTTTCCCTCCCTCTCTCTTTCTCTCTCTTTCTCTCTCTTTCTCTCTGTGTGCGTTCGGATTTCTTCCCCTCGTCACGGCGAAGGAAACAAGCGGCCATCGCGATAATAGGGCTCCGGTATCTACGCGGAGGACAGCGAGCGCAAACAAACCCCCTGGCAAAAGACGAACAAGCGTGTCCGCGAAGGAAACCGGGCACACGATCTCCTCGAGTGGCCGTCGGCTCTCTGTTTCCGCCAAGCGTCTTGGCCACCTCGCGTTTTTTTCGGAACGAACCGGAACGCCTCTCGACGTCTCAGCCTGGCTCTCATCTTGGCGAATTTTCGAAGAGGAAGGGATACGAATCTGCGGTTGCAAATGGGAAATGCCAAAGTTGCTGGAGACAACTTCTTGAAAATAGTTCCCGCAGGAAGTGAATTCGACGACTCCGCTGTTAGTCGAGATAAACGCTTTTAAGATTTTTCTAGGGATTTTGGGAGAGTTGTATCTTTAGCATAGGTAGAATTTTCAGAGTAATTCTTGTTAGATATTTTACAGATGTAAAAGTGTCTTTTTGGAAATTCGAATGATTTTTCGTAAAAATATGTGAATAAACGTATTGTAAACTTGACTGTATCGTGAAATTTTTCTGTTTTCCACTTTAACGCTGGATGGAAATTTTTATCACATTTTAATCGCCAGTTGCACCAGTGCCACGCACGTCGAGAATTTTTTTTTATCCCAAATTGCAACATTTTCTCGGTTTTAAGTATAGTTAAATGTAACCCTTAGAGGCAAAAACAAACGATAAGTTTATTGTTTCTGATAGTGTTAAAAAAAAAAAAAAAAAAAAAGAAAGAAAGCGACGAATTATTGTACACGGTTCGGTCACTCGTTATGGTCCGCGGAAGTCGTCAGAAGCGGCTTTGAATTTTGCGCTCCGATTAAACTGCCGATCGCGAAGAAGATCTTCCCACCAGCTTGGCCTAGGCCAGCGTGAACGGCAACAGGGACGGTTGCAAATTGGTTAGGCCAGAATCCTCTCGAGGGCCCGGCGCTGACTTACGATGCGAAGCAAAACACAGCTTTGCAGCAGCAGTCTCTCGCGAGGGCAAACGACGTTACGCGTCGCGCGTGCGGCCACTCGGCGCGTCCGTCCTGTAGCTTTAAACCGTCGGTGCACGCGTGTGCAATTAATTCCACACATGGAAATTCAATCGAGGGTGGGAAGGGACCGGGCCGGTTAATAGGGTGGCCTGATACGCATCCATCCACGTTCCCGGTGCACGTGTGTCCCTATGCATACAACAAGGGGATGAAATGTAAGGGATAGGCCTCATAGAGAGAGAGAGAGAGCCGCGAGAGCCTTTGATTGGTCAGCCGGCGCGCGCACGCGAGTCCACTTGCATTGCTAATTCCCAGCTTCGAGGCTTACCTATCCGATGCGTCTCTCTTTCTATCAATCAGTTTCCCGCCTGTGTGCGACCATCTGGCCACCTCGGTCCATCCTCCTCCACCTCCTCCTTCCTACTTGGTATTAAGTCCATTACGCACGACATAAACGCAACCTGTAATGAATTCTCCGTGTTTACGCGAGTCGGAACTCTGATTTCAGTTGATATGCTCCAAGGAAATTTGATGTGAGATTCCTTTCTTCTTTCTTTCGCAGGCGACAGAATGGAGAAAATTGGAGCACCGTTTTAAAATTGGATGGTTCTAGTTGAATCTTTAGGAATGGGTTAGATCGGATAATTCGAATTTGTAGAATGTGAATCTGAATACTGTCTATCAGCTTAGACTTTATTAGGACAAAAGAAAGTTGGTTATAGTTCGGATCTCCTTGAAGTTCATATCTGAATACTGTTTACCTAGCTTCGATTCTGTCAGAATGGAAAAATTGATTATAGTTTGAATCATTTCGAGGTTTTTCAGTGACAATTGCATCTCGCGAATTTCTTGATGCCTTAGAGTTGATTGAAAGGGATCACTTTGTTGGTTCGATTCTTTTATAAATGACAAGAATAAAAGTGGAATATCCAGATACGCAAACTGCATTAGTTACTTCACTACTTTCGTATTCTGCGCTCCAAAATGTCTCCTCGAAAAGAAGACTCACTTCCTTAGAAACAAGACTCACTTCCACCTAATTAATTTAATCGTCTAATTGTTGAGAGAAAAAAAATTGTAAATTAAAATAGGAGAAAAGGCTCACCGGCAGTGGACTGAGGTAGCCGTGTATCCGGCAGTTTTCACGAGTATCGCGAGCAGTATAATCGTAGGATTAAAAGAGCGTGGCTGGTTTGATGCCGTGTTAGCAAATAAGCCGCGGTTCCGTCCGTGGCCCCGGCGGCCGCGTCCCCAAAAAGGAAGCGGTCCACGATTTATTTTACATTTTTTCATGTGTTTTATTGTCGCACGGTGTCCAGGCCGAAGTGTGCTGAAAGCGGTTAGACGGTTGAAACCGGAGAAGCCGACGAAACGCTTGCTCACTCGCCGCTGGCGAACAATTCGAATTTCAAAGGGCCAACTGTCGCTCCCTTACCTGACTTTGCCTGCAAAGGAAATCCGCCTGGGACCAGCCATTCCGCCTCTTGCCATTTCTTCGTTTTATTTTTTCTTTTTCTTCCCTTTCATCCTAGACAATTTTCCCCTTTCCAATCGATATTTCTATTGGAAGATCTATCGTGCATTTCTTTTATCGCCCACTCGCGTGTCCGAGCAGTTTGGCAAAAAAATTCTCGATCGAACGCAAGTATCAGAAACACTGGGGATCTCTCGGGATTTTTCATACATCTCGAGCCAGTGTGATGATATTTTTTATATTGATAAACTTCAGTATTTAGTGAAATCGTCTCAAACACTTTTAAGACGTAAGGTCAATTGTTTTTAATCGCGTGTCAATTAATTTATGTGTCCTGTAACTTTCGAAATGTCATCTAATATCTTCATCAAAAATATCCCGTAGCAAATGATCGAGTACATTCGTAAACCCCTTGTATTTAATTTTACATAAAGAGTCTATTATTCAGAGAAGAAATCCAAGTATCCTTAAAATCACAAAAGACACTGTTCCTTGTATCCGGAACTGATTCGGAGATTTTATCTCGTTGAAAGAGATTGAAAGAAATCGATCACGTTTCCTTTTTTACTTCTTCGTTCCTCCCCTCTCTCTCTCTCTCTCTCTCTTTCTTTCTTTCTCTCTTTCTCTCATGGATTTATTATTTTTTTTCGAGGTTAGGTTCGCTGTATCATCATCAGGGGGTTAGTTGCACCGCCGATGGCGACAAGGTGTGCGCTTGGAAAGCAAAGGCAATCGGCCGTAGGCGAGAGATTAAATCCCGGTGCAGCCAGAGAGTTTTCGGTAATTTCGGCCGCGGGCTTGTTTGCACACCTGAGCCCTGCCTCTCCGCGGCCGATATAATTCCGTGGAAGCATTATTAATTGCTCTTCCACGCGTCATCCCTCTGTGTTCATCCCTCGCCTCGTCGTCGCGTATTTTTGCCAAGAGAAAACCGATCCTCCGCTCGACCCTTCAAATATGTCAAAGTCGAATATCGAACAAGAACAGAATTGTAACGAAGAACACTCTGAGGAGTTTGAATATGTTCTATAAAGTTTCTCCTAGTCCACAAAATTAGTTTGTCGATTTATAGTGATTGATAACTTCAACTCGCGAACAGCTGATCCTTCGACAAATCGAATGAGAATTTATTTGAAGAACAAAATTGGAACGAAGGAAGAAGTTTGGATACTTGTTCTAAAGTTTCTCCTAGTCCACAAAATTAGTCTGTCGATTCATAGTGATTGGTAACTTCAACTGTTCAAAAATTCGCGAACAGCTGATCCTTTGACATATCGAATGAGAGTTTCTTTGAAGAACAAAATTGGAACGAAGGAAGAAATTTGGATACTTGTTCTAAAGTTTCTCCTAGTCCACAAAATTAGTCTGTCGAACTTCAACTGTTCAAAAATTCGCGAACAGCTGATCCTTTGACATATCGAATGAGAGTTTCTTTGAAGAACAAAATTGGAACGAAGGAAGAAATTTGGATACTTGTTCTAAAGTTTCTCCTAGTCCACAAAATTAGTCTGTCGAACTTCAACTGTTCAAAAATTCGCGAACAGCTGATCCTTTGACATATCGAATGAGAGTTTCTTTGAAGAACAAAATTGGAACAAAGGAAGAAATTTGGATACTTGTTCTAAAGTTTCTCCTAGTCCACAAAATTAGTCTGTCGAACTTCAACTGTTCAAAAATTCGCGAACAGCTGAATCCTTTGACAAATCGAATGAGAGTTTCTTTGAAGAACAAAATTAGAACACAGAACACTTTAAGAAATTTGGATACGTTCTCTAAAGTTTCTCCTAGTCCACAAAATTAGTCTTTGTCGATTTATAGTGATTGATAATTTCACCTTTTCAAAAACTCGCGAACAGCTGATCCTTTGACAAATCGAATGAGAGTTTTTTGAAGAACAAAATTAGAACACAGAACACTCGAAAGAATTTGGATACTTGTTCTAAAGTTTCTCCTAGTCCACAAAATTAGTCTGTCGATTTATAGTGATTGGTAACTTCAACTGTTCAAAAATTCGCGAACAGCTGATCCTTTGACAAATCGAATGAGAGTTTCTTTGAAGAACCGCGAGAAAGCGTGTTACGACTTCATCGCAAATGTTGTAATTGGTTGTCCAGAGGCGCGACGATTAATTTGATATGATTATTCCAGTCGGTTGTTGCGCGGCTATTTATGATAAGTTGCGCGTGCATGGTGATATTTATTTGGTGAAAGCCGGTGTTCTGGAAACTGCGTGAATTATTGGCATAATTAAGAGAGCAGAGGTATTGCCAGTACACAACAGCGAGATCGAAGAGCGGAAAGCGCAATTTTTCATCATATTGATCGTGATTGTAGAATCGACGAATTTCGAAATCACAGAGGAACATTCGAGTCGCATAGTGTTGCAAAACTGCTTCTATCAGGAACTTGAAGAAGCTCGTTTTAGTATTTTATAATCCTCGTTTTATTTATCAATCTGTTTCTAATTTCTAGCTGTAGTCAATTACCATCTTTAAAGTAAAATGATATTGTGATTATTTACATATGTGTATTATATATAATATTTTTCCGTTTTATTAAAACTCGAGACTGGTGGCGACGTGTCCGATAGATATTTTAATATCATTTATTTATTTCTGATTCTTGCCTTTCAGTTTCGGATGGCTTTCGGTTCTTTGTACAGAGTTACAATGTTGTCATGAAATTACAATTTCCCCTTTTGCTTATACATGCATCTATTCCAAAAGTATTGAACTAATGTGATACGCCTACAATATCCATGTATAAAATATCATTTTAAGTGATTAAAATAACTAGACTGGTATTTTAATAATTCTCCATTTTTTACTCCATCTTCATCTCCCTGCCCCTCTCTGATTTCTTTCTCTGTTCTTTTAGTTTCTTCGGGAAAAATTTAATTCTATATAAACCAGGTTCACGTGGCTTTTATCAGGCTCGCGTTATAAATCAGCTCGTAATTTCAACTCTCCACGATGGTCCTCGAATCGGTTTGAAATTTGTGTATTTTACCTCTGCACTCTCTCTTTCTCTCCTGTTTCCTTCTTCTTGTTTCTTTGATCGCGCACGAACGACGCGCGCCGAGGGCTTTAATTTCATTGGCGCGCGCGTACTCGCTTCCGGCGAGCCGACGTGTTTGCACGCGAAGATTTGTTTAACAAATTCGAGGGAAGATCGAGCGTCGCCGAGCGTTTCGCGATATAAATTCATAAATCCGACCGGGGGCTTTTGCTTGCTTTTCTCGCCGGTACCCGGATTCGATCGACTTTCCACGCGGTTCCTTCCTTTTATTTTCTTTTTTTTTTCTTTCTTTCTTTTCACCCTAGTTTCTGGCTGAATTGAATTTCTGCAATTGGCGATCCCGTTGCTAGCTGCGTACCTGGAATTTTTCTCGAGTCTCTGACACGTCGAGTATATGGCCTTTGAATTAGCCACGTTTCTGAACGAATTATTTAGGAGTAACAAAACACGTAGACGATAAATTACGGTAGCTACCAGAGCCTTGTCCGGCACACCATTCTAATTAATTAAATTTTGCATTACCGTGCTTCTCCGTGGCCAGAGAAATTTCCTACTATATAAAAATGAAACGCGGAACGTTCGTATCAATAATTTTCGTAGCCATTAACTTATAGGAGTTAACCAAAAAAGGGAAAAAAAAGTGATTCAAATTTAAGACAGTTTCTGGGCCATCTGACGACGAAAATGAAGCTACCACTGAAAAAGAAAAAGAAAAGAGAACGTTAAATGAGAAATATAATTTCAACGCAGGAAATGAAATTGCGGAAAGTGACAGTGCAGGATGTTTCGTCGGTCGCGACAGAAAGAGAGAGAAAATTCTTGGAACGTCGCGGGCAAATTCGTAATTTGGTTTGCGTGATGGCGGCGAATCGCGACTGCCCGCAGCCATCGCGGCGCGTGCAATTTCGTCGGATAGTTATCGCGAAACTCGTACTCGTGAAAAAAGAGGGAAACCCCGCGGAAACCCGGGAACAAGAGGAAGGAAACAAATATAACTAAACGATTCGCGCAAAGTACCTCGAGGCGGTCGGTTCGTTCCTATGAGTCTCGATCCGATCCACGTCGGTTCTGCATCTAATTTTTAACCAACCCGTCCTCCTCGTTCGTTCGAAATTTGTTAATTTAAATGAAACTTTTCATTTTTTTTTATTCTCGCGCGCGCAACCTTGTACTCTTCTACCATTCACAACTCGACTGACTGGTTTCTTTCACTTTTGTTAGAAAAATTCTTCGAGCACGCTCGTCGTTTTCCCAAAGGCGGAAACCCGCGGGAAATCGATGAAACAGCCGCATACTCGATGTAACATGCCGACGATGTAACGGTGGAGTGTCGCGAAAGTTAAGCAAGAGGAAGCGCGGAGTTTTTATTTACGACCTACAAAGATGGAAAGTTTTCGAGCGGGAGTGTACCGAGCAGTAGCTGACGCTGGAATACTCCATCCGCGAGTGTTCTTCAGGCTTGCAGAAGAGTTTTGGACGAGGACGTAGGAGTTCCACCTCTCCTCGTTCTCCGGTAGCAGAAGGAGAAAAAAAGAAAGAAAATAAGAATCTCTGTCCACACTTCTACTCCTACGACAGGAATCTGCGTACGGTAGAATCCCGGTCTTTAAACGATCATATTCTTATTGAGACGCAAGCTATGCAAGAACGACACAAGGAAATAATATCTCGTGCAAAACGTAATGTATTTTCTATAACAAATTCGAAATAATTATTCTTGATACCGAATCGAAGAATTCCATTTGAATTGTGTGCGATTATTGTACTCGCGAGTCCTGAAAAGAGCCAGGCAGACAAAGAAGCCCGCTGACTTTTCACTTGCGCGTCTTCCACCTCGCTGGAGGAACACACCGCGAACGTGGACGGTGGCGAATGGAGGCGAAACCACGAAGAGAAGAGAGGAAAGGGTTAGGACAGCTATATAGCCGTGATTGCAGAATAGACTCGGTTGATGGCTCCCATTGGTTCATTATTTCTCTTCGGCGAAAGTCGTCCGGCGAGCGAACGGCAGCGAACCGGGGTCAGGGGATAGAGAACGATAGAGAAGAAACACACATGATGATGATGGTGGTGCGGTGCGTGTCGCGGACGCAGCTGTACGCCCGGCATATCGCGCGCGCGGTCCCCTCAGATTGGATCACTCGGTAGATTATTTGGCTTTATGGTGCGGGGAATATACTATGCCAATATGACGTGGAGGGCTTGTTCACAGCGAGGGTGGTGGTAGCCATGGAAACGCCGGCACCCGTGAGTGTCGGCTCCAACGCCAGCCGAGTCCCTCATCTCCCTCCTTTCCTGGCCACCCCCGCGAGCTGGGGCCACCCCTCGCCCACGCCTGCAGCAGCCGCCAACCCTCTTGCTCTCGCCCTCCTTCCGGCGCCAGCCAACAGCCCCCTCTGGACCGTAGGGTGAAAGCCACCCCTAAACCCCGGTCCTGTAACGGATCTCTATGTACTTCTCTTCCGTTACTCTCCCTCCCTTACACCCTCCCTCTCTCCCTCTCTCTCTCCCTCTCTCTTCCCCCCGTTCGCTCTGTACCAGAACGTTTCATCCCCTCGTGCTCCCCGTACATACACGTATACATACAGGCACATATTATACGTTATGTGCGCCAACCCTCCTAGCGTGGACGGTATATCTTTAGGCGTGGATGTGCGCCTGTGGCTGCCACATTGATTCGCTTGTGTGCACGTGTGCGTGTAGGAGGGAAGCGAGAGAGTGTAGGAGAGAGTGCACGGAAGTGTAGGTGGCTGTATAGGCAGCCGGGGGTGCCTCCGCGATCAATATGGTGGACAGACGCACCGACACCCTCCACGGGAAGGCCAACTCGATTTACGAAATTCCCTCCTCATCCTACTCCTCTCCTCGGCGGTCGCTTCCTCCTACGCGCCCTCCTCGCGCTACACGCTCACGCGCTCCGACCTAACCTCTTTCTCAACTTTTCTTCCTCTTTTTTTTTTTTTTTTTTTTTTCTCCAGATCGTTTTTGTTTCTCCCGCTCTCCCGCGGCTTCCGGGAGATGGGATCCATCTCTTTTCTTTAGTTTCGTTTGGAATTGATCTACGCGTGCCTCTTCGACAGTCGAATCGGTTTCTTTTTTCTGTTTCTCCTTGTATGGAGAATTTTCTGGAAAAAATGCAGTTCATTTTTCACTCTGTCTAGAACTCGAACACTCCTCCAACAATTTCCTTTTTTCCTTCAAACCTGACCGCGACAAAGGATTTCTACGACGCTACGTTCACAAATTTTCGAAAGAAAATACCTCGTTGTTAGAGTTAGAATGTATTCAAGTTTTGCTTCGAGAGCAAAGTACTTTTCTGCTGGCGGACGAAATGAAAGGAAAGTCTGGACCGGCATTAAATTGCCCAAAGATCGATAGAGGTTCGCAGGACGAAATCCTCTGTCCACCATTTTTCTTTCGCGAATTATTAACGCGCACCGGCGAAAAATAAAACGGAGACACGCGGCCAGCGGTGAAAAAGAGCGGAGGGGCGAAAAAAGGGAAATTTTTCGCGACAATTGCGAAGAGTACATACGGAACACGAACGAGAAACAATCTGGCCAGCGGACGGGAATACAGGGCTCGGCGAACCGCGAACAAAGTTACTTTGATCGCTATCAGCGAAATCGAAGCGCTTTGTCCGGCGTTGCACGTGTCTATTCCAGGATATTGCTACTTGATGGCGGTGCGCGATCGGCGAGATTATATTTCGCGGGGTGAGAACGAACGATGTAGAAGTCAAAATACAGTCACTAACCGCCCGCCCCGCCTCTCCTCTTCTCTCCTCTCCTCTCTTTCTCGCTCGCTGCGTGTGTTCACAAAGGGGGTGGCGGAGACTGTTCGCGCGTGTTCTAGCCTCGGGTCATATTTATTTTCGGGCGTTTTCGAGCGCGCTCTTTTTCCGTGTAATTGAGAATGCTCGTTTCGATAATGTAACTGTTTCTACCGGTTTCCCTTTTTTTTTTTTTACCTCTTCTCTCTCTCTCTCCCTGTGTGTGTGTGTGTGTTTTTTTTTTTTTTTTTTTTAGATGAAACTTCGCTGAAAATGAAAATAGTTTGCAGATTTCAAGAGACGACAAGTTCTTTGACCTTTGTTTAAAATAATATCAATGATGGTTGTTGTGCGAGATAGGTGCGTCGAGTATTTTCAGACATGTCAATCGTACAAAAAGGACGATCGGAAAGCAATTTTATTATATTTGGCGCGATTGATGAATTTCTATTTCTATTTCGCGAGGTTCTTCCTCTCCTCCTGTTTTTCCCTCGGTTGATTCGCGACAACGAGAGAAAAGACAGCGACTCGAATTAGGAAGATTGGGAGGAGGGAGCGCGAACCTAAATTACGAAAAAGAGAATCGCCAAGGCGAGTCATTCTTTCAAATGATAGTTAGTTACGACTTGAGCGACTCGTCTCAACTCTTTTTCCGCGTTTCGACTTTCGTCTCGATCAACTTTTGCATTTAACTTCGAACAATAACCTGGCAAGCATATCGCGCGCAATACTTCGCTCAAAAATATTAAGAATAACAAATAGCCCTTGAATGAACGATGAGATTTCATATAAATAAGGTTCTGTGGAAATTATTGAACAAGAAATTTATCTTCTAAAAACTGAAAGCGAAAGGAAGACGAAGAACGATGAAAATTAATTCAACGATTGAAAGAGTGGGTCTCGTTACAATTGAAATAAAACGGAAAGGAAAGTTTCATTAATAGACTGAAACATCGATTTTTTGGACGTAATTAATTTTATTCATTATTCTTGCGCGTTAACACAGCAGCAACGCGGGCAGAAAATTACAATTTTCCGGGGATCTTGGGATAATTGATTTTTGCCGTGCAGCGCATGGTAATGAGCATAAAATAATAAAGTTCTTTCGTGCGGTGAATTTTTAAGGGCGTGTTTATTCGGGCCGGCGAGGGGAAAAGCGAGAATAATTAAAACGTAAATAAACGAACTCGGCGCTGCGTTCATTAAACCGTGGTTACTTATGTTTCAATTCATTTAACGAAGTGTAAAACGCAAATAATCCGATCCTTGCAAGAAACTCGAATTACACCGTAATTTGCAGCCAGGGGGAGGCGGTGGATGTGAGAGAATAATAGCGAGCGGATTATCAGTTTTCTCGGATGCTGCTACCGTCCAAATTTCTCTCCCGTCACTTGCGTATCTCGATTTTTCGCGAGTTTGCAAATTTTAAAGCTCGATTTAAACGAGAAAGCTTCGAACTCTGTTTTTTTTTTTCCCCGCTTTATTCGCAGAAATTCATGGAAAATTTTGCGCATCGATTGTTTGAAGTTTTCGATTTTCAATTGTGGATATTTCGCGGAAACTTTTAAATTTTCGATACGCGAGCTTGGAAATTTCTCTACGCTTTGATATGTTTTCTAAATTTCCAATTCGCGGGCGTCGGAGTTTCTACGTTTCGATTTTCCAGGGAAGCAGAAAAATTTGGAAAAAAGAGAAAAAAAGAAAAAAGAAAAATTTCGACGGTATCGGAAGTTTCTCCGTTTTGTTAAATATTTGAATGACGACGATTTTGCTCTTCGATCTTCTCGCGGATCTCCAAGTGAAATTTCTCACGGGAAAATTTAGAGCAAAATTTCTGTCCTCTGAAATTTTCCAAATTTTTTCCCGTGTGAATGCCATAAATTGAAAAAAAAAAAAGAAAAATAATCCGCGAGTGATATAACTGAGCAATTGTGGACAAATTACAGAACCGGGTTACGTTATTTAGTTTCCAGTTAATTATAGCCGGCCGTCGCGGATGTGCCATCCGCTTCCGCCGTTTCACGCATCCGCGTGCGCGTACGCGGGGTTGACAAGCGGGCAATGGTTACACAGAGAGAGGCATCCACCACACCTATCTGCGCAACGTGTCACTGGCAGTATAAGGGCAAAACAAACTCTCGCGATAGGGGGAGTAAGTTCGCCGGTTCCTGTCAATATCAGGAAACCGGCTTTACGTATATTGCGAGACTCGATTTACGCGGTATCGCTTTCCTTTCCCTATTAAAGTATTAAACATTTACCAGCCCTTTTGATCTATCTACGAGCCGGCATAACATCCGGACCGCGAGCCGAGAGCGAAGCAAGAAAACGCAGTTAATAAAAATTAGATTTCCTTTTATCGACGACCGAGTAGAAACCGGGCAATTGATCGAAGTTTAATTCGATCGGAATTTCACAAAGGACAGAAAGGGCACCTTAATATTATTTTTTTGTTACGATTCTCTAATAATTCAAAGGGCGAACGGCGACGGTGCCGAATACGTATCTACGATGCCAATAATCGTATCTATCGTTTAACGAGTATTTGATGTTCGTTACGTTTTCATTACAGTCGCTAATAATCCAAGGCTCGACGGGCGACCGTCCGAAACCGCCGTACCGCGTTTCGCGCAGCGTTTCAAAACAAAACGAAACGAGAAAGAAAAAAACGAAAAAAAAAAAGAAAAAATATTTCAACAACGGAACGCCGACGCGTCAAAAAGCAGCGCGCGACAAAGGTTGTGACTCGATCAAACGGTTGTTCCGATAGAATCAACCCCCGCTGCCACCAGAAAGGAACGATCCATTCCGAAAACCGAAAAAAGAACAAAAAGAGACAGAGAGAGGCAGAAAAAATATCCAGCAGCTAGCATCCGCGATATATATCCGTGCAGCCGCCTGCGAGAAACGCGGGCGAATCCGCGAGAACAAAGACGAGGAACTACGCGGAGGTATCGCAGACAGAGGGTGGCGGGTGGGATAGACGTAGAAGAAAAGGGGGCGAAACAATCGCGGGACAAGTTGCAGCAGCAGCAGCAGCAGCAGCCCGTTGGAAAACTTTTCCCTTATTTAGAAAGACAGGGAGAAAGGGGGGAACGCGAGCGAGGGCGAATGAGAAAGTGAGCGACACAGGGAGAGAGCACAGCCGGTGGCGCGAATCGTTTTCTCGCTGCTTTTCCCGCGGCTGCATCGGCCGCGGGGGGGGGAGGGTTGCAGCCTGGGTTAGAAGGGCTGTGCACGACTGGCAGCAAGAGGGGGTGGGAAAGAGGACGGTGGCTGGCGAGGCTCATTTTGTCGGCGGCAGAGATGGTGCACAGCGCTTCTCTCTCTCTCTCTCTCTCTCTCTCTTTCTCCCTCCCTCTCTGTCCTACTCTGGTCTCTTCCCTATCTCCCTTCTCTCACCCCCTCCCCGCGGTCGGTATTTTCCCTCTGTTCACATTTTCACCTGGTCCCTCCGCGCCCCGCCGCCGTTCCACTCGCGCCCTCGCCTCGTTTTTCACTCCGTCCGTCTTCTTCCCCGCTTTATCTCGCCACCCGTCACACCCCCCTCCTTCCTCCGCCGTCAACCCCCCGATTCCACGGAGGAGGACGAAGCGGCGGAGAAGAGAACCCAAGGGGGTGGAAGGTGGTCGAAGCCAAGAGGGGGGTGTGGTGCACGGAACGCCTGGCTGGCGACATTATTAGACGCCCCTGATGAGTCAGTGAGGCCAGAGGGTGGATGACGACGTTGCACGGGCGACGCTCACCCTCCCCCACCCCACCCCACCCCCCTCGTCCTCCGCCCCTCTGCCCGTAACGACGGGGCCAGAAAAGGGAGATAGCGGAGGAATGGGGCGGTCGGTTAATGAGAAGAAAAGACGGCGCGCACAGCGAGATATCGCGCGCCAGATACGCCCGGGAAAAAGGCAGCCTCGCGAAAAAAAGGCGCAATTTTCGCGTGCGTCGCGCCCACACCCATACCGCGATACCAACCCCGACCGCCAACCAGGGGATTAACCCCTCGTCTAGCCTCGCGGCGAAGAAAGGCCACGTCGTTCGACCAGCTTCAGCCGCCAGTTTTTCCTTTTGTTGCCTGCCTTGCCTCTTCGTCTTTTTTTTCATACTCTCTCTCTCTCTCTCTCACTCCCTGTCTCTGTTTTTTATCCTGTTTCTCTTTCGTGTCTTTCTTCTCGCCGGTTGTCTAGCTTTGCCTTTTTTTCACTCGTTGCGTGAGAATGTAGCGCAAGTTGGGTTTATACCAAAAGGCAAGTCTCTCCTTTCGGGGGTTTGATTTCTCTGTTTTAATTGGTTAGATGTGCGATGATTAAGATTGGACATGTTTTCGTGGTCATGCGAAGATGTTGGTAATGATATCGAATCAATCTGACAAAACGAACAATTAATTGGGAAATGTTTAGAATTTTCACGGATGAATTAGATTTTTCGACACTTGTAGAAAATTCCAAGATGTAACGAAACGTGCACGATAAGAGGAAATATCTAAAAGGTTCGAAATTAAATTCTGTTTATTTATCGAGAAGGATAATTTCGTGTCCAATTTCCATGAGAAATGTGAATTTACGTAAATATTGGCTGTCCAACGTTTCTGCAAACAGCGAACGAGAGACGCGTTCCTTTACCGTAGAAAAATGGAGATTTCATCCCGTGTATGTATCCCGCAATTATCGCGGCTCGAAGTGATCCAACAAGCGTCCCGCTAGATGGTTTCCCCTTTGATACCATTTTAAGCAGGGCAAACGCGATCACAGTTGATTTCCAATTAACTGTAACGCAACTCTATCCCGGCTGAGTTCCATGAAACACTGCGCGAGCATGGCCATCGCTCGGCCTTGCAAACTCTCGTTTGAAAGCCCAGCGTTTCGATCGTGTGGCTTTCATTCGATCCGTGATCCCGACGATCGGCCATGGTATTATGCTTTTTGAAATTATAAATTTATATCTGTTGTTAAACCATCCCTCGAAGTTGCAGCGCAAATGGTACAATTATTTTTCCCTTTCTCGTGTTACTTATTCGTCGTCCTTCCTTTTTTTTATTTATTTATTTATTTCAATTTTCATGGATATCTTTAGTGTTCCTTTCATTCGATCGATGATTGAAGTACGACGAAGAGTTTTCGTGTCAGTGGCGCTGAATAAACAGGAACGTTTACATGTGGCTTATTGCCATTCGGAATATACCGTTTCTTCCGTGTATTTCGCGAGGCACTTTAATGCATCACGTTTGATTACACGCAGTCGATGAAACGTTCGCTTAAACGACGAGCCCATGCTCCATTAACCCTCGCGGTTCCAAATTACTCCAGTTTCTTCTGCTTAAACGTAAATTGTAGATGCAAACGGTCGCTCTGTTTTCACCGTTGATCTTTCCATCGAACGTTCTGATGCGAACGATCGTTATTTTCAACGTAGGTTTCGGAAAGTATATTTCCCTTTAAGTATAGATCACTTTGAAATTCATTCAGTCCAGTTCCAGCAATAATTCCAAGCAAATTAAAAATTGTCCCCTCTGTGTCTAAATATTTTTTTGACTTCCAGATTTAATTATATCGTTGAGTAATTTCGATTTCTTAATTTTCACGACTGTGCGCGCCGATTCTCCGAGAATTCGTCCAAAGCTTCGGACAACGATTTTCCAGAAATTTTCTCAATCGCCAACGTCAGTCGACAAACTTTTCCTAACCTTAGGCTACAATAATCGACGTCTAGACCTCATTTGCAGCGCCGAAATAAAACGACGACGACCGCCGCCGAGCGCATCCACCCCCTACGGATATTTCCACCCTCCTCCTCGAAGGAAAGAACAAATAGAAAAAGCAACAAAAATAGAAAAAAGGACGACGGAGAAAGCGTAGTGCGGGAAACAAAAAGGAAAGTAAAGAGAGAGAGAGAGAGAGAGAGAGAGAGAGAGAGATGGTAATGAGGGAAAAAAATGTGGCAGAAGTAGGAAAGAGGGTAGGATCGGAAGGTAGGAAGGGGTTCTTTTCATGCCGCCTCCTCTCGGCGAGGTTTTCCGCAGGAAGAGCACAACCCCCGGTTGCGTGTGACAGCCATTTTAATTCCGAGCCCCCAGGGGGTCCCTGATTTTCATTCCCCATGATGGAACATCAGCCATCCTCTTTCATTCAACCCCCTCTCTCTGCTTCATCTTTCTCTCTCTCTCTCTCTCTCCCTCTCGTTTCTCTATCGCTTCTTTCAGTCAAGTCTCTGTCTCTTTCTTATACCATCTCGCTTTTTCTATCTTGAATCTCTCGTCGTAGTTGGTCGTATATCTTCTCCTCTCCTACGGTTCGTGTCTTTCTCCCCCCTCCCCCGCCGTCCTATCTACCACCCCCCTCTGACGGTGGAAAAGCTTTCAGAGGCGTCTGGAGGGACGAGGGGGGCGCGATGAGGATGAACCGCCACGGTGTGTCGGCTATCTCGGCTGTCGCATCGCGAATCGAATAAAAGCTGTGCCGGATGGCTGAGGGATGAACCGCGCTCGTTTAATTTCGGCGAAAGAACGACCACCGGTCTGCCACGGCTTTTTTTCTCGCCCCCGCGGAAAAACTAGGTCCGCCGACGACACTTCCACTCGTGAACTCTCTCTCTCTCTCTCTCTCTTTCTCTCTGTGTGTACACCTTCCCGATTTTTCTCGGCGTCGGTTTTTCTCTTTTTCTTTTTTCTTTTTTCTTTTCTCTTTGCGGGGGGGGGGGGAAGGAGAGATTTTTGAATTTAAAAGCTCGGCTTTGAAAGCTCCTGATTCGGCGCAGCTGGAAATTTCTGGGCTTTGATTTTTGTAAATTTCCAATTTGCGAACTTTGAGTTCTCTCTCCTCTTCTTCCTCTTCTTATTTTTTTTTTTTTTCTTTTCGTTTCCGCGAAATTTCGGGGAAATTACGCTTCGATTTCTTTGTACGTTTTGATCCGCAGAACTCTGGAAATCTGCGGGGATTTTTCAACTTCAAATTACGTTTGCAACTCTGGCCAACAAAATAGAAATTTCTACCCTTCGAAATTTTTCGAAATCGTCGACGCTCGAACGCATTTCGTTCGGCGAATTTCTTGAGGCTTTTCATCGCGGGAGCCGCGCACGAATTTTCCTTTTAATCGTGTTTAATGCAACCAATGCTTTTTCATTTAATATCACGGAACATAGTTGAAACACTTGATTCCATTTATTTGGCTTTATCGATCCCTAAAATCACCTAGGGGTGAAATTTCACTTGTAACGGAATTAACGTGATTTCCTTTGATGATAGCTTTTAAGGGTTAATGGAGCGCCTGTGGACAGCATGTAGAACACTGAGAATCAATAGTCATCGATCCTACTCTAATATATTTATTTTGCTCGTTATCCCCTTCTCACAAAATGATCTCACTGTGACATCAGAAAAATATAAAATAAATCAACAAACAAAACTCATCTTCATTTTCTTTTCTTTTTTTTTTTTTCCACTCGGTGAATTTCTTATTTCAAATAAGAAATTCGATGGTCCAAGATTAGTCCGTGCGACTAATTCGTCTCGAGCGATCCACGCGGTATCCAAAATTTCTCGAGGGACACCCGTTAGAAGGTCCCCTTTGGCTGCGCCAAAGTCGTCGGGGCAATCTTGCGAAGGGTGCGTGCGTGTTCTGCACTCGCCCCTGATTCGCTCCACCTTCGGTTGGCCCCGAGGGGATTGAAATTAAAATGACAATGAGGGCAGATCCGAAGGGAGGCTAAAAACGCGTACCCTTGCCATCGTCCAATCAGCTACAGATCCGTGGACGCCATGGCGACCCTTCTCCCCCTTTTTCTTTTTTTTTTGTTGCTTTTCTCCCTTCTTTCGCCTTCCTTTCTCACTCTCTCTCTCTCTTTCTTTCTCTCTGTCCTTACCACGCGAACGATGCCTGTTCACGTGGAAAAAAGGGTGAGAAAGATGGAGGAGAGAGAGGAGACAGTGGCACGAAATGAAAACGTTTAAAGCGTCGGTGATCTTCACAGAAGTTTTCAACCCCTTTCGCGACATCATTGGAGGGCGAAACAAAATAGATGGGGACCGGCGAAGGGGATGGAAAAACGGAATGCATAATCGCCGGCTGGGAAGAACTCGGGGATCGAACAGCCACCCCCCCCCCTACTCGGCGATTAATATTCTAATTACGGGAATCGGGATAAAAGTGCCGTCCCTCTGCCACTGGGGTTGCGGTACCTCGGGCTGGTGCACTCTGAATTTCCTTTTTCCCCTCTCGTTTGCCTTTTAAATTTGATTGGAATGTCAGTACACTTTCGATTGTGATATTATTATCGATGAATATCTATTCGATGTCCGTCGTTTGTCGCGTCTTTCCTTCTTCTCTCTCTTTTCTTTTATTTTTTTCTTTCGTTCTTCCTGTAAATACAAATATTTCATTTGTTCCGATTTAATGGAATATCGGCATTGCGGTGTTGCGTACATCGTGCATCGTATATTTTTCGAAATTGCAGTCGCGTTTCGTTGCAGGGATGTTAAATTGCAGCGGAGTTTCATTTTCCTTCGTATCCGTTTTTTTTTTCCATTGAAAAATTCGACGTCACTTGCTAGATTCTCATGCTGCCAGGTATAGACAATTTTAACAGCTTTTGCGAAACCGTGCGTTAAAAAATTGAAAATTTACTTTCGATCCTTGTTCGCTCTATCCGCGACGCAGGGGGACCAGTCGATGATTGTTAATTCTATGCTGGAAATGACAGAACGTTTCATTTTTTGATAGAATTTTAAGTTCCTTTTCATTTTCAAGAACCGCGACTACAAATTCGAGTGTTTAAAAAGGAAATGAAGAGAAGAGAAGGGAAATACGCTGGAAGAACCGATTCGTCGAACAATTGGTTGGGGGGAAAAAACGAGCGACGAACATTTTAATTTCCACCCCATTTTCCATCTTTCGTCTATCTCCAACGCCTGTTCTCCGCGAGTCTCTCCACCCCCTATCTGCCAACCGGTCCACCCTCCTCCTTCTTTCCTCCATTTCCTCCTGGTTGGCAGATGCGCGCCATGCAAAGCCGTAATTAGTGGCTTCGCGTGTAATTATCGTGGAAAAAAGGGCTCTGAATGCCCATAGTATTCAGGCTGTCGAGGATGAGTCCTTCGCGATGGAATCGCACCAAGCACCCTTGAGACATGCGGTTCTTCCTTCCTTTCTTTTTTTCTTTTTTTCTTTTTTTACTCTTTTCTCCTTTCTTCTCCTCCCCACCCCCCCTCCTCTGCCCTTCTTTCGCTCTTTGCTCTCCCCCCTCTTTTTCTTTTTTCTTTTTTCTGTTTTTTTTTTTTTTTATCATCCACAGATTGTGGCGAGGCTCGGTTGACTGGTTTGTACCCAAGCCACCCTCTTTCGTTTCGCAAAGCGATCGCGTTTTTTTCGACTGTCATTAGTTTTCGAGGACGGCAGCGACTCCATTTAGTCGGCCGGTCGTTCGCCATTCGGGATGTTCGACATTCTGTCGTTTCCTTCCTGCCTAATCCCAGCATCCAAGGGATGCTCCCGTTCGTCTCTTTGCGCGATCCGCTGTCTTTCTTTTTTTTTTTTTTTTTTAATTAGTCTGACATCGAGTCGCTGGGAAGAAAAATCGAAAGTATCTTCGAGATGGGATGTGACTGTGAAAATTCTCCCTGTTCGTACGTTGTGATTTTTGTATCTATTGTAACAGTAAATAGAATAGATCCTTAATTTACGTTTATTGATATGGACGTTTTAAAAATTGTATAAATAATATACATAATATTGTACTTTAAATGGTACAAATAATATACATAAAATAGTATAATTAATATACATAATATTGTACTATAAAAGGTACAAGTAATATACATAATATTGTACTATAAAAGGTACAAATAATATACATAATATTGTACTATAAATAGTACAAATAATATACATAATATTGTACTATAAAAGGTACAAGTAATATACATAATATTGTACTATAAAAGGTACAAATAATATACATAATATTGTACTATAAATAGTACAAATAATATACATAATATTGTACTATAAATAGTACAAATAATATACATAATATTGTATTATAAATGGTACAAATAATATGCATAATATTGTACTATAAATAGTACAAATAATATACATAAAATAGTATAATTAATATACATAATATTGTCCTATATAAATGGTACAAATAATATACATAAAAATAGTATAAATAATACACATAATATACACGTGTAGTATCTCATCTTTCGATCGAAGTTCCTTCATCATCACAATTCCTTCATCCAGATTAAGTCTGTCTCTCCCCACTAACAAATTAAAATACGTCCCCTTAATCGTCAAAGTGACATTAGCAATCAACGAAGCTAAACTTAGGAATAAATAAACGATATCCCTCGAATAAATACAAGATATAAATACAGTTCGGACTGGAGCATCGTTACCAACGTGACACGACGAAGAATGTAACATTTAACAGATCGTTGACACTCCCGTTGATGTTTCCTTGCTGCCTCGCAGACCGCCAGACCTGGCCGTCTACAACGGAATATCATAAAAGTATTCGAATTATTATATTCATCGAGGCGGATGCCTCGATCGACGACGAAGATATCGACGGCTACGAGAAACGTGGCATTACGTTCCTAGCCGTCCATGAAACCCGATGGCAACCCCCGATGAACGACGACGATGACGACTATGGTGTACGGTGGATGGAGAGACGGACCGGTGGAGGGGAATTTGAGAGGGGGTGGCGGGGAGGGGGAGGGGTGTAGAGTTTGGCCGCGGGGGTTTCGAGGGCTCTACGGTCCGCTTTCGATTCATTGTACAATAATATGACGGAAATGTCAGTCAATTAATAAGCATACCGAAGCTGACTAATTTCCGCCTTTGTTCGTTCCACGGCCCGGGATGGATGAATAAGTGGCCATTATGCGGCTTTTATGATTGGTCAGATCCGTATCACGACAGCCGGTTCCGCTTTTATAAACCAGCGCGCGGCACGTCGAAACTTCTCTCTCTTGCGGCGAACCTTTTTAACCGCGTGCACGTGCCGCGAGAGCCGAATATATATCGTTCTCTCCTTCCTCTCTCTCTCTCTCTCTTCTTTTTTTTCTCTGTTCTTTTTTTTGGTTCTCTTCTTCTCCTCCTCCTCCTCCTCCTCCTCTCTGTTTTTTTTTCTTTCTTTCTTTCGTTACTACCATCCTCTCTCGCGATCTTAAACTTTGCTCTTTGCTCCGTATTAATCCCTCGTGCAAGACACTCTGATGATCTGTTTATCGTGAAGAAAATTTTGATTGATCATCTTTCTAAGGTATCAAGGTGTTTCTTTTTTGTAGGTTTTTTGTAGGTTTGGTTCATGGTAGACTATAGATGTTGGAAGAGTGAAGAAATGTTCAGGAGTCGGCATGAGACGAATGTATTGGAGTGTATCTGGTCGTGTTTGATTACATTTTGGATTTTGACGGATTGCAAGTCACAGTTGATATATTTGCACTCCACCTGAAATCATTTTACATTTAAAACTCGAAACCATGGTGATTCTGTTTACGAATCGCGTAAAATTTGTTCAAATACTGTTCAACTCTTAATTTAGGTGCGTTTAAATATGTAATACAAAAGTGTGGAGATCGCGTGTTACGTCTATGTACGAAATATCCAAATTTCGTTTATTCAAATGTCACCTTGCCTAAACGCGATTTCTAAATGCACATAAAATATCCCAAATGATTCGCCTTCAAATTTCATTTCTTTAGTTCGTCACTTTGCACAGAAACGATTTCCAAATGTACATGAAAACATCCAAAGTGAAAACGATACTTTTGCCTGCAGACCTTCCATTGTCACTCTGCACAGAGGCATAGACAATTCGTCGCGTTTGCAGCGTGGAAAAAAAATGCTCTCGCAGCTCGAAAGGCAACGTTAGACACACGCGGAGACAATAAGAGGACGATTCAACGCGTTCGCGGTCTCTTTAATTGCGACTAATCGCGCCGCGCGACGCGGTCACGTTTTGTTTCGGCGAAACGCCAGTGCCCGGAAGCAAACATTTAATTACCGTAAACAGAATAAACACGGGGACACGTCGAGGGGAAAAAAAATCGACGGGTCGGGAATGTTTGCTCGCCGGCGAATTATTTTTCGCCGCGGCGGCTTAATTTCCGCGAAGGTCCAGGGAGACAAAAAATGGTGTAATTGCTAGAGCCCGCGCCCTTATTGCGCTCGTTCGTCGGCGAGATAAACGAGAAGGGTGGAAAAGCGGGAGGAAAAAAAAATGAAAAAAGAACGCGAAATAATCCCCTCGCCGCGCAGTCGATCTCGTTATCGTTCGCGAGACGAATTCCCAATGGCAACGGCGTAATGTAGCCTGACGCGTCCCAGCGAAACGTTCCGAAGAATTGAGATTAAAAAAATCAATCTTGCTTGTACCTGATTTTATCCTCGTTTTTTTTTTTTTTTCGATGAATTTATTTCGATTGAATTCTCCTGGTTGGCCAAGTGAAATTTGTCGGGATTAGTCGGGTTAAGTTTGTACCTTTGCCAAGCGCGAGAGCGAAATTCAGCATTGCGAGTTGCAGTAATCGGTTTTAATTTGTATTAAATGGGTAAGAATGAGTAACTAATTTATATTATATTATACTATACTATATTATATTATATTATATTGTCATTACTTTCGCTTTCCATCAGTTTCTTAATTGTCACGTGTACGGACACGTAAGTGGAAACGTCCAGTCTACGCAGGACCGCCATATTCTCGTTACTCGCTGCTTCGATCGATTGACGTCAAATCGAAATTATAACACTTTTGGTGCCATTATTTTCACATGTTACTCATTATGGGAAATCCTGGGAAAAAGGCCAACAACGCCTGGAGCAAGTCTCCAAAGAACATCCCATCTACCTATCTGATATATATCAACCACGTATACAACAATTCGTCGTTTTCGTTTCGAACTCGTCGGTACGGTATCACTGGCTAGAAATTACTAAGAAATAATAAATTATTTGTTTTGCCTCGTTTGTATTTCGGTGTGTACACAAAACTGAGAAAATGTCGCAATTTTGGGAGAAAAAATCCTCGACGTGCGTGGCACTTTACTCCAACGCAAGAGAGTTAAAGCGTCTCATCCTGTTTCATCCCCTCACGAAACAATCCTCTCCCTACTTTTTAAATTCGCGAAGTCGATCGATATAAACGACATTCTTCGAAGCTGTACAATAATTATCAAAACAACCCCTCATTTAAAAAAAAAAAAAGAAAGGGAGAAAACTGGAAGAAAAACCATTATTATATGGCGGAGAAAAGGCCAACAGGAGATAGCCAAGCAGGGTAATAATCTCAGATAAAAATCTCGAAAGAATTTCTCATTTACCCCACCAGGTATTACCATCGTCGTCGTTTAAAGTGTCTCGGCCGGTCGCCACCCCCTTTGGCGAAAGGGTTGCGCTGGCGAGATGGCTGCTGCTCGGTTCTTGGAACGGTCAGGCAATTACGCGAACCCTCCTCGCCAATGACGATGACGTCGCGCGTTATTCCGCTGACGCGGCTCGCCTATCTTGCGCCTCCGTTTATCCGCGAAAGGCGAGCTTGGGCTGGCTGGCTGGCTGTGTTGGCTGTGTTGGGGTGTCGAGGGTTGAGGTTCGCGATGGGCGAAGATATAAAAGGGGGAAGGGCGTGGCGGGGTGGCAGGCCGGTTGCGCCACGTATCAGCCACCTATATCCTTGTCCGGCTTATATTGCCAGGGGGGATATAATAGCACGGGGGCGCCGGAACGGTTTCATTACACGGCTTCCCGAGGGATAATATCCTCGGATATCTCGGCTGGCCGTCCCCGCGGGCTTGAAATTCCGTACCAGCGACCCTCCGCCGTCAGCGCGTCACCGCTAAACCCCCTCCGCCCTTCTTCCAGGAGACCCGCAACCCCTTCCCGAAACGATGGAGGAAATTGTCGTGTGCTAGAGGGGGCCGGCTGGATCGCGGAAAATGGCCGATCCTCCCTCTTCGACCGATCCAGCAGCCAGTTTTTGATTCGCGATTTTTTTTTCTCCCGCCCTGTCTTTTCGAGTTTTTGACTAATCTGCAATCGCGACGAAGGAATCTGCGAATGATGATTTACTTTGTGGGAAAGCTTAGACCAAAGTGCAATGTTTGTTGCGAAGGGATTCAAGTGCAAGGTACAAGAAGAAGTTAATAATGGTAGAACAAAGAACACGAACTTTTATTAATAAAAAAATCACTCGAGTATCTGAAGATGTACTGTTACAAACGTGCGTGAAATTTCCATTGAAATTTGTGCATAGATGTAGGAGATGTACGTGATGTTCGAAAATATAGGAAATGTTGTTTTATACGCAACATCTAGTAGGCTAGTTAGAATCGATTATAAAAGAATTGACACGTTTTCAAACGATTCAAAAAGTTATTTGTCATTGGAATTGTAAACATTCGAATCTCTTCCAAAGTGAAATTTTAATGAGAATTGTGAGTAGAGAAAGATTGCAAATAAAATGTGTAAAACCCACAAGACCGTGAAATTTTTAGAACGTGCCCCATTTTAGAGATTGCACAAGATACGCAAGGATACATTGAATAATACAAAATCGTCGGGGAAGTTGAAGTGAATCCCGAGAAGAATGTTATTCACCTTTCGCCACAATTGAATTACAAATATTTCCACGTATCGCGTTCCAACGAGATCGATGTTAATAAGTCTCATTAAAGTGTTTGTTTTTTGCATTAAATCGGGCCGGGGCTGGCGCGTATCAATACGAGCCCGAATATCGGACGCACTTTTGAAGTCGCGTGCACGCAATTAATTCCCGAACGAAATTGTCAAAACTGATTAACACTCGACTCCGATTACAAATTCATCAGGAATTACCGCGCCGCCAGCTCGCTAGTTAATAAAACGTTGCCAATAATTCAGGTTAACCAGTTAAAGCGTTAAATCATTTTACGATTTGCATTTCGTCACCGTTCGAGTCTGTTTAATCGGGATACAAAAAAATCGGGGGGGGGGGGGGAAATCCCTGGCTCTTGTCTTTTTACATGAAATTTCCAGCAATCCTCTCAGTCAGAGTGTTGTACTCGCGTCTCGTGCGAAATTCTCATATTCGTCGTTCGAAATCATCAATGGTCCATCAATAATCTCTCCCGACAGTCATTTCAGCTTGTCCAACCCTTTCACTCAATCCTGCCCCTACGATCAACAAAAAACCGACTATAGCCCCCATTGCTCCCCGGGGAACGATAAAACGAAAATCAAAAAAAAAAAAAAAAAAGAAAAGAGAAGTCAGCTACTCGATTTATCATCCCTTCTACTCTGATCGTTTCTACGTGCTCGTCGTTTCGATGACTCAGAGGATTTAAGACGATCTCTTCCGAGCAACCAGTGACTCGTTTTCTATTACTCGACTTGCACGAAGTCGCGCAATTTCATTCAACTTTTCAGTTTAGATCTTAGCTGTATATAGAAGGTAAATATACAGGTAGATCACTCGATAAACTGTTGTCTAGAGTTTTTTTTTTTTTCTTTCTAAAAACGGACTAGTTATTGGCCAGGCGTAAAGATAATAAAGAAACCTAGAAGATTCTATTCTCCCGATCTCGTCTTCCTCCGTGAAAAGCAAAGTCGCAGATTATCCAAGTGATTGTGCCAAGGGAAGCTTAAAAAACAAAATTAAAAAAGAAGGAGGGGAGGGGGGGTGGAGGAGAAGAGAGAAAGTAGGCGATCGTAGCTTGCGATACCGGCGAAGCTGGCGAGTTCTCGCGGAAGGAAGAAATAAAATTAATCTCGCGCGACGCGAGGCAAAAGGCGGCGGGGGGCGGGAGGGGGTCACAAAAGGCGAAAGAGTGGGCGGCGATAGAAACGAAACTCTTCGCCGGGGCCTGGAAGAAGTCTCACGAGGTCGGTCGGTGAAAGAGAAAGACGAAAAAAGAAGAGACAGAGAGAGAGAGAGAGAGAGAGAGCCAGCGTGCAAAAGCTTTTCCCCCGGTCTTTGGTCGGCGGCCTTTGATGATCCCATGCGCTAGTACAATACGCGATCGTGCTCGTGCGCATTGCGATTAGTGTTTTTAATGCGCACATTGTATAAAGAGAAGGGCCCCCGTTTCCCCGTATCAGATGCTAGGTGGCCCACCGGGGACCAGTTATTAGACCTCTGACAGGCCCATAATCCCGTCGGCTCTCCTAACGAAAAATATAATGCCCATTAGCGGAGATCTTTTCAGAGGCTGTGCCCCGTGTGTGTGTGTGTGTATGTGCGTGTGTGTGCCCTGCCCTGGGATATTTTCTTTTGCCTCCTACTACTCGATTCAACAACTCCAACTCCCTTCTTCTTTGATCTCTGCCTTCTTCTTCTTCTTCTTTGGTTCCTCTGTATAGTAGTAGCTAGTATTCGCTCTTTCGTTCCACTCTGCTACCCTTTGCCAGCTCTTGGTCCCTGGATTCGGTCTGTCTGTGTATAGTCGATGGGTGCTACCGGGAAACGCGTGTTAGCGTCTCGAGTGAAATCACCTACGAACGATCCTAATCTGCGGTTCCGATCTGTCTCTCTCTTTCTCGGGGGGAGGCACATATCGCCGCGCCCTGACTCGCGGCAGAGCGGCCAGCACTTGGGCATCTCGGTCCTCGAACTGAACGTTTCGTTTAAGCACCCCTTTTGTTTTGCGTTCCAACGTTTAGCTACCTAGCAACCTAGCTTGTTCGGAAAATACGAGTTCCCTTTTTCCTATTTGCCTGTGGAACGATTACAATTAGGTGGTTTGGTTTATCTCGTTAGTAACACGTGATGTAAGAAATGCTTCAAACGACATGACCGTTTTTTTCTTTTTTTATGTTTCAGCCGACGTGCAGAGGCAGAGGAAGAAACTGGAAATGTCCGTGGGCCGATTCATCCACGAGGATCCCTCGCGTAAGTCGACCCAAGTTCGTCTAGCCGAAAAATATTTCGTAACAGTTTCGTGACGGGAAGAAGTGTTCTCTTTCTTCTGTAGCTCGGTGGCCTCTGTGCTGCCTCCATTGTGCCGGGCTCGATACCGAATATTACGCAACCATATTCCAGCTCGTTCGAGCATGAAAACCCTCGCCCGGTTATTATATTTAATAGACCCGTAGCGATTTTGCAACATCTGCTTTTTCTCTCGCGCTGGCAGACAACCCACCGCGCGGCCGGTTTTTCAAAAGGGAAAGCTCTTTGCCCGGCATTGATTATCTCGGCAGCGAGGAAAACAGGAACTTGCCTCAATGCGAGTTTCTCGCGCAGACTGTGTCGGTTCTGCCGTGAAAATAGTTTTCTCTCTCTCTCTCTCTCTCTCTCTCTCGAAGGGTGAAATATTTCCTTCCTTTTCCTTCGGCGGGAATTGAAGGAAACCGATCGACTCTCAGTTACGATAAAACGTAAGATAGAAAAGTAACTAATTATCCAGTTGTTTCCAAGTTCTTATTATCGAAAAAGTTTGGAATTCAACGAAAATCGAAATTTGATTCGCAGAGCTTTACTCGTGACTCGACGAGTAAAAGTCGATCGATCTAAGTTACGACGCGTAACTGAACGCACGTGAATCCCTCGCGAACGCGACGGCTGTCAAGAGTTTGAACAATCGATCTGACATTTTCCTCCGTACACGCGTGAATGGAAGTTATTTCTCGAAACAATTGCCTGTAATTACGCGGCGAAACGATAAAAAACGATAATTTCGCGTGTATCGCGGCCAAATGGGGGGGGGAGGGAAGGAGGGAGGTGGGAGCGACGTTGTTTAAACGTAAACAGCGATTTTAATGGGAAATAAACCGCGTGCTCGCGTAATCGAAATTGTTTAGGTCCGCGGCCGGTTCATTTCCAGCGGGGTGGTACAACAGACGCGCTTCGCGATCAGCAATTCGAAAATTGCACGGGAACGCGGGACACGCGGGGATCAAATGGTTTTATTGTTAAATTAGAATGTTAAGTGATGTTGATGCACGGCCCGGCAGAGATGTAATGAATATCGTGCGCGGTTATTAATTCCGTCGATATGTAACGCATATTAATGTTGCGAATCCGATTGTAGTTTCATTTCCAACGACTACGTATGATAATGGTGATCGTTAATTATGACACGAATTGCAAATCGAACGTCCTAAGGGGGCTCAAGCCGGGCACAAACGGGATCGTTAATGCGATCGTTTGATACCCGTTTAATGCCTCGTGGCCCCGAAGTTGTCAAAAACAATCGCCATTGGCTACACCACAGGGCCGGACGATGTCATTAAAACCGTTTAATTGATCCGGTCAATAAAAATCAATTTCCCCTCCTCCCTACCCCTCCCTCCCTCCTCCTTCCCTGCTCTGCCGATATTTTCGTGAAAACGATATTTCCAGTTTTTTTCCTTTCAACTGTCTCTCTCTGGCAGTTCGATAAACCACTTTGGACCTTCTTTTTCCCCCTGGTAATTTGAATTTTCAAACTCATGCCTTTTACAATAGTTTTCAGTTCGCGGAGGCGACGAACTTCCGAGAGGTTCCGTACGTTTCGTCAGACGTCTCCTTCTCGATAAGTTCCTCCGAACGGTCAACGTTTCTGTCTAGTTTAACATTCAGCAAAGAAAAAAAAAAGGGAGAAAAACGAAAAAGAAACCCCACCCCCCAAAAAAAAGAAGAGCTATTCGCACTTTCACTGCTCGCTCGCTCGTTTGCCCGGAGACGCATCGAACGCGGCTTGGAACACGTAGCGGGGCGCGGGTAGCGAGCGCGCAGGGTGCGTAGAAACGCGCACTGGGGTGGGTAATGTCGGGAAATGCAGCTAACGAAGTTTACGAAGACACTTAACGGAATTACGCCCTCGCTAGCAATGGCCTCTGCGAGTGCTGCTTTCCCTTCCTGTGTCGGTGAATTCCCTTCTATCTCTCTCTCTCTCTCTCTCTTTCTCTCTCTCTCTCTGTTACCATCCTTCGTAGCCGTTTCCCTTTCTGGTGGCAGGGGATCGTCGCGTTAATTACCGCGAGCGGAGGCAAGAAGCCGGGGAAAATCGCGGCGAGAGAGCGCATCATCGTCCTCCCGTGAATATAGTCCAGGCAGAGAGGAGAGCGAGGCGCCTGCTTGCTTGCTTGCTGGCTGGCTGGCTGGCTGGCTGGCTGGCTGGCTGGCTGACGAAAGGTCGTGGAAGGAAAAGCAGCTGCTAGAAACTAGGGATGGGTAAAAGAGAAAGAGAGAGAGAGAGAGAGAGAGAGAGAGAGAGAGGCGTGGGTGGGCGACGAGAGGGTGACTCTCTCGGGGCGAAACGAGGGAGGTTGGCTCGGTTTTGCGTCGAAGAAGGGTGTTATTGACATGGTGGGTGTCGCGTCGTCGGCCATCTTGGCCTGCCTGCACCCTCTCCTCCGCTCGGAGTCTCTCTCTGTACCGAGCGCCGATCTCCCCTCCCCTCCCCTCCACCCCGTAGTCGTTTCTCGTCTACCCTTCGCACCCTGCCCTCTCTCTCTCTCTCCCTTTCTCTCTCTCTCTCTCTCTCTCTCTCTCTCTCTTGCTCGCTCACGCAGCTCCCGAACCAATGTGTTTCGTCTCGCTCGCGTCCAGGACATCCTTGTGTCCCCCTTGTGTCGAGTGACATTCGGGCTATACGCCCGGCCTAACCTGCCCGACAGACGCCCTGGGCCACCCTTTTCGACCAACCCCGGCGACGAGCTCCGTGGGTCCCGGGGGTTGCTTGTCGCCATGGCGACCGAACCCTCCTCGCCCAACCCCCGTCGACCAAACACCGGTTCCTGTCCCTCGGTACACACTTCCCTCTTCGTTTCTCGCTGTCTCTTTGCCTCCTCCTCGAACCGTTTTCTCCGCTACGATTTTTCTCTTTCTCCAGGGGGTGGTGGAACAGGGGGAAAGAAGGAGGAAGAGGAGGAGGAGGAGGAGGAGGGGGATATATGGCATTAGTGCCAACGATAGGAGTTTGCCAGAGTAGCGCAGAGCTAGATCATCCGCCGATTCTTCGAATACTTGCGCCATCCGCTGTTAACCTTGTTGTCTGCTCTCCGTCCCTTCCGTCTTATCCGTTTTCTCTCAGCCCTTCGTTTTCCGTTGGCTCCTCTCTTCTCTTTCTAACGGTTCTCCCGGTACCGGGTAATTCTTCTCTTGTTTTTCTCGATCACTCCGAGTGGTAACGAGTAATCTGCTGGTCCACGTGCCAATAGGATAGGATTGTTAGATTGTTAGGATAGATAAGGTAGACTGTTCTTCAAATCTTTGCTGTATTTTTGAATTTTAATTTCACTCTCCCTTTCAGTTCAAATTCTTCGAAATTTTTTTTTTTTTTTTTAATTGCATGGTTTTCAATTTTATTTTTGCGATTGACGCGAGAATCGTCCCACGACTCCTCGAACTCTTTGCGTCATCGATCGACTCCATTTTTCTGAATTTTCCTCTCGGTTCTCTCTTCTCGTTCGACGCAACGTCGCGATCTCGCTCGCCGTGTCTCATTTCCACTCGCTCCGAGGGAAAATAATATCGCCGGAAGGAAGGCGAAGTATCTCTGCAACGTTGAAAGTATTTCTTCGCCTCCTCCCGCCGATCCCAACCCGCTTTAATTCCAACGCTCATCTCGCTACTTTTCCTTTTATTTATGTATTTGCTCGACCTATTTCTTCACTTTCCGCCAGTAACCGTATCTCGATCCGGCTAAGGTAGGCATTTTTCTCCCCTCGCGTATTTGCTTTGCCCTTAAGCATTCTCGATTAGAAACTTCGGGGCTCGACGTACCACCATCCGGCCCCGTCGTTTTCCATCTTTTCCACTCGCGATTTTACTTTCTTCTCGTCACACACTGACACTTCTGTGACTCTTTTCTTTTTTTTCTTCTTCGTTTCTTTCGTTCTCCCTATGTTTATTGCTTTATAAAAATCTTTATACTCATCAGGCGATCAGAATTTCTCATCTTTTCACAAAGTAAGTATACCTCGTTTCAGTCATTACTTTCACTTTTTTTTTTTTTTTTTTTTTTTTTTGTTTCAATTTCTCCGCACTTCAACAATTTTCCGACACTTGCCTTTTCATTTCTCTGTTGGATTCCAAAGTGAACAGATATTGCAATACGTATGTGAAATACTCGATTGATGAAATTTCTATTTCTTCAGTCACGTTTGTCAATGTATGAAAAGACTCGAAACGTGCGTCTGTTTTTCAGTGCCAATTTAGATGATAAAAAGGAAAACAAAGTCCACAATGTCCGTTTCGCAGGGCTACGACATGATATACCTCCCGTTTTTCTCGATTTTTCCTCTTTCGCCATTCTCTGAACCGTTGCAATAGGCCGACAGAGGGATGAGGTCACTGGGTGGTTGTAGAAGCGAAGGCTCGCGCTAATAACGTTCCTCGTACGACACGAGGGATGCTCTATCCGCGATTCTGCCGCATTCTCCTCCACTCTTTTTGCCTGCTTTCTTCGCCGAACGATGAGGGCCTCTCGATCGCTCGCAACCCCATTTGTTTGGCCGCCTCCGACTCGCTTGGCATCCTCCTTTCTATCGGTCGTGAACTGTTGCCGAGGATTGGAATCGCGTCGTCCCTGTTTGTCCAGGAATGTAATGATTCCGCGTATCCTTTTGTTTGTTTGCCCCAAGGAAATAGCTCGTGGCGCATATTCAACCATTATTTATGTACACTACACTGTTGTGCGATTTTAACTCTTTCCTTGACCCACGTGCAAGTGCGACAGAATGTTTCGTTCGATTTTTCCCTTCTTCTCGAATAGTATCGTTATAGAGATTAAATGCATCGATAAGTAAGTTATATATATATATATATATATATATATATATATATATATATATATATATCGGTAGGTAAAGAAACGTATTTTTCATTAATTAAAGTCAACTTGTACTTCTCAATGCATCTTAGCAATTTACGAATTTCAGTCTGCTAAAATTCTCCTCGATACTCATTCGTGATACTCTAGAGATATTTTTCTAAGATATTCTTGAGGCTATTCTCGATTGTTTCGCGCCGCTTATAGTGAACATTTAGAGACGCAGTCGTCAGTTCGACATAATTCTTGTCTAGGAGTTCTTAACACTGGAACTGCCGAGGACTAAAGTATAAAAATTGAGTCAAAGAAATTAGAATGCAAGGGAAAGATTTATAATACGATAATGAACACGAACTTTTATTCGTACATTTTACAAAAACCACTCGAATTTTTAAAAAATGTAACGTTGTAAATCCGCAAAATTATTCTTATAAATTACAAATTGGTCATTCTGACCGCTGTGATAATTCTAGCGTTAACCTGTTAGCGCTGGAATAACGTGTCGAAAATTTTTTCTCCCAAGTTGCAGCATTTTCTCAGTTTCAAGTATACTTGAACGTAACCCAGGCAAAACAAACGACTAGCCGATCACTTCTTGATAGTTTCTATCCAGTGATGTCATACGGACGAGTTCAAAGGAAGAAGAAAGCGACGAATTGTTGTGTACGGGTTCGGTCACTCGTTACGGTCCGCGCAACCAGTCGCCAGCATATCAATGATCATCACTTCGAAAAGACGTGTGTCGTTCAAACTCCTGGCGAATCGCTCGTTTCGCTTTCGTTTCGCCGTGAATTCTAACGACATTCGTCGCACGAGCGAATAATTAAAAGAGGAAAGACGAAAAGAGAGAGAGAGAGAGAAAAATCTCGCGAATTAATCTCAGCGAGCTGCCCCCCTCCCTCCTCATTCGGGCGCAGCATCGCAGAAACGTTCGCATTGAAATTGCCGCGTTTTCGCGATGCGCCCGCTGCGCGAGCGAATTGCGAAACGATCCGGCGACACAATGCCGATGTGCGCGACATATGGACACGATGCCACCGTAAACTACAGCGAATCGTTTAAATTCCCGTAATCCCTTTGTCGACGGCCACGGGATCGCAGAATTTCTAATCCATCCCCCGCCGGCACAATGGCCGAGCGATCGATCCTTCCCTTTTTCTCGTTTCCTCTCTCTCTTGTTTTCATTTGTCGCCTACCGATGGCGGGGAAACGAGACAGGGAGGAGATCCAAGGAGAGGTACTGCATTTTGCAAAAAGAAAAAGAAAGAAATGAAGAATTGAAGATCGAAGATAGGTGAGGATAAAATTGCAGCGTTGCTCGTTTTCTTCTTCCCGTATCTGGATCACTAATTCCACTCTATTTTGATAGGCTATACGTCGTCTAGATCGTCGAAACTTTCTTCCTCGAGTTTTAAATTCAATGTAATTTCTCGAGTATGTTTTAGAAACCTCTTTCACTTTGGAATTTGTATATGCAAGTGGAATTCACTTTTGACATCGTGCGACGTAGAAGTTACGCTGTAGTTTTATTTTTCGAATCTTTCCCAATGGCATCGTTGCATCATTCTGCTAACTTCATCATCGTACTAGTGGCGCAAGCCAAGTACGAAGATATAATGCGTGTAATTGACCCTGGAACTACTAAAGTAAACAATTTTCATTCGAAATTTTTCAGACACAAAAACAATATATTTTCAGGGATTCAAGTGATTTTTCGCAAAATGTATAAATCGAAGCTTGTATTACACTATTCTATTCTATTATATAATTTTTTCCTACCTCTTTTGAGTGTTTAATCTCTCTAATGGAAATTCTATGCTTTAGTCACAAGCCAGTTCCAGTGTTAACGATCTCCTATGTTTCCTTCAAAGCTACGTAATATCTCTCAGTTTTTATTTTTCACTCGAGTATCGAGAATCTCCTCTGTCTCAAAATACCTATCCCTGGCTCTGAAAAAAAAAAAAAGAAACGAAGAGAGAATAAAAGGGTATCTTGCCTGAAAAAGGAAAGAGAGAAAAATCGACAGGACCGATAATTGGGATCCCGGATCGCGGCTTCTTCCGGTATTCTTGACGCGATATCCCGCCAGTCAGAAGATGGGGAGGGAGGGGAGAAAAAAAGAAAGAAAAAGGAAACGACCAAGAAAAATACGAGGTGAACTTGAAGAGGAGGCAGTGGTGGTTGGGCTTTCTCATCGAGAGGACTTAGAGTATTTGTTGTCGACGACAGACGAAGGAAGAAAACGAGAGAGGGCGGAATGGTAGGTACAAGGGTTGGGGGTGGCGGGAAGAAAGTCGAGGACCAATTAATTCGTGGCTGCGGCTTGATTTAGCAAATCGTTGCTAATTGGTTGGATTGCGGTGCTTCGCGAAACTTTATGACCGGCCCTCCCCGAGACAAAAGCCGTATCGATAGAGACCGAAATCCCCCGCTAATAATCCCTAATTCTCCGGACAGCTGCGGACAAAAGGAATATCACTGGCCCCGCGAATTATATTTTAATTTGCTTTGGTTCAGATTTCCATTTCTCCCGTCTTTTTCGGCAGGCAAAGTTGATCGTAACGTTTGATCGTTCCTCGGGGTGTCGAAAATTGGTGTGAAAATTTCGAGAGATTTCTTAATAAAAATTGAAATGCTCTTGAGGTATTGGAAATGCTCGTAGTGTATAAATTTTTATATTTTCGACGTACTGACAGTCAAATGATTTTTTTTTTTTTTAACATGGCGAAAATGAAAGGAATGAAACTGTAGAGAGAGACTGAGATTAAAAATCAACCCTCTTCGAAGCGAAAATATTTTTTCCTACACTCTTTCTGAATAAAATTCAAGCTTCCGTTCGATATTCGTAATTGACATTCGAAGTGGAAATATTAAATAATACAACGTTGTGGTGAAAATAATGTTAGAGCGCAAGTTTAAAAAATTACGATTCTCTTCCGATTATCCTGTACATTATATATATATATATATATATATTTCCTCGAAATAATCGCGCTACACTCACGATAAAACCGATATTAATTATCCGCCGCCAACTGATCGTACGAAGGCACCGCGTTTCACAAACAGGAATCGAAGAATCGACCGCTTTATGCTCGCGGAATCAACTGTTTATTTATTCGCGATATACATACGTGGGCGGATATGTACGTGGGAGATACGGAGCGAGTGATCGACGTGAAACGAGTTCATTCATACTCGCCACGATGAATGGAAACGAAATACACCACGGAACACGACGCCGTATTGTTCCCTTGAATTTTCTTCTCCTTTACTTTTCTTTCTTTCTTTCTTTTTTTTTTCTACCTTCCCTACGTTCGCTCGGTCAGAATTATTCACTGAGATAAGAAAGCACAGTGAACGATTCATTTAGGTTAGGTTCCTCGATCGCGCTGGATATTATCGAAAAAAGAAAGAAAGAAAGAAAGAAAACGAATCTTGACCTCGATTCACGGTCCAACAAAGGCCGTTTCCCCGTGATTTAACGTCAATTTATGCCCGGCGGATCAATGAAAAATGCAGGCGTATATTTTTGCATACGATTTTCATTTTCAACCGAGTCGTGCTGTTTTTACGGTCAACGTTTTGCCCGATAATGGTGATTCCGATTCAGAAAGCAGAAGGAGGAGGAGGAGGAGGAGGAGAAGGAGGTCGCCAATGAAAGAGCAACGATACTTTAATGTGGTGAATGGAAACGATACCCGTCACCGTAGACCGTGATCGTTAATTGGTATAATTGCTCGCCGGAGGATGCTCGGTTTACGCGACGTATAATAAATTTCGAAATATCGCTCCACGCTGATACGAATTAACTCGCGCGGACGCGTAGGATCAAATTAATTGCCGGCTTCCCGGCCGTTTCGTTGACATTTCTGCGCGCGATGATCTTCGAACGCGGCCCCTTTTCTCGCCTCTTCTGTTTTCCGGAATATTTTTATCTTACATAAAATTATTAAATTGCTCTATTGCTCGAGTGACGTGCAGGATTTTCGATTTGATTTGTAAATCTGAAAATTTCCTCGCCACGTTGCAAAAATTATCACGTGTGTGATAAAGTATCGTTGTTTTAACTTCCGTTAATATCAAACTAATTTACATTATTATTCTTGTCACTTCTTGTCCTTCTTTATTTTGTGCTGGCACGACTAGACTATGAATGTTCGCACGAACATGAATTTCAATATTTTTCTCGTGATTTTTTTCCAAATGATTTTTATACGTTTTTGTACGTTTTATACATTTATAATCGTGACTTTTTTTTTAATGATTTTTATACGTTGTTCGAGAACACGTTGTTTGATATCGTTAAATCGTTGCTACTTATGGCTGGATGGATCGTCTGTCGGGATAGGTCAACGTTCGAGTTCTACTTTACAGAAGGATGTAGCAGAAACTTTGAGACGATACTTTAAAACAAACGAAAAACGAAACGTCTCGAGGATGGTTCTTAAAGTAGGTCCTCGGAGCAAGTTGAGATTATTCTCCCTTGACACGGAATCTTACAGGCAATCACGAATGCCTCGAACGTCTCAAATATATTGTACTTAAATTCGCGAGGGTGGGTACTCGCATCGAACAGAAAAAAATAATCGAACCAAATTTTATTTTATTTTTTTTTTTTTATCTCTATTTCACGAGTTCAAGAATAACTTCAGTACGTTTTAGATACGTATATTTCAATATTTATTGTATTATCTGATCTCGCGGTAGGCAAATTATGCCGCGAATCTCGCGAATTCTACTCAACAGAATGAACAAAATCTCAATCATCTGACACAGTAGTACAATCATCCGATTTATTACTGCGAGTCTAACTGAAAAAAAATTGCATTTCTGTATAATCCGAGAGGTGTCGTTTCGCCGAAATCGTCGGTGAAAAATGGAAATTACAAAAAAGAAAAAAAAAAAGAGAGAATCGCAGCCAGAATCGGATCGATCAAATGTTCCTAAAGCGATCTCTTGGCCGAGCGACGCTTCAAAGTTGATCAAACGTTTCTCAAAGTCTGCCAAACAGTTCGAACTTGTTCCAACGAAGTCAAATTCAATCGAAAATTAAAGAAATCGCGGCTCGAGCCGACGACGAGTCGACGAATTAATCGAATCGTTCCGTATAAAATCGTCGATCGTCGACGCGGGTGAATCAAATTCGGCTCGATCGAGCGCGGCGAAAGGTGTCCGACTTTCCATTTTCGTGGCTGCTCGAGGAGCAGCTCGGCGGTTCTGATGGACCGGCGGGAGGGAGGAGGTAGGAGGGTGTGGGGGGGGGTGCAAAGGGGGACGGACGCGCGTCGGGTGGAGAAGGGTGGTTTTGATCGTCGATAGGAGGCACGGTCGCGGCTGGCTGATTGTCGAAGGGGGTGAGAAGAGAGAGGCTAAGACAGGAAGAAGCGGGACGGGGCCAATCAGAGCGGGGACTTTGAGGGTGTCGTTGCCTGGCAACGAAACACACCCCAACACCCGAGGGGAGAAAACCCCCGAGGGGGTATCATCCAGCGATACAGTCGACGCCGAAAGTTATCGCACCCCTGAGAGACGCCCCCTTTAACGTCGCCATCGAATTACGCCCTCGACGTCCGGACACTTGCGGGTTGTTGCGTTCGTGGCAGCCGAAAGAGATCGATGGAGACGTCGACGAGACGTCGCTTCCATCTCGATACTCGTTCGAAAATGGTCGTCCGCTGTTCTCCGCGGAGCGGTGACGATGGATTGACGCGCGAAGAAACGAAGGAGCCGGCAGTTGTTATTTATTACACCGTGATCCACGAGTACTACGAGATCTTTCAAAATGTACGCTCGTCTAACTTTTACGTACTACCTGCATATATATATATATATATATGTGTGTGTATATTCCTTTCTAAATTAAATATTTGTAATTGATGAGATAGGATTAATATTTAACGAATGAAAGCGCAGGTAAATCAATTAGTAAAGTGGATTGATACGTACGTCTAGGTGATTAGGTACGTCATGCATTACTGCGATATGTATGACACATGCACAGTTATTTTAAAACTCTATTAACCGAATTATTATTATTTTTTCTTTCTTTTTTTTTTTCAAAGAAATTGCCACATTCTCAGAGAGTATTTTTATTAACAAAATCTTCCGCTGCGTTTTATCACAGGTAATAAAAAGAATGAGCAAATGCCTTTGTTATATAACAAAGAACTATTCTACCATGCCGCTCGTCAAATCTTCGAGTCTTCATCAATGCCAAATATCGTCCATCGCGGTGGCCAAAATATATACGCGAAGTGGTTCTCTTCGCCTCGCTTCGTTCATCAACGTCAAACTACCACTATCGACCATCATTCCGTCAAACTATCCCCATGCTCCACGACGAAATGGAGACGACACTGGTCGGATCCCCGGCGAGGAAGAGATGGATCTGCGGCTTTTGGCCCTTGGCGCGCGTTCGTCGAAATCCGCTTACAAGAGCATAAACATCCGTCCTCCGCTGGCTGCTGGCTTTTCATCGTCATTTACGAGCGTTTTCTATTTTTCTGACTTCGGTTAAATCGCGGAGGCACCGAAAGGATTAAAATCCACCCCCCTTCCCTCCCCCCATCTTCTTCGGGCCTTCTTCGGCCCGTCTGTGTGCGTTTCCTTCAAGCAAGCTTGGCCCCTTTTGTCGACATCCGGCCAGAGGGTGGATAAAACCACCCCTATTGATCCCGCTCAATGGACCTCTCTCTCTGCCCTTTCACCTGCCACCCGATCCCGATCCCGATCCCGATCCCGCTGTTTTGACATTCCTCTCGCTCGTCCCCGTTTTTTCACAGGCATTTAATAGAGCGAGGAGTGGAACGGGTGGAAACGAAAGAGACGAGATACGCTCCTCTCTTTCTCTCCGTCCGTGCCTTTTCAACGACGAAGAACTTCCTAAATAAGCGTAATCCTTTTCAGTTAGTCGAGCGCAGCCCACCCTTAGAAATCGCTCGCGTCGAGGATGCGCCCGGGGATCATGCGAATTCGATGAAAGAATCCCCTGTCCCTTTTCCGACGTTTCGCCTCTTTGCCCTCGTTTCTTTTTTTTTTCCCCTCCCTCCTTCGTTCTTCCTCTTTCTCTTTCTTCTTTTTTTTTTCTCTCTTTTTCCACTGCTCTTTTTTGTTCTTTGCGATCTGTGAAATGAATCGGCGGATTTTTGCTTATATTTCTCGTTCCGGTCTCTTCATCGTGTACAAACGATGGCAGGATTGTTCGAGCGTTGTTCGTTTCGAACGGGTTGAAGGAGATTGAGATAGATTCGGTAAGAGGCTCTCGCGGTGTACGAGATTAGGAATTTTTTTGCGAATACCGTGAGATTCTCTTCATTGTGCTTTGTGGCACTTTGTTGTACTCCCCTGAAGGAGGATATAGATTTTCGTAGTAATTTTTTATCAGATTCCTTTTCTTCTTCTTTTCTTTATGAGAAGAGAGAACGTTGCGAGAAGATTAGTACATGGAAACTAATACTATGTACAATAGTACAGTAACATATATAATAGCATGTGCAAATTTAATACTGATAAAATTAATTAATAAATAAAGTTCAAAATAGACACTAGTTCTACCGAAAATTTCTACGAATGAGATAAGACTTTTCACTACGTTCGATATCACAATTACACGCAATACCGAGGATTTTAAGTTAACAATAAACGAGTTGTTCGGTCAACAGCTGGCGAATTCTAACAGAAGAAAGATACTTGTCTATAGAAAAGAGTTATTGACATTCTTCCCTTTCCTCTCGTCAGAGTGTCCGAAGTATAATTTCTTCGACCGAAAGATGATGAAAAGAACATTTTTGTCAAGGAGAATTGATTGCAGGTGACGACGAGCCAACGACGTCGCGCGAGGACAATGGAGAAGATTCGAATAAGAAATGCGTGGATGATTCGTACGAGGATGATAACAGCGAGAACATTTTCGACGATGAGAAACTGTGAGTATTGTTCTAACCCTGCTTCGAAATTTGTTTTGCTGACGTCAATCGGTGTCATTTGTCGTTCTTTCAGAAAGAAGATAAAAGTCTCGAAGATATATTACGGCACGCGAACGCACAAGCAAATCGAGCAGGTTGTGAGGGAATTGAAGAAGACTTCGTACGGACACAAGAAGTAAGAAGCTTACGCAGATTACGAGAATATTTTTTTCTCCCCCTTGAAAACACAAGCGTACAGTCTGATTGCTTTTCACAGAATGGCCATTTTGAGCAGCAGAGAGCACACCTGTATCCAACAGTCCACGAAGAATAAAACCGAGCTTTGCAACGAGTTGTTGGATCCTATGAAGGTCTGCATTTTCACTTCAATTCCAAGATCGATTGATTTATCAAGTCAGTCCGCGGAATTTTTTTTATTTTTAGAAACTATCGCCAACGTTCTGGCTACGCTAATTTTCTAAAAAGTCAATTAAGTTTCCAATTTTCAAACAAATCTACTTTCTAAGAAAAAAGATATTCCAACCTTTTTCCTGAATTTCCATCGACAAACTTTCAACTTCTACGTGTTCTGCTTTTGAAGCCTGAGTCTTGCAAATGAAGAATATTTCTCGTAGCACAAAGGGTGTCCATTTTACAACGAGTCCAACAAGAAGAAGATTTCCACGTTTCAAGCCGTGGAGAGTCGAGGCTTGGCACCGGTATGGGACATCGAGGACTTGGTAACCATTGGAAAGGACGAAGGATCATGTCCGTATTTCGCTGCCAGAAGTCTCGCGGACAAAGCAGACATTATTTTCTGCCCTTACAACTATATCGTCAACCCTGACATCCGCGAAAGTGTAAGTCTATACGTTTAATAAGGCGCTAAAGCGCGTGTCCGATGATAGAATGTTCCGTTGAAATTTTAATCGATCATTCGGCGATTGATTCAGATGCAACTCGACCTGAAGGGCCAAGTAATTATTCTGGACGAAGCTCACAACATAGAGGATATTTGTAGAGAGGTTGCAAGCGTTAGTTTCCGCGAGGACCATCTCCAAGTTGTCGTAAATGAATGCGAATCTCTCGCAAAAGGAAGATCCGATGAAAATCCCAGGGCTTACAATATTCTGTGCATGTTCATTTCCAGGGTGTTGCAGTTTCTGGGCAGCGTGAACCTCAGTAAGAGCGTAAGTCGATTGATTCTCAGAAATCATTGTTTTTCTTAATCTTCTAAATAGCGAAATATCGAAATACCGAGACTTTGCAATCACGTTTAGTTGATTTAATATATTTTCAATATGAATTCCACGATAATCTTTCTCGATCTCCAATCATTTTTCAACGTATCAAATTCACAGAACTATAACAACGAGATACGTTCGAGTCCGTACTGGACCGGCCCAGAGCTGTCAGAATTGTTCGACATTCACTTTATGAACAAACCCCTATGTGCATCGTTTATAGAAGCCTCCTACACAGCGATTTCAGACATGAATAAAGCGAAAGAAGAGAGCAAAATATCTCGCCGATTCATAAAGCCCGTCATTTCACCCGCCACCAAGAATATACTTGATCATCTGGTATTCGCCATTCGGATGATCAATTTCACCACACACGTGAACGATTACAGGGCGTGTGTGACCGAAGCGATAGTAAATGATTTAAAAGCTGTAAGTAGAAAATCTGGTTTTCGCAAATATCATTTTATTTTCTCAAGATAAGATTAGTTTCCCCGAGAGGACTTGTTCTACGAAAATTTCAAAACTTACTGACAAAGAGCTTAACTTTTTTCGAAATTTTTCAGCCGACTGGAAGGATATGGTCGCAGCTTTACAATGACTGGTTGCCGGCAAAACATCGTAAACAGCATGCACGAACGTTGAAACTAATGTGCATGAATCCAGGCGTTATCTTTACACCGCTCGCTCAAAACGCGCGCTCTATAATACTCGCGTCTGGTACCCTGAGTCCAACCGCGACGTTTCAAAGTGAATTGGGAACGTCGTTCCCACACGTGCTGAAGACTAGCCACGTCATACCCAAGGAGCAAGTTTACGCGACTTGTATACCCCAAGGACCTCAAAAGGTTACCCTCAGGGGGACTTTTCCAACTGTGAACAGCTGGTCTTTCCAGGTATGACTTCAATTTAAATATAAATCAGATAAATGATTTTTCAGATATCACAAGATGACACATTTCCTGTATAAAAATTGGTGATTCATCGCAGTTGTTTTAAAATATTGTTTCTCCTTTTAAGACGTCTGATACATGATCTTTTGCAGGATGAAATAGGTAGAGTGGTGTTAGATATTTGCGAATCAATACCTCACGGAATCCTCTGTTTCTTCTCCTCTTATAACGTGATGCACAAACATATAGAAAGATGGAAGACCACTTTCACTTTGAGTAAAATCTCCGATGTGAAACACGTGTTCATAGAACCTCGCTATGGAGGTGATCTTGCGGATATTATGACCGAATATCGTCAAGTGATAGAGCAGACATCTGCTAAACAAACGAGAAACGTTACTGGAGCGCTATTACTGGCAGTCTTCAGAGGAAAAGTGGCAGAAGGGATTGACTTTAAGGACGATGAAGCTCGTTGTGTAGTCACTGTGAGTTACTTGTTTAAATCAGTTCGGTACAAATGAAAGATGATGAAAATATTTTCAATTGTTTCTTCAGGTTGGTATACCTTATCCAGTAAGGAACGATCCCATGGTTGAAATGAAAATGGCTTATAACGACAAGAAGGTTAAGAATGGCTTGTTAAGAGGATCGGATTGGTATTCGACTCAGGCGTTCAGGGCGTTGAACCAAGCATTGGGTCGTTGTTTGAGACATATTCATGATTGGGGGGCTCTGTTGCTAATCGACGAAAGGTTCGCGATAATTTAGTCAATTATAGAAATGCAAACGTTTAAGTTTCTAACAATGTTTGATATCTTCTTCTCTGTTAGATTTTTGCAGGATGAAAACAAGGAAAATTTGCCAAAATGGGTTAAAACAATGGTAAATTCCTTAGCGATATGTTCGAGCGATGTTGATTTAATATGGAAACTTATTAAATATAATTCATTTACAGTGGGTTAATCGAGAAGAGTATACCTTGAAAAAAGATCTTCGACATTTTGTGGCAAGACAGAAAATGAGAGATGCAAAACAACCAGGAATCTCTAATTAGAAAACGTAGCAATATATATATATATATCTATACGCCTACTGAAAATTGTGATTTTTTTTATCGAAAAACTACATATACATATACTTTATATAAAGTGCGTATTAATAAGAGTGATGCATGTCGTAAGATTTAAGTTACAATATTTTATACATTTTAAATAAATCAAATAAACGCAACCTTTTCTATAGATTGAGCGTATCTCTTTTCTGTATCATTCTCAGATGTTTCCTCTTGATCTTCTTCAATTTTGCAGTGTTCGTAATCTATAAATAAATATTATGTTCAGTGATCGCAAGTACATTTTTCACGCAAAAAGGTATTTGTAAGATTTCAATGAACAATACTTACAATTTGTACAATTTCACTCTTCCTTTGATTCTCTTCCGCGCGTTTCAGATTGGCTCTTCGTCTCTCCTTCTTTGCCTCCTTTTGCGCTTGTTTCTCCGCTTTTATCGCTCTCGACATCTCCTTAACGTGCTTCAGATTCTCTCTCAATTTTTGTTTCTTGTCGAAGGACAACCGTATGCCGCGCGTTTTCACGATAGATGAAAATCTGTTTACAAAACAATTATTTATTGAGGTTAACCCCAATAAAAACAAACGAGTCTCTTCTATGTACCTTTTCTTCTCTTCCTTCCACACTCTACCAGACTTTGGTTTACCTTTGGGGATTTGTAGCTCTAATGACTTCTCTTTTTTGACTTTTGCTTTCTTCTTCGTATTATCAGTAACATTCGTATTATTCGCGTCTGAAACCTCGGACAATCTGTCATTTAATATCTCTTCCGCTGTGGTTACCTTTTCGTCGGTTGTCATTTTTCATCAAGGTTTTTTATTTCGCTAGTAGTATTTACAAACAATTATCGTTCTTTTTCAAACAGTAAACATAGGTTAGGTATCCACGTGGTTACAGTCAACATGGGGATATCTATGAACAAATGTTGACTACTAACCTGAAATAAATTTAACTATTTCAGCCATAAACGTTCAAATGGTATAAAGAGAAAATGTTTGAGAGTCCAATTTAAAAGATAAAACTGCAATAGTTTACAAATTGTTTCTTTTAATTAGTTTTTTTTACAAGTGAAAATGTGGTCATTCTATGGACATCGACAACTAGCGCCACGTAGCGGTAAAACACTGGAACTAATTGTTATCTCTGTCCTTGTCACGCACCATGCCTTTTTTGTCTACAAAAGTGCTGCCATCTATTGGATATTTCCAATTTGTATTTTTAGTTCCAGTCAAAATCAAAGTGGCTCAGATGGCAGCACAATCTGTAGACAAGGAGAGCAATATTGTGCGACAAAGATAGGAACAACTATTAGTTCCACCATTTCACCGCTACGTGACGCTAGTGTTTCAATGTCCATAAAATGACCAAATTTTCATTTGCAAAAAAAGCTATTTAAAAGGAATAATTTGTGAACTTTTGCGATTGTAAATTTAAAATTAGATGTCAAACTTATTGTATTTGTAAACTGTATTGTATTTAGGCTACGAAATGCATAAATAAAGATTTACAAATTCTATTAAATAGATCGAAGCATTCGCTCGACTAATGTTTAATTTCTTGCTAAAAAATAAGCTAAGTTTAAAACTGGAACCAAAATCGAAAATAATTATAGAATATATAGAACAAGTTTCATACACTTTGAATATAAATCTTTACTTAATTAATTAGTTATTAACAATTGCATCTGTCATGACTTTATTATCACAGAAAAACTTATGAATTTTTTTACGTATGACATAAAATATAGGATCCAAAAAAAATTCGGTAATCATGGAAAATATTATTTATTTCATTTTTCTAATTTATTTACAAAATTAATAATTTAAAGACAAAGATATTAGAGTTAGATGTCACTGTAATCGTTCTGTACCCGTTACGATCATTGTACGAGATGTTTTGCGCGCGTTCTGTACTGAATTATTGTACAATATTTTAGAAAAAGAGAGTTATTTAATCACAATGGACAGATGCATTAAAGATATATATCAACACTTAAAACCGAATGCAGAATCACTTGCGAAAACTATCGCCTTGGAACGTGTTCTCAGTAAGTATTTATGATCGTAACATGCTTCATAACCTCAATTTTTGTAATCGTAAGTCTTTTATTCTTTATTAATTTTCATATAATCTTCAAATATTAGTTCCTTTAACTGGAACGATAGACGGGCGACAGCAATTAATAAAGTTTCCACATCTACTGAGGCGACTAATTGCGTTGATTCAAGAGTCTTCGACAGCAATTGCCAAAGATACATCTCTAGCTTTGATAAATATAACTGCGGATGAACCAGCAGTCAGGACGTTTCTGTCGATCTCAGAGTCTCACTCAAAATTTGGGAAATATAATTACAATCTAATACATGTTTCTATTAGGTAGACACTTTGTAAGACTATACAACAATCTTCTTTTCATACATTTTTTTACTTGTAGATTCATAATGGACAAAGAAAGCATTCTAACAGATCCATGCTGCATGATCCTTGCCAATATGACCAGACCACAGCATTTAGTTGATAAGGTTATGAAACTTATTAGAACAAGTGGTTATACATTGGATGATATCATTGCAGCATTTTTTTCGAGACAGTATAATAATGTTGGTGGAAAGCTTCATTATTTAGGTTCTGTTTTTGGTAATCTTAGTCAGTCTCTGCGTATGAGGAGGTAAATTATTAATTAATCTTTTTAATTTAATGTAAATCTCAAATTTACAAATTATAAATTTATTATCTGTAGGTATCTAACGGACAGAGACCGTAATGTTATCCAGAGATTTCTTCCTTGCATTGAGTATCCAGACAGCTTAGTGAGACGTACTGGAATCGTTGCTACTCTTAAAAATTGTTGCTTTGACGTGGAAAATCATGAATGGTTGTTAAGTCCTGAAATAGATATTTTATCATATCTTCTTGTGCCATTGGCTGGACCTGAAGAATTTGATGATGAAGACAATGCTAAGCTACCAATTAGACTCCAATACTTACCAGAGACGAAACAGAGAGAGCCAAATGTAGATATTAGGTATAGAAGTTTGTCTGTATAGCTGTATATTTTTAGATAGGAATTATTACTTCTTAAATTATTTTTTAGAGTCATGTTACTGGAGGCTTTAACTCAACTTTGTGCAACAAGAAAGGGCAGAGAAATATTGAGAGCGCAAAATACATACATAATACTCAGAGAATATTATAAATGGGAGCAAAATGAAACTGCGGTGTTCATTTGTGAGAGTGTTGTAAATATTTTACTTAGGTAGCAAACTTTGTTCCGAATTATTCAATTTTAGATCTCTTTCAACTTTTATTCTTTCATAATGTGATTTTTGGCATTTTTAAAATTTTAGAACCGAGGTGGAAATAGGTTTGGATAATATAAAGAACGTTAAAGTGCCGTCGAAATATAAAAAGAAATTTGATAAAATGAATCAAGACTTTACTAAGAGTACATAATAATAAAGTGCACAATATGAATTCATATTTTATATACACCGCACGAGAGATGTATTACATATTGTAATAAAGTGACATATTTCGACAAATATGAGATTGCGCGTGATATTGCACTGTTCCCTTACTTCGTTCGTTAATCTATCTTTAGTTAAGTTATCAGGTTCTGTGTAGCAACGTAGGAATGATAAAAATACAAACGAATAGATGATCACATTCAATCAGGAATCTCACAAACTTATGCTAAATTATTGCCAATTAATATACATACAAACAGATGAGTAAAACAATTTTTTTTTAAATCTCAGTAGATTTACTTTTATCTATAATTATTAAGAATACGAAAATAAAGGGGAAGAAGTTTACAAGTGATGATATACTTGCAATATTCATGTATGTTAACAGAATAACGGTATTGAATATTTTTTGCTTCTTTTCTTTCTCTTTTTATAACGTCTCTAGCGCGAATAGCAACTTTAGCATGCCCGACTCAGAACCACTTTTGCTGAGATCAAGTCCCGCAGAAACGAGAATATGGTACCGTTACAGGAGAGTCTGGTACATTTCTGACACGTTTCTGCGAACCATGGAAATAACAGTACCGTTATTAATTAATACACGCGTTATATATTGATATTGATACCCTTGATTTCTCGTGCCAATGAGCTACGATCAATTAAACAGTAACTGAACGTTAAAAGCGCGACTGTTCAAATACCAGACAAACATTCTAAGTATAAAAATAGAAATCACACTGTTATCGCTAATATTTACGGCATTGTAAAAAAAAAAAGAAATAGTTCGACGTGTTTCATGTATTCCTGAACGTTCTCTTTGAGAATAAATGCGTATTTACATCCCTTTGCTAAATGCTGTCGTTTTTTAAATACAAGTAAAAAAATAAGTTCTTATTTATATATATCATATATATGTATAACATCTAACAAGCTCTGACCAAGAGATTTCTAACTCTTGCATTTTTTTGGGAAAGATATTAACATGCGAAATGCCTGATGATGAGCAATTAAGATTAAGTCGATGAACCGGATCGGATCAGATAAGACGAGGAATTGTAAAAAGAAAAAAATGATCATTACGGTAAATACCCTAATCCAGCCTCCAGACTGATGGAACTTTTAATGCTGGAAGCATTGCTAGCCCGCCTGCTGATTCTATTCCAATCGGCACCGAAAATCGCCGCGATCTCAGCGCTCTTCTTAATCGAAAGGGCTTCGTGATGTGCTCCAGATCGACTGGAACAATGGGAAAGGCACTTCTTGTCTCTGTCAGCGCCACCGACGTATACTAAACGGCCCTGTGTATCCCTGGCGCTAACGACCAGCACCTTTTCGCTGTCTGAAGACTGTTGAGACTTCCGTCCTGGATTGAACAGGTCATAATCTAGGGCGAGGTTGTTCGAACTGCCGTAGCTTGACGACGACTGCTTCTGCAAATGAATAAAAACCTACTCATTCTATTTTTTTTCTTTTTAATAAAAAGAGGGATAATGGTAATAAAAAAGTAATAAAAAAAATTTCTATATTTAGTAATATAAAAAAATTCTATGATATATAATTTAGCAAGTTAACGAACTCTATTTACTACACGGGAGGAAAATACAAGTTCATTTTTGTTAATTCCTTGGCTTTCTATGTTGCTCGACCATCGATGTATGCATTACCTTCGGCACGTCCAAACCTTGGAAAGGTGTCCGACATCTGCCAGTTTTGGTCACTCTGTCTGGACTTCCGGCTCGACTGAGGGTGCTCTCCGAGGGCACGATGCCTCTTTGTCTTAACTGCTCGAGTATGGTCGGACGATTGGGCTGTCGGGCACAGTAACACTTATTGCTTTCGGAGCAGCTGTCGGTGTCGCAAGCACATACCACCGTGTTTGGAGGCACGTGAAGCTCCGTCGGGATCCTCCTCGATAACGAGCAGTAACACTTGTCCGCTGACACGCAAGTGCACGACTCTGAGTCGTAGCTGCACTCGCTGCAGCTCACGTAACCGCTGCTGCTTCTGTTCGCCGCCGCTCCTGCACTTTTGTTCAGTCTTCTGCCTGAATGATCGTAGTGGCTCTGTTAATTTCTAGCGAAATTTATAGTGTACGATATGTATAAATTAAAGATAAACAGCCTATAAAATCTATGGAACTGAAAAGAAGAAAATTACCGGAGAAATGTAAAATATGAAATAGCTTCAAGAAAGGAATTACTGTGGAAATCCAATAATTGAGATAATCGCAAGATATTCACATACAAGTGTCACTGTCTTCCGAGGTGGTGTGACAAACGCCGTGTTTGTTCCCTCTCCAAGAAGATCTCCTCTTGCCCATTTTATTGGCCAGCATGCGATTCCTGTGGTTGTTTCTGGCATCGCAAGAAGAACTACTACCAAAACTATCGTTCAGTCGTCTCGCCGGGAAGATCACGGAAGTAAATTCCGTGGGTCCACCCTTTAACCTCGACACAGACCTCTTAATAGCCCTGCCAAGCAAACAGGTACGTCGGCTGGATCGTCTTCGTTGGGGCCTCCGACGTCTCCTCATTATGCTCGCCGATCTCTGATACAGTTCGTCCTGAGTCAGTGTCGCCGCCAATTTTAACAAGAACTCTTTGTACAGGGGTTTCAAGTCGTTGAAAGACATCCCTTCGGGGTCTAAGAAAGAAAACGATACAGTATCATTCACTCGTTGGCGACAACGTGCAAGAGTTGAAAAATAACAACTAAATTTCTTATCGTCGCATTTATGTCGATCTCCTGCAATTTGTCCAAAAAAAAAAAAGATAGTAGTAAAAGAAGCCAAAAAGCAACTATGGATCTTCAACTTTAAAATCTTTTCAAAATTGTAAAAGATACAGCATTAGATTTTAAAAGTGATACTTACCAATAATAGCAGCCAAGATGTCGTCAACGCTGGTCAAACCCTCCTGGTTCCTAAATTCGTCAAAAAGTTCCGTGAACCCGAGCGGAGTGCCACCTTTGACACTGTTGGGTCTCCTGGCGCTTCCAGGCTTCAGAAAGCTTCCTCTCCTGGGCAATTCGACCCTGGTCATCAAATCTCCCCGATCTACGTCCACGTCGCTCTGAGATCTCTTCAACCTGGTCTCCTGAAGTGCCTTCACAGCATCTTCAGATCTACTAACAGGTGGCTCGCTTCCAGCTCTGCTTCTCTTCCTGACTCTCGGCTGATTAAACTCGGCTAAGTTCAAATTCGACGTAGAATCGCTCAGTTGCTTCTTCAAAGGTTTGTCCATGGTAACCACTCTGCTCACACGTTTCCCAGTCGTTGTCCTATCTGGGTCCCTTGGCCTTCTTCGTTCCATTGGCACTGAATCCCCGCGATTCTCCCGACTCGACTGATAAGCCTCGTTGCTGCAAGACCTGCCGAAGAATATGTCCTCCTGCGAGCTCTTTATCTTCCCCGCCGCTAATTTCCCACCACTGCCGTTGTAAATTTCCTCTTGAGCAACGCTGTATATCTTGTCAACGTCTTTGAAGTGATCTTCGTGAAGCCTCTCCTCCTTGCTGTTTCTCTTAAACGCTCGCTCGTACAATGAGTTCTCCTCGCTCTTGCAACCTGGCTTCTCAATCCTGTCGTACGTCAGTACGTCCGATCTCGTAGAACGTGTTTCTTGACTTTTGGGCGTGTCTCTCGCGGACACTTGAGGGTTGTTCAGGTTGTAAGAGCCGTAAGACTTGTCATAAATTTTCTCTCTCGGGTCTGCCGATTCTTTATTCCGTTTCTCTGCATCCTTCCCCGCTCTGCCAATTATCGGAAGCTTCTCGTATTTATTCGAGACTGTCTCGTAAAGTCCACTAGCGCCAACGTCGTAAATCTTACTCGCGGAGCTACTAGAATTCCCTGTCTCGATCGTCTCGGGTGCATCCAGTGCCTTTTTACTGCCAAACGTTTTGTTTTTTATATTCTCGCGTTCTTCCTTCTTCGAAACACTCGTGTCGAGACTCTTTTGAACGGAGGTGACATTCGCCTTCTCCTTCGGGACAGCCTCCCTTCTTCTACCTCGAGCCTCCAGAATGTCTTCCGCCTTGACGTCGGAGTTCTTCTTCTTTCTTCTGGGAGCCTTCTGCAATTCCGACTTCCCCGTTTCATCCTCCGTCACCGAACTGGACACGGAGGTTTTCTTTGTTCTTGGAGGTCTCACAGGATGCTGAGGAGTACATCTAACAGCCTCTGACTGCAACACGTTCATTCTGACGGCGAGTCTGCTACTTGGGCTGGCCTCTCTGACGCTGGAAGCTACGGAGGTCAGGCTCATGCAACCAACGCCGTTTGCGTGCCTTGGCCGACGTCGATTCGCGTCCAGATCGGCCACGAGCGCTCGATAAAGGGTTGCCGCAGCGGCCACTGCGTCCTCTTCCGTTTCACAGCCGAATGCGTGACACTCCAGTAACCTGGCGGCACCTGGTCGTCGCATCACCACCGCAAATATCGGTGGATAGTGGTCCGCCGTCGTTTTCAGGCCACGCATCGTTCTGAAAAACGAAGCAATGTTCAGTTTACTTCGATCGTTGTCGATTCAATTTCACAGCATTCGAACGATTCTCGATCTGAGACAGAATTCGACGACGTAAATTGAGAAATGTTAACGCAACGTTTTCAACGGATCGAAAGATCCGTTGGCTGCACAGAAATCTCAAATCCTGAATCGATGATCAAATCTTCCTCTCTACGAGGAATAATTGTAAACTAGACTTGATCCGAGAGTTGATTACGCGCGTCCACGGCGTCGTTAATTTCTCCCGACGGCGCTTTCCATCGCAATGCCCTACCTGTACAAGTCTGCGTGCTTCTCCTCGCCTGTCTGGCTCTGTTCGTGATCGCCGACCAACGGCAAGAAAGCGTGATGCAGCTCTCCCGATGGCGCGGGTTTGCTGCGAAGCCTCAACGCGCTCCACACGGCGATCCTGCGGAACGGGTTGTTCTTCTCGGCGATGTCGGGCGCGCGGAAAGTCAACCCTCGCCTGGAGACCTCGAGTTCCGCTCGCACGGAGCCATCGATTCTCTCGAGCAGCTGGCGCAGTGGCTCCTGAAGACCACGAACGCTCGCCACGCGACCACCAACCGGGGCTGCGCCCATATATTTCACCTGCGAACGTAATTTCAATGGTTACTCTTGGTCACCGTGTGACTTTACCTTTGCTTTCTTTCTTTTTAAAAACGATCAAGAGCGATTTCGAACAATCGCAGAAGATCGAAGTTCGTTGCTTCGTAAGAGGCTTCTGCTACTGGAGAGATTTAAGTTTGTTTTTTTTCTTCTTTTTTTTTAAGCTGAGTGACAAAATTATAACTTCCTATTTCTTCTTGTTCAAGTATTTTTGAAAAACTGAACTACGGAAAGTATCACTCGTGGATTGAAATTATTTCAGACCGCTTGCACCTTCTGTAAATTATTGGAATCGAGCAGTTCGTTCAACCCAAGTAGGATATAATTCTTCAATCGCGCTGTGTTATCGTACATCAAACTGCAAGGAATGAAGAAAGATCGTATCAATGTTTTCCTGAAAGCACCGCATCGTTTACGAGTCCATTCAACTTAACGCCGATATCACAGAGCGAAGGAAAAGGTAATGGTTGTTTTAATTAGAGAGACAAAAGCCATAAGCGACTGGATAATGAAAGTTCATCAGGATGCAAATAAGGTGCAAATTACGTAGATTAATCGATGGTGCGCCGTTATCAAGAGTTTTCATCGGTCACTGTAACCAGTCAGAACTATTCTAAAACCCCGTTTCACGATGCGTGCAAGATACGTTTCTATTTAAAAGCGAAATCGTACGATATCAGTTGTTCTCACGCAAAGTGATGAATAGATACGGATAAACTTTATCTCTTTATCTTTCGGTGCAACAACTTCATTTTATTTTAGCTTGTATGTACATACATTGAAATCTTTTAGACAAATTCCGCAGTTGCGCAGCGTGTTAAAAAATTTGCCAACGGAATGTTGAAACGGATGAAGCGTCATTTTCATAAAAATTTCGACTCTGTGGTTATTTGTTAATCAAAATCACGAGATGATACAATTTTACTCCACTATAGTGGAACACTCTTTCGTTTCAGAAGTGAAGTTGAACGAAGCTAATTTGCATATTAAAGAAAATGGTAATATAAATTTTGAAATTGGATTAAATCCACGTTCAAATGGAATTTCTTTTTCTGAATTAATTTTTTCACTATTGATAAAAATTTACTTAAATTAAAAATAATAATTGAAATTATTATGATGAATATAATAAATAATAAATAAATTAATATTATATAATAATTTTTTAATTGGAAATTAAATGTAATATAATATTATACTATATGTATATAAATAAATTAAATTGATGTATAATAAAATAAATATAAAAATAATCAAATTACATCTACAAAATGTCAATATCGCGAACAAACGATGTACACACATACGTGTTAATCGTTTAAATATATAAAAGTCAGTAAAAAGAATTATAATTCAGAGACTTCTACATTTGTACACCATCGCGTGTTTTATATTTATTAAATTTAAACTTTGCCCCATGTGTACCCAACGTAAATAAAAATTTCCTCGTCCCAATTTTCTCAATAGACGTCAGTCATGTATGTAGCTTCAACTGCGTCCCTCTTTCATTTCCCTTGTCAATTCATCGTAATCCCAAAACCTACCTTTCATAATACGTCCGCTATTTATCCGTGCAAGCTCGACGATCGAGAATGAAGGAAACGACGATAAAGTTGGAAAAGCTCGCGAGCTCGAAGCACAGGAGAGACCTCTCGGCTTTCAACGTCGTATCTGAAGCTGTTGTTGACCTCGGCGAAGGTATCATCGACGCGGAAGAGGGAGATCGTAAAAGCGGGGCAATAAGAAAAATCCGCGTGCCGATCCGCGGCAACGAAGGGGAATTTTACGGTGCTCCAAATAGTCGGGAGCCAGCCCGGTCACACTTCGCGGATCGTGAACGGGAATGAAAGTGACGATTAAAAATCGCCGTGTGTACTTTTATCTCGAATAACTATTTAGGGTGCTCGTGAATATTCTCGCCTTCCTCACATTCTGACAAATGTATCCGATTAATCGTGCGAAAGCAGCGACACGTTGAGAATAATCATCTCATCTGTGATTTTTGGATTTTGGATTCTTTCTGATGTCTGATCAGGGAAGAAAATAATTGTCAGATTTCTCAAGTACCAAAAATGATAATAAATCGAAGATTTTTCCTAAAAGTTCTTCAACTTTTGTGGGATAATTTATGGTTGTCACAAAATAATTGGAATTCTCTTGTTTTGTAAGACTGGGTAGGTTATTATAGTACTGATATTGCACGATGGAAGCGGCAAATTACGTTTCGATGGTACATTTTCCATCGTTCCCTAAACATCGAGAACGATATTCGCTCGTTTCCCGATGAAAATCGCGCTCGACCGCGTCGCATAATTAGTAGTGCGCAATGCTAAGTGTTACGACGTTCCTAATCTCTGCCAGCATGTTCCGTTCTACTCTCATTCGGTCAAATGTTGTTTAACACACGTCTGCTTGAACCATCAGATAGCAGGAATATTTAACTCGACATTGAACAAAAATATTCCACGAATATATTGCTCACAGTCCATCCATCTAAATTCATAATTAAACAGCTGTACATTCGACGCAAAATTAAAAAAATTCGGACAATTTTTATTTCGTCCTCCTTTTTTCAACGTTCCTTTTATTTTTTGCCCTGTTTCGTCTTCGAAACGAGGAAGCAGTCAACCAGACCAATTATACGTCGGTCTAAATTTTATTTCCATTCGTGGCCGCCTCGTATAAATTTTTGTACACGAAAAAATTTCAGTGTGAATTTACATAACGCATAAAATAATTAGAACATTCAGTTCGTTTTATCCTTGTTTCCCATGTTTCTCAGACTTTTGCAAACGGAAGGGAATTAAACGAGAAAAGAAATATGGGGAACAAGAACGAGATCTTCTCGTTTGTTAAAGTCCGATATATTCGTGGCGAGGTACGAAATACGAAAGGCGATTTTCAGGCCGCGAAGTAGGTGAGTCTTCGGCCAAGGCGCGAACTCGTCTCGAGAGTGGAACGAATGGCTGTTCCTCGAGATTTTTCTGTGCACGGGGGCAGGGACGCGGCGACACGGCCGTACGATCGAATTAACATAAGTGAAAATCCTCTTTTCCTTCGCGATCCCGTCTAATCGCAGTGAAATGTTGCGCGGATCCTGCGTTCAGTACGGCGACAATTCATCTCAATCGGACCGATTTCGTCCTCGAATTTGAAACGGCAACGACGAAGGATACAAAAGCAATTGAGATGTAGAATTTTTTAGAGATTTCCAGACAGATATTGGATAATTTAGCGATGGTAGATGAAAATAAATGGTGCTCCAGCACGACAAATAATACTTAATTACGACCGAATGTTGGGACATGAATTCAGTCCATGTTAAAATTTGTTATCTTGTACTTTGAGAAAAATGCAAAGAATGTTAAAAGTTGAAAGATTGTCTTCCATTTCTTATAATGTTGAATACTTATAGATTTTTTTAAGTTTTAAGTTACAATAATATTATATATATATATTTAATATATTTCTATATTTATATATTAAATTTATAAAATTATATTTAATATATTTTATATATTTAATAATTACAATAATATTATATATTTTTGGCACACATGATATAACGTAAATAATATTACAATAATATAATAATAATAATATACACCATTAAATATTTTTGGTTAAAATATTAAATTTCGGTTTGAATATTAAACATTTCATTTCATCAAGAGACTCCTCTTACTTCAAAAGAAGAACACCCCACCTTCTAAATTAAATCCAAATTAAAACTCACGTTAATGTAAGAAAAATGCATGCTCTCGAGATCAATACACTATCATCAGCGTTACCAGCGGCGAGCAACAGCATTGTCCCACAAGTTCACGAGAGTAGAGCAAAGTGGTTGCTGGCACGAGAACGAGGAAGAACGAAGAGGAGGAAAGTAATCGATATATTTACCGGTAGAATCGCAGCGGCGCATTCACCAGGTGTTCCGCTTTCGGCTTCCACGGAAGCGAACATCGCCTCGATCCTCGCCTGCACCGCGCTGTTCACCCTCCTCTGCTCGTCCGCGCCCATCTCTTCCAAATGATTCGAGTTCATGGTCGACACCCCTCCGTACCAACCGCCAAAATTCGACCCGTAAATCGACCTGAAAACAAATAAGTTTCAATGTAATTTGAAATTGCAAAACGTTATTCGATTTAGCTTGGAATTGCAATTAATTGAAAATTACAAAGATTTATCATCAGAATAATAAAGTGGCTCTTTATACTGTATCAAATTGGAAGCTTGTCGTTACGAGAATAGACACGAAGCTCGTACCTCGAGTCCTCGAAAAGCGCATCGATGCGAGCCTTGCTCCTGAGGGAGCATTCCGACGCGGGGCCAGCCAATCGGAAGCCATCCTCGTAACAGGACATTCCCACGCACGACATTTTCCAGCTGTGGAAACGAAACTACAACACGATTGGCGTATGTGTTTCTTTCAAGCTCGCCGGAGCTTTCCTCTTCGTCGTGCTTCCCCTCAACGGCGTCATTCGTTCTGAAACAGTCCGAGCAAACTCTTATGAAGCAAACTCACTCTCAATTTTCAATTACTTAAATCGTTCAATCGGTATTTCTAATTTTTTACACTTCCAGCTAAAATGCTAATATACGTGTGCTGGTATCGCTGTACCGAGAAATCAAAGCACAATGCCACTCGTTCTTATCGAGCAACAGAATCGCAATGAAAGTCTGAATGGCTAACGAAACTCGACTAGAGGCAGATGTAGTTGAAAAAAATAGTAGCAGGAGGGACTGCGGATTGGTGAGGTGATCTCGCCAGGATCTCACCTCGTTTCCACGGACCCTTGCGGCTGATCCGCAGCCAGCGTTAAATTTATGCGAGACTGCAACAATGTCGGACAGGCTGGCAATTAAAAACTGTAATCGCGGACGAAGATTGGACGAGGAACGGTCCACCGACGAGCAACGTATCGAATCTGGGCTCGAGTAAAAGTGACGGAGCCTTGTGACTTCACCCTCCGAGACGCTGCCTTTTTTTTCATCAAGGTGGTCGATTGTATTCTTTTGAAACGTAGTTAGCATGGAACTACATGTTGCTACGGTGCAGAGATACAGTTACAAAAGTGTCCGCAATAAATGAGCCTCGTTTATTCGAGAGAAATTGGGCAGCTAGTGTCTGACTAAGTATCGGTTGAATCTACTTGCTTCAACTCCCGTTACCTGCGTTTCTATTGTTACAGACTGTTCGTTCTCAAATAAATTCCGACGAACGAAGTAATACCGTGTCAGTAAGAAGAGTATGAATAAAGAAGAAGTGTGCATAAAGTACGAATCGTTAAAAAATCGATTATTTCCAAGTGATGCGTTTACGAAACGCTTTGAAATTTCTGTTGTCACAGACCACTTGGTTCTCAAATAAATTCCGTGATGAATGAATGAAGTAACAGAGAGCAACGAGTATCAGTGGGAAGAGAAAGTACGAATAAAGTACGAATCGTTAAAAATCGATTATCCCCAAGTGATGCGTTTATGAAACGATTTCAAAGAACGGAAATTTACAGGGTGTTCAAAGTGAAGTGGCGATTACAGTTTCCATCTCGTGAGTCACACTCGTAAAGATACGAAACTGCACAAACATCCTCGAGCCGCAATTAATTAACCTGTTCGTGCTTCCGTTTTTACGAAGCATTTTTCAACAACCGGCTTTAATCCTCGACGAACATTTCGCGCGCCGCCAAGACGATTTACTGCTCCGTGATTATCGTCCGTTCAGTTTAATCTCTCCCCTCCTCCCCCTCTCACGGCGAGTGAATCGGTGTTTCCACATCTAGTTCCTGTCGACTCGTAAAACATAATGCATAATGTTGCATCAGCGAGATTCCAACGAAATTTTCACACTCGTAGCGTCCCGTCGCGACAGTTTCACGAGTTACGATCAGTCGCACGAAGGCTCACCGCGAGTGGGAAGAAACGCGTCTATTGCGAATATTGCGTTTCGCGAGGGATCCGCATTGTTTGCCGAGGTAGAAATCGCGGGTACGCGGCACTCGATACCCACTCGCGCAGAATTATCGCGCGCATGCCATCGACGCCGCTCGATTTTCACCGACGACGCGCCGCGTTTCTTTCAACGTCCAACGGTTCTCGTGGCTAACGTGACATTCGATGGCGATTTTCATATTTTGATTACACTTTTAATCTACGAATGTTTATTTGTAAAATAACTGCGAAGCTTCTTCAGTATTTTTTTTCTTTTTTCTTTTTTTTTCTTTGAACATTTGAATGTTTTGATCTCTACGAGTACTCTGAGTAACTTGTGACAGTTGAGAAATCGATTTGTCTCTTGATTCATAATTTTAGAAGAATTACGTGACATTGTTACTCGATATTTTTAATATACCGAATCACGCCGTTAGAAATTTAAGGCAACGACGGACATTGGATTTCTCAATATGTTTCTTCAATAGTTTGGATGACACAGTGCGATCCTGCAATTAGAAATTTATTATGAGAAACGCAAAGTATAGAGGTGTGACATCGTCCGTCGATTTCTCACGAGTCACGCGTCGGCAGGCGAATGTTTTTAATATTTTCGTTCTGTCTTTAATAGCGCGGACCACGTTAGACCCGCCGTTAGAAATTTAATTAACAGGCGAATGCGATACGATGTCGAAATTTTTCACTAGCGACACACTATAATTTTTTAACAGACGTACATATGTTTCTAACGATCCAGTGCACATGTTAGGAACTTAGGCTCATGCATATTTCAGTGTTATATATCATTTGAATATAAATTTTTCTAATTTTAACATCGAAGATAAATAGAAATGGGAAGAATATTTCTGTAGAAATTTGATAAGAAGAACTTTCCTTAAAATCCCCCCCCAAAAAATACTCTTCGATATCGAAAATTATTCTAAATTATTCTAAATTAAGCCTGTAAAATATTTCAATCTCGAAACAGATGAAATAAATCCAAAGTACGAATTATAATTTCTAATTTTTACGTCCAAGTTCGCTGGAAAACGAACGCAGCGTGAAATCATTTACAGTTATCCGGATCGGGAGACTTTTCAGAAGTGCCTGTCTTATGGGGAATAACTGTCGCTGGCACGAATACATAAACGGAGCCCATCTGTTCACGTGTTCACCGTTGCACGCCGAGGTCGTGACGAAACTGATTATCGTCGAAAATTGGACGATTACCGATCTGACCGGCTAATTACGACAACGGGAACGAATTGACGTGAAGAAGATCGTGATTGAAGCTTCATTCTCCATTGAACCTTCGATGAGATCCTCGTTTGCTTGAACTACAGAGTGACATAAAATGGAATGATGTAAAATAGGACGGTCGTCTCTATCCAATGTATGAAATCTTCCTAATATTTGTATGAGATCTGTCTCTTACGAGTGTGTTTCACATACAAATCATGATTCTTTGACTTTTTAACTTCTGAACATTTCTGATTTCTCAACTTTAAACGCTCGTTCCCTGAATATTCAAGTTTCGGAACAATTTAGCGAACGCAATCCAGCCTTTTCTCTTTCCAATGGATTTGAAATTTAAATGGAGGAATTAACCAAGCGCGAACCTTGTCTGATCCTGATCAGATTTAATCGAAACGAAGAACGGGAATGCCTAATTGATGAGCGCAAAATCAAAGAGGCTCGTAACTGTACGTCGAATTTAATTTTCGAAAAATGCAATTAACCGTTGTACCAAAAATTAGATAAGTTCTTGAATTGTTCATATAATGAAAAACACACCTACAGCAAAATACGAGTTTAAAATCATCGCATCAAAGAATGGTCCCATAAACCTGTAGAAAATTTTTCTCGTGTTTATGAGGCATTCGCTCAATCTCATTAATTAGATTGGATCTAGTTCTTTAAGATCAACAGTATCTTGCAGAACAAATTTTATCTTTCTTTTTTTTTCGTTTTTTTTTATTTTAATCTTTCCTATTATTATCTTTCGAAACAATCAAAAAAGTTAAGTCGCCTCAAAATTCTTCATTGAAGTTCTAAAAGATCTTTCCTTTGCCATCAAATTCTACTAAACCGGTAGTTTTGTTTTTCGCCGTCAATTTACGATCAATTACGAGGTAAACACCAACTGACGGACTTTTAGATGATTGCCATCACTGCCGGATGACGGAGGATCCTCATTCACGCGGCTGCCGCGCCGAAGGCAACGGTATTAAGGTCGACAAACAGATTACAGCATCACGTGTCGACGAATCGCGTGGAAAAGCTAATGTACGCGGCCGGATTTAAAGCGTGCGGATCGTTCAACTTACAATTACCAAGTTCACGGCTCGTTTACCGGCCGAGTTCGGTCTAATGGAAATCGAATAAACGAACGGAAGCAACCGGACGCACGAAATTGCTCGCGTGCGAGGGAAAATCGTGTCGAAGACGTCTCTTTCGCGGTGAAAATGCCAATTTAAGATAAATGCTTGGATAAATCGAAGAAAAACCTACGTTGAAGAAAGTAGAAAGATTTTAAATGGAATTGCAATGCTGTAGTTGGCAACGTGATAATTAGCAAATAATTGCGGTGAAAGGAGATGAAAAAATTAGGAATATCGTCATGAGCGTTATTTTTTAATTTACTAATGGAGGTCACTCGTTTTTTTTTTTTTTTTTTTAAGAATTGAACATAAATATTACTCGAGCACAATGAATCTGAGAAAGAATAATTTTTGGATGATTAAGAAATGTAATTTTAATAACCCAATACCTATTTCAAAAAACTTTAAACTTCTTATTAGAAAATCACTTGAAAGTATCAATATCTGCTTATTTGCAAATAAATAAAGAATGGAAAATATAACTCTTATAATCTATTATCAAATAGTTTTGGTTCCTCCTCGCCAGAAAATACTATACAGTCTAGTAATGAAAACGAATAAAAGTAGAACATTTCAATCGTTGAAAAGTATAATTTTATCATCCACTTGGAGCGAATTCAAACCAATTATTACACCCATATCCCAAAAATAAATAAGGAACGTGGCAACCCGTTCCAGGATCAAAAAGTCCGTCAAAGTTTCTACAGAACGTGATCTTAAAAATACAGAACAGGATACTCCGCTTCACGTCTTAATAATCCACTTACTTTCCAATACTGCTCGATCTCAATCTCTCCGAAAACTCCTCAAACAGAATCTCCCGACCAGAAGTTTTCCAAAGTTTCTCGAAAAACACCAACGCACCACCGCCGTGAATCCCATGTTATCCGTATGAATCACTCAGCAGTATCGATCCATAGTTCTCCAAGATTTTTTCATCTTCTGTCATACAATCACACTGGTTAATACCCTCAGACACCGTTCGTGTTCGCAAACTTTTTACTTTCACGAATTTTCGACGAGAGAAATCGAACTGAAAATTCCAATTTTTCGCCATCCACCGGAGAACGACGCGAACGAAGAAGTTGTCATTGACGATCGACCTTGGCCGCGAGTCGATCCGGATGACCGTCGACGTGAAACTGGCAGGGATGTTCCGCAGGAGAGACTCGAGTTCTCTAGTCAGTGAGTCGGCTCCTCCACACTGGAACGAGGAGGAGGAGGAGGAGGAGGAGGAGGGGGAGGAAAAGCAGGAGGAGCAGGAGGATGAAGATCGACGGAGAGAGATCTTCCACGGCTCTTCTCCGGCGTCTCCGCGGGAAGGGTGAACGTCTGGCCGCCGCTTTTTACCGGAAATCTCGCGTGTCGTGTCGCACCGCTGACACGTACGCATCATTGTGATTAATTCGTCCGCAATCAGTATTTCTCTGACGTTGATGGCGTGGGTGAGGAATGGAAAGTGTTGCTGTGATTGATTTTTCGAGAGAAAGATGGGCTCGAATTTTTTCCACGTACCAATCACACGGTATACACGGATGGAAATATTAATTTTCGAATTTTCAGCAAAACGTCCAACATCTCTGAATCTTTCGAAAAAGTGGGTCGTGTTTGAGATGCTTGGCGGAATGTTGATTTTTATATGTGGTTGCGTGGGAACTTTTTCACAGTCGTTTGAAATAATCGCGATTAGATCGGTATTAATTTCAATTCTTGAATAAAATGTGGATCATTTGGAATATTTTTAGAGGCGTTAGTTTTTAATTGTAAGAGGCATCGATGGAACAAATATCAATTTTTTGTAAGATACATGTATATAAATCTAAATTTTTGTGTCGGAATTCTTTTATGCAACTTTCATGTCGAGCATTTTATAAAGAGTGGTCGGGAAAATAGGGTAACGTGGGAATATTAATTTCGAAACTTTAAAACATCACGATCAAACGTAATCAACGATTGCAACTTTTGTGCAACAGAGTCGTTGCAAATTACAATAGATAACTGGTAATAATAGTTCATTCGAATTCCTGCGCTGTAACAAGAAAGGAAAAAGAAATTCAGTAGCAAGAAAGTAGGTCGAAATCTAGTTGCGTATATTATGTTAATTATCATGCATTTAGGGTGCATTTTAATCATTATTCAGGGGAAATACTGTAATTATATAGAAGGCTTGGAGAACTGTTTCCTGTTTCCTATTGCTAATTTAAAATCGCTTGCATCGATACGAAATTACAGAAGAAAATTAATTCTCATTGTTTCTGATCGCTGCTGAAAACGTTTTCCATATTTTTTACAAAATAATTTTCCAACTTAGTCCACAAGTAATTACTCTAAAAATATTCTGATTCTCTTTCACAGACAAAAGACCAGACTTTGGAATAAAAATTACAGAATCGAAACTTTGGTACTGCTAGAAAAAATGAAATCCGTGCACATTCTATCTGGACGAAACGAAATCTAGAAAATTAGAACCCGAAGAAAGGTCAGCGCGAAGAAAGTAATTCAAGTCCCTCTCCGAAATGTCTAGCCGAAATGTCAGACGATGCTAACAGTATAGCATAACGAGAGCTGCTCCGAAACACAGTGTTTCTTGTATTGCAGAGAGTGACCATCCACTGACCAACATATTTCCTCCCGACTGGGAAAGGACGGGCGCGGGGTCAAGGAAACGCGAAGAAGCGAGGAAGAGAACACGAAAAGAGAAAGAAGCAGGCGGGGGAGAAGCTGGAGAGCACAGTCTGGATTCTCTGGTTTCCGTCGCCGGTCCTCGTCGACGTGGTAACGCGGCAACCGATAACGGTACCGCTGGCTTCGACGATGCTCACCAATGTGAGGGTACTGTTATTCCAACGATGCGGTTACCTTCTCTGTTCCACCAGAGACTGCTGGTCTCGCACGTCCTGCTTCTTTGCCAACGAGCGGCGAGCAAACCGTGAAGCAACCGTGGATGGTTGTTAGTCGCTTTTTAGCGTTCGACAGGAACGTTGCCGGCGCAGGAATGCTGGAAAAATTGCACATCAAGTGGGATATATTTACAGTAGATCGTTGACGATTTTTTTTTTGGGAATGAGAGTGAACGGTCATTTTCCGGATTGGACAAAGTTTAGTAAGGATGATGAGAATGGTGGATCGGAGTTCTCTGTAACTGAGGATTGAACATTTCTATTTTATAGAAAGAAATGGAACTTGAAGGTGAAGAAGTGGATGTTGCAGGTAAAAGAAAGGATTGGAATAAGTTTCTTTCGTTCAAGGAGGAGTGGAACTCGAAGGCGTAGAAATTGAAATAAACGTTTTATTTTACGAAGGAGGGTTAATAATTCGGGGTAGATTGACGATTATAACATGTCTTTGTGCCATGGAAATGGATAAGGTTTGGAGACAACTGGAATTCGTGTTCTGAATGGATGGAATTTGCGGTAGGAATGTAGATAGGTATTAGATACTTACACAGTCAGCCTCACTCACTTTAGTAGAGCAATTTTAACGAGGGTGATTTATGACTGATCAAGTTTTCTGACAGCTATGGTATGTAGAAAATATAACGATATACTTGGGAACAATCTGATTATAAAGTCAGATGAGAGAATCAACAGGTTATTATAAACCTGTAAGTTTCAAAATTTCCTCCTACACTACGATACATTCTCATTCTTTTAAAAATTTTAATTCAAACTTTGATCCGTTCCCAGACGAACGTTTGATTTTCTTCTCATCTTGCAGTTGACATTGGAAGCTAGATGAACCGCGTTAGTTACGCTTATACTTACATAACGATTACTAATGTGATCGCTCGTACGAGATCAAAGTTCATCTTGAAATAAGGTAATCTCGGAAGGAGCAATTTTAACGGTACAAGAACGCTGTGAAAATATGCTCGTTCATATATTCGCTGTGAATTCATTTGCATACTTTAATTTCTTGTTTGCGTTCCTCGCAGCTGCTCGCTCTTTTCACCATTATTAGTAACATTACCGCGGCGAAAGTAATCATTCGAACGATAAACGCGCTCACGACCAATTTTTTTTCTGCTTTCTTGGTCGAGCAAGCCTGTCCTAAAATTTAAGCCTAACAACTTTAAAGAGACTTTGATAATTAAAGTTTTCTGATTCATTCTACCCAGTATTCACAGGTTCCGTTATTTGTAATTATTATATTTTTCGATGTTAGTAAGAACATGCACTTGCACGTGACTTATTTTAATTTAATACGGCCAGAATGGAATATGGCAAATTTCAAGGAGAAACAATTTTCGTAATAACAGAAAGAAACATTTTTACGATAATTGAGAATTATTTCTTTCGTACTTGCGAGAGACAGTCGTATCTAAAATTCTGAAACGTACTATTACGGAACAATCTCGTCGCCACCAAAGTTGTATTATTGTTATTCAGAAGAAACGTAGAAGTTGAGAGGGTAAAAGCGGTAAAAGAACCGATAACGACAGCAAGAACCGTGATTGCGCCTACTTTTTAAATTCTCGGAAGGCAAGGACAAAGCTCCTCCCTTCCCGTGTTCGCGGCCGCCTCGATTAAAACCTGCCGGCAGTTTTACAATAATGTCCAGTTATTTTACGCATTGTACCATTACGCGACTACGCGGGTATCGTCTCGACCAACGACAGTTGCTGGATACCGCTTCGAAGCGGAAGTTATCGCGGCTTATGATTTTTCATCGTCGACTCGCTTTCGCAGCTGTCGCCTGTCTCCCATTTTTGTATCTTTTTATTTTTGCAAGATCTTCGCACAAATATTCCAACCATACAAATATTTTTTTGGTCTTCGAGGATTATCTTCAACGGCGCAATTCATTCTGTCATTACGCACTCTGTCAAATTTCTTTTCCAAGATTCTTTTTCCTCGACTTTTCCCAACTTTTGGTCGCAGAATTTTTGTACAAATGTTGAAGTTTGCAAACAACCTTCAATCTTCGAGAATTATCTTCAATAATACCGTTTGCTTCGTAATCATGGCACTTAATCATATTTTCATTGGTGTCACAGTTGATTTCGTTATACCATTCCGAAGGCGATAAATGGACGTTCAAACTATACCACAGCGATAATTGCACTTCGGTTACATCCTTCTGCAAAAGTAGAACGAAGTACAATTGGAGTTGTTCGAAGAAAATGGCTGATCGGTTCTTAAGTGCAATTTAACACGTATATTTCCCAATATAACAGACGCAGAGTATTTATTGCGTCTATTGATGTCATCCATTGTATTTATAGCAGTAATAGCGCTACAATAGTAACGATGCCTTGGAAAAAGAAGTTGAGAATAACTGTTACGTCCGCACGTTGCTTTCATTAAAATATTGCACCTGGAACTTGCAACAAAAAAAAAAAAAAAAAGAAAAATCTGAACAAAATTGAAACGCAAACGATTGTGAACAGTAATTTAATTAACTTAATTCACGTGTCATTTCTCTTTTTTCCCGATTCGGAAACGGACACGATTATCCACACGCTGTTACCCGTTTGTTATTCAGGCAGGTTTTTTTTTTTTTAAAGATTCTCATTGTGCTCTTCGCTGCTCGTTTCCTCTTGATCCAGTCACGAGCGTTTGCACGACGCAATTACACAGTCTGCTTCGTACGAAAAGGAACGCGCGATTGTCAACGGCTGAGAAACGCGCGGACAATTGGAGGTAATACTGGAATTTATCGTGCCTCGACTCTCTTGGCCTTCGTGTTTCTTTCGGACTCGGTGACCTAGACGATGGAAGGTGTAATTTGGCCTACCTCCTTTCATCTTTTTGCGCGGACTCGAGTGTTTCTGCCCAGCTGTAATTTCACCAGCTTGGCTCCTCTTGAAAAATTCCAATACTTTCCCTCGCAGAGATATTCCATGTATTTTTAGAAGTAATTGCGTCTGTTTAAAAATAATTCAGAAATAATCGCAATTTGCCTCCATTCTGCAACAATTTGCAACTTCGACAGTGATTGTTACAATTTAAATTTATGCAGAATTATAAATTTATGCAAAATTAAATATAAATAAAAATAAAAATAAAAATAAAATTATTATATATTAAATACAAATAAAATATAAACTGTAAAATATACAAGGTTTAGATAACAATTGCCACGAGAGAATCTCTTCATCTCTGCTTCAATTCGTTAATTATATCACTTGCAGAATTCGAATCGCCATGCAAATAATCCCACGCGAGTATTCCAAGGTGCCAAGACTCCTGTCCATCAAGAGACCAGCGAAGAGAAGGGCAAGAAATTCATCGCGCCGCAGAGAAATTTTTGATGAAATATGGTAACGGTGCATCGTATATACGATACGCGAGTCGCCTCGATTACACGATCCCGTTAGAAAAATAAATTTTACGAGTAATTAGATGTCGATCGATAACTGACGAACGGAATTTCACGAATGACCGTGTTCGTTTCGTCGTTGACCTTGTTTCTGCCTAAATAACCCTACACGCCTGTGCGTGCACGTGTGTGTAACTGTAAATCGTCGCGTTGCCTTCTAACTGTAATACGGGCTATTGACGTTCCCATGGCGAACATTACAATTTTTACACGATCGATTTTCGCAACGTTGGGACCACTTCTCGAAGTGAAACGTCTTGCGAGGACCCCTTGCCAATTAGTCAATTGTAAAATTGTATGGTTGGAAGGATACTTTTCTTACTTTGAGACGACACATTCCGATCGATGATTAACTTGGATGTGAAAATAGCTGTTAGGCACGCGAGGTTTTCCCCTCTATTATTTCTTTTTTTTTTTATGCAGATGCGTTCGTTATCTTACAACTTCTTGGCTTGAGAAATGTTTACGCTATGCGTAATTGTCCTTCGATTATAATTACGATTGTGAATCCTTTCGTTGCAAACGATTCTTGAAAAAAAATGACTTCGAGAGGAATGCGCGATCGGCGAGGAATTCGTGGAAGATCGTGAAAACATTCATTGGACAAAGTCTCTGATTGCTCGGGCAGTTTAAATCGTTCTTGTTTGAAAATTATTCAGAAAGGAAAGTCGAGGAAAATCCTTTGTGAGAAAAAGAACTCTTAAAGATTGTAAAAATGACGAACGATTCTAAAAATGTCGAAGTAGTTTCTGCTCTTCACGCTTGAGTTATTCCACTGAATGCACAGTCGTAGGAATCCCACGATTTAGTTGCTGATAGTTTACGTAGAATCGTATTATAATTTGTGAATTATTCGCGATGCTCTCGGTAACTTTTGTTTGTAAATTTCAATTTGTATAACGGGATTGCTCGCGTTAGCATTGTTTCGGTACTGTTATGCACTTCGCTCCCATGAACACTTATGCGATATACCTCTTGTTGGAAACGATCAATTTATTTCAAAAAAAAAAAAAAAAAAAAAGAAAGAAAAATCATTCTTACAGAAGTAATAAAAGTCACTCGCGAAAAATAAGTCGCGTATGGTAACGCGCATTGACGGGAGGACTTATGTAATAATAGAATTCGTCGTAGCGCGCGCGGAATTATGGATGACGTTATGATTCGTCGATAACGATTCGTGAATTGTTACCTGCAGCCTTACGCAATTACGTTCGCAAACATCACCTGATGATTACATCAGTAGATCGATCTTACTTTCAATATATATGTATATATATATATAAATAAAAAATTTCACCGGCAAGAATCGACAATTTTTACAAAAAGTGGAAGAATCAAAGAATGGAACGTGGAATTTCTGACGTTACGTCAGACGCAGATGCGCAACGAAGGTCGGCCATCGTGCATCCATAATTCAAGGTTGTTTCTCTGCACGTCCTTTACATCTCTATTCGTCGTTCGAAAGCAATCGTCCATCATCGAGGAAGCTCGTCTGAGTATCAAGGTGTAATTTCAGTGGTAATTTAGAGTTTGAGTATTCTTTTTCTTTTTTTTTTTTTATGGCACTCGAAGGAGAAAGAATGGCGTACAAGCGCGCACGACGTACGATAATTAACTGCAGGAACGCGAATCGGTTGGATGCGCTCGACTTGCTGCAAGGTTGGCACGTTTAGACAGCTGATGTCGTTGTCTCGATCTGCCGATGATCTATGGATCGTCAAGAGTCGCCGGACTAACAAGCCGTTTTCGACGATTAAACGCGACGATTGGTAACGATTACAGGCAACGAGGCTTTTCTTTGTGGTTAACGGAGTGCCTGTTTGCTAAATTTGTTCGACTGGTGACGAATTAATTATGGTTGTTATGGTACCAACTCCAAGAGACAACGAGAAGCTTATTAAAGTGTAAAAAATAATTCTGTTACTACGAGAAAGTGACTTGGAGCTCTCTACCGCTAGAGTGACTAATCGCAAGTGAGCGACAAGTCCAAAATTATACATATATATCTCGCCGTGAGAAGATTCTCAATTTCGAAATTAAATCAAACGTCTTGATTTATTAACCTTCAAAATATCGAATCGACGATCGTGAAAATTTCCAAAGGGATTCCAAAGGAGCAGGTAATCGGAGAGAAGGAGACGAAAGAGATTCAAATCGAAAATCCAAGCACGTTCCAGGGGGATGGAACTCGTCTAACGTAGGTCTGCCAGCTACAAAGACTTGTGACAGAATAGTTTAACGAGGCTCGTTCGCAGAAACACCGACGTTGAGGACTAGGAGAGAAAAATGAAAAAGGAAAGAGGTGTTCCACTTAGGAGACGACCGATCAAGGCGATTTGCATTCCAGGGACGTTCGCCGCGATCGCGAAACTGGCGTATCGTCAGCTGTGGTTAACCCTGAAAATTACACGCGAGAACGGAATGTGGTCGACGATTGAGACCGGCGAACGCGTTGGCATGCGCCATACTTATTTCGAGTCAATTCTATTATTTTCGAGAGATCTTCTTCTCCGATCTCCGGAGCGCCTGTGGAGGACTGAAAAATTCGAGACTCGACTGTTGCCGAGTATTTTCAGCTTCTTGTTAGAAATATTTCGACTCGCAAGTACAGACACGTTGTTCAGATTTTGTTTTTTATTCGATGGTGAGGAAGATGCGGAACCTAGAATGTAAAATGTGCCTTAGTTGCATTGTTAGTTTATTATTAAGTAATCTTGCATGGCAATCGACACGTAACAATATACATAACATGTTCACAAGTAATTCAAGAGGATAGGATGGTTCTTCGATTATCTGCCTTTGGTATTTCCTTGCACGTCATTCTTTAACAAAAAGAGAAACGTCCTCAGTACTTTTCGATTCTCGATCGAAATCGTTCCACAGCGGAACGCTTGCAATTTGATTTAGAAAGCTTGTTACGATGTTGTACCGCGCGTTCTCCAGTAAAAATTCAAAGAATTCATTTAACATTTAATATTACGGTACGCGAGAGACGTTGGAATGATTGAAACAAGGTAAAAAGACAAATAATTGAGAAAAGAGAAAATATTCTCACTGCTCGTACTTTATGCGCAAGGAAAGAATATTCTGCAAGCTGGAGCCGGTGATATTTAAAGACTTACGTAAGTAAGAGGACGTACCTGTAAGTAAAAGCGTCACGAGAGAAGTTTGCACGACGTACCGGCGACACGAACCTACCAAAGGCGAGAAGACTCCATCACGTTCGCCGTGCGATAAATACATTTTCATTACGGTACACGTCCGCGAAACGAGCGCAGACCACGACAAATAAATAATCGTTCGCGCTTCGCCAAGATCTCGCACAATTGAATGGCGCTTAGAAATCAAACTCGTCGACTCTGTCGATTTTCACAAAAATTCAACGATATAAAATCAAATTTCTATTGTTGTTGTTTAAAATTAAAAAATTCTAGAAAATGGAGTCGACCAGTTCGGCTTCTGAGTGCTGTTCAATCTTCGCCTTTCGTTCAACTCTTCGTTTGAACAGCCACTCCTCTCGTTTCGTTCTCACCTTCACAACGGTTAGTGTCGAGTTTATCTATCAAACGAAGAGTTAATGATAGTAATTGTCAGCGAGAAATCCTAAGAGACTGCGGCCACTCTCGATCGTGAACGATTCGTTTCGACCCTTCGACACCAACGTAGCAATTATTTGCAGAGCAAAGCACGATAACCTGTTGTTACATAATATGCAATTATTATCAAAGATTGTGAAATTAATGGAGAAAGGGAGTACAGAGAGGGGAAACTTTGCTCTACAAATAGCTATATAACCGTACGACTCTGTTGGATCGAAGGGCCTGTTTCAAGTAATAGTTATATATCGTCGATCGTTGAAAAACAATCCGCTGGGATGTGACTTCCTAACACGATCATCTGGCACATGCGATTAAATAAATAAGTTCCAGTTGCACACCTCCAGTCCGACTTGCAACTCACTTTGAAAGTCGAGTCCCTCCTCTTCATTATGACACCACCCTGATTTCTGTTCACAGAACTGTCAACCTTGCCCCGGATCGTGATTAAAAACCAAGGACGTCGAACTCAGCCTCACCAAGATTTGCCCTCTCGAGGTTTCGTTCGATCCTTTCGCTGCGAGGTCAGATTTACGAACTGAATGCATTTTCAACGTTCCTCTTAATACTTTTACATCACTCTGGAACGAAATAAAAGTATCAAAGTTAAAGTAAAATTACAGCGCAGCTAATTCTTGTCGACCACTTTTCTGCGTCCCTTCGTTTTGTTAATACAGTGTTGCTTTTACTTTTCGAAAAAAGTCGCGACCTTCGAATAAAGAACGAGATTAACGCCGCAGGAAAGAAGACGGTTGTTAAAATTAGCTTATGCCAACCTCGAAGAACAAACCTCAGCAGAGGTTTCTTCCGTTCCAACCTGATAACCTTAATGACTTGGCGAATCTACGAAAACTCGCGTGTCATTCCCATCGCATTCCAGGTCCAGAACACACTTCCCCCCCTCTGTTAAATTCAGCACACAAAGAAACGTGACGTTTCCAAAAGGGGCAAGAAACAAAAAAAAAAAAAAAAAAAAAAAGAAAAACGAATGGCGTTTGCGATTTTGCAAAGTCGGACGATTTATGGCGTTTGGCACTGATTCCCATGCTGGACCATTCGGGTTAACGCTTGCTAGAGCGTCTATCGTTGTCCATCGAAGTTTACAGAACGAGAAACGAATAAAAATCGCGGCACTCGTTGCTCGCGCAACTAACAATTTGACGTCGAGGAGGAAAATTTGTGATTTTAGCGTGGAAAATTGGATGGTCAACTTGATCAATTTTTTTTGTTTATTACTCTATGACGAATAGAGCAATCGAAAGATCATTTTCATTCCTAGAATCGAAATTGAAATTGAGATTTCTTCTGTACGGTTTTCTGACTCCTTTTTTATGACCAATTTGGTCAATTTTTTTTTTTTTTTTATTATTACTATAATGAATAGAGCGATTGAGAGATCGTTTTCATAACGTCGAGTTGAAATTGACGTTTCCTCCGTGCACTTCTTTCGTTCGCAGGAATTATCGAAACATTTTGATTGGTATAACAAGTCGGGATCGGGGCACAACGACGTCGTTAGAGTTGAAAAACGGTTCGCCAGGGGAACAATCGATTCGCGAACAAGTGAAAGGAATTTTCGTGATGTCGTAAGACGAAGAGTACAGTGGGTCAGCGTTTCACAAGCTCTTTTGACCGCGAACGTGCTTACGACAAGCAATTATACGCTTGTTTTCGTTTAGCCACGATAAATATCATTTTAAAAAACTATGTTCTTTCTTAAAATTTCATACTGAACCCTTGTGATTAATCACGCCGAAAGAAAAAAAAAAAAGAAGTAAAAGTATCGCCGACCTCGCCAAGCAAAACCGTGCAACGCACGTGGGACTTGATATCTCAAGAATTATACATTCAACGACATAATTCGGTCCATTGCACTCGCGATATCTTGAAACTACCACGCAATTCATTCCTTCTTTTTCTTTTCTCTTCTTCTTCTTGTATTTTCATTTCAATGCGATCGTCGCGACGTTACGAGAACGGTGAAACTAGTTACGAAACCGAAAACGACACTTTTCACCGAGCCGATCAATGCGATCGATGAAGCGCGAGCGACAGAAAGACACGCTTGCAGGCAATGCTCGGACGTTACCCGTTCATTTGCATACGTCCGTTTTTTGCCGATCATTAACCAAGTTTATACGCCGTTCTTTTTCTCGTTTCCGCGTGCAATCTCGCCCGGCAAGAAAGGCAACGTCGACAGGAACTCGAGATGTACATTGTAATTTTCACGATCGTTTTTCCTTCGAACCGCACACAGACAATCGTCGACGTCCTCGAAACGAAGAAAAGTCGAGGAAAGAATGGTTCGTAGACTGTGAAGAAATTCTTGGCTCGACAAACGGAGAAGTAAGCTTAGAACAGTCTCCAAGAAATGGGTTGACAAACAGGAATTTATTTCGATGGAAATTTATTTTTCGAAACGGGGCGAACGAGAGGAAAAATGTTCAATTCAATGTGCAGTGGCACGCGTAGCTACCATCGATCAACGATCGATAATGATCGAGTCTAATTGCATGTATTTATATGCATTATGCATACGCGACTGTAGGAGTATAGGTGTATTCGTCCGTACGTACGAGAGGTAACCAGTTTCGAAACAGGCATGCTCGATGCCTGAGCAAACACGCGTCTCTGAATTAAGTCATAAAAGTTTCAGATGATTAAGTCATTTCTTTCCTTTTCTTTTTCTTTTGCCTTTTATCGATGGAGTTAATTGGAGCTTCGAATTCCTTCGTGTAATCTTTCCAGTGGGAGAAGCATTTATCTTAATTAAAAAGTAATCGACTTATCGATCCTATGTACATACGTCTCTCAAGAAGAACGATCGCTACGTATTCGCTACGTATTCTTATGATTCACGGACACAGAAAATGCTTGCACTTTCGAAATCATCGCCTAAACTGTAAATCCAAGCTTGGCAAATTTTCCAACTAATTTTAATATTCCCTCTTTAGAGACTGTGAAGATCGATGGTTTTTCAATTTCCTAGCAGAACGAGTAGCGAGACAAAAAAAAAAAGGTGCCGCGAAATTTTCCCCGCGATTAGATCGCGTTCTAATTACCATCATCAGGTTAATTGTCCGGAACGTGTTTGCTAGCTTCGTAATATTGCGCCGGGTGATATTATTGCACAGCGAGATTACATTCGAGATTACATCTGCCCGTCTTCCCAGATTTCGTTCACATGAGCGCGCGATCCCGCACGCGATTACGCGAACTCGCGTCGAAACTGTTAGGCTTAAGTAATCTCGATGTCTCCGTGGTTAGTCTTTCATTCAGTCGCTCGTATTTGTCTTTTTTCCTTTTTTTTTTCTTTTCGTGAAAAAACGGAGCCATTCATTTTCAAGTGAAACGAAAAATTGAGAAGCGAAATCCATGCAAACGATCGGTAATTATCATGCGTTTTCGCGATATCGGGACATTTTGCGTAAAAAAAAAAAAAAAAAAAAAAAAAAAAAAAAAAAAAAAAAAAAAAAAAAAAAAAAAAAATGGAAAGATTTTGAACACAAACCTTTTCGACAGAGGCAGTTTGATCGACTCTTTAATTTCGCTGTGTGAAGGTTTTTTGCGTATAGTAATTTAGAGAGGAACATCTTTTCCTGCGTTTTAATTTCTGACTCTCTTGAGAGGCATTCAATGAAAGAAAGGCGGTGAAATGCCAGGCCCTCTCTTTCCTAAGACTCTCGAAATCCCCGCTTCTTTTCCCTTACGTGCCGCATAATTTCTTCTCACGCAATTAAGATTAACGTTCACGTTCTCACGAAGCGAACCGGCTGTAATTCATGCGTCGGGAATTCAAACCGTCGCGCTGCCTTTCCTGGAGGAAAACTGTCTGATACGGTTCTTCGATAGTTCACGGAACGCGGAGAACGAAGAAGTCTCGATCAAAATTAATCGAAGAATTTCAACGAAATGGATAAATTATCGAAGAGAAACTGACTTAACTGATACTTTGTGAATTATAAATAGAATTTCAACAAATTTTCATTCGCGAAGGCCTAGTTACAGACAATATTATTATCTAACGAGTTCTGACCATTAGAACAATCTTCTTGGTCGGGCGACACGTAATCGAAGCTTCGTTTCGTGACAGAAAAGTCGCGAAAATGTTGCATCGCTGTTTTTCAATCTCTGTCGCTCGCCGGGGGAAAGAATTCCAAATTTTTTTGTCAATTTAAGGAATTTAGGGAAACAAAAGGCCAAAAGCGATCGGATTTGGATGTCGCAAAAGTCGAAGAGACGCAAGGTGAGAAATACTCTTTAAAATCCAGCCTGCTCGAAACGGATTTCTACTCGACGTATCCCACGATCGAAGTTCTTAATTCGACAAAGGCGATCGACTCTCGAGATAAGACTATCGAGGTCACAGGTAGAAACCAGCGCGGCGAAGATGAGACTCGGTGTTCCAGCTTTTTGCCTGTCCGTAATTTTCCTACTCGGGTAAAGCCGCTTCCGAGAAACGAAAGCCAACTGAACCAGTCGGGACCACCCATCGCGATTTTCCACGCTGCAATCACGAATCAACCTTCTCCCCTGCGAATCGAGTGCCTCGATTAACAGTCCGTAGACCCTAGGAAACGAGTCTCGAATTCCAATCTACCGGAACACGAGCAACACATATTACGTTCTTATGCAATAAACGGAAAGACAATCGGTCCAAGTTGTTTTTTTCTCTCTTTTCTTTTTTCCTCTTTTTTTCCTCTCACACTGTCGTCTCGTCGCGTTCCGAACGCGCGAAAGCAACAACGCGTCTAACCAGAATCCAAATCTTCGTATTGCGGGCCGACTGCGGAACCTTCAGACCTGACTGATCGACGAACTCTCGCGATTACAAGAAGAATCGATATTCAGGGGAGCTTCTAACGAGGTCGTGGCCTGGGCAGAGGCTGGATCATCTGCTGCTGATGATGCGAGTAACCGCTCCTCGAGTTAACCGGCATCGGCTGTGGCCTGTCGGGACTGTCGTCCAGGTTCAAACCAGCCACCAACTGAGCAATTTCTCTGTCCTTCTTCTCTTCTTTCGGCAACGCGTTGCCATTCTGAGCGCTGAAGCCCAGCGAGGCCAGGCTTCCGTGACTTCTGCTACGATGCTCCGCCCGGATGCTGTATGAGAACGCTCTCTCGTTCAGGTGGCCCTTTCTCCGGTAGATTCCAGTGCCGAAACGCGACTCGTTCTCCGGACTGTCGGACTGGACTCTGTTCATCTCCGCGGCAGTAAGATCCGCGTGAGAGGCGGCCAGCCTTCTGGATGCGCCCAGAGTCGAGGAATCCGGATCGGGATGCTGTCTTCTGCCTCTGTTCCCGGCTGTCCCGTACGTTCCAGCTGGATAGATGGCCGCAGCCGGCGGAGGAGGCACTACAGGCAGCGGAGCGTACACCGGAACGATCGGAGCGGCGGCTGGGATCGGCCTGAGCCCTTTAGGATGGTGGTGAGCCTTCCTGGGCAAAGTTGCAGCGGGTACTAACAACACCGGCGCTGGTCTGGCCAACGTTCCCGCGACTGACCGGCTGCTAGGTGGCAAAGGATGAGGATGATAGTGCTGTTGCCTGACCGGATGGCCCAGGGTGTGGTGTCCGTGGCCGTTGGTGTACATCCCTTGATGCAACTGTGGATGAAGGTGAGCCTGTTGCATAGGATCTTCGTGGACGGGTCGGTTTTTGATCTTTTTCAGCTTCTTGTTCGCTTTTCTGCGAACCGACGAGGAGGACGATTCTTCGAGGAGCAAAGGTTGAGACGGCGGAGGCGGCGGCGGCGGCGGAGGCGGCGGAGCGACCAGTTGACGAGGTCTGGACCCTTTCGTGCTCCTCAGAGTGCCTTGTTCCTGATACAGACCGTCCACCTCGTCTCGACCTCTCGCCCAGACCTTGTGATTCTCGTCCCCATTGTACAAACTGAGGTCGTCCGTCGAAGTGGCGTCGAAACGGGTCGCTTGAGGACTGTCGAGGGTCGTGCTAGAGCCACCGAGGGTGTGATAGAGGCTGTTGTTCGAAGGGTGTCCACCGGCGACTCCGTTAGTCGTGGTGGTGGAAGGATCGAGACCTTTGGCGTAGCTGCTGTCCGCGTACGCGTGAAAGCAACACCTGACCAGGGCGTTGGCCGCCATGTCGCGTTTGCATATGAACGCGTGACACTCGAGAACCTTGATGCCGGTGGTTCGTCGCAAAACCGCGGCGAAGAGCGGCGGATGATTGGCACTGGGTGTTCTAGCGAAGGGAGAGTCCAACGGGAGGAACCTCGTGTTCGAGGCGTCGCCACTTCCGCCTTTAACGTGCCTCACTGCCGCGCAGTAGTGCAGAGCCTCGATCGGGAAGAACCTGGTGACCTTCTTGCGGTGCTCGTCCACGTTCTCCAGCAACAGGCCGTTACTCCAGACGCTCAGCCAGGAGTCCAATCCACGTGCACCCAGGGCACCCTGTTCCGGATACAGTTCTCTCAAAGGTTCCTGAACTCCGAGCAAACCCTCCTTGCTCGCGTGGGGCACCGAGCTACCTAGGTAGAGGACTCGGCAGCGACAGTACGGCGTCGCCGTGTCCTGGTTGGCGCCTCTCATCTTCGTGTTCGATAGGTCAGCCCTCGTTGACTCCGACCCAACTCCTTATCAGTCCTATAGGTCGTTTATTGTCCTCTTCTATCGAGCAGGTATCTCAAAAGAGGAATCTCGACAGAGACGTAATACGACGGCCGACGACGAGGAAATTGGCAACCATTCAGAACCGTCGAATCATCCAACACCAATGTATTTTTCTATTCCGACTCGATCGAATTCGACAGAATCCGAAGGACACACGCGATCGCAAGGTGCACACGGAACAACGTTGCGGTGGACTCCACCCGGTGATACACTCCACTCGCGATTACGCAGTCACTTTCCAAAGACGCAGCTCGGGTTGCAAAATACGCGTGCGTGGACGAGAGAGAGCCGCTCTCGGCTACTTCGCAGCAGCTGTAGCCGCCGCTCGCGAGAGATCGCGTCAGGCCATTATGGCCGCCTTCTGACGGCTTCCCCACCAGCTACCACTACCTTGCCGTGTCTCCTCTTCTATCTGGCCTTCTCCTCCTTTGGGTCCGTTCGTTTTTCTTTCCTCCGACACACTGAGGCCCGGACTCTTACCAACCTTTTTCAATTCCCCTCCTACCAATTCTTCTTCTCCCTCCTTTCTCTACCAGTCGTGCAGGCCAGGTCCTCCTGTGGTATGCGGTGTGCACCAGTGGCGTCTACGTCCTCCTGGTCGCCCCTCACCACCACGTGTGCCGATCCACCGACAGATTACACACTCTCTTCGCCGAGGGAACGCTCACCGACGATCGAACGGGCCCGCTGAGTGTGTCGCCGCCGTTGGAATCCAGAGGCGCGGCCGACAGGCCTCGTCAGTCACGCAGGCTGTCGCTTTTGACGTTCCTCTGTGTCTCATCAGGCCACCACGAACTCGAACAAACCTTCCAACATACACACGCGTCTCTGTTCCAGTTACGTTCGCGCGATACTTTTAACCGAACTTTTCACGATTACTTCGATCCTCTTCGCCACTGCTGTTCCGTCTTCCACGTAGATGGCGTTGCAGTCACGTTCGCTCGGCGACTGGTCCCATTCTGATGAATCTTCCTCTTTACTTCTGGCTCGCGAACAGTCGTACCGGTATGTATATATATAAAAAAAAAAAAAAAAAAAGTGCAGAAGAACGGCGAGGTCGGTGTTTCTCCACGGCGAAACTTTTGGCAAGGCGGCAGGCACGAAGAGAAGGTAAGAGTGGGAAATAGCGAGCTGTTAACGCTTGTACGCTTCTCGTCGGACTGAGGACTGACGGAAGGCGTGAGACACCGACCGACTGGGCCCCACTATCCCGACCGCCAGGCCCCTTCTCCCTTTCTTTCTCTCCTCTTTCTCTCTTCTTCCTTCTTCCTTCGTTCGCTTCTCCTTCTGACGCTTTTCTGCTTCGGAAGAGGCACTCCCTGGACAAAGTCGTACCTGCCTCCCGGGAACCCTTCGCCCGATGGGGTGTCTGGAAAATGAACATTCTTCCCAGCCGATTTTACCGAGGCACACCGCATAGCTTCTCTTCCTATCGTTTCGCTTCTTTCTCGCGGGATCGAGTGATGCAATCGATACAATCATATATTGTTCCGATGCTGTCTGTATCTGTGTCTGCAGGAAGACATGGAGAGATCATAGAATTACGATCAGTCGTAAATGAAGCGTAAAAATTGAACTTATATCAATAAAGTCTACCTTTATAATTCTAGAAGAAGAATTTTAAGAAGAGAGATAGTTGGTGCAGTCGTGCTTCGAGACGAGTCGAAGGCATTCTCTGAGAATTATTAATTTTGAATCATAGAGTCGTAAATTTCATTCAGTGAAGGAGGGTCGTAGCTGCAGAAGAGGCTAAATAAAGAAATTAAAATGAAGAGTATACGATAAATTACGTAACGAGGGAAAAGTCATTTTAATAAATTTAAATAATTGCAATGGTCCAGCAGTCAAAAATTGTGAATGTGACGATTATCTATGTCGCGAACAAGACTCTTGAAAACTGAACAGAACTTTCAGAACACTGTGATTTACGGACGAAAATGCAGGCAAGGGATTAAACACTGATCGTTCGTGAAAACGATACACGTTACAATCGAATTCATGAATACAGCATTCATAAATATTTAGCGAAGCAGTCGTTCGTCGCAGTCTACACGTCTCGCGAGAAGATTTAAGGATTGACGTTTGAACTTTTGGAATTCTCCTTCGAACTATATATCTCTACTGGCGAATCATCGTTGTCGCGGCTCGAACCATTCATTTTGTCGACGAAAACGTATTCAGAATTTCATATTAAACTTCGTCGAACGACGAAATTCGAGTTTCCTTCGGTAGGAAAGTTCGAGCGAATAAATTCTTTGGAAACGGAGGATTGGCACGATAACGAAAGGAGGTACGAACGGTGTGTTGCGATGAAACGTTAATGACTCCATTTTCACAGACGTGTTAACAGCGGACGCGCGTTCGATTCGTGCTGTTGCGCAATAAATATTCGCGATTTCGCCTTCGTGGCCACGCGACGAGCCGCGAAGCGGAGCGGGCGTCCAGACGACTCGACCTGAAGACCTCGAATCGGCCTCTGTCAAAAGAGAATCGTAAGCGTTACACCTCGTTCACGGTAGCCGCGTAAGTCTCTGACCTATAAAGGGCAAATCGGCGTGTCTGATCTTACGCGCTGGTGTCAAAGTGCCGCCTGATTACTCCTCCTTCGTTCGTCATTTTATCTGCAAGATACATTACTCGAGAGAAAGTCCATCGATCATGCGTAGAAAGTGTGGTCGTGAAGGAACACCGATCTAAAAATTATTGAAAATTATTGGATCGCCCAAATTTCAAATTTCCAAGAGATTTCAGAATTGGTTAGGAAGCTTCTTCATCTGAAAATTCATGCTCTTGCTTCTTGATTCGCGAAGAATCTTGACAAGAATCGTGTGAAATTCGTTCCATCATCCCTTCAGAGTCTGAAACTTTTACACTTGCGTGTATATTTGAGATTTTTATAATTATATGTATGTTATTCTGTAATTAAATGGAGATGCTTCTAATTCTTCATCTCATGAATCTTGAAGGAGATCAAATTTTTAATTAAATAAAGAGAGCTATTACAAGAGATATTGAACAACATTTGTTCGAAACGAACTCCTATTAATTCCAAAGAAGAAACAGCGTGCAAAGCTTCGCGTGAGTAGCATACTCGCAATTAATCGCGTCTACGTTCACATAGCTTTAAAATACTCTCCCCGTTTCACGATCGAGTAACTTCTATCTCGCACTTCTTTAATTGCTATAAAACATTTACTTCAACATTTCTCCCCCCCCCTTCTAATTCGGACAACGTACGGCAATCTCAAATTTTCGCACTCCAATAACTTACGATAAGAAACGTTAATTACACTCGCTGGCGAGAAAAAATTCATTGGCTTCGCTTTTATTTCTAATCAATTTTAAATCAAATGAAAGTTTTTAATTAGTTGTTTCTTCTCGTTTGTTTGCCCGTGAAATGCTTCGTTATCAAAAATCATCACTTTTCTAGAGAGCAGTTTTAAAATTTGTCAATCAATTCCATATGAGAATTATCTTTTCATCCGATTGTCGGATCAAGTACGAGTGATGAAGTTTGGTTAGTTGAATCCTACGTTGTTGTTGCATCCTGTACAATAAAAATTTTGCGATTCTTTTCGTTGAGCACTGTCCTTAACTTTATGTTTATACATAACGAAATCTCACAGTGCGAATGGGCCACGGCCAGGGTCTTCGGTCACGCGACCCTGATTCACGTGATAATCTCGCGTTCCACGATTCCTCGCCGCTTCCTGCACTGGCGACTAATTACATGGAAAACGTCGTCCGCTCTTAATCCAGGGGGAAGACGTAAAAATTGCGAGGGAAACAGCTCTTCCACACCGGAAATTCCAGCTGGAATTACTCATGGTCTGCGTATGACGCTGCAATCAGGATTCTTAATGGCTACGTTTTTTATTTCCTTCCACTCGATCGTTTCATTCTTCACACTACAAGTAGAAGAAATATTTTCCATTTCTATTATATATTTGAAATCATGACTGGGAAATAAATTTCAACCGTCCAAACATAATACTACTGGATTGTTCTAAACAACAATTATGTAGATACATGTCCGTTAGTCGTGGAATAAATTCTTCTATAATAAAGTGTTTCTTAATCATATCTTGCGCGAGTGTCGGATAGAAAAATTTTCAACGGAGACAACTTTCACATCTGCGTTTAAACTTTCTAATAGAAAAAATGTTTCGACGATGCGCAAGAGTAATAATTAGAATGAGAATTTAGAGTAACGAGCTTCAAAATAATTTCGATAGAATCCAGTAACTTTTATGATTGGAAAATAAAATTGCAGAGAAATTGAAGTACCAGAGAAATATTTTCAAACCTCTACTTCGTCTCCGTGTCCAAAGTGGATAAAAAAGAAAAAAGAAAAGAAACAGAACAGAACGCCGAAAACACACGGACCAATCGAGACTGGAGCATTAGTATGCAAATAAGCGGGCCCAACACCGTTCGCGTATTTATATAACCGTGAAAGATCCTTGAAAGGATGATCCTTGAAATTGACGTAAATCGTTAACTCGATACCTATGTGTGTATTTTACGATCTTCCTATCGATTTTATCTAAACTCGAACCTCACGTTTTTCCGTGCCGCGTTTGCACATTTTATCGACGAGTAAATTACGAATTCCTTAAACTTTTTCTTCTTCTGTAAGAGCCTGAGACCATTTTGCAAATAAAATAAATTTCCTTTGCAGGATAATTAAATTTCTATTCGACAGAGAAATTGAATTTTCTTTTTTTTTTTAGAAGTCTCACGAGAATCCTGCTTTCAGTTTAGTTTAGTTCGCGGACGAAGAGATCGTGGGCACGTGAAAAATATGAAAGTCGAGTGAATTTATTGCAGAGCAGCGAGTGGATTACACCCTGACTGTTTTGAAGGTTCCTGAAATCGACGATCGAGTGGGTCAGTGGGTCGTTGTCACGTTAATTACGAGGAATCCAGAGGCTGTGTGCACCTCGAGCAATCACCTCCTTGTACAGGAATTCTCCTCGCTCTCTCTCTCTCCTTTATCTCTCCTCCTCGCCATTTTCAACGACGTCAGCATGGAAATGAAACTCTTTGTTGAACGTTTCTCTCGAGTAAATTGCAATTTTCAAAATCAATGAAACATCTTTCTCTATTAAAATTTAAGTACGACGATGCATGCCAGCCTGACAACATGCCAACGAAGTCTGTCGAAGTTTTTCATCAAGTTTCAATTCTCGAGTTTTGCAACTGCAATTGAAATGTGCATGTCCATTTTCAAAAAATTAAAATTCCATTCAATAAGTAGTAACGGTATGTCAAATTAATTTCACGCGCATGTGTCAAACTATGAACTTTCCCTAATAAGAGGAATAAACATTCTAATATTTATCCAAGAAGGATAAATTGCGATCGTTGTAGCGCGCAACTGCTTTCGTTATAGCATTCTAATGTCATTCGTAAATAATTGCTCGTGGCGTTCGTTTCAACACACTTCACTGAACAGAGTATTTATTGGTAAATTAAAGGTGGAATGCTTTGAAATAATTGTAGCCGGATAACAGGAGTGATCGTGCCAGAATCGTGACAAACTTTTACCAGAGAGTTCCAAGCTACAAAGAAATCCCACTTATACTTCCGGTAAAGGAGCAATACCGGTCTTGGCATAGCCGGGGAAAGCTTTTAAGATATGTACATTGGCAATCTTCTTTCTCTTTGTCCGGGTTAACGATGTTAGTATTGGGCACTTGCTCGTTTCCTGTTTCCTTGCAAAATTTTTCATTGACTGACAGATCGTCTTCGTGAACAACATTTGAAACTACCTTACACAAGTGTAGTACTGTCCACGAGTACACTTTCAACTTGTCACGACTACGTGCAAATACAATTTAAAAATGAAATTTTCTATTCTAATATTGATCGCTGATATTACTTTGATTCAACAGACAATAGCAATTGAAAACCACCAGGGAAAAGTATGATGAGACAGCTTTCGTTAGCGTACAAATGCTTACGACAGCGTAACTGTAATATATATATATACATATAATAGACAAGAAGAGAAATTACGACGTACAAATGATATTGCAATCGTTTCGAGGAACGCTGACACGTTTTTCAGATCACCGTTGAGATCGGGCCTGGAGACTAAAAAGAATAATTCGGTCGACATAATTCTAAGCGCCGGTGACGCGTCGGTGCATGACAGAGTATCGAGCTTCCTGTATAAAACGGTTATGTACACCGTTTCGAATTCGCCAGAAACGTTCATAAAAAGATCGACGACTTTTTCGTGCGTTTAATCGTTGTCCCTGGTGAGAATGATCGCGATCGATGATCCTCACACGATTCATCAACCTGTTTCTGACAGATAAGAAATTAACGTTGTTCGTTTCCCTTTTTTTAGCGAAGCTTCGTGAAAAAGTGGCACAGTTAATGTCGAGAGAGAAGTAATTTCAAGTGAAACATTAGAAGAGAGAATTAATAGAATGTGGTGTGTTCTAACTGAAGTTCGAGTTGAAGAAAAGTCGAGAGATATGCGAAGAATCCTGCCTGGAGGAAATCTAATAACCTGTCTGTTAACGATTCGAGTCACGTTACTCTGATAAAGAGGGGAAAAAAGTATCCTTTCTTCCATGGAAAGTATCCGTAGTCTCGAGCGTTTCATGGTGTATTTTTAAATTCGGTCATTCACACCTGACGACTTGTGACAAAATCAAGAAGATATTGAAAACGTGGTTTCTTGTTCACAGGACCTATTCTAATCGATATTTAGCTATTAACGCCAAACTTTTATCGTGGCAATTAGTTAATGACGCAATTATCGTGAAATGAAACTATTTTAGGGCCCTTTTTGAAACAGCGTCTCGGGTCCGTGTGTACACTACCACCCAAAGGGCTCACATAAACAGAGATCAGTCACGGTGAATCACAGCCTCCCCCTCTGCGGAAAATCCAAGTGTAACCTAATCGAAATGTGACACGAATCCAACTCTAGTCTAGTCCCAGCTGAGACCACATTTAATCCAATGACTCCGAACCAAGTCTGTAGTAAATAAGTCATCTTTCTCAAAACAAGTTCTCTTCCTACTGTTTCATAATTCAATTACCTCATCGACTAAACAGTTCGCATCCATAACACGTTTCTACCTGAACAATCTCTGAACGATTTCCTTGAAATTCAGCGGTGTCACATCCTTGAGCCGTAGATCAATCGTTTGTAATGGCAACGTCGACGATCTTAACTGCTTTCTACGACTCGTGCCTTCGAAAGTTCTATGCAAATAAGCCCGAGGCCACGAGACGCGCGTAAGAATTTCTACCGTTTCGTACTTTCCATCTCGTGTCGCCGTTTTCCAACACAACGAGAAGAGACCCCCAGTTTGCCAGTCTGCGGATCAGTCCGGGGATGTAGTCGCGAGAAAGTTTCTCTCTAACGTAAAAATAGGGGTGGCGTTGACGTAATGGACGCTCTTCCGGTTACGTAGCCACCCGACCAGTGGTGAAGCGAGTCGAGTGTAATTAAGATGGCTTGGTTAACGTTCGATTCGCGTTGAAAGCGCGGCTCAAGAAAACAGCGAATCATTTCCGCTAACAAATGCAATTACCTCTGGAATGTCTTGCGTCCTGTCTGGGAAAATATTCGCAGTTCGATTCTTACGAAACTTTCTCTCCTTCGTCCGTATAAACGAATCGTAGAAATAAATCGAAAGTTCAAAAAGCGCAGATTCAACGCTTCTCTAGAATCAAACTATCGATAATTGAAAAATTGAGCGTCTACTCTACCAACTGAGTATTCCCTTTCTGATTTATTTTATAGTTTCATTTAATTGTTTATCTTTCTAAGCACTGATAGACCAATCAGATTGTAACTAAAGAAAATTTCATCAGAGACGCATCGGAGTAGTACATTTTGAATATTATAGTATATATTATAGTATATTTAGTACATTATAGCATATAATATATAATATAGTATATATTGTAGTATATATAGTATATTATAGCACATAATATATAATATAGTATATATTGTAGTATATTTAGTACATCATAGTATATAATATATAATATAGTATATATTATAGTATATAATATATAACATAGTATATTTTTTTGTATTTCTAAAATTTTTACAAATGCACATGCACCTATTCACAATATGCGCAATTTGTACGATAAGAATATTCTTTTGCGATGCGATCGTAATCTCACTCAGCCATAAGGCTCGACCTATGTGCTGCACCGTATCGATAGCTTACGCGCGCATTGAAGTCTCCAGCGCGATTAGAATAACGGAAGGCGATAGACGAGGTGTGTGTTGCTCTATAGCGGTTCACTTTTACTAATGCGACCGACTTTAGGCGCCGTTTCCCTGCCAATCTAACGGGTGTCGATCTACTGAACATTCCTTCTACTAATTAACCCTTCGTTAACATGTACTGTAGCATACCTACACCGAACATTCTTGATCGTCTTTCAAGAATGTTTCAAGAACTGCGCACAAAGAGTGGAAGAGAAGAGCTGATTCTCAGAAGCAAAGCGTTCAATGTATTTGAAAAAGAAACTTCCCAGATTCGCAATTCAAGATTTACCACTCTTCCCTTTTAGTAAGAAATTTCTGAATTTAGTCAAGAATTAAATTAAACATCCTCTGAACAATTTGTGCAAATTAGCAAGACCTCTCACTTGCCGTATATTTCATAAAGAACTTTGATATAAAATATCCTGGATAACAGTATTTAATATGCAAAGTATGCATAATGTTTCATTTGCGTAAATATCCAGCAAAGGTAAATGTCCAAACTGTCGTGTACGAAGGCCGACCATTCTAGGATTTGGTGCAAACTCGATGGAACGAGCACGACTCGATGCACAGGCCCCCGAGGAAATCGTAGAAAGAATCCGAATGGTATTCCTTGGAGCACCCACGGGTTCGAGGTGCACGTCATTCAACGCTGCTTTCGCATGAGTTTCATGCGTCGGCCTCTGCCATCAATAGTCATGCCGGTGTATTGCAAGCCACGACCCGCTGGCTATCTAAAGGCACATGGTCTACGTGACGGAAAAGCGGATATTCCGTGTCGGAAGTTCCCGTTGCTCCCGATGCGCGTACCTGAAAGAATTTTTTTTCTAGTTTCTCCTGAGGCATTCGCGCCGTAGTTATGAATATAATCCACCTTTGTTCGCGTTACGTTTGGCCACTGCCAAGGCAATTAAAGCGTCGCCGCTAATTAAAGAGGAAACGTAATTAATTGTTTCTCATGGATCGTCTTCGAAAGGTAATCAAGATGAGACTTCTTGTACTTTTTGCAGCGACACATTTTTCATCCTGATTTCGCTCTGCGTTGTTATTTATTTTTAGAAGCATCTTCCAAGCATCTTATTTCTTTCGGCATCTGTATTTCTTTGACTCTAGAACCACCGAGGACTATAAAAATTGAGTCAAAGAAACTTTTATTCATATATATTTTACAAAAACCGCTCGAATTTCTAAAAAAAAAAAACATTGCAACATTGTAAATCCGCAAAATTACTCTAAAAAATTATAAATTGGTCGTTTCGACCGCCTTGACAGTTCTAGTGTTAACGTAAGTAAATACTTATTTGTTGATATTTATCATTTTGTACATCAACGACCAATCTGCGACAAAAGCGTCTTATTAAAAAATAAGAAACTGATTCGCTCGAATGGAATCGACCGGCGTCGCCCAATTTCCCTGCCAAAGTTCGCGTAATGGCGAACAATAACATCGACAGACGAATTTCTCGGCTGCACAATGGCCTGGCATTTAACCAGGAGATCGCACGTGAGCATAAAGCTCGAGACCCCGTGAGAGAGACCTCCTGTAACAGGTCACTGCCATCGAGAGAAGCGAGCAGGTTCGTAAGGTCTCTTTATGGAAGAGGGGGGGGGGGACTCCACTTCTGTTCCATGTACGTGTCCATGATACACAGACAATCTCCGTCAGGTTACTTCTTTTAATCCGTAAATCTATTTCTCTCACGGCCCGCGACGAGCCGTGCCTACGTGTTGCAACTTTAAACGCCAAAGTATCCTCCGACTGTGAGAAAACGATATTCGATCAACGTATCTCTGTTTCTTATAAAGAGTTCAACGTTACTTTTACAAGCAAGCGCTTTACAGGTGTTTGCAAGTGTTATTATCTTATTATTTCCAAGTAAATGCAATTTCACTTAGCGTAAAGTGTCATTTAATGCAAACGCTCGCGTCACTTTGTGAATTTTATGTTTGCGATGTTTGTCTTGCTGCCGAAATTTTATTAATCGTAGGATCAATCTGAATCAACTCTTGATCTTTGATTTGAAAGAGGTTGCCGACTCTTCCTCGTTGTTCAAAAATGGTACCTGTTTGCATTGTTGGATGGCACAGATCTTTTTCAAAATACAGAGAATTTTCTCTTTGCGTTTTCTGGTGAACGAAGATGCTGTTCACTTTTGCCCGCGGAGTTGACTCTGTCACTTTTCCCTCAAACTCCCTCGGAGTCAAGGTTTTCGTTTCTTTTCTCGCATTCCATCCAAACGCGCGGCCGTCCTCGCTCGTTTCTCAAGGCCAAGGTGTCACTCCGTTCAGAATGCGTCACCGCTCTCTGGCAACGGTAATCAAACTTCTGAATTCCATCAGACGCACGAATTTCATTGCCCAATTACGGATCTCTTACTGCACGATACCGTTCCCCACGTCTCCGCTATAACGGTCTGGCTCGCGATTCCCTCGAACCATTCTGTTCGATTTCTGGTCTTCCTCATCGAAAACACGCCTCGAAACATACTTTCCAAGAAACGTGTTTCACGAACGTTTAACCTTTATGTCCTCTTCGATTTTAGGAGATGGAATATTAAATAAAAAAAAAAAAGAAGGTAAACGCATACTGTTCAACGCGTGGTTATTTTTGAAATAAGAAAGATTTCAAGCTGCTGATACCTTCTTTATTTTCATGGAGATTCCATTAACTCATTTGTAACTCATTTCTAAGAAGATAAGAATGAAGAATCTGACAGAGCTGAGCTCTCCCTCACACTTTGCTTTGAGTTTGCGGTATATTTTATGTAACAGCTGGTTGAAACTTGCGAAATTCCATCGAGAAACAAGGAAAACCACGACGTATTAGAAATTGGGGGGGCAAGTGGATCTGGCTTCTGCGGTGGGCACGGCTGCTCCCGTGCAACTCGGTGGTTACTTCGAATCACGAACACTATACTTCTCCGTAAACCTTTCTAAACTCTTAGCTGATAAACTGAAGCTTCGTCAAAATCATTGAGCAACATCATCCGCAATAGTTGTGAAAATTGGCAAAAATTCTAATTCTTTCGATCTCCAGAATAAGGTAAGAAATTTTCTCAAGAGAAACGAGAAACTGTAATTTCGGGGAAAATTTCTAATTTTTCCACGCGACATGGAGGAGATTCAGCGATCGAATTGTCGCTGAGAAAAAGAAAGAAAAAAATAGAGCGGACGAGCCAGAGATCTGCTCGTGGCTCTAGCACGAAAGACTTTCTATTCATTTATTATTCGTACAATAACTATAGACAGTGAAACAATGCAAACCGGCCACTTCCTGCTCCGTTAACCATGAAAGCAATTTAACGAGCCATCGTAAGTACGTGATCCGGCCGGTGGACGTGTGCCAGCCGCTTATCAGAGAAATTTTTCGTGCCGTCTCGAAACGATGCTAATGAATTGACGTGCAACGCACACGAAGAAAACGACAGCCAATGTTCACGCGAGTAAATTAATGACGGTGTGTCGTTAAACGCGAATCTTGGTGCATCTCGTTACACGGGTGGCATCAGACCTTTTTAAGTAGGATAGATTTATCTTATTGCAATTATTTTTGATATTTTTATGCAATCGGAGGATCGTGGAATATCTAAATTAGGCGGGAAAGGAATTACGATTATTTCTACGTGTAATCTGACAGAAAGTAGAGTCGCGGTTATTTTTGGAATTAAATACGACTGTGAGAAAAAGAGAGCTCGAAATTGTTTTTGGAATATTACGTAATTCCAGAGGAAGAGGAATTTTCAGTGGAATCTTCGAAGCTGATGGAGATTTTAAGCGATCACGTTAAACCCGTGTTCGCAAAGAAATTCGAGGAATTTCACCTCGAGGATCGTTGTTTCAGAGCAAACATTAAGACGAGAATGGTATAAATAGCAGCAATGAAAAAAGAGCATTACCGGAAGCGTCAGAGGAGAAAATTGCACGTGCATTTTCTGTACCCAAACCGCTTTTTGTAATTCGCTGGGTCATAAAACACATTACCTACTACGCGTGCAAATTGAGCGCTGCGAGATTAAAACACGTAGCAGGAAATACTTTTTAATCGACGATCAGCCTAGTTGTGAATGAAAATCTGCAAATCAAAAAATCAACGAAAATCGCAACGTTTTACATCTAGAAAATTTCACGTCAATCCGTCGCAAATTATAATACGCACCTCTCTAGGGACCAGTCTCCATGAAACATTTATTTCACAATCTTCTGAGATTTATTTATGAATATTTTTCTCTGGAATAAGTTGTCCCGTGAATTATTTAACAAACCCTTCGCCATTCTTGTAAACTACATTCACGTTCACTTTTAAACCAAAAGGAAATCGCGAAATCTCCTATTAACAGAGAGACTCTTGCTAAAAAAGACTTTTTCATCTCTAAAACGTCATTAATCTAATAAATATTTATTTTCAATTGCCGTATCGTTACTAATTAATTTAGAGAATGCGTATCTTCACGAATTACACTCGCATGCCTGTGTCTATTTTCAAACAGAAAGGAAAACACAGAAACTAGCCTATTCTTAAAACATCTGCAAATTAAAAAATTAGAAAACCATATAAACTCATTTAGAAAATTACTCAGTTTTCTTTTTAAATCCAAGGAATTAAAGAAACTGTTATTAAGCTACTCTTAAAAAAAAAGTCGCAAATGTGCGAAATATCTGATTAAAATGGAGGCGACAAATTGGCCCAGAGGATGCACAGAAGGGGTAAAAAAAAGAAAAGAATCTTTATTTGTTATTAACCGTTATTATTGTTACTGTTACTGTCAATGTTACTGCTTGTTACTTGTTCCTATCATTATCGTTAGTCTGGCATCCGGCGCGGATAACAATATAACTCACGAAAGAAATCAAAGAGTCAACAGGCGACCCACGACTTCGAGGATCCTGTCGCAACGTACGGCACGGGTGCAAGAGAGAATAATAAATGCTCGATCTTGGTTCGTCTCGACTGTTCAGGGATGTCTGATAAAAGTAAATTCACGACCCCGTTGAATCTATGTATAAAAGTGGGGCAAACGAAACCATCGAAATGAAAAAGACACGAGACTTGTTGCTTCACCATTACAATATAATCTCTGGAGAGTGAAATTTATTTCCTCTTCTCTTTTGACGTGATACGGAGTTAAATGAAAGAGATACAATATGGCAGTGAACAATATCACAGCTTACGATTTATATGTATGGTATATCATGTTTAGAATTTTAATTAATCCTTTCACGCTGAATATCGTAACATCGGACAATATACTTTGATAAATTACCAACGACAAAACTATCTGCGTCGAGTAAAATCAATTTCCCATGCAACGTCTTTTTCACAAAATCATCTCCCAGGGAGTGTGCATATTTCCAATAAAATTTCAATGAGTAAAACTTATGAGTACAATTTATTGTATAGATCGGATTGCAAAGCAAAGGGATTCAATCCTGAAAAGATTAATTAATCAGATAAACCTAGAAGATATTGGCATTTAAAAACCAATAGCGTAGAAAATATAACTTATATCTTTGAGCCATAATTTATAAAAGAAATTCTCAACAAGAAAAAAGAACCCTGCGAATCGTCGTCATGAGGTTTCTATTTGCTCCCTGTGGTTACCAAGCTTAACGTCCGCTGGACGCTGGACAACCGCTTGGAGACGCGTGAACGATACGATAACGATACGATCGATTAATTAAATAATTTATTAGTTAACAACGAGCAGCTCAGTAGGGATGAAGGGCTGCTAGACCGAGTCTAGGCGGCTCCGCGTAGCTGTGCCGATATCGACCCGGTGTGGGCACGATTTCCAAGGGTGGCCTGGCGCTGTCGCGATCCAGACCTGGATATCTCTCGTGTTCGGAGAGTTCTTGGTACGTGATTGCCCTGGCACGCACTTTCTCGCGTATTTCTCGCACGTGGGCACGATCGCGGAAATCTCGAGCCTGCAAACAAAATTTTATTAAAAAAATTTAACGAGGATCTTATGAGTATCTCACGAGACAAGCTTACACAGAGTAGCGTAGAATGCGGGGAATTCATACAACGACGCAACGTACGATTATGCAGAATTGAATGATAGACACGCATACATAAATGTGGCATATGTAATTGGTGAAAGTTGAGCAGTTGGTGCCCATTGTAGAAGTGACAATAAGGTTTTGGAATTTGACGGTGTAATGATCAATTGCGAAGGAATGTATAAAGTAATAATATACACGTGAATATAGCAGACGTGATTGGCGGAAGATGCCTGCATATATTCCCAACTTAATGAAGGTCTTGTAAAAGTAGTGATCGAGCGGAGTTGCGTAGAAATGCATAATATAATAGTAAATGTGCACTGCATATAGTTTAGAGGTAGTACTAAGCCTCTACTGTATGGAAATGCGACGTGGAATACATAAATGTGATTGGTAAAAGGTGAACACATTGATAATTTAATGAAAATATAGAAGAAGCATGTATAGTGTATGTAACTGTACACATATAATTGGTGGGAGTAGAAAAAGTCAAGTTAACCCAATGCAAAATTGAAACTAAAATTGGCAATGTGGTACTAATTGCAACACACAATGTGAGATGTAATGTTGGAATTTAATACGAGAAGTCAGTAAATAGTTCAACAGAAAATAAAATAGAACGCAATATAGTGTAATGTTATTCGTCTCTGTTTTAAAAAAAATCGAGTCGTCAGTGAAAGATTAACAATGACATTCTTCACTATAAAAATTTACACAGTGGACGAAGAAGACTCATACTAGAGAGCAATACTATTTGCAGTAAAATTCGCAAGCAAATAACATAGTAGCAGAAGCAAGAACCCACACGACCCCTTATCCAGGCGACAAACGATTAGCATTTCCGCGCAAGATTATTACTTGCTCGTAGAAAGTGCAAATTCAAATAAGAAAGTTAGACGACGCAAGCAATTTCTTCACAAAAAATAAAGATCTCCAAGCACACTTGTAAATGGAATCTAGACAATCAAGACATACATTTTCTTTGACTCTCTTTCGAAAAAGAAAAAAAAGAAGACTGAACAATACATCTTTGACACGGTGTCATCACAAGGACAAGTTTTAGAATTTTTTTCATTGCAAGGAGCTTGAGGAACGATCAAAAAGAAGGGCATGGAATCAATGACCCTTACTTCTCGCGGATCAGCGACGTTCCTTTGATCTCGGAAATCTCTTCCAACGGTTGGGTTTTCGTAGAAACTTCTCGGCCGAGGCCTCGAGACCTCTTGCTCCAATGGGCGTTCCATCGAATAATGATGGGTTCGCGGCCGCGGTCGAGCCCTGTAAGAAATATCGTTCTCCCGTTCCGATGCCTCCGAATGATTCCGTCTGATCAGGTGTTCGTGGCCAGTCGTTGAATTATTGCTCGTCGAGTGTTGACGAGTAAGTTGGTCCTCGTGGTTCTGCCTCGACGACTCAACCCTATTAAATACAAAAATTAATTGATGTAAAAAGTAATTAATATAGAATGATTATTCGAACATTTTGTTTAGCCAGTATCGAAACATCTTGTAAGGAGGCTCGATTATCAGAATTATATTGCTAAATTGAGAACGCTGAAAATATAATAATAATAATAATATCAAAGTGCCATAAATAAATTAAATTGTACAACATCCCAAGGAATATACATCAGAATTGAAATTAAACCTCATCGCAAGTAAAATTTTCCTTTATTGAATCAGAATTATAATTTTTGGAATCCGATGATACAAGACACAGGGCAAGGAGGTGCAGACGTTTTATAGCCAGACGTGTATTCTTGCCATCATGCAGTCCAACTTCTATGTAGCAGTATATTCAAATCTTCACTCTCTCATCATCAGTACTCCATCACAAAAATTTCTTCAACCATTTACGGATACTCATCTGGTTGAATTTTATCATCTCGACAGTAATATTCAATTTCAGTGAGTAATACTCAATTTCAGTAATATTGAGTTGGTTAGATTATCAACTCTTTAGTTTAGCAAATGTGAAACTGGACAAGTTTCTGGGATTTTCTAGACATGTTTGGAAGCACTCGGAGAATTATACGACTTATGTGCCACTTCCGAATTCGTTCCACTTGCCACGTGCCACTTCTGGCAACCGCTTCTCTGTGAAATAAATCGACAGGGACGTCTATCAATTTCTCTGTACATCCTACAATGCGCGTAGACTGCGATCTGCAAAAATAGAATCCTGAATAAAGTCGCGTTACGAGTCAAACTATCAATCAACTTCAGTCTTCGACGATTTTCTAGCTCGGAATGTATGCATGTAATCGATAGACTGCGGCTATAATTTCATATTTCCGTTAAAAACGGAAGCCTAAATGTAAAATACCCTACTTTGATTATTTTATGCACTACGTTTATCATATACTCTCTTTATACGCTAAATTATGCTACACATCGCGTACAGAATGTTACAACGATGGCTCCTTAGCCTAACGATGAATGTCCAACGTTTCAAGAACCAATCCATTAACCTGAATAAAGTTGATTTATTTGCTTTCTATGTAACTCGACGAGTTACGGAGTGACACGATCGTTTCCATGGAAATAAAGTTAGCAGAAAGTCGAGCGAGCGAACATTGATATATACATATATTCCTCGTGACGAGATCTCGCGTTCTGAATGAGAAGTCGGTTTAGCTAGTCGGCATCAATGGAGCCGAGCTCGCCTACGTATATATATCTGCGAGACAATCGTGAAATTTTTCAACTTATCGTGTGCTTTCGAATCGCTCTTTGACTGGTCGGGCAGCTTTTACTTTGAGATTGACACCGGTGATTGCTGGCCCAAAACGAATGTCAGCCGGAGGGGACAGAGCAAAGACGAGCCGCGTGGCCTTTTGAAACTAGTCTTTCTGGTCTGGACGCGAGAGAGAAAATGAGAGAGAAGCGGTGCCGGTCGAATCGGCAGGTTACAATGGAATCGGTGCAGATTCTATGGATTAGAAAACGAATACGTCGAACTCGTCGTAGATCTACGTTCACCGTAGATAGCGCCCGCGGTACTGAAAGTTGTTTCTAATTGATTCTAATCGATGTACGCCACGACTTTTTACTTTTTATCCGCGGCTACACGTCTTTCTGTTTCTGTCAGTTTCGACAGCTTTCTAACGGCGAACAGCTTTTGAAAGGAAGGTTTATTTGAAGACGGTGTTAGAGGTGTTCGAGCAGACGTGATTTTCTTTTACATCGTCTACAACTGAAAATTATTAACTGCGTGGCACGTAGAGGGAAAACACAGCGAGAAACATACCTGTGAACAGGATGATTGTCAGCGTCTCTCTGCCTCGAAAGAACAGGCCTGGCAATGGCCTCTCTCTCCATAGCTCGAAACATCTCCTTAGCATCCTGGAATCTCTCTCTGGGGCTGGTCACTTCTCCAGGATTCACTCGGGGTTGATACTGGGGGCTAGGTGACCGCTGCCTAAACTCCGGTGCTCTACGACTTCTGTTACAACTCGGTGAAACACCTCTGTTCACCTGACTGGGCAATCTTTCAGGACTTCTGGGTAATCTTGGCAGCGTCAAGCTCGTCCCAGTCGTGTCTGCCTCTGGCAGATAATCGTTCTCTTCGGCTGGCGCTCCCCAGTCGTCGTCTAAAATAAACCATAAATCGATTAGCATTTGCACATCGATCGTTTGCAGTTGCAATCCTCTCGTGATGCGTACTGTAGGGAACATTTTGGAATTTTATTGACACTGCAACGAGATCCGAATATCTTGATTCCAGATTAGAATTATCAGGTCAAGTTGTCAATAATCAAGTTTATCCGTCTAATAATGGAATGGAATAGTCTATCTTCAAGACAAATTATTCGGCTTGACTCAGGTGTATGTTTCCAACCTTCATTTCCTTTCAGGCATCAAGATAAAACGTGGTCAACATTCATTGAAACGAGTCCTTCGCTCCGCGAGGTAGAAAGCTACGTTCGAACAATGGACTAGTTAAAGATACAGACACAGAGGAGAGAAGAAGAATCGAGAGAGCCCTCGGTAAGAGCCGCAGTTTTCTCTTTTACCAAGCAACCTGTCGTCTTGGAAAAGAAGACGAAGAAGAAGAAGAAGAAAAAGAAGAAGAGGACCAAAGATGTCTGTTTCTCAGATTTGTTCGAGGAGGTCACGAAGGTTTGAAAAGAAGCTGGAAAAGACACGAACGCGTGACGTGTGACGGTGGAACGACGAGGCCGAAAGAAGAGGCAGGCTAACAGCTGCCTCGGGCTGTGGGCCGAGAATGCGGAACTTTATTATACGCTGTTATACGCGTGACCTCCCACAGGGTCGATTTACACGCGAATTCATCAGCTAGCTGGCCGGCTAGATACAGGCGTTCAGATTGATTCCCGTCGTTATCTCCGTCGGCGTGATATCTCGGCGACGTCTGTTAAATAGGAGAGGAGAATAGGCGAACGTTCACGAAAGCTAGCCTCTCGAGAGAGGTGTCGCTTTGCGCAATGTGCCGCGCGGACGCGAATGCCGCGTCAGGTAAAAGTTAAAAGGCAAAGAGCCTGAGATTCTTCTGAATATCATCGACGATCCTTCGGTTCCCGAGAGGAGATTGCAACTTGTTCTACCTACTGTAACATCGACGATGACATTGTCTGATTTTTCTCGATAATTTTTAGGCTGGTACATTGAATAAGAAGGTTGATCGCTTTTATTTTGAGTGGTTGATGTAAAATGAAACGAAAATTAAGTGTAATTGATCGAACCATCAATTCTCAAACTACATATCCAATAGAAATTCTAATCAATTAATATTAGCAATTAACTATTAGAGGAGTTAAAGAAAGTCTCTCAATCTCCCATATATAATTTTCTATTTGACACTTTCTTTAAAAAAAAAAAACAATTTATAGAAGTTCTATAAAAGAAATATTCTTCTTCTACACGACTTCCCCTCCTAAAAGAAAAAAAAAACGATCATTATCGCGATAGAGAATCCACTTTTTCACTTAGCTGATCATCCGCAAAAGCGTGCAGGACGAAATAACAGGTCGCGGATAAAGTAGCTAGCGAGTGCGGCGATAAATTAATCGTCCTAATCGGCGGCCGGAATCTGGCAAGCACTGGGATAGTTTCACGCGATGCATCAGCGGGCGAGAGGCGGCGATACAGAGAGCGCGGATCGTGAGCAAAGTGTGCCAGATCGCGGACAGGCCAGAGGCCCCGCTTATATGGAGATACGAACGTGGAAATCGTGATCGAGCCGTGTCCCCGAGACACCTGTTGCGAAACGGGTTTCCACCGTGTCACGTAAAACGCCAGTGATATAACGAAATGCCAATTTTCCTAGACGAGCTTCGACACTCTCCTCCTTACGGCCTTTCAACTGAAACACACTCGTCGCCGAAATATAATTATCCAATTAGCCCCAATAGAACAGCATCGAAGAGTAATTAATTCGAATCGAAACATAGGTGTCATAGAAACACCAGTTACAAAGTCTTTCAAAATAATTTAAACGAGAGAATCTTCAATCCAAGTAATCCAATTTCTTGGTCAATATAACGATAATGATGAAATTACATGAATTTGTTGGTCAATATAACGATAATGATGAAATTACATGAATTTGTACTGCTGTTACGAATCTCGAATTTTTCGATTCTATTTTGTGAAATACGAGCCGAACATCTCCAGAAGAATTACACAGGGGAAGCATTAAAAGGCGCTCGTGCGGCCACTTATTAAGGTCGTCGTTAAAATGATTAAATCGAGCCGAAAATCCAGAGGGGATTAGTAGCGAGTGTCCGTAAAAAGCGACGTCATCGGTGAAAAGTGGGTTTAGTCGGTCAGTGGCACGTTCGGCTAGGAAACCATCGGTGCCCGATGAAAAATCGCGTAATTACCCAAGCAGCTGATGTACGCTTGCCTTAAAGTCGTAAATCTGTCGAATGACTTTCGATCTATCCGCGATTTAATTGCCTCGGCCAACAAAACCCACTACACGACACCTAACCCACGAACAGATTTTCACCCGTAACACCGAGGGATTTATTTCATTCTAGTCGTTCGAGATTCGACGTACGCGAGAAGAACGAACGACCGTGCCGTATCTTGAGTTTCTAACCAGCGATTTATGAATATTTGCTAATTTAATGCGACACTCGTTGATTCAAATCGATTCAATTAATTCGAATCGAAACATAGGTGTCATAGAAACACCAGTTACAAAGTCTTTCAAAATAATTTGAACGAGAGAATCTTCAATCCAAGTAATTTAATTTGAGAAATTAATCTGTTTAAAATCCCCATACTTTAGTAACAGTATGTGTGTATAAAATCTTTATTTGATTTTAAAAATATAATTTTTCTTTCCAGAAATACTAATACATATCGTACCCTATAAAACTACAAATCCTTAATCAAATAAACTTTGTATATTTGATTCCTCATTTATTCCCGATTCATTTCATTCAAATCGAAGAACACACTCTATCTATGATTTGAAACATACAACTTAGAAGCCTGCTGAAGTAATTCACCGTCCGTAATCTATCTGTTTATCCCTACGAGAATCTAACACAAACACCAATTAGAATCCTCTCAAGTATCCCTCTCAACGCTCTATACACTCCATAAATCTCCACTTCGAAGCTTCGAATTGAAACAACCTAGATTCAACAAACTATAAGACCTACACCGTACCTCCTAATTACCACAGGTCCCTAGGACCTCAACAAATCCATAAATCAAAATGAAGAACCATCGAAATTCCTGAAATTCCCTTTCTTTACGCACACGCAACTCGCAATACATCAGCCAAGCCACGCATAATCGTCTGAATCGGACGATAGACGAATTAGCGGAGCAGATATACGCGTGTAGCGATTCCGGTAGCGACGTGTGGACATCGGGCCCCGGTGTGTGTCGAAGCGGCTGGATTTTTGCACGGTTGCGACTGCCTGCGGAGCTCGGATCGGGCAAGATGTATGCGTGTGCCCGTAGGCTGGCTGGTACCTGCTGCTGACACGACGTCCTAACGGTATTCCTTCCACTGTAACAGGTGCCCAATACCAACGTCCCCTTCGTCCATGTAGTTTGAAACACGGACCTCGGTTGTACACGTACACACGACCACGAGGAGAATCCTTAGTCCCTCTTTTTCTCTTTTTCTTTCTCCCGTGTCTTTTCTTCTTCTGCTTTTTTCTCCCTCCCCGCCCCCTCCTTTCTCGTGTTTTTTTCTTTTCTTCTCCTCTTTCGTTCTCGTCTTCCTTCGTTCGCGAAATTTATTCGTTCGTACGTTATATAGGTCAGTCGTCCGTTAAAAACGTGTTCCACGATGGGGAGACGGGGAACGCGGCACGCCTTAAAAGCCAGCGTTCGACTCTGACTTTGAAGTTTCAATCCCTGAAGAGTGGCAAGACACTCTCTTTGATCCTGTTTTATCGCCGGTTAAAGGCAACCGCCAGGAAACTCGCCAGGCTTCAATCGGCGAGGACGTTGTTGTTCTTTTTTTTCCTCAAGAGCCACGCTTTTGGAGCCACCGTTCCGCCGGGTAGTAGCGCGAGTTTAAAGTAGATTGCACCGCTATCTGGCCAGACGAGTTTCGGTGATTTTTTTTTTTGTTTTTCTTTCTTACGTCTCGTTCGTTTTTCTTTCTTCTCCTAGTATCTAGATTTTTACTGATACGTTTGCAAGTACGATTACTTCAAGATAAGATTATGAGACGTGAGGCGGAAATCAATAATTAAATTAATTTAAATTAATTCTTAATTGTCCTTTCAGGCCTAAGTAATCTATCTCTGAATTGCTACGGTTCCCAATAGTCTGACGATACTAATTCAGAATTAAATAAATCAAGAATTAAAGTTCGATGGACAGAGTCTGGCTGTTTCGTTACTACAACGAAAATAAGAAATAACGTCGTAAACTGAACGAGAGGTGAATAACGTTCAAGTGGAGAAAAAAAAGAAAAAAGAAACGCGAGACAATGCAAATTCACAGAAATATTCCCAAAATCGTAACTTTCACCGACCATTTAGCGATTCGTCGGGATAAAGTTCCAAAGGGGAATGAATCGTCGCCGAGCGATCGAGAAGTGAAAGCAGACGAGGGATCGGCGGTGTTAGATCGGCGCGTTTGCATTGAATCGCGAGGAGCAGCGACGCGGAGAGAGAAAAATCGAAGAGGGACAAACGAAAACGATGACGGCGACGTACGATGAAACGATTTTTCGTAACTCGACGAGAAATTGGGTTACCAGGTCGCCTTCCGCCCGGTTTTCTACGAGCGCCGATAAGATTCGAGGCGGAACACACGCGCACGGCCACCTGCTTCAGCTCGGTAGAAAGCGTCCAAATTTTTGTCACCATCGCCATAAATCTTTCCCTTTCTTTCCGTTTTATTCCGAACTCGACCACATTCTTTCCATTCCGCTGGAAATTTCCGAAGAAAGTTCGTTTGCTCGTCTAGAATTTCAATGAATTTGATTCGTAAGGTTGAACATCGCCGTTATCTTTCTTTTTCCCTTTAGAGAAATAACAAAAATGTTGGAAATGCTCGTTCTTTTGCTGTGTTAATTAATATGATGATAGTATAGTAACGACGAGTTGTGTCTACGCTGTTTAATTGTAATATTTTGCCCATTTTCTGTAACGTCATTCGTGATATTGCTAAGAGAAAAACGGTGTCAAATAGTAGAATTTTAGTTTGATGCAGATACATAAATATAATTTAACAATAATGTAATAAAATAACGATTAATGTAATATAACGATGCTAAAACGTAACATAAGACAGATGATATATCACTACGAATTCATACTGTCTAAGGTTTCAAACCAATCACATCGGTCGTTTCGGTCGTAGTTAACTCGATTATCAATCTTCAACTTCCTCGACAACTCGTTCACAGAGTATCAACGTCACTGTCATGCTCGTACGTCTAACATACCTACATACATACACTCATTCTATTTCATCTCCTTTCACTTGGATTCAGCGCCTCTATTTACTTACATATAACCATCTACTCGTGCAACAACACATTCTGATCCTCGAGTAACATCATTGTATAACACTATTATACGTAGAGGCCGCGTTCCAAGAAGAAATTACCTTCATCTCCCAGTAAAGTTCAAAACCAATCAGAATCAAATTAATCAAATGCCAAATGTCCTATAAATTTATAATCAACTGATATTCGTAGTAAAATGCTTTCGTATCTTTGAACATTTCTCATCAAATAAATGCGATTTAAATTGCAATTTTAATTGAAATATGTCTCCTCGTTGCGCGCAAATCTTTTCGAGTTTCTCCAAAGAGATCGCGATAGACTGTGCAATTTACAATGTTTCACAGATTTAGAACACCTACAAAAGTGCGATCATTTTTATATCCTTGTCTCACTTTTAAAATCAAGCCTCCATCGATGTCCTCCACATTTCATTTTCCGACACACTGGCGTGTAATTAAAACATGCCGAACGTACGAAGAACTTCCTGCAAGATTTAATATCGCGGAAGCGCAACCGCGTCACGGTCCATCAGTTTTTCGTGAGGGAGACGAATCGTTTCTCGAGCGAGACCAGGGAAAGAAGAAACAGAGGACTTTCACTTTCGTTTACAGCATCAGCCGACAGACAGTTCGCGCGATCGTTTAACGGACGTAATGGCGCGTTTCAGTTCAGATCGCCTAATTTCCTAGGGAAACACTTCAATTACTTTCCACTCGGCAATTAGACGACAATCACGCGCGATTACTACTTGTATCCTCGTTGCCTCACGATCTACCACCGCGTCTATTTATTCAGAAGAACGAGAAATGCTGACTGCTCGTGCTGTGAAAGCTTCGTGTTGACAATGTCGAGGAAAATATTGAATTTCTTCGATCGAAATTCGAAGAGAATAATTCACGCAACAAGAGTGATCCTTTTTATTTGAAATAACAAGAGATACATATTTTTCTCAATTTTGAGGATTTTTACTAAAATTCCGAGAGAATAGCTCGCGGAATATTTTCGTTTTCGGTCGGAAGGAAACGTCATTTCAATTACCAGAATATGGTTAACCGAGAGGACGTGAATTCACTCTGAACACACCAATTTCACTCGCGCTTCTCATTCACGATAAATTTCACAACTTGCTCACAATCAGCATGACTATCGAATTACCACGCGAACGTAACGCCTCCGTCGTGCTGTCGTAATTTTCCCCTCTTTCGCGTCGTTGTTTAGCATAGCGTTTCGTTACGGAATCCGTGCCGACGTCTCGCGCGACATCGCCTCGGCGAATCCGCGCGATAAATCCGCGACAATAAATCCACCGATACATCCGAATGAATTTCGTGGGCGGCCACGTGCACGTGATTCACACACAATCGTGGAACTAGTTCACGTTACGATAGTGGGACAACAGGTTGAAGAAGAAGGAAATTTTGACTAGTTTTATGGTGAATCGTCGTGACTTGGTGACAAATCTCTTATATTCTGTCTGTGATCAAAGAATTTTTATCCATTTGATGATCGATCAACCATCGATTAATTTCAAATTGAGTTCTTGATGAGACAACACGGAAAGTGAAATTCTTTTTAGATTAAAACTTAAAAAAGTCAGAGAAAGAAGAAGAAACTCTCAAGTCAATAGACACGCAGATAAACTGCAAAAATTAGGATCTAAAGATAAGAAATTCGAAGAAGAGGAAAAAGGATTGAAGGATCGTGCTAGAAACTTCGATCTGTAAAAATGTAAAACTAGAAATTCTGGAGGAGCAAACGAAAGTGTGGAAGCTGGTACGTTCGACTTACCGGAGGATGAATCTCTGGATGGTCTGGAGGGTCTGGGACCCAGAGGATGATGACTCTGATAAGGTGGGGGCGTAGCGGCACTATCTGAGCCTATTCCACTGCTCGCCGCGCTTCTCGTGCCACCTCTGTCAACGGTAGTACTGCCTCCTACGATCGTTTGATTCAAGCAGCGTCTGAACTCGATCCCAGCGAGATTGCCACGGTGTCGGTGCACCGTATCGTAATCCCGCGGAGGCAGCAGAATCGGACCCACATCATTGTCCCCTGAGTTGCCTCTGCCTAAAAAAAAGGAACGAGTCCTCTCACACCAACGTTTCGACCAAACTATCCGCGAGTTGTCTGAATTCTTTTCCCTCCATTTACATTTTCTATATTTGTCTATGCGTCTATTTGTCTTTGCGCTTCGTACGATCCTTTACAGTAGAGTAATTTAACTCCATTTTGTAATTTAACAAATCGTTGCTCATTTCTGGGTTCACAGTCGCACGAACGAAAGATGAAAATTTTGATTTCGCAACGCGCGAGCGTAGTTGGAGGCTCGTAGTTTCCGATACGACGAGTGGCAATTTGAACAGATTTATGGTTTTTCAAAGAAATATTTACCTAGCTTAGCACGCAACTCCGCAGCCAGAGACTCGTATATCGTGGTGGTTTGCACAGTGTCGTGTCTAAGTTCACCACTGCCCTCCGACGACTCTGACTCCCTGGTGCTTCTACCATCGCTGCCTAAATTGCTGCGGGCTCTGCCCTCCAGCGAGTTCACCCTCGCCAAATTGTCAGTGTGCGATGCCAGCGCTTTCAACTGGCCGCCCAGTAACTCAGCTGTTTCGACCGAGTCGCATCTATAGTTGCAGAAAATCAAACCAACTTGTAAAATTATGTCTGTAAACCGACAGTGAGATTCAAACAATGAAGTTGTTTCAGATATCCCAAATTTATCAGTCGATATTCTGATTATTTCTGCTTACGCTCGACACATCGAGTTACACATCTGAAGGTTTCACAAGACATCACATCGATATCGAAAGAATTCAAGTTCAAAGGAAGTTCAAAGACGTAACTGGAAGACGAGCCAGACTTGCTCGACTTAATTTCCCATTTCCTATACACCGGGGCAGAGATCGCCTTTTAATTTCTAATCTAGCCACCGTTGGTGAAACGACATTCCCCGCGATCGACGACCTTTTATTATTTTCCATGAACTCGGCAAGAAATCGCGGCCAGCGAACGATGAACCATTTACCTGGTTCCGATCGGAATCGCCGATTCATGAATTCAATGGCGACGTTGTATAATCCGCGTTGTATAATCCGTGTCAGGAGATCATTGTATCACACGGCGGAGGAGAAAAGAAGAAAGAAATCCGCTCTTCTCACGGGATGAAAATACGGCGATCATAGCTTTCAATACCAAGGTTCTTCGCGTGTGGCACCAATGGAGATTGGTGTGTGCGAACATCGACTTGCCAACGTTATTGGCGACCCGTTAGAATCGTGCAGATCGTTAATTAACGAGCCAGTGCTTGAAATCGGACAAAATGGCCACGTAGAGTTCATAGGTTTCCAAATGTTTTCTGTCAGAGAGCATCGAAAAGCTGAAGCAGAGTCATGTATATACTGTTATGTATCGAAGAATATTTTATTTTTGAAAATTTCTTACTTCACGTCTCAACGGGATGTAATTTAGCAACTATAGGTCACCGTGACGTCAAAAGTGCTTTATGGTAATTGGTTAGACGAGAAGTTGGCGTGTTTCGAGCGATCTCACGGTGGAATCGGTAACGTGGTTGTTCTCAGAATAATTATCCGTTAATTGATACAAATGCGATCGAATAGCGCGAACTGGCTGTTTCTCGCGGTTCCATTCAGTTAGAGATTCATGGTAATTTATGGTAATAGAAATCAAAGATGAAAGACGGGGAAACGGTGACGAGACGGCTACAATAGCGATTCCTAAAGTTTACTCGTTTCATTATTAAACTCATTAAAGAGTTATACGAACGGCATTTGCTCAAACGAAATCTTAATTAGTGCTCGATTCAACGAACATCTGGCTATTATATCCAGTTATCCGAACATGATGAATTACGCGAACGAAAACTCGCTGCCAGTCAATCAATGAACAGACAATTAATGAACTTCTATTAAAGTGAATTATTTATCCTCCAATAAACTCGAGCAAATGGAGATTCTATTACGGTGTTCTTTCAATTAACGAACTACTTATCACCTGACCAAATTCAGTCAATGAACTCCCGTGGTTATACGAACTATTTAAAAACTCCTAAGCTCAGATAAATAAAATTCGATCGTAACATTAACCAATCAATCTTAACTTATCTACGAACGAATAAACATGTTTAATGAATTTATTTTACTGGTCACCCATATGGTGAAACTGAGGGTTGCGTTTCTTCACGTTACGTATATTTATTATAACTCCATAGTTGATCCAAAGTGTAATACTCAAAAATTATCGTAAAGCATAGTAACCTGTAGGCATGCACGTGGACGGGATTGTTGGTGGCCGGATTTGGTAGCAGAAGAGTGGCGGCGACGACGTCCTCTCGTTGCACGGCCGCAAGCACAGCGTGTCCTGGCACCAAGTGTTTCACAGCCGACCTGGTCGAGCCGCCTGGATGGACCGTCTGTATAATTTTCAGGCCCTTGTTGCTCACCTGACAATCGTGAAACGTGGACGATCAACCGTTGGTCGCCGGATCTAACCAGCAGCCGCGGTGTTTTAACGCGCCCCCTCCAACTCGACCTCGGCGATGAATTACGCGGCCACGGAAACACATTACGGCATTGTTCCCGTACTAAAATGCAAATCGACCGATTGATGCATCACGCTAGCGGGGTATCGTGCTACATCGATGGCTGTAACGCATCGGCGAACAGCACCGGGCTTAATGGAGGTTAACGTCGCCTCGCGACGATTTTCTGCCTTGGATGGAGAACCGGAACGCGAGAAAACTGAGGGTGCATTTCGAGGTTACGATTTTCGCGATGTTTTCCTCTTGCTTTCAACGTTGTCGTGCACGATTTGGAATTCTTTTTTAAGGGATCTCGCTGTATCCTTTGGAACCTTCGTTGTATCTTCGATTTCGTATCCACATGGGCTAAGAAATTTTAACTCGCCCATCACGAATTTAGAAAAAAAATACTGTGCTTCCTGGAGATTCTTATTTTATTTTTGCCTCTGAGTCAAGTTCTTCCAATTCCTCGTTTTTTATATAATAATATTTTAATATTTTATATATATATATTATTAATTAATATTATATATATTATAATTAATATCTTAATATTTTATATATAATAATAATATTTTTCTGCGTTTGCATTGTCAAAATTCCGTTGAATTTACAACTTAGAGATACTTAGACGGTTACTTCTGCATTCGTAAAGGTAGAAATCTCGAACCTCGCGCAGCAATTCGCATAAATACGCAAATATGCAATTAACTGCTAACAACGTGTTATCGATGTATCGTGATTGAATCTTAACTTGATAGTTAAGGAGCACACTGATACGTAGTCTTGTTCGATAAATAGTGTTATTTTGGACATCGAACGAGCAATACTTTCCCCCGTGACAATATTATATTCTCCGTGTAGCTGCGTAAAAACGCAATTTCCTTTTCGAAAGCAAATAATAACAGCGTAACGACGAAAGCGAACACGACGTTTCAAGAAGAAGAAGAAGAAGAAAAAAATAAAACTTTCTCTATTTTACGATCACGCTCATAGGAATGTGCGTAGAAGCATATCGATGATTATTGCTCGCCCCAGGCCATGTTGAAATTACCGGCAACACTGTTTCATTAACGGCCATGGGAATCCATTAAAAAGTTGATGAGTAATCTGACGCGTAACTGATTTTCGACACAGTTCGATCGTAAATATAATGCGGTATTAGAAGAGATAGAACGCGATGCTTCCTCTCCGACACGGATTATCTCTGAGAGAATTTCTTCCCAAGATTAAACTCTTCTCTCAAAAGATATAAAGATATACAGGAGTTTCACTCGAAGAAAAAAATAAAGTCCGATTTGTTTACTTGCTCTATTAATTCTTACAATTATAGTATCGAGAAATAATCGACTTCAAAAAATTATTTGACATCGAAATAACGCTGTGTCGTTAGAAAAAAAATTCATCGGCTCGCAATTTCCACCCACACAGTCCTCTGTTTTAATTAATTCTCAGAATTATTAAACATCTAGATAAACTTGACAAAAAAATCCCTCTAAAAAAATATTATCAAACCACCTCGTATATTCCCAAAAAAAAAAATCCATTACTACACGATTTCCAAGAAGTTTTCTCAAGAGTCTTTACCCACACGCCAGAGGAATCTGCTCGCAGCTGGAATTGCGAGAAAATTGCAAAATCCAATTGTGAGACGAGCACCAGATGCACGAACGAAATAATCAGCAGTGTCCTCGCCGAAGACTGCGGTCTTGCGACGAAATCGGCAAGAGGAGAATGACGCGAGCAATTTTCGCCAGCAGCGCAGGCTGTTCATTACGGCTGTCGCGAGTGGCTCGCAATCAGCGAGCGAAAATTCGGCGCGCTAAAATATTCTCAAGGCAAAGCGATCTCTCGCAATCAACGCCTCCAACACTGGCGTGTTGCATTTGCACAACAATTAGACGGGCCTCTTTGTGCGATTTCGCAATAATTTTAGTTCTTTCTCTTCCTTCTTCCAGCGGTCTCTTGGTCTTTTTCGCGCGGAAAGACGCGCCCGCGGCGAATTAAACACGCCGCCTAAATCTACGCGGAGGAACGTCCATTAAGATCGAACGCGTTGATATACGGAGAACGCTTTTGTTTCCCGAGGCGATAAAGCTCGATGGGAAGCTCGCTGGTTTCTAAACGAGTGATAAATCACTGAATGATTCTTTGCCAGACGTGACGTCTGGATGCACGTGTTTTGAGATTACGAAATATACATTGTCATGTTCTTCCGTGTTCAGCTAAAATAGCTAACGATAACGATCTGTCTTTCTACATTCCAAATTATCCAGAAGCGAATAAGAAATTTGTTTCTTTTTCAGAAATGAAAACGAAAGGGATAACATCTCGGTTCGCGAAATCTATTAACAATTATATTTCTTTATCCTTTTCTTTACAAGGGAGAATCAACAAGTAATTTAAGTTTCTAAAGTCCATCGATACATGAACGTGAGATACACTTGTTTCTTTTTTTTTTTCTCTCTCTTTCAGGTTGCAAGAACTGCGGTTAAACGCGGATCTTTTGATAAATGAAGAAACAAGCCGCAGATTTCATGCGGACGACGATGAAAAGAGCAATTTGGCAAGGAACGGGGAGTAACGAGGCGATTTTTAAATTGGCATGCAACCCCTTTTCAGCAAATTTCAATTGACATGCAACGGTAATGTCGAGCAACACACAGGCAGCTTAACGGTCGCGGGACAATTTCGGTGTCGTCCGTTTTATTTTCTCTTTCCCATATTGAACGCGCCGGATGTATTAGCGCCGTGCCCGTTTCTGTTAACATTCGGGTCAACGAATCTTTTATTGTGCTTATCTAATTAACCTCGCACAACGAGGCCTGCCGCATTAATCACTGCTTAACTGCACCTTTGACCCTGGGAAATATTTTCAGACGTAATACGCGCGTGACTGTTGATAACTCTTTTTTTTTTTTTTCAAAATTTACAAAAAGTTACGAGACAAATGAAAAGGATTAATATGCATAATAGGCGTGAGAATCAACTTATAAATGGTCCTGCTGAACGTCGAGGGCGTTTGTTCGTTAAAGAAGGAAGCCAGAGAGAACTATTGATTCGTTGAAAGTTCAACGAAAGTTCGGTCGAACGATTTACAGCGGAGACGAGGAAGAATCGCTTGACATCGCTCCAGGAACTTTTCTAACTTTCTGACGCAACAATTGCTCGTGGTACGTTTTCGTAACAACGGAATCTAGGTTTCGAGGGAATCAAAGCGGCGAAACTTTCCTAGAAACGATGCAAAACGAATTTTAAAAGACCACGTCCGACACTGTGCAACATGCACAGATGGAGGAAGAGGATTTACAATAGACGATAATCTCATTTGATAAATTCGTAATGAAAGTACATTTCGTATGTATCTGCAAGGTAGCGAGACAAAAATCTAAAGAATTCCAACGACAATCCCACTCTATTGACTCGATCCACTTGATTTCTATTTCAAGATGTTTGCCACACCCAAAATCCAGATATCTCTACGACGCAGGAATTTAAAAGAACGTGGATTACGACCGATGGTAAACGACGAATCCAGTTCCACCCCCGAAAACTCGCCCGCCAACAATTTTCAAGACGGCGAGAACCTTCGTGAAATTTAGCCAACACTCAAGTTGGCCATTTCACGCTCATTTGCATATCAACGATTTTACGATCGCACGTTGCTTTTATCTCCTTAAAACTGGCAAAGGCAAAAATAAAGATGTTGACTCGAACCCCCTCTTTTACCACCTTTCTTATTCGTTTCGTTTCGAAGGCGGATTTCGCTCGCAAAAAAAAAAAAAAAAAAGAAAAAAAAAGGATAAAACGTAAAGCGTCCCGAAGGAAACTGATAACCTGTCTCGAACAGGTCGAGGACTGGGCGATCCCGGTATGTAGGCTGAGGTCATAAATCGGTGATTTTTATTCGACCTGCAGACTGCTTTCACTGGCGGCCGAACCGAACGACACACGTGCGCGAGCGTTAAAACGAAATGAAACGAAGTTAAATGAAGAAACGAACGCGTGTTCGCGTCTCTTCTTTTCTTTTTTTCTTTTTTTTTTTTTTTCTGACCTCGGCGATTAATACCTCTTTTCGCGATATTTTCGGCCACGAAACCGGATCTCCGAAATGGTACCGCTCACCTGCAGCGTGACCTTGAAAGGCTCCTGAAGTCGTTCTCGCTCGAGCAGGTAAGCTATGGCACCAGGCATCGCATCCACCCCTTTGGCCTCCCGCGCGCCCAGGTACCAAACGTAGTACGAGCTCTTCTTGACATCCTTGCTGCTCCTCAAACGCAGGGCCATCACTCACTCTGTGTTCGAGCGAAGAAAAGACGCGTTAACTCGGCTCTTAGCCCTTTCACGGACGAAAATGAGCGATCGAATGCTTGGAGAGTGAGAGACACTGATGGATCCAAGCGAAAATCAAGAAGGAAACATACGGGTATTTGGAAATCAAGAAGCTCAGAAAGACTTTGAAAATTTTGGATAACGAAGGTTTGAGATTGAGAAATTGGAAATTTGGGGAGAGAGAGAGAGAGAGAGACGTTGGGACTTCGAATGTACCAAAAGTTTGTGCTCTTGGAGAACTTGAGTAGTTAAAGATGTAATTAAGTATCGAAATTTGGAAATATAGGACTTTAGGTTTTCAGAGATTTCAGTTTGACAGTTTGAAAATTTAGAGATCTAGGATGTTGAGACTTACTGAACCCTCGCGGTCTTTGGAAGTGCCTCGAGTAGATTCCAAGAATTTTCCACAGTTAATCGAACGCGTTGCTCAAGCGACAGCCGGAATCGGGACATTATCTTTCACCATAGCTAGAAAATTATTGAGATTCTTACTACCAAAGTCTTAGACTTTCTAAATAATTCCTGAAGAACTCCTAGACACAGAAGTCGAACTTTTAAATCCCTTAATTAATTTCTCCAATTTCTACCAAGTTCAATATATTCCAAACTATTTTAGTAAAAGTTAAAATCTCCAAAAATACATTAATCCCCGTTGAAAAAAAACAAAAAAAAACCATCAAGGTCTTATCGAGCCCTCATTAGCTTTAAATGGTACACGGAATATATGTTAAATAATATTTCGAGCAAAGTTGAGGAATTTTCAAGAGTTAATTGAACGCGCAGGGGGGCAATTATTGAGATTCTTGCTATCAGAGTTCCCCCCCTTATCGGACACGGTTTGTTCGTAGCGTTTCCCCGGCGCAAAAACGACGATTTTCCACGAGGCAAGCTTGCAGCCGTTGGCTGGTTGGCGAAGAACACGAACGGCTTGTCTGTTCATCCGCTTCCTCAATTACTTTCACGCTTAAACCCGTTTTCTACGTTAACCGTCTCGCGAGGAATCGGTTCCCACCGATCTGCATCGCGCCGATGCCGTATCTAAAGCGCAAATATCCCTGGAATCGGCAAAAAAAAAACACGTTCAGGATCAATATCGACCCTCGTACGATCGATTATCCATCGATTTTTCACTCATAACCTGTTCGATACCATTCTGTCCGCGATTATTTCAACGTATTCCAAGGAAACTGAGGCTAATCGACTAATTGTAACAATTTTCAAAAAAACTGTTCAAGTCTACCTCTTTTTAACATTAATTTCGAAGTACCTGCGAGTCAAAGTTTAGAAAAGCTGACATTTTAAGAAGCTAAGTAACGGTACGAACTTTCGCAGAATATAACGTTGAACTCTCGCTTTTGGAAATGGTCGAACCTGATCCTCTCGATATTCACGTGGCCGAGTCCGCGTGAAACCGTACGCGACACCGTCCACGTTTACCGACATACGTTTGTTCTCTTTATTTATGCATCACATGCGTTTCAAAATCATATACGCTCGCGTGTAGCCGTAAATATGTAACAGGCACGCTTTACCTACGAACGCGGCGCCGTTTCCGAGAAGAGTTATGTTTCTTCTAACGATAAATCGCGTTCGTTTGTCCGTGATACGCAGTCGAACGTATATAAAACCTGATTAATAGCCGTTCGACGTCTATATTGAGCTACGTTACGATTATGTTGCTCTCCGGTCCCTATTATCGCGAGACACATTTTAACATTTCCTTTTTTACAAGTGACAAGTGCAATCGTGTACTTTGCAAGTACAAAAACCGATCGATTCGTCTTGCTAGGAAGCTGTTTCCAAGTTAATCGAAAACCTTGAAGATCGCGGCTGACTATTTGCCTGAGAGAATAAATTTGTAGAAATGATCTACAGGCACGAGTCATTTGTTACTTTTTTTTATCAGATACGGCAGGAACATCCCCGATGAATGGAAATTACGATCGTCGAAACGTTACAAAATCGCTCGCGTTTACTCGAACAGTTGAAATTAATCGCAAGAATCGCGATGGCAAGAACCGCGACTTTCGAATCTGCCGCTTTCATCACCGCGCCGGAAGTGATTAAACTCGAATTTCTTCGCGTTCAAACGATTATTTTGTTGACGGTGCCGGGCGTTTGAATTTAAATCGCATTTACGGTGTACAGCGTGTAGCGTGTATTTTTAAATCGTATTTGCCAACATCACCGGCTGCCTTGGCTTCGCGATTTCAAACAGCTCTGTCAATTGCCATCTGCTTGAGCAACGCTCGGATCGGCAGAAAATTAATTAACATTTCATTGTTTGTTGTTCACGATGTTGTCTATGAAATTTTTACCAGTCACGAATCATTCAATTATAAACACAAACTTTTAAAATCATGGATCTCCTAGTTTGACGATCTCTGATTTGTGAGACTTGTCACTTATCAGTTATCAGTCAATAAATAATCGTGCAAGAACAGTTTGCAAATTTATAATCTATAGTTTATAAAAATTATTTTGTACAGTAGCGAAAATGCAAAAAATCCTCGCAACTTGTCAATTCACCGACGCACATGACAATTATTACGAGGGTTTCAGTAGAAGTGAATCGCGAGAATAACAAAAATTCGTTCCTTGGAAAAACGTTCGTGACGAGATGGAGGGAAAGGATGGTGTTAATTTTCGGTGGAGTAGAAACAGCAGGAAACGCGACGAGAAAAGAAATGGTAAACCAAACTGACCGGCGGCGGAACGGGTCCGGGATGCTGAGTGCTCGCGGCGATTTTCGCAGGAATTAAGCAACGTAGCCGCGGCCAAGAGTCAACGGATCTTCGGTAAGCAGACAGCGGCGGCGGCGGTTGGTTTCGGTGAGCAGAGGAACAAGTTGTACGGTACGTACGGCCCACGTACGTGCGTGCAGCATGCACGGTGTCGTGCTTCTATACGTGTACACAAATCCTTGCCAAGGAGCACGCCAGTTCGTCGAAGCGGAGGAAGAAGAAGAGGAGGAGGAGGAGGAGGAGGAGGAAGAAGACGAAGACGAAGACGAAGACGAAGACAAAGACGAAGAAGAAAACCAAGAAGAACAAGAAGAGGAAGCTCGCCTCGGTCGATCTGACAGCTGCGCGACTCCAGTCCAAAGCACTTTTCCACGCTCGCCAGCCACCAGTTTTTTTGTACGCACACGCTCGCGTCTTTCTGTTTACTGTTGTGTGCACCCTCTCCTGCTTGGCCAAAGAGACTCGGTTGGAACGGAAGACGAAGAGCCAAACGAAACGGAACGGAGAGACTCCTCCGTGGTCACGGAGTTTAAAAAAAAAAAAAAAAACAAAAAAAAAATAAAGAAGGAAAAAGAAGCACGAGAGCTCCGAGAAATTGACGAGAAATTATTCCAGAAAAATTCCGTAACGCGACTCCGCGCGATTCGCAGTGGAGAGGCGTCGCCTTGTTGTTTCGCAGAGTTCACTTGTCAACGACGCGGCGCGAGTGGATTCGCGCGTACCTAACCATCACGGGATACTGACTCCACGGCGGAGATCCTCCGCGAAGAGCTCCGAGTGAAACGCGGACGAAGGGAGAAGTGAGAGCAAGCGAGAAAGGCCGAGCCACGGTTCCAATGGCGGTCGCGACAGAGACAGGCTTAACCGGAGCGGAGTCGAGGTTATGTCTGTCCTTTAGCGGGGGCCCTCCTCTCTCGCTCGTTTCGAATGCCCGTTTCGACGGGGACTCTCCGATCTTCTCTGCGTCTTTCTCCCTTCTCTCTCTCTCTCTCTCTCTCTCTTTCTCTCCCTTTCGGACGAACCGCCACACCTTGCCGCCTCGAGATCGGCTCGCGATCGCCGGTAAACGCGTTCTCTTGCCAGCAGCCTCGAACTAACCGGACGGTTTTCTGTCCTGAATTTTAGTCCCGGGGCCTCATCGAGCAACGAGGAGAAAGACACTGGGGAAGGGAAAGAGAGACGGCTGTAACGCTGCTGACGGTGTAGAAGTGGTGGAAGAACCGGGCCCCTTCCCCTTTCACTCCTTTCCTCTCTTTCTCTCATTCTCTCGAGGCTCCCCTACCTGGCCGTTTTAGCCTCCTCGGTAAGCGTTGCCCCTGCGCCGAGGATGGCAGGTTAAGAGGCAGGCAGGCAGGTAGAGAGAGGCCTTATTGATTAGCGATGGAAACGACATGCGGCTGGTGTTGATTGCTTGTCAACTTTTCCAACCCCTACCCCTCCACCGCCCTCCCTCTTTCTCTCTTTCCATGCATTATTAAATGTTAGCGTGTCAGGTTCAAGCATTACTGGTTGGACCCGTCTGGTTACGACGCCACACTCGTTTCACGAACGAGCATTAGTCAACCAGTGAACTTAAAACCTGAAATTCACTGGATAATATCGGGGATGCGGCACGGAGAGATGAGAAATGCTGCCACGTGAGAGGAGACAAGGCTGCATCTTTCCCCGGCCGTTGCGCGTGCGTTTCTCGTTTCGATCTCGATTCGACGCGTTCCTGCAGAGAGTGGTGAATCGGAATATTCGGATGAACGTGTAGGGTTGTCCGAAGGGGCAGGTAGATAAGTATCGAGTGTCAAGTCGGTCCCATCACTACCGCCGATTCTTCCTCTGGCCACAGCCAGCGCCATCTTCGTCCCATTGCTACCTTCCTTCTCGTTCCTGCCAGTCGGTTTTTCCTTGTTCAGCTTGAAAACGGTTCCCCAATACGATTTTCTGCCGACCCAGGCCTCCAACGGGGACCGTGCCCCTTCCACCTACGCGTTCATATGGATGCTCTTTGACTCGTTTAATGCGAATGCCGCCAGGTGCTTCTACAGGGTGTACGCGATTAACGTACGATCTCCAAGTTCTGTAAATTCTCAAAGGTGCGTCGAGGCAGCGATCCATCTCTCCCAATTTCTTTCTTCTCTTTTTCTTTTTTTTTTTTTTTTTTTTAATTAGAGAATTTAATCGCGATTTTAGACAGTCACATGCGTGTGGTGGCGGTCGCGTGCAGACGAGAGTGCGTGAACGAAGGCGGCGCGCTCGTGCATGTTCGAAGCAATTAACCATCGCAGAAAGACGCCGACCTGTGTGGTCTTATTAACCGAGGGTCGAAGAAGATTTTGCAAAGGCGGATGCGTGAGCGTACGGAACCTCCGCGAGCAATTCCACGAATAATAATGTTATCCAGCTCTCGTAATCCGATTATCCAATCGGATTCGCTTGTCCGTCCACGATAATTATTACTACCGCTCGCGGGCATTACGCGTACTTATTTTCATCGATGTGGCAATCAATGGTAAGATAATCACTTGCCCCGGCAGTAGAAATTTTTAAAAAGTTAACCAATGAATAATACCAGAGTCAATCGTAATAATCTTTAAAGACTTTCTGTGTCTGATTCACAAGCTAGAAAACTCCTTCGAAGAAAAATTCCCTCTCAAAGTTCACAGTTTGTAAATACCGAGTCTGTTATTGATTCTTCTAGGGAAAGTGTATCTGCTACGAAAATGACTGTCTAATTACCGTGACAATTATTTTGTCATCAACAATTTCTTCGGAATTCAAGAAACGTGTCGATTGTGAAAGAATGGAAATTAATTTATCGTTCAGGCATAATGCTTGCGAGCATCAAACGGAACGAATGTTGAAGTAATCACGATCCTCTATTTTTAGTCCCATTTATCGGACACGAATGTAAATTAAGAAGCATGGAAAATATTTGATAAACGATGGGGGATTTAATGGCAGGGTTTAACTCAAAGTAATTTCACCGTGTTGTCATACGACACAACGTCATTCATAATTCATAGATGACATAAACGTTGCGCGAGCAATCGTAAAAATCTCGCGTTTGCAGAAAGCTCACTCGCTGGATTTTACAATTTCTTGATTGGCGAAGGACGAATTCATATTCATCCGCGTCACACGGTCGTTTCGTTCAGGGACGTTCGGGTTTCGTCGGTACTAATGACTTCATCTCTTCGTCCACGCGTGAATCGTTTTTATTTCTATGTAACGGATAGAAGTGTGCTTTCGCGCATTTTCCTGCGCGACGATCGTCTAAACAACGAAAATAAAATTACCCATCGCGCAAGCACAAGATATCTTGGAACAAAGCTGCTCAACTCCGATCATACTTGAGCAAGTCGCTAGAACAATTAGACGAATGCGTCAAACGCATTTCTTTTCCATTTCTAAACTTTTCAGATGACACTTCTTTTAATTCTAAATTCGCGGCAAACCAACTCTGTGTGATTCGACACTTGGAGATACATAATAAATTCTATGGTTCGAAAGCGAAAGATTATGATCTCGACTCGTTTCGACCTTAGCCTGGAAGTTCAGGATTAGTCTGATCGTAAAAATGCCTGGACTGTCGAAATCGTAGCCAATAAAAATGGCTAGAGAAAAATAAAGAGCAAAAAGTCTCTTGATCCTGCAACAACGTTTGCAATTTACAATTTTGCAAAGTTGCAGTTGATCGATTCTCAATATACGAGTCTCGAGAAAGAAAATAAATAAACAAATAAATTCTTCGAAACTCTGAAGAATCCTTAGATATTCTTGAAACGATAACAAAATCATGCTAATTGAAAGATTTCTACAAAGTTTCGATTACTGCTGTAGCCTGCAACGATGATTACGTGATAGAACTTTGAATTTTGGTACGGATACGAGGAGAGCTTTCACTGACATTTGAGTCACGGAGGCTGGAATCCCTGCTGAGGGATAAGCGTGCTATTTTATTTTCACCCGTGCGCACCACGGGGTGTATCATTGCCGATACGTGATATATTTCGTTTTGTACGGCGTGTATATGAAACTATGTTGCGGTTTGCTACGAGAGAACGCGTCGGCCTATAATTTGAAACCATAAAGGTGTGCGTTTCGTACGATCTACTCGTGCTATTTGTTGTTACCACCTTTGAAATCGATTCTTCAGATCTTCTGAGAAACAATAAACCCGAGGATATAAAATACCAACGCGCACTTTACTGTCTCGTTTCTTTCTCCTATTAATTCCGCACTTTCTATTTTTAATTTTCACCGACCGTTTCTTACATGTAATCTTTCCTTTAAAGCAGGCTTAATTAATTAATTAGATTTATTCAGTTCGTGAAACTGAAGAGTGAGGGTAGCATTAATAATGGAGGATTGCATTAACCTACGCGCGGATTAATCGGCGAATATAAATGAAAGGTGAGGCTAAAACTAAACCTGACCATTTGTCATTATTGTTTATTCAGGTCGATTAATACGTGAGACGATTTGCAAGGACGGATTGCATGTAGAGCATCGGTCAGACGACCAATATGAAAAGAATCATTTTTACAATTGATTTGCAATTTTTAAATAAATGAGCGAAGGGACGGTTCTCAAACTGTGCGATCAATTTGCAGTTTGCGAATAAGTTTCAAAAGGAACTTCGAACTAATTGAGAAATTGATACACTGAAAGCGAAATGTGCTGGAAATTCCGATACATACACGGTCGTACAAAAAGATTGACAAATAGAGTGTATACGTTTCATATTTATATTTTCATCATTATTGCATCATTATGACAAAGAACATTAAAACTCCCGACTTTTAAACATTTTTTGCGCTTTAAATATTGATATCTAAATGTTGCACGTTACCACGAGTGCGTGATGTGACAGTATATTCAAACTACACTGTGTTCACGTCTAATGAAAATTGCTTCTAGAAGAACAAGAAATTGTCATTGCATCAGTCTGTATGTGTCTGACATATGAGCACAGAAAATCCCCTAAAATGTTTTAAAAACCAGAACAAATCCGAGAAAATCTGGACGGTTGGCATAACTCTTGGAATAACTCTTCTTCAAAATTGCAAACATCCAGTCACACAGAACGGAGACAGAAATCAATTGAAAATGAAAATCTATGATGTTTCTCGACACTAGGTTACCCAAGTAGACGAGTATCGATTTGCACGTGCGATCGAGCGTATCCGATCGCACGATGACGAAAACGAGGGAGTAGAAATTAGAGACTAGATCATCAGTCGTATTACATATTTACACGGGCCACCCGATACAGGAGATCATCCACAAAAGCGAGTCGCGACGAGCGTGCACACCTCCGCTGCTACGAATCCTAACCAGATGCATCTAATTGTAAGTATCGCTGGAGAACTCGCGAAGAACATGAGCAGTCAACCATTCGCAGGTAAGATCGCTTCGAGGTACGCGAAAATTGTGAAAAAAGCTGTTCTTTCAAGAATAGAAAGTGATTACAGACGTGATTCGCTCGTGCGAATTTATATTGGATTGAATTGTCCATTTTTAGACTGGAAAGATTTAAATTGAAATTCGCTCCGGTGTTGTAGTTCGAATTATTTTTTGTATATTTTTCTCTGTGTCACGTTGGCAGAGGAAAATTGAAATTTTGAAGGGAAGCATAATAAACAGAATGTATTTATTTTTAATTGAAAAACTGAATTAATAATAAAACCGAGAAGCACGAAAGAAGCACGATTGAATCGGTGGTATTAATTTGGAAGCTGCAGATTACGGGAAAAAAGAAAAGATTGTAAAAACTATAGTGAACTATCGAATGAGAAAATTTAATTTGGTTGATTATTGAAGCATGGGAGATTTAATTTGATTGATTGAGAGCTACTTGATAGAGTTAAAGCAATCGAGCTTGTATACGAGAGGCAGACGATGTAAAATATTGGTTTCATGAATAATTCATGGCGTCAGATGACAGTGTGTCGTCATAAACGGAGAAAAGGATTGTTGCCCTAATCGTTACTGATCTGGTTCGTCTACAATGAGTAACGAACACACGATCGTAAATATCAAGTATTGAACAAAGAATCCTACGGTAATTCTGATTTAAAAATTAGAATTGACGTTCAAAATGAAAATCAAACTAAAGAAATAGCAATAAGAAATCGCTAGTCGTTGGTAAGATTCAGTATAAATGAGACTCTGTAATCAAGACACTCTTTCTAGACGAGAGATAGTTCGCACCTTTCTGAACGATTAGGTGAAACAAGATCCAAACGAATCCGCGTTCTTTCCGGTTCGATGGAATGCGAAACATGTTTTCCGAGCCAAATCCAACGGGACTAACATCTGTAACAGAGTGGAAAAGCGGAAAACGAAAAGGAAGAAGGTCCGCTGAAAAAGAGCTCTCAAGTTTTGCTCGCTGGCGCGGAAACAACTTGAGAATTCACTTATACCGAATACAATTATCTTAAAATCAAACGATAATGGGAGAAATGCGTTTCAATCCTGCGTTTCTGGAGGAAACTTCGAGAAATCTACTCTCGAAATTTGAATCTTCATTGTAAAATTACTTGTACACAAAATCATACATAATTGTTTAAAAATTCTCGTTATTTCTTAATAATTTATCTGTATAAATGAAGTACACTCGAGTAAACGTAAATATTTTGTACTTTGAAATATTTGAATATTTATGCAAATATAGTATACTTGGATGTTTAAATATTTACATACTTGTATACTAATATTCGTTTCAATATTCCTCGGCAAATACTTGAATACCTGCACAATCAAAAATTCCGATGTCTTGATATGGCATCAAGAGCATCTTACAGTTTCCAACTAATCGACAATTTCCAGTATACACCATTAATTTCGTTACCGCTACGTTATCCAACCTATTTACTGTACTAATAAAACTGTAACACAATCGCGATTTTGATATCAACGTTCCCTTTGATGGAACACAGGCGAATCGATTGTACATAATACAGTTACTTCTCTACGAACTATTAACCAACCAATTGAACTGTACGAAAAGACAATATTTTCTTTTTCTTTCTCGGTGAAATGCACGGTCTCGCATTATGCTTGGTCGTCGAAGGAAGTTCAATCTCATCAAAATAACGGCTTACGACGATTACGCCGGCAATACGCTCTGAAACTCATGGAAACGAGCTTGCGTAATTTCACGTAACGATCCCTACCCGCCTAATCGCGGAATGATGTTCAGGGGGAAAAGATAGGGAAAACAGGAAAAGGACACGTATGCCCACCGAGTCACGGTAGAACGCCGCTGAGAAAGTAAATGGTTCCGGTGCAACCATAAAATCAACCATGAAAACATGACACGCATCCTTTCGCGAAAGATTTACCACTCAATGTTCTGCATGTCGATATTCTACAAAGTCGAAAACACGCAGAAGGCATTTCAGTAAATTAAGAATCTTTATGAAAAATTCACGAGCAATTAACAGTCATGAGAAACAAAAATCTGGGCAATTTATTCGCAAGTTTTAAAGCGAATAACATGAAAAAGTGAAGAATGTAGGTAATTCAACTTCGAAATTTTCAATTCTGAAAATTCAAGTAGCCAATCTCCAAATCTTTCAAATTCCAATATATGCAAACCATAGACGTGTCAAGCAGTTGAAGACTATCAAAAATAAAAATTCAAGGAATAAACTTCCGAGGTTGAAGTTCTAATATCCGGAAACGGATATACGAAACCAGCTCCGTTCACCATGGATAATAAATTTAATTTTTGCGAGCATTATTCTGAGCAGCTGTGGACCACCGCGAAACGTGGTAATACTTCACAGTGATTAAATACGATAGACGGAATCACCGTCTTTCTCTTTTCTTCTCTTTCTGGAGAGAGCATGATCTACGTCGGTACGAGTATTAACTCGGGATCCGAGAGCTGTAAGATTCCTTTCACGTGATTAAATGTCGAGGGAATTTTTATAACAGTACCATGAAGAGGATGTAGAAAGTCGCGATGTGACGCAATGTTAAAACGTAGCATTAATGCCGCACGAGATTGCTGCTGGTTTGAGGAAGTAAGTAAAGAAGATGAGGATATCACGTGTATTGATATCCACGTACCTTATTATAAGCTGAACATTTATATTAATAATACGTGCTCGAAACTTTCCTTTTTATTTATCTGCGAAAATTTATAATAATCAATTTGAAAATTATTTATTTACTTACTTATAATCAATTCAATTGAAATATGCAATAAAATTTCATTTTTATGTCTTAAGTTTTAAAGAAATTCTAAAGAAATTTATAACAAAAAATTCTAAATGCAATCACAGTATCTTAATTATCAATGCTAATTCAAACCAAAATTATCACTTTTCCGCAACTCCAATTATTCAATTCGAAATGAATTTTGACTCTAATTCTAATTTCGAACTCTAACTCAAAACACGAAAATTCGATTAGATCGCAAACCGATAGGTTAATTAAAATTGCAACATTAATAAAAATTCACGATAATATGGAACGTGAAAATAAGCCAGAAAGTCTATTACTACTAAACACATAACAACTACAACTACTATTACTACTACTACTACTACTACTAAAAAAAAAAACTACTATTACAAATATTAAAAGCGAGCATAGTGACAAAGTAGTAACATGAATGACTTCCCATGCTCTGACTCAACTAAATGGTCCAGAGGATGAGGAGACATTAGTAGTTGCCCTCTTGAGTGACAATTTCTCGGGCCTCTTCGGCTTATAGCCTCTTCTTTCTTCAGTAGTCTTGAAACTTAAAACTGAAATCGGGGTTCTCTGTTTGTAAAAAAAGTCACAGAATTGCCACTTTCATACTTAAACTAGCAATTATTGTAATGATCAATAAATGCAAAATCTCGCATGATATATGTTTCAAGACTCAACCAGAGACTGTGTCAACCTACTTGTATTTAATAGAGACATCAGAAAATATGCTACCTATCCTATTCAACTCCCCTCACATTATATCTAAAATATGACGAAAGACAGAACCAGACAAAAGACCAACACACTACACATATCACAAAGTGATACAATTATTAGCTATAGTTATCATACTCACTGTCATCCAAGTGGCATCTGGGCTATGAATACAGAAAGGACCTAAAAATCCTGAGTTAAAAAAAAAATTATTAACACATCTATTTTGCGTCACGGACTAACATTCCTTGTTACATTTTTTCAATTTTATTTCAATTTTCAATGATTCTACAATTCACTTTAATTATATAATGAAATGTTGCTCGAGTACAATTACTTGAATAAAAGAAGTCAACAATGAATACATTTATAAAGAAAAAGGAGATTAAAGCAAATAATATTAAATTCAATAAGTAATAATAGATTGTCTATGTGAGATATTAATAGAAAAATTAATTAAGAGATTTTTTCATCAAAGCACATCTTTCGAAAACGCAAAAGTAATGTTTAAACCTGTTTGCTTTGATTCTGAAATCTGCCTGTCGCGAAGTGTTTTCTCGCACGTGAAGTTTCATACATTTTTAAAAGAATAAAACTGAACTTCAACTTTATTTTATAAATAAAAATTCTCACTCGCAAATAAACACGTATATCAAATATATTATTTATATTAATATCGATATCGTATTCATATATATTATTAATGCATTATTATTAATATTCGGCAACGCGAAATGTGCGAGAAAACCTAGTCTAAACTAATAATAAAACACAAACAAGAAAACGTTACTACTCATAGGTATAAATACCCGTGGTCACTGTGCTCGTCAAAAATTCTACATAATACCAGTTACTCGTGTCGATTCGGATCTTTCATCCTACGATATGATTGAATAACTAGAGAATCAAAAATGCATGCGACTCACAATTAGGATGATATCATCGTCGAATCCCATAAGAGAAATGAAGACTGATTAAAATCTGTGACAAAGCATAAAACATATTATTTAGAAATTTCTATTTGAAATAATGAAAGATTGATCTTTATTGAATGTAAAATTTTAATAGTAATGTTCAAATTTCAACAAGTACTTACATATTGTGAACTCGAACATGAAATAGGATTAGATCGTCTTCTTGTGACTTCTATGGATATCTGCGCACACTGAAACATTATGAAACATTTTGAAATTTTATTAACATGAATTATAACATACAGTATTTTAATGTACAAGAACATTCATTTGAACAATAATTTCAAAACCAATAAGGGATCTAGTCAATAAATATGGGAACCATGAACTTTTAATATAATTTATAATTTTACTAATATAATTGTACTATACTATCGTATATCGTTATAGCATGTTATAATAATATAAGTAATATGTAAATAAAATTTGTCTATGGGTGTTCAAATATTTTCTTGAACCATTAAAATGTAAATACACATATTCACATTTAATCAGCAAATAATCAAGTTCAATATGTAATAACTCTCAAATAATGCCAGATATATTTAATATATTTAATGCTTTTACCTGACAATTTCTTCCTGCCGTGCTTGCCACCTAAAATTGGTGCTTCTGCGTCCATGTTTCAATATTATCGAACGATTACGAGAAATTATATCAATCATATCGATTATCGATATAATTGCGAAATCTCGCCGTTTTGTTGGCGCTGTGATCTTTACGCGCGCAATTCGCACGTAGATACATTACCTAACCTAAAACAAAAAAAAAATAGAAATCTCTTATTTTCTCGTCTATACGAAATGTTAAAAATATTTCAACGATATTCACGCATTTACACATTCAAATAGAATTTCTATTAACACTGTAAGAAAATTACCAATGTCATATAATGTTTCAGGAACTGACAATGGTCTTTTATTAATTGTACTTATTGTAGCATTTGATGACTTGAGTACTGAGATAATTATACACTCGTTATATTTGAGCTTGTTTCAGTTAACTGCTGAAAAAGAGAAACGAATAAAAATTCTTAACATCTTTTAAAACGACGCACAAATTTCGTTAATTTCTACATAGAGAGTAGTTTACGTTTCAAACGTAACACGTCGCGCAACGAAATTATTTAATGTCCGTGTACTTATCTTTCTCTAAAACCAGTACCGTTGTCAAATATGTAAGAATATCTGGTAAATAAGAAATGTATACACTTACATTTATGTTAAAATTCCGACACAAATTGTTTCTTGAACCGAAGATTTTCAAATGAGCAAATGAGCAAGATTTTATTCGCTGGTCCAGAGGGCAGTGCAATTCGTTGACTTTAGTGCCACCTATTGGGAAAACGATCCTTCGGCGTCAAACAGAATTTTGAATTACAAAAATGGAGTTTGATCCGTAACCGTTATAAATACGATAGCGTGAAACAAAACGTATACCTTTAAACACATTTCCATAATGAATGATCACACGAAAACGTTGTTACACAACAGAAGAACATCACGCACACGATAGAGTCGTGGTTATCCGAGTTATTTCAATTAGGCAGGTTATAAACCGCGGGAATGCAAAAGATTGTGTTCATACGAAAATTCGAACACTGAAATTACTGTATTTTTATATGTCAGTTTCAATTTTCTCGATTAGTTTGAGATGGACAAGCAATTGTTATGAAATAAAAGGCTCTTACTCTGATTGGAAAAGTTTTTGATCAGACCGAATGCTCTGACAATTTACTCAATCAAATGTGAGATAAAGATATTCAAGATACTTTAATTACAAATGAACAATAAAGAGGATGGATTTCCAAAACAGAGAGAAGGAATTTGAAGCACATTACAAAAGAATTTGTGGGAAAAATAAACGACCCATCAGCTATGAGACTCAAGAAGACGAGGAAAAAACGAAGAAAGTGGAAATGTCTAACAAAAAGAAAGAACAACTGGAAAAGGAGTTAAGGACAGCAAAATGTGATTTAGAAGCGATTCGGAAAAGTCTTGGTAAATATTTTAATAATATCTGTGTTTAACAATTTCTTATATATTTGTTCCTAATGTATTTTACATTTTTAGATGGTGATAGAAGTGCACGTGCAACAGGTTCAAATGATCAATTCAAAGATATTGAGAAAGATTGTTCTTCCATTTTTGAATTCAAATTTCACAAGCATCATTCTTCACAATCTGAGAAATTTTCCAAGGAGAAAAGTGAATTGGAAGCGCAATTGGATAGCAAGAAAAAAGAAATTCAAGAGAAACAAAAGAAGATATTTGAATTGCAAGAAAAATGTAGTCAGATGAAGCAGTTAGAAGCGCAACTTCAAGAAAAATCAAAAAGATTAGAGGCTTTTAATAAGGAGAGAGATATTCTTGAAAGAGAATTAGTTGCAACAAAATCAGAATTGAGTGGAATAAAAAGAACATTAGGTAAATTCATTTGTAACTCATATATAGAAATATTAAGTAGTGGCTTTTTTACTATCTTGTAATTTGAATATTATCAAAATTATGCTACTACAGTAATCAGTAGAAGAACCATGGAATTTTTTTAAATAGCCCATGGTCATAATTATTTTGATAATTCATTATATTATTATTTTTGAATGTTTAATATTCAATTCAAACCCCAATTGGGATTTTGTAATTCTATTAAAAATTGGATTGGATTTGAACCATTATATACTTAAACAAAATAATAATTATAAGTTAGTAAAATCTTATGATTATACATACAAAACTATATAACAATTATTTTATAATGTCAGAGCTAGAACGCCAAGAAAGAAGAGATTTAGAAACCAGAGCTTTAAGTTTAATAAAAGATGCTAAGCGTAAATGGGAAAATGCAGAAAAAGAAAAAATTGCACAGTTAAATAAACATATTGAAACACAAACTGTAAGAATTACAGAATTATGTACCAGTAACAATGAGATGAGTTCAAGATTGCAAAGAACAGAATGTGAACTTCAAACAGCAAATGCAGAGTTACACAAACTTAGAGTATTTCAGGTTAGTAACATGTATGTATATATATTTGTGTGTATATAATGATGTATTTAGAATCCAGTAAGACATCTTAATAAAATTTCTTTAATTTAAATTTAACTACATCTATATGTATTGTAAGAAAGAACTGAAATAATTATTATTTTATTAGATGCAATATAAAGAATCACTAGCCAAAACAAGGGAGCTTAACCGGCAAAGTGCACAAGGTGTTGAAACTAAACTGGAAGAAATAGCTGCACGTGCACATAATCAATTAGCTGAACTTAGAGCAAAATTGGATTTAGAAATAGCCAAAAATACAGATTTAGAGGCTAAATTAAGAAATGAACAGGATTCCAATCACTGTCGTGAATCAAGACTGAACGTTGCTTTAGAGTTGGCTCAAAATGAACTGAAAGATTGTCAAGAACAATTACGTAGTATACAAGCTACAATACCAGCCAGGGATGCAGAGATAGAAGCTTTAAAAAAACAATTACAAGAAAGAGCAAAGCAGTTAGATAATGCTATAACATCAGAACAAGCAGTTGCCACAATGCAGGAACAATTAGAAATGTCAAAACTTGAAAATGAACAACTAAAGCAACAATTACAGGTATAGAATCAGTATTTAATTCGATGTAACTATCTATTCGCTTATAAAAATTTTATTTTTTTTTTTTATATATATATAAATATTTCTTAGGTAATAAAGTCTGACTTGAGTGAAACTATGATAAACTTGGAACAGAATGAAGCTCTTGTCCTAAATTTAGAACAAGCTACACAAGATAAAGCTGCTCTACAAAAGAGATTACAGGATTCTCTTGAAAAAGAAGGTATATTTATAGAACAATATATATAAGATAATATATGTAACGAAACATTTTATTTGTTTATAGAAGAACATTTACGTAAGGTTGGTAATTTAGAAGAATTATTACGACGCTTGGAACAAAGCGTTACTAAACTAGAAGCAGAAAATGCTACTCTTAAGATGGAAACTGTACAGCCAAGTACAAGTAGAATATCTGTAATAAAAACGGATACGCATTTAGAAGAGCAAATAGGGAAATTAGAACAAGAACTTCAAACAATGAAAGAAAATTTAAATGTAGAACGTCAAACCGCGAAGCAAGCGCAGATCAGTTTATGGAAGAAGGAAAAAGAACTATCAGATACAAATTTAGATAAGCGAATTGCAACAAGAGAAGTTAAAAGAGCAGAAGAAAAAATTAAAACCTTACAGGAAGAAAAGCAAAAATTAAGTGAAAAATTAGATCACGCGATAAAAGAGAAAGAAGAGAAGTCAAGAAAGTTACTTAAAGAGCTAGACAGTGCAAAAGCATCATTAAATGACATTACTAAAGAATCTTCTAGAAATAAAATGCAAGCTGATTCGGCTCAAAGAGCTTTAACTCAATCCAATCATCAAATAGAAGAACTTCAGTCTTCAAGTGCATCGTTACGTAGGGAATTAGACGCAGCAAGGAAACAATCAAGAGTGAATCAAGATCGTGTCGATAGTTTAAGTACCGAAAACAAGCGTCTGACACAGATTATTACAAAACACACTGAAGAAATACGTGAATTAGAATCCAAGATAGAAAAATTAGAACAAGAAATTAGAGGCTATGAACTGAATACTGAACTTCTGAAAGAAACCTGCACAGTACTTGAAGAACAGCTTACAGATTACGAAAGACTAACGAGCGATCACGAAACGCGAGAAAATATATTAATTCAAGATAAAATGAAGTTACAGAAAGATCTGGAAACGACTGAGGCGAAACTTCGTGAAGCACAAACCATACAAAATGAAGAAAGATCATTGAGATTGACAGCAGAACGGAATATCGAAAGGCTTGAATCTGAAACGAGCGATATAGAAAGCGAAAGAAATGGTCTAATCGCCCAGAGGGATCAGTACAAAAAACTTGTACAACAGTTAAACGAACAGGTCGAAAATTTGACTAGTAAATGTGGGGAATTGGAATGCGATCTTTCAGAAATGAAACGAGCTTTGGACGTCACTAAAGCCGAAACAAGAGTCGTTAAGGAAGAAAGTAGTCAACACTTAACCAGAGTTCACGAATTAAAAGAAGCGAATTTTGTGTTAATGAACGATTTGCAGAACAGCATTGACCAAGGTCAGGAACTTAGGATGCGAATCACAGAACTGGAAAGTATCTTGGAGGAAATGCGACAATTCTATCAAGAAAGAGAAGTGAAAGCTGAGAGTACTAGGCAACAACAAACGAAGCTGATAGATTACTTGCAGTTCAAATTAGAAGAGTGCAGTAAGAAGAAGAAAACAGTGTGTGATAAAATACTTGGTACTAAACAGAAAGAAAATATTCCTCCTAGTGGTACTGGAATGCCAGTTGGATATCGTGAATTAGAAAACCAATTAGCGAAAGAACGCGCCAAAGTTAAAACATTAACTGAACAGTTGTTAACGTTGAAAGCTATGCACGCTTCGACTTCTGCTCCCTCGTCTCCTTCAGCACCGGATATTAAAAATGTGAATTATACTATGCAACCATCGACCACTTCGTTATCTAAACGTTTGTCTCCGCAAAGAATTGGACACAACATTCCACATCGATTTGAGGTCGGTTTACCGATGCGAGCCGGGAAGTGCTCCGCATGTTTGGATTCTATTCAATTTGGAAAACGCGCAGCAATTTGCAGTGAATGTCAAGTAATGACACATTTGAAGTGCGCGGTTAATGTACCTGCTACTTGCGGTTTACCTGGAGGCTTTGCCAAACAATTTGGTAAAAGTTGGAGAAATAGTGATGAAAGCTTATCGTCAATGACTGCAAGCGTACAAACATTAGCTATAGATCAACCGGATAAACCTGATACGGTATGATATTTAATATTTTAATCATGTAATTCTATACTTTATAATAATATGTATTTATTATTGATTATAGGATACCTGTGATGTACAATATAAGAACAACGACACGTCAATAGAAAGTTGGATGAAACTACCCGATCGTTCTAAAACTTGCTGGGAAAGAAAGTATCTTAAGTTGGAAGGAACACATTTATGTACTTACGATCATCAGCCGTCTTCCGGGATGGCACCAGTAAATCGTATCGATTTAATCGAAAAGAATGGATTTACTGTATTAGATACGGTAACTCATCCAGATGTAATGGGAACAGCAAAATCGGATATACCATTTATCTTCAGAATAGAATCCAATTCATCGACTACTTGTTGGCCGACATCACGTTTGGATATCATGGCTTTAAGTCAAACTGACAAGAAGAATTGGTTAAAGTCCCTGAAATCTGTTACTAGTCAAAATATGAATAATGTTCATAAAAGTAAAAAATATCAAACTATATTAAGACTAGAAAAGAATCAAGTAAGCAATCGTGTTTATTTGTAAAAAAAATCGCATCTTTGCTACAAAATTCATTTATGATATGTGAATGTTTTTAGTTGGACTTAAATTGTGCCGTTAATTTAACTGAAGGAAATGTACTCCTATTGGGTGCCGAAGAGGGTCTCTTTTCCTATAGCGGTGCTAAATCACGAACACTTACTATGATTCGGGGAGTGAAGAGAGTGCACCAATTAACTTTACATCCCCATTTAGGAATTGCTTTAATGATAGCTGGTGAAAATAGACAATTAGTGTCTTGTAGTCTAAGGCAATTAAAGAGTAACGCAATAGCTGCCGAATGCTCAAGGCCAGCAATTAATACAAAGGCAATTTTAACTAGCACTGATAGCTGCCATTTATATCAATTACAAGGAGATATGCTTTGTGCAGCAACTGCATCCCATGTAATGTAGGTATTTTTAACTTAATTTACTTTTACACAATCTTCAACATATTTAATAATATTTTCTTATAAATATAGATTGCTTAAATGGTACATTGAAGAAGATTCTGGAGAATTTGTTGGAGTTCGTGAACTTGAAACATCTGAACCATGTAGTTGTGCCATATTTACTCAAAATGTTCTCATAGTAGGATGTAATAAATTTTTTCAAATCGACCTTGAAAATTATTGTGTCGATGGTAAATAATAAAAATTGTTTTCATTGCTTCGTGAATTAATTTACTATGTAATTAACAATTCGATTTATATCGTATTACAGAATTTCCAGAAGAAGATGATAGCTCAGTCAAAGCTGCACTATCAGGAGTAGCCAAACTAGGCATTTTCCCAGTTTGTGTTTTAAACGTTTCTCTTGTACCTGGAAAAATAGAGCTTTTGCTTTGCTATAATGAATTTGGAATGTTTGTGAATGAAAATGGCCAAAGAACTCGAAATATTGATCCAACATGGAATCATTTACCTTTTGCGTTTGGTAAAATATAATAATTTTATACAATATCAATATATAATATACTCATAAAAAAGATTGTTTATATTTTTCCAGCTTTCCGGAAACCATATTTGTTTATCATTCATTTTTCATCCGTGGAGATCGTAAAACTCGATCAAGATGCGTATACCTTGTCAACAAAGAATCCAGAACGAATCTTAATCGAGTTATCTAGTCCACGTTATTTAGGAATAGTTGGATCAAAAGGAATTTACATAGCAACAATGAATTCTTTCTTGGAAGTATTAAAAATTGAAGGTTCTTCTAATATACCAGAATTAAATGGGAGTCTTACTAGTTTAGATACTTTGTACGTTATTAAAATATCACGTGCATAATTTAAAATTATTATACATGTAATTATATTGATGTAATTTACAGAGATCAAGAGGACGAAAGTAGTTCAGAGTTCAGTTTTACATCGAGCTTAATGGAAACCTTAGATGGACAAGGGAAAAAAGTACATTTTACTGGCGTTTCCAAATATTAATACATTTTGATACAAAATTTATAAAGATTCTATTCTTAATGTAATTGTAGGAATTGCAAAAAAATTGAGATCAAGACTGTAAACATTTAATATCAATTAAGAAAAGTAAGTTTTGACCAATATGTTGCAAGTTGCGTTTGTACATTTAATTTAAATAGTACATTCTTACTAATAACTTCTAATTAATGCATAATAGAGGGATGTACTCAAATCTTTTTATCAAACAGGAGACTTTTATTTTATATTTACTTTGTGTTTAATTTTTTTTTAATTAAACAATTACAGAGTCAGAGTTCAAATGTTTACTAGAAAAATTTATTATAATATTATTATAATAAAAATAGTATTAGTTAACCAAATCTGTTATATTTATGTATATCACAAAAGTAATATTTTACTTTCTATGAGTTTCTTTAAAGTTTTCATGAAGAGATCTGAGAAGTTGATATCTAGTACTGGTGACTACGCATTAAATTAAAGAATTATATTAACTACAATACTTATTTAAAAAAAAAAAACATGAAATAATATATTTTCAAATTTTTGTATTGATACAAAAACCTTTGTAATTTTGTAGTTTAAAATAAAATCCTATTATTAACAGAATAAAGATTTATATGAAAAACATCAAAAATCTATTTAAATAATTATACTTCCATAACTGTTATTTTATTCATGTTTTCTCATATTCTCATGTTTGCATGTTTCTCACTCTAAATAAGAACATTATATATTTGATTTTTTAATTTTGCTTTCAATGTAAATATTTTCTTTCCTTTTTTAAAAATTGAAATAGCAAATTTGAAATGAAAAAAGTTTAGACTAAGTATATGTCATGATAATATTTTAATAATTATTTAGAGGTCGAATAGACCAAGATTAAACTGTACTTTAAATTTGACTTTCATATAGAAATTTGCCTATGCTTTGTAATTAGGGGCACAAAGAGGACGCATATTTATGTAGAACAATGCAACATCCGGCCACCCTTGACATTTGTAATATTGATTCAACGAATATTCATTAAGAATATTTGAAAACAGTTCGATACATTTATAAATGATAAAATATTTAACATGTTTTCTATCATGCGACATAATATTGTAATTTTAATAATAAATAAACAAACCTCTAATTTCATGAAAAAAAGAGTTTCAAGAGAAATCAAAGTAAAATAAAATGTTATATTACAGTTTTAAGAAACGATCTTAAATATCACGTATTGATTGATTACGACAATTTACAATAAATTCAATATTAAATTATTTATGTTAAACGAATAACGAAATGAATAAACTCTAAATTGAAAGAAAGCTATTCAGCTTGTACTATTATTTTATACATGTTTTATTATCTATTTTCCTCCCTGGTCTCTCAATTTTATTAAAAGGACAAATATCATATATCACTATTAGATAAATATATATATATATATATATATATATATATATATATATATATATATTATTTTATTTCTTAACCAAATTGAAACAGCTACCTGACGAATGATAATTTCCTCAAGTTTTTTAGACAATGAAATTTAATCGATTAGATTTCCAGAGGTCATTTCAACCAGGAACTGTTATGCAGATTGACTTCAGGAATATTCAAAAGAGAAATAAAATCAACACGTGGAGGGGAAAAATTTCGGTATAAAAAGCCTCTCTTCGTTTCTCCAGATCTTTAATCGTGTCGATGGTCTCGGCAGCAATCAAGGTGATTTGATTACTCAAAGACACTCAACTAACATATCCTTCTTTTGATATCAAGATAATCGAGGAGACAAAAATTAATAAGTAAAGCCAAGAAAAAATAAAAATGTCTTGTAACGTAAAAGTAGATCCGATGAAGATAAATTACGCGGCGGTGGAACCAGGAGAAGAAGTGGTAATTACCGGTATCTCTGGAAGGTTTCCAGAAAGTAGATATGTAACGGAACTAAAGGACAATTTAATGAAGAAAATGAATCTTATCACGGAAAACTACTCAAGATGGAGACTAGGTAATTGAGATTTAACTTTGAATCATTCAGAATGAGAATGAAACTTCGTCGTACATCGACAGATCAATCGGAAATTCCAAAGGCTGGTGGTAAGGTGACCGATTTGACCAAATTCGACGCAATCTTCTTTGGCGTTCATTACAAACAAGCTCATACAATGGACCCTATGTGTCGGATGTTGCTGGAACACGCGTATGAAGCCATCATCGACGCAGGATTGAATCCTAGACAACTTAGAGGAACCAATACCGGAGTTGTTATAGGATCTTGCATCAGCGAGGCGGAGAAGACTTGGTTCTACGAAAGGCTACAAGTAAACGTTATGTAAAATTAACTTGTAAGTACCTACTACTATTTCGGATATATTTCAGGCAAATGGTTTCGGTATTACTGGATGCAGCAGAGCCATGTTAGCCAATAGGATCTCCTATTTCCTTGGTTTACACGGTCCATCTTACGCGATTGATACAGCTTGCAGTTCTAGTTTAATCGGACTGGATCAAGCTTACAGAATGATTCGAAGTGGAATCTGCGACAAGGTGATCGTCGGAGGGAGCAATCTTTGTCTTCATCCCTACGTATCTCTTCAATTCGCTCGTCTCGGTAATCCATAATAATTTTATCAAATTCGTAAATCTTTACTTGCTTCAAATCAAGTGTATTTTACTTCTGTTCTATTAGTGCTCATTATGTGTTTCAGTTAGAATGTAATTTGAATATTCTGCATAATGAGAATGTTCCTATATGAACGAAGACTCATAATTGATATTTAATATCAGGCTTACTAGCTCCTGACTGTTGCTGCAAATCCTTCGATGCAAAAGCAAACGGTTACGTCCGCAGTGAGGCAATCTGCGTGATCCTCTTGCAGAAGGCAAAAGACGCGAAGAGAATTTACGCACAGATTGTCCACACGAAAAGCAACTGCGACGGATACAAGGAACAGGGGATCACATTCCCTGCTAGTGATGTTCAGAAAATGCTTCTGACAGAATTCTACAACGAATGCAAAATATCTCCTAATGAATTGGCCTTCTTGGAGGCTCATGGTACCGGAACTAGCGTCGGTGATCCTGAAGAACTAAACGCTATTGATAAAGCCATCTGTCAGAAAAGGACCAGTACTCTTAAGATTGGTTCGATTAAGTCGAATCTGGGTCATACTGAACCTGCCAGTGGTCTTTGTTCGGTAGCTAAGGTATGGAATCTTTAGAATTCTTTTTTCCAAGTTAAATAATATGAGTTCAATAATGATAAATGCATATTTTAAGATCATCATTGCGATGGAAAGTGGTCTGATTCCCCCAAACATCAATTTCGAAAGTCCCATGAAAGGCATAAAGTGCTTCGAAGAGGGAAGACTTGAAGTGGTCACAGAACCAACCCCATGGAAGGGTGGTTACGTAGGAATAAATTCATTTGGCTTTGGTGGCGTCAATGCTCACGTTTTATTAAAATCCTATACGAAGGAGAAAGTGAACAACGGAGCACCTTCTGACGATTTGCCAAGATTAGTGGTAGTGTCTGGACGTACGCTAGAAGCGATAGAAACTCTTCTCAATCATGTAAGTAAATTAAATTGTAAAAGAAATTGTAAGAAGATTATAAGAATAATTAATTATTTTCTAGATTGAAAGTATACCAGTGGACGTCGAATACATTCGTCTCTTCCATGATATTCACTCCACAAGTATAACTGGTCATTCATTTAGAGGATACACAGTGGTCGGATCAAAGACGTTAGAGAAACTACCAAGAGATATTAAAGACTATTCTGGCATGAAGAGACCAATTTGGTTCGTGTTTTCTGGAATGGGATCGCAGTGGTCTGGCATGGGTACGTCTAGAAATTTTAGCACCATGATTCAAAAGCAATTTACTGGAAAATAATTTAAAAAATAATAAATTCTATTGGTCTTATCTAATAGGTGAATCATTGATGAAGTTTCCCATCTTTGCCAAGGCCATCCAGAAGTGCGACGCGATCTTAAAACCACACGGTGTCGATATCGTTGATATCATCACCAACAAGGATGAGAAGACTTTCGATAATATTCTGAATTCCTTCGTTGGAATTGCTGCTATTCAGGTAAGATGATTGTAAATTCTCAAAAGATGATTTTCAACATTTGTGTAATAGTAACAAGGGATGGTTATTCAGATTGGTCTTGTTGATCTATTAACATCCGTGGGTATCGAACCGGATAACATAATTGGTCATTCTGTCGGAGAACTCGGTTGTGCCTACGCAGATGGATGCTTCACTGCCGAGCAGATGATACTTGCAGCATACTCTAGAGGTGTGGCGTCTATCGAAACGCCAATGATTCAAGGATCCATGGCTGCAATTGGTCTAGGATACGAAGAGATCAAAGACTCATGCCCGCCAGATATAGAGGTTGCTTGTCATAATAGTTCCGACAGTACTACCATAAGTGGTCCGGCTGAATCTGTAAAGCAATTTGTTGCCGAGTTACAGGTTTGTTTTGAAAAAATATAATTCTGCAAAATTTAATGATAATTTTTTAAAAAATAATCAAAACCTGCAACGTTTTCTTCTTTGACGTTAAGTCAATTCATTTTAATCTTTTAAAATTTTCTTCATAATCTTCCAATTGTTTCAGGCAAATAAAATCTTCGCAAAGGAAATAGCATGCAGCAATATAGCGTATCACAGTCGTTATATAGCAGAGGCAGGACCAAGATTATTGTCATACTTGAAAAAAGTGATTCCCCAGCCAAAAGCAAGAAGTTCCAAGTGGGTGAGCACTTCTGTGCCTCGCAGTCAGTGGTACACGGAAGCTGCCAAGTACTCCTCCGCGGAATATCACACTAATAACCTGTTGAACTCTGTCCTGTTCGCGGAGACAGCGACGCTGATACCATCTGATGCTATAACCATAGAAATTGCGCCTCATGGTCTACTACAGGCAATCCTGAAGAAATCCTTAGATCAGAATGTAACAAATATTGCACTGACTCAAAGAGGTCATAAAGACAACGCTATATGCTTCTTGCAAGCCCTTGGAAAATTATATAATGTTGGTCTACAACCACAACTCGCGAATATTTATCCACATGTAGAGTTCCCTGTTAGTCGTGGCACTCCCATGATTTCTCCTTATATCAGGTGAGTGTAATATCAAGTCTGAACATGTATTCAAAACTAGAAATGCTAATAACGATTCTTCTTTCGATTGATACTTTGTCAAAGAATGTCAATGCTAAATTTTCAGATGGGAGCATTCTGAAGATTGGTACGTGCCAGTGTATACTCAATGTCAGAAGATTAGCACGGCAGAGCGAACGATTGAAATAACTCTTAAAAATGAGAACTACGAGTATATGATGCATCATGTGATCGATGGAAGGACTCTAGTACCAGCCACGGGTTACCTGACTTTGGTTTGGGAGACGATTAGTTTGTTACAAGGCAGCCTTTGTGATGAAATATCAGTGGTTTTTGAGAATGTGAAATTCGAACGTGCAACAACTGTGCCCGCATCTGGTTCCGTTCTATTGACTGTCATGGTTCACAGAGGTCTGTATCTTTTTATTCTCGTTTCAGTTCTAAAACATTGCAAATTGTATTGTAAATTCATTAAACTTTTTATTTCTATAGTTCTTTAGATTTATTTAATATATTATAGTTAATTTGATACCTTTTTAGGATCTGGAAAATTCGAAATATCAGAGGGATCCACGACAGTAGTGACAGGAACAATTCGCGAACAAACGAATATGGATCAGCAGATGATTCCAGCTAAGTTTTTGACTGAGATCGAAGACGAGGAAGTTCTGACCAGCAAAGATATTTATAAAGAGTTAAAACTCCGTGGTTACCAATATACGGGATTATTCTGTGCGCTGAGGAGCGCATCATGCAAGGGAACGAAAGGACGTATCGCTTGGATGAAAAATTGGGCCGCATTTATGGATAACATGTTACAGATGAAGATATTGAGTCTCGATACTAGAGCGCTATATGTACCAACAGCAATTCGGAAACTAACAATTGATGTGAAGGCTCATAATAAAATAATTCGACACCTTACGGAAGATGATAATGGTAATTTTAAGTCTATTAATGTCTTTAAAAATATAAAATTGCATAAATATCGTAATCATAATGAGATATTGTAATAAAACATTGTTTTACAGAAATTCCAGTCTCGGTATACAATGATTATGACACTGTAATATCTGGTGGAATCGAAATTCGCGGAATAAGGGCCAACGCGATTCAATCTCGAAAACTAACGTCTGTCCCTATCTTGGAAGAATACAAATTCGTAGCTCATCGTGACAAAGCACAAACATCGTTAGAAGAAATGATCATCTTGTCCGCACAACTTGCATTAGAGAGTCACCTTATAACCAGCCCAAAGATTCTCGAAGTAATCGATCAGGGAAACAAAGTATCAATTGAAGAAACTCTCACTCCGATCTTTATGAAGGTATTGAGCGATTTACCCATGATTCGAGCAAATTTGGTTCTTGCCGCAGAATCGGAACGAGGCGAAAAATTATCACTACCTGAGACTGTTACAATGATAGAACCACAAAAATTGCCAGAGGATGGCAATGTCTTTATGGCAGCTGCTCACGATATTTTATCTAACAAGAGAGCTGACATTTTGGAACAACTTCTAGTTGCAACAATGGACTACGGATTTATCCTCCTTCGAGAAAGTGTTGTCAATAAGGATACTTTGTCTTATCTTCAAACTTGCAATCTGAATGTTGTACTAGAAAAGTCTTTCAAAGAGCAGACTCTGTTGCTTCTGAAGAAAGCAGAAAAACCACCTCAGAAAACGGAAGTAGTGTACGTGAACAACAATGAATTCAGTTGGTTAGAGAATGTAAAGGAAATCTTAAACAATGAGAAAGATAAAAATAGTGGCGAAACAGTAAGATTGATATTAGTCGCAGAAGGAGATATGGAGAATGGAGTTCTAGGTTTGGTCAAATGTTTAAGAAGAGAGCCCAACGGTGAGATTGTAAAAACTGTGATAATTCAAGACGAAAATGCTCCCAAATTTTCATTGGAAAATCCAATCTACTCGAAGCAGCTTGATATAGACATTGGCTATAATGTCTTGAGACCAGGAAATATCTGGGGAACTTACAGACACGTTCCTTATCCAGAATTAAAGCCAGTTTTGATTCCTCATGCCTATGCTAATTTAAAGGTATCTTAATATCTATCGTTATTTCAAAAGAAAATTTAATACAAATTTCCCACGATTATACATGTGCTACAGGTAAAGGGAGATTTAAGTTCCATTCGATGGATGGAAGGTTGGATCCAACCAAATGAGAAAAACCATAATATCGTCAAAGTGGTTTACTCTTCATTGAACTTCAGAGACGTGATGTTGGCTACTGGAAAATTGATGGCAGAAGCAATAGTGAAAAATAGAAATATGAACGACTGTCTGATTGGTTTTGAGTTCAGTGGAATCGATTCTAATGGAAAACGCGTAATGGGATTCGTCGAGAGCAAGTAAGATATGTCTCAAGTAATAGTCAGTCATGTCAGTAATACAGGTCTTCTGTTAATTTCATAGATTGCTTACATCTTTAGGAGTATATCAAATATGGTCATTCCAAATAAATATTGTTTATGGCCAGTGCCAGACGAATGGTCTCTGGAAGATGCAGCAACCGTTCCAGCTGCGTATTTTACTGTTTTGTACGCCTTCTATTTATTTGGGAAATTAAGAAAGGGCGAAAAGGTGTTGATCCATAGTGGAAGTGGTGCAGTAGGCCAAGCTGCCATTCACGTAGCTCTCTCTGAAGGCTGTGAAGTGTTTACAACAGTAGGCACGCCTGAAAAACGTAAATATATCAGAGAAACATTCCCCAGTATAGACGATGATCACATTGGGAATTCTCGAGATACCAGCTTCGAGCAAATGGTAATGAAACAAACACGTGGAAAAGGTGTAGATATAGTTTTAAATTCTCTAGCTGAAGACAAGCTCCAGGCATCGATTCGTTGCCTGGGTTATCGCGGACGTTTCTTGGAAATCGGTAAATTCGATTTGTCTGTTAATAATCAAATTGGAATGGAAGTGTTTTTGAAAGAAATTAGCTTTCATGGAATTATGCTCGATGCCATAATTAATAACACTTCACCTAAAATAACTGAAGAGATATATCACTTCCTTAGTGCTCAATTGAACAGAAAATGCATCAAGCCTTTGGTCAGAAAGTGCTTTGAAAAGAACCGGTTGGAGGAAGCTTTTAGGTATATGGCGGCAGGAAAGCACATTGGAAAGGTAAAAACATTACTTATCTCTATGCTTGATTATCTCATAAATAAATGTTACTCAACTGTTCACAGATTCTGATTAAAATAACAGATGAAAATACGCCTTTGAATACACCAATTCTTGCTTATCCTCACTTCAATGCTATAAGTAACAAGAGTTATGTAATTATTGGTGGTCTTGGAGGATTAGGTCTAGAACTTGCAGATTGGTTAGTCCTACGTGGTGCTAAAAACTTAGTAATAGTTTCTCGAAATGGAATCCAAACAGGCTATCAAAAGCTAAGGACAGAGACCTGGAAATCCTATGGAACGAAAATCCTCATAATATCTGGCGTAGACGCGTCGAAAACCGATGATTGTGAATTTATCCTAAAATCGGCAGAAAAACAGGCAGCTGTGGATGGTATCTTTAATCTAGCAGCTGTATTAAAAGACTGTCTGATGGTAAACCAAACTGTGGAATCATTTGAAGAAAGCATGAAACCCAAGGCCATGATCACCAAGAAACTGGACGAACTTTCTAGGAAAATTTGTCCAAAACTTCGACACTTTGTGGTATTTTCTTCTTTGTCATGTGGAAGAGGAACTCCTGGACAGACTAATTATGGCATGGGGAATGCAGTACTAGAGAGAATTTGCGAAAGAAGAATAGAAGAAGGTTTTCCTGGCATGGCCATTCAATGGGGAGCTGTAGGAGATGTTGGTCTTGCTGCAGAAATGCTAGAGAACAAGCAGCAGTTGGTAATCGGTGGAACCTTACCTCAGAAGATATCCTCATGCTTAGAAGAAATGGACAAATTTTTGTGCCAAAGTAGACCAATAGTGGCCAGCATGGTGGTTGCAGAAAAACGTTTTAGCGCTAAAGAAGTTAGCAATGTTCTGGAAGCAGTGATGAATATTATGAGTACGTTCATACATTTACAATTCAACTTACATGTGATAATATTGTTCTTCTATTACAGGTATAAAGGATATAAAAACTGTGAGCCATAATTGTTCCTTGGCTGAATTGGGCATGGATTCTATGATGGCTGTAGAGATAAAACAGACTTTAGAAAGAGACTTTGAGGTTTTCTTAACTCCACAAGATATTAGAGTTTTGAACATTGCCAAACTTTTAGAAATGTCTGCAAAAGATGCAAAGAAGAAAACGAAAGAAGTTAAAAGAATAACCAACACAGAAAAATTAACTGGCATGAGATTGCTGATGAAGACTCTAAACACTTCTGTACTTAACAAGCAGTATTGTATAGAGCTTCCAGTTAAATGTGGTGAAATGAAAAATGAAGTATTTCTTATACCTGGGATCGAAGGATCTGCCGAAATTTTTGCTGCATTGACATCAAAATTAAAATTACCTGCCACTTGTTTACAATTAGGAATACATGACAACAATCAATCGGTGGAAGAAATGGCCGAATCTCTTTTACCAGTATGTTTTAATAATTGTAATAAAAAAGGAAGACAAGTCAGTTACAATGCAAAAAAAGTAATTTTTTTTTTCTTTTAGCATGTTTTAGCAAGGAGTAAAAATCATAGAAATTTCACAATAGTTGGCTATTCATATGGATCATTGATAGCTATAGAATTAGCAAGAAGATTAGAATCTCATATTCTAGTCGGTCAACTCATATTAATAGACGGATCTCCCGATTATATGAAAGCTATCACATCAGAACACTTAGCATCACTTTCAGAACATGAACATCAAAATAAATTCCTAATTGAAATCTTGAGTCTCAATAATCCGTTCTCCGTCACAGAGGTAAATTATCTTTTCAATACCAGTCGACTATACTCAATATATGAAATTCTATATTTGATTCTAAATAATTAATGACTAATTCGTTTTTATAGTGCACATTAGAGCTGGACAAGTGTACTAATTGGAATGAAAAGTTAGATGTAATAGACAAATACACAATTGACCAAGTTCGTAAGATTTACACGTCAGAAGATCAAAAAAGTATTATATCATTTTTTTATAACCGTATCTGTGTATTAGACAAATACGATCCCTCTTCCTTGCCACCTCTTAGAACGCCCATCACGTTATTGGTACCAACAATCCCAGCTGTGGTATTTCCAGACTCAGCATATGGTTTGCAGAAGGTAACTGTTAATATTAATTAATACTAGTAGCAGATTCATGAATTAATATGTATAATATAGTATGTATAGTATAATATGTATAATAAAACTATTTTTCTTATTTAGTTAACTCATGGAAATGTGATAGTACACAAGATCGAAGGAAATCATATTTCCATATTGGATGATTGGAGAGTCGCGGCAGCCATTAATAACGAACCTTTGGAGGACGCGAAAACTTTCAAGGACAACCTAAATTTTGCATCTAGCGACGTGAAATTAGTTCTACAGTCCGAAAATTTCATGGGTTTATCGTAAAAAAGAAAAATAAGGATGATTCATACTTCAACAATATCTATCATTCTGTACTCTCATAACAAATAAATAAAGAACTCAATATTAATGAAATGTTGTCATATTTTTATGCAAAATCATCATACATCCAGAAACATAGCGAATTCATTCATATGACAAACAATCGATATATCACAATAGTCTTATCATTAATTGTTACACATAGTGTAGAAATAAAACTATTTTGTTTCATTTTTTTTCTCATTTTCTCATTGCTCTTACGCATTCCGCTATTCTTTTATATATTTTTTTTTCTTTTTTTTTTCTTTTATGAATATCGCATACTTATATTATAATTTTAATCGCAATCAAATAAAACATATCGCATACAAAAGAATAGATAATAATGAAAGATATTGGTAGTTCTTAAACAACCATGCAATTATGCTGTATTAATAATAACTACAATACTGAGTTCCATATTAAATCCATGAAGGTATTTATTGTAAATGTCCTTTTTTTCTATTTTCTCTTTTCATCAAGTTTTGCAGACAAATCAAATTTAATGAACAAAAAGAACTTGGCATTTTCACATTTACCTTCCTATTGTAATTGGTAAGTATAACTACTTAAGAACTTCTCATTTACTAACTCATTTAAGAACTTTATATTCATTTACTTTAGATAAACGTGTAGTGTCAGATAAAAAATATAGAGTATGATTTCTTTCCTTCCAATTTTCATACATAATAAAACACGAAATCGTATTTTTTATTTGTTAACCATATACGGAAATGTAAAAGTAATTTACTAACGAATTACCTTCATAATTCCATTGGCTCAAAACTTGATGAACTACCTGGTATCGTTTGATTCAAATTATTAGTATCTGCATTATTATTATCATCACTGTTGTTATTGTTCTCACTGCTGTTATTATTGTTGTCAGTCGCAATAGGAATTGGTGTTGGTGTATCTCTCGTTGGTAACATACGAAGATGTTTACTTGGTGGTTCCCAAAGGACTAAAGCCATGGAGGGCTTCTCCCTGAAAGGGAAAAACTGTAAAGCTTTATCATCTCTACTAACAAAAATAGTAATATGATAAAACAAACATAGAAAGTTTGGTTTAATCCAGTTTAATTTAATTGGTTTAATTTAATTTGGCTTAATAATTTAAAATGAAGTTCACATTAAAAACTAAGAACACTTACAGTTTGGATAACAACGAATTTGGAAGAATAGGTTCCTGTTGGATCCTTTTTAGTTCTTCTGACAGAATTAATCTGGGTCCAGTTTTGATTTGATCTGCATCTATTACATTAGTTGCATCCATTTCCAATTCCATATTTAACTCCCTAGGAGTAACTGGTTGCAAGTTGGCTGTTGAAGTCGATGGTACTGAGGATTGTTGTTGATAATTGGGACTAATGTGTAAGCCTTTAAAATGTGCAGCCATTTTTTCTTCTGTTATAAACTGCTTTGTTTGCCTTCTGTAACATTGTATTATCGTTCAATAAATATAGAGTACTGAAAAAATGAAAAAAGGTCCTTTTGCAACATTTACTTCAACTACTTACATATCTAGCAGATCACAGGCCTCAAGTTTTCTTTTCTGATGGAGAACTGGTTCAAAACTTGATCCCCCGGTAAATCTGACTAATTCTGGTTGTTGGAGGGATGGCACACTCCATGGTATAGACATTGGAGGCACTTGTGGCATTTGCATCCATGTCCCTGGTTGTTGTGAGGTATTTTGCTGACCCATCATATGTTGAAATATAGATGGAGGTGTATGGAGATTTGCTCCTCCCATTGCATTCTGAACCGGAGTAGGAGAATAGATTTGATACTGCATAGATAATGCTGCCATATTTTTAAATATTGACAATAATCGACAATTTTGAATATAACAATTTGTTCTTAAAAATTTTTAACGACAATTATTACAAATTTCTGAATATTCAGCTTAGTGTTGTCAGATCGTAAATATGACGAAATTCAAGAATATTCTGAATAAAAGTATACGTTCCCTTTGCAGGATATTTTATTTTGATTTTTTATTAAATCAACATGCAAAATAATAAATTGCCTACTGTCATTTGGAACCAGAGAACTCGAGAGAATGTGCTTGAGTCTTCGAGTGTACGTTATGATGGGCAATGCTTTCAAAGAATTTCACAAAAGCATCGGTTGTGTAACATATACGTTTTTGGCACAAGTCTCGTGAAAAAAACGATGTATGATAGAAACGTTTCAAAACACTTCGTCACACAATACAAATCCTTGAAGCCAGATCCCTGTTAGCCAGACGCTAACCTCTATTCGCTCTCGTTTAATTAGGTAAAGTATCGTGTTTATTGTATAACGATACGTAAATGCGTGTTAAACCGGAAATAGTAGAAGTATTACTCTCTAACGATATATTTGTCTACAATACACGCTTTGTAATGCGTGTTACACTGTTCGAGAAAGATCACGAACAGCTAATTATTTGTTTGCGTTTCAGAGCATCACGATTTACAATAAATCAGATGATCATACGTATAGCAGATTTCAGTGAATAGTCTGACTGACAAATATTCCACGTGACTATATCTTCACTGGTAAAGATACACGCAAGTATTATTAAGAGTCTCGAATCACAAGTTTAACTTTATTGTGAGACAACGGCACGTTGCACTGCTCGACCGTACGCTTGGGATTCTAATAATGCGTTCTTAACCTTTAAACTACGAACTCAACAGAGTTAAAATGTTTGCGCATGCGCAAACTTTTATCACGGCGGAAAAATATTCTCGATATTTAGACAAAACAAATTCATTTAAAATATAATTATAATAAAATTGTAATAAAGTTATAATAAAATTATAATAAAATATAAAATCTAAAATATAATAACTCACTAGGGTATTTAAACATTAAACGTAAAACATTTTTGTGTACAATTATACAGGATGTTCCGTAATTAGTGTAGCAGATGATTCTACAGAAAAAAGTGAGTCAAAAAGAAAGAATAAAGATTTTTTCATTAAAGCCTTCGTTTTCGAAAAAATCGAGTTTGAGAATTTAGCAAGTACACTCGAATTTAACAAATTCTAAATGTGACAAAAAAGAATAATTAACAGGAAATTGATTACTACTCTATATACAAAGTAAGTAAAATATAGTTTTTATACAACGTGTGACGTTTTCGATAATTTATCGTTTTGATAAATTTTCAAATTTATCTTCTCGAAAATACAGGCTTTAAATTTTGTTCTTTCTTTTCGTCTCGTTTTTTCACATTTTTTCATCCTACTCGATTGTACCATTAGTTACGGATATATACACACTCTGGAACACTCTGTATACACAATGTACTGTTTGAACAATACGTTTCGTAAACTTTTGACGAAATCTTCAAATAAAATTTTTGGTTTGCACATAATGTATTTTTACAACATTATAAATATCATTTGGCATAAAGTACACAAGTACACGTGCGAAACTGACACGTGTGAAGTACGCAATATTCATCACTAACGCCTTGAGACATGCAACCAGGTTTTCAAGAGAGCAAAAGAATTACACGTTGCCTTGCTGTAGGCTCAAGCAAAGGAAAATCATATATGTACATTATTCATTCTATTCAATCAGTTGTAGTTTTACTTCGTGAACAATTTAGATTTGCATAATTTCCTAGAATTGTTTTGCATCATTATCTTAAGATCAGAGAAAATGAGGAATAACAGTATTGTTCACAAATTACGCGTATCGATCGAAAAATTTTACACTGTCAATAATATCGCTGTAAACATCCTGAATAACATTAAAAACATGCTGTGTCATAATATAAAATATACATTTTAAATTCTTATTCCATACAGAAAATTTACCTGCATCCATCTGCATCTACCTGCTGGTATCTTAATTTGATAGTGCTGTAAAATCTGTTTAGTTGTGAAAAGTCAATACATAAAATAAGATGCTCTCTCCATCGTCATTCTTTTTTTATTCAGATCTGAATCTCGATTCCCTAATCTTTCTTTGAAACACGACTGACTCAGAAGATAATATAAATCTCCAATCTTGTTTCTCCTACTTACAAGCATCATTTCGTTGTTTGAAAAAAGAGTTTAAAATTTTAACAAAAAGATAGAAATAATCCAATCAGATTTTTCCGACCTTATTTCTTTACGACCTTGTTTTATTATCTACAAATAAGAGAATTCAGTGATAAGTATTCAAAAGTAAATACTGAAAAATATATTAATCTTAAAAAAAAAAAAAAAAAACAAATGAAAATACCTCAACCAGGATTGTCCAACTCGATTAATTCTCTCTAACTTTGAGCATACAATTGAATATGCAAATAAGGCCGCGAGTAAATAAAAATTTTCCTATAAATCGTCGATGGCACGCATTTACGCACGACTCCTTGAAACCTGTCTTGCATCGTCGTGCACCCACTGCACAGAATACAAAGAAGTACATAGTAACCATGGAATAATTTTTATGTGTGTAAAATGATCATTCGTTGTACGACCTCCGTTTAAACGCTACAGAAATTGGAAATGCGACGAACGCATCCTAAACTAGTGAACATCATCTACCGTTCATTTTTTTACGGTTCGGCGACGATCCGTATCGTCGAACCCTGCAACATAATGCAATTCGAATCTGTTCCCCGAGAATTGCTTTTCCGCAACTAACGTTCTCATCTCATTCCCCGTTTCTGTGGTCAGGATGGTTTTTCCACAGCGATTCCCGCTAGACTCGTATATCAATAAATCAATTCCTATACATCACTTATCTGCACACAAACACGCGAGAAGCGCATGAACTTTAAAATTCCCCTGGAATATTTTTTGTTTTTTTTAACAGGAAAATTCTAACAACGAGTACCGCGAGTTCTTCTTGAATATTTTTTAATTATACCGCAGTGACATATAAATATCAAGCAGTTAATTATCACTCAAGCGAACAGATATTTCCAATTGCACGTCACCAATGCTATTTACATTCGCGCTTCTATGTTGAATAATATTTGATCGTGTTAAGATAAGGATAATAAGAGAGAAAGAAATCAGTCTGATACTCGTGGCAAATAAGCTTCCATTTACGAAAACATGAAAAGAGTGGTCAGCTATATGCAGCTATTTATGAGACTCGCGCGGAGGAATTTCCCCTTTAGCGGCGTAATTAATTACACCGTTGCCTCGGTGGCGTCTCGATACCTAGTCAGATACCTCCGCGCGCACCTTATCTCCTTATCCAAATGCAAAAAAAAACAAGCGTCATTGGCCGCGGTCACATCATTCAGTGGAGACACGTGAGAAACGCAGAACGGCCAGGCAGAGCAAGCACACGTACATTAAGACCGTGTAGCCGGTTATTATGTAGCCGATATGGCTCCGAAGCAATTAATACTATTGTTATGATTCAGACGAATACGTCATGTGTGCTTGAACAACGATGCAACCATCGCGTTTCGGTTAGTATTCGACAATAGAGACTCGCGGCTACTCGTTCCCGGCTCGACCCGTTCCGCGAAACGTGCTCCGCTCTGATCCGCTCGCGCTTAAATGGCTTTCTAAATAATGTCTTGAGAAATGCACGCATGCAACGGCCGCCTGGAACGGATGTAATTAACCGCTCAGTGTCGTGAGAGTACACGGTATCGACGAGCAATCATTTGATGTGATTTCGTTCGTTTTATTTATTCGTTGATTCGCGAGCAAAATCCTGAATTCGGAGCGGGTGATCAAGCAACAGATATGAAACGCGGTGGAAGAACTGAAATACATGATAATTGCACGGTGATTGTGTAAACCTGTGCACGTTGCAGTGACTCAACTCATTGGAAAGGAAATGATAACGATGAACGTTCGTGAAAACCGTGGAACGATTTTGTGACTAAGGCGTAATCAATGAGGTGGTAGTAAACAGCCTTTGTAACAGATGTTACATGAGAGATATTGGTGAAACGAGTGGCAAAGAATAAGCAAGCAATTATGTCGAATAAAAATCTATCTGAAAAAGAGTCTTCGCATAGAAACAGTATTGCGATACAGGATGAAAAGGCGGCGAGTGACAAGTATAGCAAGGGCAACGCGCAAAAGAATCCGGAAGACGTTGTCAAGAAATCGAGTAAAGCGACTCAGATTGATTTTATCCAATTATCTTATGGTACACAAAGAATCAGACCGACTTCTCTGGCCTATTTGCCGAAACAGACGCAAATGAGCGAATCCAGTTATAATCCCTGTTATAATTCCAGAAGTTCTTCCTTATGCCCGTCTCAGAGTGAATTAATTCTATCGCCGAGAAACAGGAACAGTCGTTATGTAGCTTTAGACATGAGATCAATGGGTAGCCTTCCATTTTCGAATAGTCACACCTCGATAAATAATATGCCATACACTTGTTGTTGTACGTGTGTGGGATCACCTGTACCTCCAACACCTTCCTCACAACAGACAGAGGAACAAGATGGTCCTGAAGGTCTTTCATGGAGAAGACTTCACATGAGCAGAGCTAAACTGAAAGCAACTGCGACAACGTCGGAGTTATTGAGCGGTTTCGCCATGGTGAGCATTATGTTTCGTCATCGTGTGAAAATGAAGACGACCATAACGATTTGTTACAATATTTAATCGTCTATTAAAATTCCTTGGACGGTTGCTTATACGATGATGATCGATTACGCTATTAATCGTCCATACGTTCTCCTTAATGATGCGCACAGATATTGAACATCAATGCGACAATACGAACATGTATTCTTTGTCATCGGTGAATTCTTATAACAGGAAGGGAGAACTCCGTTGTAATAAATTCCAAAATGCTTGTTGTTGTACATTCCTTTCGGGCGAATTAATTTTCCAAGAAAATTTATGTTTGTATAATCAGAAAACCCGCGGTGGATTACACAACATTTCCTGAAAATCATTAAACAGACGTGGACGACAATTCCGTGTAATCTTCAGTCTCGTCTATGATTACATAAGACAAATATCACTTTCTTTAACAATACACTTCGGATTGACGTAGCTGTAATTGCTTTTACAATGCGCTCCGTTGAATCGCGTCGAAAAAGTTCGTGATCTCATCCAAAACCGTGGAAAGCACACATGAATCGTATAAACCAGCCGAAGGCTGCAATTATATTTCTCAGAAAATACATGCTTTAATTGGCCGGCATTAAAATCGTGTCAGTCGATTTTCATTGTTTCTTCTTTTTATTTTTTCAGGTGGCTATGGTTGAGCTGCAAATAAACGAGCCGACCGCAGTGCCGGAGTGGCTGTTTGTGATGTTCGCTGTTTGCACAACCGTTCTAGTATCAGTACACATCTTCGCTTTAATGATAAGCACGTATTTATTGCCCAATATTGAGGCCGTCAGTAAACTTCATGTATCTCGGCTTGTCACGGAATCTCCTCATGAAAGAATGCGCGGCTTCATCGAGCTGGCTTGGGCATTTTCCACGGTATTAGGATTGTTCTTGTTCCTAGTGGAGGTGGCTATACTGTGCTGGGTGAAATTCTGGGATTACTCGTTCACCGCCGCCACTGCCAGTACAATTATAGTAATTCCAGTGCTCATAGTGTTCATTGCCTTCGCCGTTCACTTTTATCATTCGTTGGTTGTATATAAATGCGAATCCTCGGTGACTGATATAAACGAGTTGGAGAGCATCAAGAGAAATTTAGATAACGTGACGATGAGACAGAGCAGCGTGTAAAATGATTCTGTAAGAGATTGTCATCATGTTCATCGATCGTTGTGTCCTTGCCTCCTAAAATATGTCCCAGAGTGTATGTTATTTACTCGCGTTTTATTCCGTAACGGTATTGTAATCGTACTTAATGATGTATATGCTATATTCAAGTACACGTAAACAATGATGGAAAATGAACACATGTAAGTTTATTCAATAACTTTACTTATTCAACACGAGCACGCACGAAGCACGATCGTGTGCTTTTTTATTATATATAAAAATGTACATAGCTGTACACATGCAAGTCAAGAATTGCAACAGTACAAGCAAAGTGCTCTTATAAGTATATTAGCTATATTATTTTAGCATTTAATTATATATTATTTATGACTTAATTTCCGATTTTTTCTTTTAAATGTATTTTTCTCATTTACTTTGCTTTTTATTTCATACATCGTATCGCTAATATGTATGTATGTATATATATATATGTCATTTTTTGTCACTTAGTTTGTGGGAAAACTGAAGGACAGTTAAGTGTGTTACTTATGTACATGCTTCTCATTCTGAAACTTGTTATCCTAGTCAAAATAAATAATCCATCAGACTTAAAGACTCTCGTTAATTAAAACGTGGCTCGTTACGTACATTTATAAAAAAAAAGAAAATATAATTTTACGCACCTTTCATTTTCACCATAAACTAAGTTATAATCTTATCGATCGATATTTTCTACATTGTTATGTATTAAATTCTGTTTGTACAAAAAAAGAAGCAATATGAATTAAAGAGATGTAATTAAAGCAAGAACATAATACAATCATTTCCCTATATGAAAAAGTAGTTCATTGATTAATTCTTAATAACGAAAGCATTGAAACACATTTTATTATTGCACAATATTTTTATATAATGATATATATATCATGTGTCTTTCTTATTTTAACTAAAATGTTCACCTAAACATCAAAATATGCTGAAACCTGCTTTTTCATTTGATAAATTAAATCTTGAATTACAAGGCAAACGAAAAACAGACGATAGGAAATTAATTCCTAATGTTAATAGTATGTACATTCAATGAAACAAGAAGCTCAAAATAGATATTATGAAAATATTAATCCCATATTTTCATTACTTAAAAAAAGAAAAAAGAAAAACGAACCATAAAATGAGTTTTAAGCTTTCTGGACTTTAATAGAATGCAGTTAAAGTCATCCACTTTATGGATGATATCAAGTCTTCTTTTTTTATGTTTACAACGGAAGTAGCTAAAATATATTTTGTCACTTATATTCTTATATCTTATGAGAGAAATAGATATTTCTTCTGTACGATTCGTCTAAAGATTACTTCTTCAAGACGTGTAATGAATAAGAATAAATTGCTTGTGCTATGGACAGGTAAGCGAATAAAGTATAGGAAGAATCACAGTTTTATACAAAAACTAATTAGATCGTATAAAAAGGAGTATTTTTATCAGTGTAATATCTCATATAAATTGCTTAAATTCCTTTCACTCACGTTAACGTAAGCAGAAAGAAAAAAAAAAGGAAAAAGAAATGTATAAAAACGATTGCATATACTAATAATCTTTTATCGTTTTTTTTTAAAAGTTTAGAATTATTAGTTTTTGTATAACACTATTTAACATTGATCTATTAACATTATAAAAGTAAGGACAAAATGTTTAAGAAAAAAATGAAATATCGAAATTTTTCTAATGAACAAGATTGCAAGTATAATATCCTTTTTTTCTTTCGTCCAAGTTACAGTTTAGAGTTTACTTTCTATATCAATATACAAGTATACAAGTTATAATTAGTTTAAACCGAGAATGTATTTCTGTATCCGATGATTTATCACACCTAATACCATAATATACCATTCTAGGTGCAAAACTGATTACATTTAAAATGTATCGCTCTCCTTAAAATATTCTTATCCATAAAATACATTTACAGATCAAAATTCAAATATACATATAATTTGTTCGTAATCTTTAGAATGTGATGAATAAAGTATTATAAAAACAAACAGTAAACAACTAACACGTTTCGAGTTCTAGAGTCCTTTGTAATCTATAGCAAATTATACTAATTATGAAAGCAATTATTTTACTTTAGACACATTGCGCAATATTGTATTATATATCATACTATACTGTATCATATTAATCTACGATCTTATAAATTGAAATACAAGAAAAATTGAACAAAAAGGATTGATTATAGCTTTTTGAGAGATCTCTAAATATGTTGGCTTTCGTACAATATTACTCTCTCTTTCAGTCTTGTTTTTAAATAAACATATAAAACCTTTCTGATGCCTATCCATAGCAAGAGCTTAGTTAAAACACTCTATATTTCAATCATAAGTCCTTCTTTCTTATCACGAGTTCTTGAAAATCAAGACGCAAATACGCAATTTACTTTTTTTTTCTCTCTTTTTTTGTTGACATAAAATTCTACAACTTTCACTTTTCACTTCTCTAAAAATTGTTTGTAATTTCTCATCATGCTACACAAAGTTAGCAAGATATTTGGCAAGTTGAAATGCTTGCAATATATGCTAATAACGAACTGTAAATTTTTTTCTTAAGTTTATAAAAACCAAAATTTATATACACGTTTGCATAGAGAATACTTTGTTCAATGCTAGCTCCAAGTAAAAGAAAGTCACAACCTACACACATACGTTCACTAGATTTTCATGGAAATCGTCGAATAATTATTAAATTACTCTATCCATAACTACACGTTACATACAATTAGTTTGATATCGATTGAATAAATTAAAAAGAATCTTTCTGCATAGAGAATATCACACGCATTTATAACGGAGTTATAGCGAAATTATTAATATATATATATGTTAATAGTTTAGTGTAAAAAAGAAGGAATAAAAAATTGTGTATTTTGAAAACATTATAAATTTTTATAGTAAAGTCATTGTAAAACTTAAAAAAAAAGATACTTGTCCATTTTTTTTAGGTGAATCTCAGAACACGTTTTTTCGCATTTACTAAACTATGAATAGTAATTGATAAACAGTATGTAGTTATCTTATCTATTACATATAATTCATTCACTTACTCAACACCGAATTTAAGACACAAAATGAATATTAACGTTATGTCGATAATAGTCAGTATTTTAAATACGCTTTCCAAGAACTGTTTTATCTTTCAATTTAATAAAAAACTTTGTCATTACGTATTCAATATTGTATTAAATCAATGCCGTACTGCAGTATACCTTTACATTTCCCGTATATGAAACCGTAATTTGCATTGTAGCATTAAAAGACGCATGTGTAAAAAAAAAAGTTACTTACATTAAATGACATTGATAAAAATAAGGACGTTATGATAAGTGACAATGGGATTCTACAAGTAGTTTTCCTCCCAATGTGTAATATACACAAACCCATGACTGTTGTCAAACTTCCATGTGTTTGGAAGGTTGCTGAGATATGAATGGTTCGCTCCACATCCGACGTAAATCACCCTGTAAATAGCATATTCATCACAATTTACATCATCTACACAAAAAAAATTAAAAGTACTAAATTAAAGTACCTTCAAATACGCCATTGTGAGTAATGGCAACAAAGTAAAGGGCACAAGGTACAATAAGGCAGGTTGCGCAGCTTTGAACACCTCAGAACTTACAGTAGCAGTAAGTAAACCAAGAAAATAACCAATGAGCGAACAATGAAAATAACTGATGCGATTAATATGTCGTGGCGGTGGAACTCCTGTTTCGCAACCACCAGGCAACAATTGAGTCTTTTTATACGCGTCATATCGTAAAACGAAGCAAAGCAGTAGTCCTGGCATAACCACATCGCCAAGACCTAACATTGAAAAATGTCCTGCTTGATGCATTGATGGAAACACTAATTTTCCAGGTAAAGGAAGTTTAGGTGCTTCTCTCGCTACACCACCTAAGTGCAACCTTCTAGCCACAAGATTCACTGGATTATCTGCATGTCTAGTTGCTACCTGTAAATAAAGTACACAAAACAATTTAATTTAAACAAGCTAATTTATCACAAATTTATTGAAACTTACCTTAACCATTACGTTTGTGCTGAATATATAAGATGAAAAAAAAACCCAGAAGACATCATAAATGAGTAGTCCAGTTAATAGTATGGTGGATACCTTTAAACTAGGTAATCGAATGAATGCAATGAATGCTACACAAAGTCCCATACCCATTGCGTCCATGAGTAGCCAATGCCCAGTCAGTACCCAAATACAGACTATACTCACACTTAATGAAAATGAAAGTAATTCTGCACCAGTAAACCTTCCACAGACACCAAAAGATATTTTATTACCATCTGAACATGGTCTAATGATATATTGACACATGGGTAAAAGAAGAAATGCCAATGCAACTGCAGCTACAACTGCAAAATAAATGTTCTTAATTTGATGCATGTTCTTTACACGTGTGATAATAATCACAAAATGTACTATTCTATAAAACTTACTGGCTGTACAGATTGCTACAAGCATTTGCATGCTGTCAAAAAAGAAAAACATGACGAGTAGTGAAATGGAAGCACCAAGAGGTAGACAGAGAGCATGCATTGTATTTAGGGTTTGAACTCTTCCATTAGCACCATCTGCATTTGCTGTGCTGCTGTTACTCAAAATTCCAGTCAATAAATTACTACGTTCTTTCTCTTTTTCCCTTTCTCTAGCTTCCTGTTCCATGTTTAGAGATCGGAAACTGCCATAGACTATCAATAAAATTGATATTAGGAAAGTGGATATCCTAGATGAATCCATTATAGTATAAGCCCTAAAATGATGAACGACTGTTGAATATCAGTATTAATTTTAATAAAGGACTATTTAATTAATTATTCAATATAACATTTGTCATAAAATTAATATTAATTGTAAGACTAACCACTGATAATCAACTTGATACGTGGCCATCTTTAAAAATGCCTGGCCAAAGCATAAAACACTATGCTAGGACACCTTCTGACATTTAGATGTCCTATTTGAAAGTGCTTTCTGCTTGCACTAACCTATATCAGAGATCATCTGTAATCACTGCAAGTACAACATATTAATATCTACAATATAAAAATCTCCAAAATAAAATAAAAGTACATAATACATAATTATTGTACCTGCAACGCTGTGCATTCAACATTGTCAGTAATGGAATTAGGCCTTGTATAACTTCGGTCACCCCCTTTAAAACATAAAACAACAACACAATATCAATGATGTTATACGATGAAAAATAAAACAACCAAAATTACTATCAAGGTTATTACATAAAGATGCGAAGCCTAATCATCCAGAATGGGAACATAAAAAAAAATAATAAGTGATAGAGATACATAGATCAGTGAATTTTATGAGTTCTTAAAATGTTGTATAATTAATATGGCAGTTATCACATTGTGAGAAAATGCGCTCCAAATTTTCGAAGGAAATCAGGATAATTCACGTCTATTGGCAAAAACCACCAAGAGTTTAGACGCGGAAGACACTTTCGTACAGCTACTTTCAAACTTTCGCTACAATCATTTGTGACAATCAAACGCTGTGCAAATGCAACAGTATCAGCTACAATCGTTCCTTTGCGAGACTTTAACGCTAACAGTAAGTTTACTGTAACTCCACTTCCGTTTCATTGAGCATATCATAGGTGAATGGAACGTTTATTAGAATGAAATGAAAATTATTTGTAAAACATAGACGTACACCATTTTGGTAAACAGAAGGGTCACGTGACTAGCTATGGCCCCAAGAGGTTGCTACTCCCTTACCCCAGATTATGTCTCACCGTGATGTATTAGAAATTCAGCCATCTCACCTGGGCGGTCCGAAGTCTGGCCCTTTTGTACGTTCTCTCATCACCTCATGTAGACTGCACTGATTTCTGCGATAATGAGTCAAAACCACGAGAGAATACGAAAACGCGAGAAAAGTATATTAGCGCGCGATCGGTCAACTATCACAGTCAACTACACAGGTCAACTGTTTGTGACAAGCGCAGACCTGCGTCAACCTTTTCTACTGGGTGTTCGAAAGGCACTAACATTAACAAACTAATATACGCGTGGTAATAGTAAACGGTAACATGCATCCATTTCGCTTGTTTTGAGCAATATTTTTTCTCTTTTAAAATACTGTACGGAATATTTTTGTCGAATTTTACGAGTTATTCTTTCAATAATGAATTTCGCTTTAAAACATGCAACAGTCGGCACATAAAACTATGTTTCATTATGTAATAGTTATACATTACGTTTATTAATTGCAGATCTTTAATTTCACAATATACGAGTACAGATCAAGAGTAATGTTATAAAGTTACACACTACTTATAATTTATAATTCTTAAGCATTAAATTATAAAAGGAACATTTATTATACGTTTTGACGTGCGTATTGTACTTGTACTTTTCCTTGATCATCCTGAGAAAATTTAGATTACGTCAATATATTAATATAAATCATTTTACTTGAAGGTAATATATCATAAGGAAACTATCTAATTTGGAATTTTATTCAATAAATGCTTGATTATACTTTTATATTGAAATTGTGAAACATTTAATATAAGTGTTTGAAAGTTGCTTTATTTTAGAAGAGTTCTTTTGATGAGTTCTTTTAGAAATATAAGCTATTATATTTAATGCTCATGTGCACCATATTTACTAATAATTAACGTATAAATAAAGAAATAATACGTGCAAGTCGACAAATTTTATTATTAATTAAGATTAAATATTTTAAATCTTAATCTAAACCTTAAATAAATGATTCAATAAAGTTGAAACTTATAATCATAAACTAGATATAACATAGATGTAATATTTTAAGAAAATTTGCATCATTCGAACTGAAATATCGACTGAAACGAATTAGTGGTTTTTGCGCCCTCTATGGTTTATACTGATAATATTAAAATATAAATTCCAAAAATACCAAAATTAATAAATTTAAAAATATACTCATCTGCACTTTCAAATCTTATAACATAGAAATTTCGAGCATTGAATCTATGTTATATCTTGTTTATGGTAGAACGAAACAAAATTATAGTATAGTCGTATATTTAGTAAAATTTTATTTAAATTTAATTTTATCATCACACACTTATTAGTACTAATTAAAAGTTATACGTAAATTTTAACGATTTTTTTGTAACATTATTAATACTTTAGACTTCACTTTGTAACGTGAAAAGTTCTTTACTTTATTAGTGTTACATCTTTCAATGTATTCTACATATATTTTATTTATAAATATAACAATATTTTTATTTACGCTTCAATATACTTTTTACAGATTGCTTATATTTTATATGTATTTATACGCAATTATTTTAAACATAGTTTTAAATGACAAACGGGAAACTGAGTCGATAACGTTGTTGCTCGTTTTCACATTATCGATAAAGTAAAATAACATTGAACCCTATCTTTCATAACTTTACCTATTAAACCTTATCGAAACAAGAAACATTTAATTATCTAAATCAAACAATTAATACATGTAGCTGACCGAAGTTTTCGTATTTCTGTGTTTTATATATATATACGCTACAAATACGTGAGGTGATTACGTAGTTATTAATACATCGAAATTCGTAATACACTCTTCGTACGGTAAAACGAAGAGGCACTCGAGTACTTGTTACTTGTGTGATCTGCTCAGATAAATTAAGAGCTTGGTTTCATTCGAAGATAATGGTCAGTATCAAACATCTAATCGAAGAGTGTACAGAGTGCTTCTTCTTCATGACATTTCTTGTAACTGGAACTATTCGCCCCAGCAGACCATACGTATATTTCACCAAATGACAGAACGAATGTATTTTCGTTGGCGTATTCGTTCTAAGAAGTATGTAAAAAAGAATTTTGTTGAATTCTTGTCGCGTGATAAATCTATCCATTTCGTTGTTTGTCATTGGCATCGTCGACTGTGACGCGTGCGACATGTATAGAATTTTTCTTCGAAGATCAAATAGGAAAACATGAAGAATGACAGTAGCCCTGTACAATCCCTTTCGTTTCGACGAAAACTAGTGACTTTTTTTCGTTGATTTACATCCCAGTTTCGACATAGTCTGAACTCTAAACGATGCGAAGACAACAAAGAAAACATATGCTACAGATTTCGAAAACATTCATTACAATTTATCCCTCGAAATTTATGGTGTAAGGATTTTTTATCGTCGTGCAAGCGATCGATTGTTATTTTTGTTCGTGATACATCGAAATATGTTATCGATCTTTTCCCATGAAAAGTAAAAAAAGAAAAACAAGAAGGGAGAGGAAAAACACGATTCGAAAAAATTTGCAAAATCACAGATTACCCGTAATCAAATTTGTATGTGTATGTATACACAAACGTTATATAGGTGACTAGGTAATAAAGGTTAGGCACCGTCACTAAGGAACGTGGCGGGTTACCACGCTGTGCAAAAGAAGGGACCCATACTATATCCAAATACCGTGCTTTTAAGGCACGTTCGCGAATCTGTTGGTATTGCTGCTGGTGTGTTGCGAACTTGCAAACAGTGTGTATAAGTAGAATTTCGATCTAAGAGCGTACAGTCTGTGGGTTAGAAGAATATCAAAATGGTGGCTGTACGATACGGGTGATGTGTACGCAGATATTGGAGTGCATTGTAATTTCAGGAAAAACACGTGTGAGCACGCAGCGTATACTAAAATGGGTGACCCGAAGGCTCAACACGGTACACAGGAGATGAAAGGCTGGCTCTTTAAATGGACTAATTATTTAAAAGGTTATCAACGAAGATGGTTTGTCCTGTCAAATGGCCTACTGTCGTACTACAGGTAGTTTCCTACGTGTCAGTTACTTTCGTTTCAGTTATCTTTACTTTTAGTCACGTTTAAATTACGTTAGAAACCGATGTGATTTTGTACTCTTGTAAAGCGAATAATATTTTAACACGGATTTTCGTCCCGTCATCTTGTCTATTTCCGACAGCATAATAATAATTATTGATAGAGAAAATTCGTTTGGATACAATACGGAGCTGTCCCTTCTTTATCATTTCAAATTATTTACACCGGCTGTATGTAGTTACTAATAGAATGACATGCTCAATTTGATATGAAGTAAAATTTGAGAAGGGATTGTAATAATTACTTCCATAGCTCTATAACCTTTCATAGGTATTATATTTATATGTATATATACATATATTAGATGGATAACAGTAAGTTTGGTTTATAATGTTTTACTTCTAATTAAATGAAGAGTATAGATTTTTAAATGGCTTTATTATTTATATGACATATAACATGTAAGCATAATATTATATTACAGATATAATAAATTATATAAACAGATAAGTGTTTACAACTGTATGCATACATTTGCATCTTATATTTTGTATAATACCATAAGTACAAATGTTGTCTTTCTATTAAATACGATAAAAAGATGTCGGAATTATTGATTTAAAAAATTTAGGGAACAGCTTTGGATTAAGTATCTAACATAGTATTTGATCAGCTCTTAGTGTTTAAGAACTTAAGTGAAGTACAATACTAAATATTTAACAGTTTGAAGTTGCATGTATATAAGCAGGCTCGATTATGGATATTATTGATATGGTTTATCCAAGTATATTTAATTGAATTTAATCACGATTTCGTCTCCAGAACTCATATTTACATATTCCATACTTATCCATTTTAGTTTGAGTAACATCCTTGAGCATGTACATGCCGCAGAATGTGTTGACATCTACGTTAAAACGATTAGAAAGCATTGACAGAACGATTGACTGATTGTGAGGACCGTACATTTTGTATATAAATACACACACACACACACACACACACACACACACACACACACACACACACACACACACACACATTTGCTTATATTTACCACACGCATCAGAGAAGATTTATTGCATATTTGCCTTCTATTGTTCTTCTTTTTTCCAATACAGTGAGATCTTACATTGAATGATGTTTGATTTACTTTTGTATATAATTTTGTGGGAGAGTTAGAAGATTGCCAAATATTATTTAATCATCGTTAGTCATGTAATAAAGTTGCAACGTTTTATTTCCACTCGGTCTGTCTGATCTCAATTATCGATCGTGGATACAGGTGAGACAGTTCTAAAGAAATATAACATATCATTCATTCTACTATTCAATTTCTTTATATTTAGATCATCCGCGTTCCCTAACATTCAATGCCTAGATCTTTTAATTTTCCGCTTGGCACAGTTGTGTGATTTGAGTTTGCAATGCCTTTCTAAATTGCAAATGTCCTGCAAATTTTATTTTTACACGAACTTCAAACATCGTGACCGTCGAAACTGCTTCTCGCACAAAGTGTGTACACGCAACGCACGAACGTGATGGTTGCACTATTGCTGTATAAAAAAAGAGAGAAAGAGAGAGAGAGAGAGAACGAGAGAATGTATGCGTGGAAGAAAGAGAGAGAGAAAGAAAGAAAGAAAGAACGAGAAAGGAAAGCAACCAACGCAACGAATTATGTATGAAAGGAAGAAGGAACATGGCTATATCGCGAGAATTTGCAGTAGGATAAACAGCGACAGAGATACAATCTTTTCTCAAACCAGTTAAAAAAAAAAAAATTATCGTTTTGATACAATATTACACAATGTGAACGGGGTCTATTTGTTTTATGGACTGTTTAGGGCTGAACCGACAGGGGGGCCAAAGATATCAACACGACGCAAGCGGAAGGCTGGCAGAGCCTCCGAGTAAGTAAAATTATCGAAAAAGCCGAAATATCCTGACTCTTCTATGAATCAAACTTTTAATTAAAACGGACAAAAACGATGTTCGAGTTTTCATTTTCATTTCATTATACAGTTCTTGCCACATTATATATATCATATATATATATGTATCTGTATATGTATATATATGCATATATATACATATTCGAGCTGTATATTAAATTAATACAATATTGTTAATGTTCCTAATAATTTTACTTGCTTCCTGTCCATTTCTTACCCTTTTATCATAGATCTAATTTTGCCAAACGATTCTACCCATCCCTTTCTTCTTAATTAAATCTCAATTACTCTAAAAAGGTGGTAAAATTTGTATATTTTTTTGTGTTCTATGTGTACATATGTGTTTATTATACACAAATATAAAACATACATACACTGCTTTATATTGTTTGATAGTTCCAGTTCTGTTCAGGAAATATTTCGAAGGTCTTTACAGACCGTGTAAAGCTTTTACTGGCTCGTTGGGAATGTTCCAAGAAATAATTATAGCACGAATAGATGAGCTGGTATCAATGAATACCGATAATCTTAATTTGTCGAATAGTTTAAAACAGAAAGAAATAAAAGTTTATTTTACCGATTAATTGTTGCTACCACAATTATTATGAATTTTTTCGCGAATTTCTTCGACTTATTTTGTATCTTACATAACGCATGCAAAATGTATTCTTTTATGCTATTTTTGATTCCGTAATATTTAGGTAATGATATAAAAAGAATATCTTGTGGTATTAATAAAGTAAGTTTTTTCTTTTTTTTTTTTTTAATAAGCTTATTTGAGTTATTCAGTATTTTATAATAATAATAATTGTTCAATTATTTAAAGTTAGTAAAAGCATATATATTAGACCCATCAAGACACTGCTGCACTATAATTTTCTCTCAGTTTCCACTACATGGTTGTATTTAGCCGAGTCATTTTGTTTAATCGTTTATTCGTTGCGCTTGAAACAGAACGACGATAGAAATTCGCATTTTCTTATGAAATGTGACTTTTTATGGACATGTATATTTTTTATTCATTGCTCTGCCCCTTTGATGTCTTATTTATGCGCACAGTTTATGTTCGTACGTTTTATATACCCGCATCTTCCCAGTCCATCGAATAACATACACGAATTTCTCTATAATTGATAGACTTGAAACACAGTACTTACACATACCTCACACAAAATAACATACGTAGTTAAAATATATTATTACTGTTAAGTAGTTCCGAAACACAAGGACGAGTTTTACAGATTTTTGCCGTAATAGGACAAAAGAGAAAGAAAATTTAAAAAAACTAGAAAAAAAGGAACTTTGCGCGAATGCTTGTGATCTATGCGGACAATATGCAATAATAATTTCTGAACGCGTTAGCATGAGTATTCATCGTGTACAAAGTCTCGATCCCTTGCGTGTTAGATTTAATTCCACTGACCCTAAAGTGCATGCCATGATCCGCGAGCTATCTGTTCCCCTTCTTTCAATCATCAGGTCGGCTCTTAAGCATTGTATATCCTTTCTTTTCTCTTTTTTTTATTTTTTATTTTTTCTCCCCTCCTTTTTGTTTTCTGTTCGTCAAATTATACCATTGGGCTCTTCTTTTGATTATAGATTGTATGTAAGAAAATATTGTGGCGTGTAATCGAACAATGGGCAATGGGATTGCTTGGGAAAAGAGTTAATTCACTATCCCCCTGAATTTTGTTCACACGAACTTCGTTTTCAAAGTTCTTTACGCATACACACTATAGTGCCACAGATTAACACAGACTGTCGTATGATCTCGTTTGCTACGGTGTACATGTTACGATGAAAGTATCCAATTTAGTAATTATATATGACAGATAATACCACGATACAAAAATCTCTTCTAGATATCGTAGAATTATTGTAGTTGCATTTGCAGTTGTTCGACAGGTGTTTCGATCTCTGTACATAACGAACAATAAAATTCTAACAGTAATTTTAATATCAACCCTTTTTAAGATTATTGCGAATGAAAATTCATCAGACATTTGACGTGATAGCGTTCAATAAAACTTTTATATACGATAGTCCTTAACGAGTCAATGATTAACTATACACTCTAAAATTACTAATAATACTACTTGGTAAATTACCAAGCGAATCAGGTTCTCTGAAATAAATAGGGAATGGGAAAGAAGAATCGGAAGGATTAATTGCTTTCACAGTAACATGTATTAATCTCGTGCGTGTGTATAATCATCTCTGGGCGAACCAGAAGTAACTTATTTTTGGCTTGGATAAACCTCAGGCTTTACATTAGACGCGGCAAGCGAATTAACTTTGCAAATTCACGTCTGTCTTTCTCTGTGTCATTCGGTTCTCAATCGATTGAAGAATATGTTCGCGGAACTGTCGTTATTTCTTTTCTCTGTTTAGAAATCCCGCGGAGATGTCGCACACGTGCCGCGGCACGATATCCTTGCACGGGGCCTTAATACACACCGTGGATGCTTGCACGTTCGTTGTGAGCAACGGTGGCACGCAAACCTTCCATATCAAGGCAGCGACAGAGGTAGAACGTCAGCAATGGGTCACGGCCCTCGAGTTGGCGAAGGCCAAGGCCATCCAGGCGATGGAATCTGGTTTGTATCAACCAACATTTTCTATCACATGTTCGTCACCGAAAGAAAGAATTAATCGTCGTTCCTTGTTGATTACATAATGATACAATATGACTATCTTGTTGGAGGGGTGCTGATTCATCTCCATTGGCATCACTTGTACTAGATTTCTCCAAAATTTCACGAAGAGAGGAGATTCGAAGAAGAGATGGTCAATTGATTGATAAAAGAATTTCGTTTTCACATTTCATTGGATCTTTAATTTTCGTTTAGATGGTCGTATTTGTCAGACTGATTGAGCAATAGGTGGCTCTTGTTATGAACATTAGATTTGCAGACGGTATTAGTTAGTCGTAAATCATGCTAATAATTTAATAATACATATGTAGCTGAGTCAGTAAGTAAGACGGTATAATGTCTTCAGTAAGTGGTACACGATTCTAGTTTAACACCATCTGAGATTGATTCTTTTCCTCACTAAGCAACTGATTCCGAGCAGGAATCAATTGCTATCTAAAGAATCAATAAATCTGTTAATAGTTCGTGAGCCGTATAAAATAGAATTAAAGGCAATTGTCTATAGTAACTTTGCTAACACTTACACAATTGACAGATCGTTACAATTTTTCATGAAGATGAATGATGATTTAAACGACACGAAATAGAATTATTTAACAACATTAATCTCAATTCTAATATAGAGTTAGATTTTATATATATATATATATATATATATATATATATATATATTTTAATATGATTTTATCTAAAATATTTAGAGATATGATCAAACATTTTCCGTCGAAAATGTGGCACTTGCAACGTAGAGTTAGAATGCAAATTTTTATGCATTTATGGAAAATTTAAAAATCCAAAATGCATAAAACGCACAATGTTCAAAGCCGGATATTCATTATAGTACTTAATAGATGATATAAATCTATTAAATTTTGGTTAAATTTCAATTTTTTAGTTGTGTCTATAAAAATATAAATTTCTATAAGTATTCTCAGTGTACTAATAATATAATAGTTTACTAATACGAACAATTTTAAAAGCATACCAATTGGTTTCAGCATTGAAATTATTATCATCGTTATCAGCGGAATACTCTTTGTATTTCATAATTTGGTCTTCTTAAATACTTCATTCTCCGTAATGAAACATATCAATAAAAGATAACGCATAAGGAAGTCGGAATAGCAAGCAAAACGAGGCAGAAAGAAATCTATATTTACTATATTTTCTTTTATAATCGATCTTTATTCGTGCACAGTATTTTATTTATATTGATAAATAACGCACACGAATATTTATATACTTATTCTCATGAACGTGTTTGTCTATCTTTGACCTGTGACTTAAGAGAATTTTGACTCAGCAATTTTAAGCAAAAAATGATATTGAATCATACGTAACTGTAGAATACCATATTGAATCAGCTACATTATCTATCCTTTGTTAGAGTATTGTAGACAATGCAAGACTTCTTGCCTTCGATAAAATATGAGTTAAATAAGAATTAAAAGAATCGTTTGTAGGAAACATTAAAGCAGTTACGTTATGTAAAGTAAAATTTGTTTCAGAAGAAGAGGAGGAAGAGTTTCAGGATAACGACAGTCAAAAGCCAGAACAGGTCACTGTGAAGGATTTATCACAGCGTTTAGAAAACTTGCAGGCTTGTAATGATTTGCTAATGAAAAAAGGGACTATGCTTCAGCGAGTTTTAAACGAGCTCGAAGCATTGGAGCCACCATCGCCGGAGCTAGCCGCAAAAATAAAGACAGTCAGTGAACGAGCCACGCTCTTTCGCATCGCGGCCGGTGCTATGGTTAATGTAAGTTGAAAGGCCATCGTTAAGACTAATATACACATGAAAATTTCTGGCCAATGATGTATAAAATTACTTCATTTGCTGCACAACAATGTTATTTTATCGCTAACTCTTTAAAAATCCCCCCTTTATGGATTAAACAATATTTCTAAGCAATTTTTCACAGCTCACAGCCAGGTATTCACTTCTATTTCTATTCAATTTGTAAAATTATATAATAACATATTGTAAAAATATTGATTTTGAGGATGTACGTGTATACTTACTAGACCCAATTCTGATTTCAGGCAAGTAACGAATATTTGCAATTAGCAGAGCAGCAAGAACCGAAATGGAAGAAAATGCTGCAACATGAGCGCGACCAGAAAGTAAGAATAGAAAAAATGGTTGAGCAATTGGCCAGGCAGCACTCTCACTTGGAAGAGGCTGCACAACATGCCCTACCCACGGCAGTTACAGCAGGGGGACACAGAGCTTCGCGTAATAATTCCTCTTTTTATATTAATGCAATTGGTAATGCTGTGATTAATTTTGATGCAACTGTTATGTTTATAAGTAATTGCTGTGTATATAACGATGCTAAGAAAGACGGATTCGAGTGTTCGTTCATTATTCACGCTGTGCCGAGCTTTTTACCTTTATATACTTTGCTCTAATTGTGCTATAGGCGTTTTAACTCTGTAAGTGACCTGTAATAGAAATGTATGCTAAATACATATGTGTATGTCTGTCGAGCGAGGGATGCCGTATTCATCAGGTGATAGTGCACAGCCGCATAATTTTGTCCCACTTTATACACTGCTTGTTGATATACTACTTTACTGTATAGCACATACATTTGAGTTTTCGCGCCTTTGCATGCCTTGTCCTTTCCTAACCAGATGGCAGTTGTGAAACTTGATTTGAATGGTGTCGCGACTTACGTAGCTTAAAGTCTATGCATGCATGACGTGCAATATATTCTATATTGTATGGCATATTACAGCAATGTATATAGGGTTTACGCGCGCACACGCACACGCGCGCGCGCACACACACACACACACACACACGTGTGCACGGGTGTGCTTTCATTTCTCCCAAGTTTAGTGCTTAATCAGACTTAGATGGCCTTGCAAATTTCCGTTCCGTGTGAATATTTTTTTGACAGTTCCTTTTCGCAACTCTACCATTAAATTCGATGTGATAAAACTGAATCGAGCGTCGAAATTCTCGGCGATTGTGCTTGATGCTGATAAGTGGAAAGATGCTAAACTGATTAAACGGGGTGAAGGGGAGAAGTTTGTCACCAGCGGGTTTATAACGGTCCGCAGCTTCAATCAAATTTATAGCAAGGGCCAAAATACGTGAGAGCGCCAAATCTGTCATCGAATGTAGCATAACCTAATGAGTGATACATTCTAGTTGCCTGTAAAAAAAAAAATCACAGTGTACGAGCATCTTTAGTGAATCATTTATTCGTTATTTTAACCAATACTGCAGGTGTGGACCGTAATTGGAGGGGAGAGAGGACGGTACAACTTAATGACAAAAGCAGTTGTTATACCACGATTCAATCGGTTAGGAGAGGGAGTGATACGAGTAATAAAAACAGGGAAAGGGGTGACGGATTATTTCAAAGCAGAGAAGTAAAGTGAAATAAATTTGAGCAGTGGCATGTGCGGTTATATAGGTTCAACAAATTTCTCATTCTTTGTGTTATATTTTTCGTTGGCGCGAAATACGTGTTTCATTGCGTAATCGTAATGATAGCTTTTACTGTATTTTGTGTTCATGTATTCGCGTTTTATCTCTAATCTTAACAAGGAATATGAGTCATGATAAATGAAGGTTTCATTCCATTTTCAATTATGAAATTTGCTGTAAAATTGTAATTGAATAACTGTTTTATTGATCAACTAAATCTCATTTAGCTTTGAATATATATATATATTTACTGTTGCTTATTTAATTACTTGTCCAGTGTAACTAAGCAAAATTTTGGTTGTCATTGTAGATACAACAGTCACAACTTCCCCATCAGAAGACGAAGAAGATAATGCTGAGTTTTATGATGCACAAGAATCCGATACTTTTACTTTAAGTATACCCGGTGTCCCAGCAAATAATTCAAGAGATCGAACTGATTCTCAAGGTAGTGACGATGGCTCTAGTTCAGAAGGTGATCAAACGCCTTTACCTTTGTCAGATACAGCTACCGCAAACTCCTTTCGTATTGTGACCGATTCTACAGTAGTAACTCCTACCACTGCTGCAAATACTGACAATCTGGACAATGTAAGTAAATTTCTCTTATCAATACATCGTAATTATCTAACTACATCAACTTATCATTTTTTTATCTAATCTCTTGCATTCTGTATTAGACAAATTGGCAATCTAATAATGGCAGCAGTGGCAGCACCGGGGTAACAGATTCTAAACGAAAACGGAGAACTAGGGTACCTGAAAAACCAAATTATCCATTAAATTTATGGAGTATTATGAAAAATTGCATTGGCAAAGATTTGTCAAAAATTCCAATGCCTGTCAATTTTTCTGAGCCGCTTAGTATGCTTCAACGGCTTACAGAAGATTATGAATATGCAGATATTCTTGACAGGTATATTTTATCTCAGTTTTTATTAAATTGTTAAATAAAAAAAGAAAAAAAATGTTCATTTTGATTTTTCACAGAGCAGCAGAATGTACAGATGGCTATGAACAAATGGCTTATGTTGCTGCATTTACTATATCTAGTTATTCCACAACTGCTTCCAGAACTGGCAAACCTTTTAATCCTTTATTAGGTGAAACGTATGAATGTGATCGCGTGGATGATTTAGGATGGCGAGCGATTTCAGAACAAGTATCTCATCATCCTCCAATGTTAGCGCAACATTGTGAAGGGCGAAAATGGCGTTGTTGGCAAGAATTTACCATGGCATCTAAATTTCGTGGGAAATATCTACAGGTAGGTTTTATAAGTCATTCGTGAAACAACCTCTTGCAATATTGTAAACAAACATGCAATATTTAATCCTATTACGACTCAATAGGTAATACCATTAGGAACTGCTCACCTTGAAATGGAAGGTGGTACACATCACTACACGTGGCGAAAAGTTACTACCACTGTACACAATATTATAGTAGGAAAATTATGGGTTGATCAAAGTGGTGATACAGATATTGTGAACCATAAACAAGGTATCAAGTGCCATTTGAAGTATACGCCCTATTCATACTTTTCGAGAGATAGTCAGCGTAAAGTAAAAGGAGTAGTCATGAATTCAAATAATGAAGTTAAGTGGGTAGTACAAGGTACATGGGATTCAAAGATAGAGATTGCTCCTGTTATCAGTACGTCTGGCACACCAGACAATCCAGTATATAAGACAGGGCCTTACATACTCGCTTGGAAGCGCCGTATGCCACCGTAAGTATTTAATTGAAGTATATTTTATATTAAAAGACAAAATTTATTATATTTTATCCATTTCCACAGTGAAGATAGCGAGAAGTATTACAATTTCACGGAATTAGCATGTCAATTGAATGAGCCTGAGGAAGGTATAGCTCCTACGGATTCTAGATTTAGGCCTGATCAAAAGTTAATGGAAAGTGGTGAATGGGACAAGGCGAATGCAGAAAAACTTCGATTAGAGGAAAAACAAAGAGCTGCTCGGCGTGCACGGGAACACGAAGCTGAAAAAGCTGCCGCTCAAGGTATTGTTAAAAAATATTTTTTAAGTTAATTTAAGGAAAAATTATTTAATGTTTTGGAATGTTTTTATAATTGGAGATTTGATTTGTATTAGGTTTACCATATGAAACTTACGAACCTTTATGGTTTAAGAAAGAGCAGGATCCATACACGGACAGTCTGTGTTACGTATATGGTGGTGAATATTGGGAGTGTAAAAGTAAAGGTGATTGGTCACGATGTCCAAACATATTTTAACTTACTATATAATTATATCAATATTGTGACCGCCAATATACAATGCAGAAATGTTTGGGTTTGTTTTAAGTGAAAATAGCCAATTTTAGAAATCACTGCTTCTAAAAAAAAAAAAAGAAAAAAAATGCTGACATGATATAGTGGGGCTGTTAGAGGACATGGTTTAATTCTTATTTCTTCCAATGGACTGGTCGAAGTTGGCATTGTTACACATGAAACGAGCATTTTTTTTAGTATGTCATTATCTCGATTTTCCTATACATCCTTCTCTCTGTTTATATTACTGTTGCATCCCTCTTTTGTCCACTTTTCTAAACAACCAAGAACATTATCGTAAATAATCCACATGGCCCAATTAACGCTTTGCATACAATGTTTGTATAGATATAAAAATTTTCTGTATTGTTATTAGGTTTCAATGCTAAGCTAAATGTATCAATACATTTACGAGAAATCCAGATATGATAAAGCAAATAATTTGCGAAAATTTTGTTAATTCAGTTCATAACTGATATAGCAATAAGATTGATAATTTTTATTACGAGAACATTAATATATTAGAAATTAAAACCATAGTTACTGGGAGTTTAAGTTTGAATACGAAAACCCACTTAATACAATTACAGTATTCATAATTTGTTTTAAACAAATTTAGATATATTTAAATCTCTCCTTTTTTAGAAATGGAACTGAATTTTGTAAGTTCCAAGAAACCGATCATAACAGCAATTTTGGAAAATTACCACAACATTCTGATACAGGATTATCATGTATTCATCGCGGAAAGTACTTACATAGACTGTAAAATGTATTTTTGATGCTTGACGCGATGTTGAGGATGTTTAAAAAAATTGAATTGGAAAGAAATTTTTTAATAGTATTGCTGAGTAAATCATAAGAAATAATCGCGTTGAACTAAAGCCTTATTGAATTATTTAAAGTAAATATTGATAGGTGAACACATTTTTACAATATTGGTTATTTACATGTGTGATGCGGCCAGACTGTTTATTCGACTGCCACGTCTTAACCTTTGCACAAAAATTGGATAAGAGGCGGCATTCGTTTACGTTGATACGACAATCTGTAACCGCTACGAAAGAAATGTTCCTGCGGATAAAGTGTTCGTAACAACGAGAGAATCAGTACGTTGAGATTTCATCTCGGTGATTCCGTGCGAAAGCCGTATTTATACTACTTGACATGCGGCGAATATAAGAAAGAAGCAGATAGTATAAATGGGTATGCTTCCAAATTTCTGCATTTTTCCATGCAGACGTAGACTCTTGAATGTTCCACAAAATATTGTCTGGTTACCTAACCAGCCTAATTACTATACACTCCGTCGAGCTAATGTTACAAAACATAATCAATATTATTACGAGAAGAGTGTAAGGAGAATACGAAATCACACCGAAGGGCTCATAAGTTGTAGTAAGTTGTTCTTTTTTTTTTTCCTCTCATTCTTTTTTTTTTTTAAGGGAACGCTTCAACTCGGAGCATTAACACTCATTAAAGTCGAGGTCCTTTTTCCAAGCTACAGTATGTAGACACGCACACATCCATACACAGGTACAAACTGCGCGAATGATTGCGTACGTATGTATGTATGTATGTTTGTTTGTTTGTTTGTATGTATGTATGTATGTAATGTATGTATGCTCGTATGTACATAATAATTAATAAAACCCATTGTATATCCCTCTTATGAGCACATCATACAGTTGTTCCGTTCATAGTATTTGTATATTGACAACTATATATTTCAGTCTGTATAGGACAGCATTAAACGGAACATCTAGCTTGCAACCAATGTCTACAATGATTGTTACAATTAAGTATTTGGCTGTATTATAATTTTAATAGTTGATTATAATCGGATATATCTGTATACATATAAATAAAAATTAACTATAAAAATATATAATTTAAAGAAAATATGATAAGACGAATAGAACAGATGTTTGAATTATGTAGTGCTTGTACATTAGCTATTCGTGTGGAACGATAAATACAAAATGCTTCGCTACAAAAATCGAAAAAATATCTTCGTAGCATTCACATAATTGCCTTTTGGCATCTCCTACGTAACACCCGTTGGTCGCACAAATGGTGCAATTATTTATACGATAAATAACTGTAGTCTTTTGTTCCATCAAACAAATTGTATTGATTTATTGTAACAAATTAAAAACGATCTTGAACGGGTAATACCTATCATTGAATATATTTCATTATTATCCAGTGATTGGTCCATTTACCTATCGTTGTTAAAAATCATTTGATATCTCGCGCGCAACAACGGAATACACTGGAATATTGCTCTCTGTCGTTTCAGTTTATTTTATTATACGCACGTCAAGTTATTAACATCCATATGACTTTCGTAAAAAAAAAAAAAAAAAAAAATATCAATTTTTACAAAGCGTGATAGTAGCTTGTTACTAAAATTACTTTAAATCAAAATACAAGAAAATGTTTGATCGAAAACGACAATTTGTTAAAGGATTTTTCTTTCGTTCCGCGTTTCTCTCATCTAGTTCCGTCATTCCAATAAAACGAAGTGTCATCGATTTTATGACGTATGAATGAAATATATACTAAGAATTCGTTGTTTATCGCAATTAAGAAGAGAACAAGCCGGATAGATACGCCGATATTTTCGTTTCTACAGTTTTACCGGATATTCGGTGAATTTAACCGACATGCGCGCGGCGTCGGCAACCGGATGACGTCACGCGTAGTAATACACGCCGAGAGCGCATGGCGAGTGGAGCGTCTGCAGAGGCTGCGCGAAGTGGGAACTGCTTTCGATTGTTGGCGGGCGCCGCCATCTTGGTCAGTGAGCTTGCGAGTGGCTGTACGACGAGGTGTACGTATTTCGGTGAAACGAGTATTTGGTGCGATTTCCCTGAAACCTTTCGTCTACCCGTGAAATCCACAAGCATCCAAGATGTCGGAACGGGAGGACAACGTTTATAAAGCGAAATTGGCTGAGCAAGCGGAGCGCTACGACGGTAAGTACATATTTTCCGAGAAAAGGACCCGGCCTGCGCCAAAATGAAATCCACGAAATCGACCACAAAGCACTGCCACAAAGAGAAAGGAGGTAGCACCGCCCTCGTGACGTGCTCGCCGTACGATTTCATCGGATATGTAACGAGTCTCCTCTGAGAACCGAGAACCTCGAACTGGGATCGTGTCTCATTGGATCTGTCAAAAACCTCGTGAAACGTCAAATATGATTAATCCACACACGGTATTGACCAGATCGCCGGTTCGTAACCGGTGTTTTTTTATTAAAGGGTAGGTTTGCTCTTAGATTCTCTGTCAGGTTTTTTCAGGTTCATCGGAACCTGTCAACGTATAATGCGAGAACGATCCAGAGCCCCTTCGAGGGGATTGGTTGAGAATACATAAAAAAAATGTTTCACTTTTGGGTTATATCATTTCGTCGAAACAAACTAGCTAATATGAAGACAGCGTTGCTAGGCGTGCTGAGTTCGTTACTTTACGGGGTCCCTCGGCAGATAACCAGACAAGTCGGTCCTTCACCGACGTGTATGACGCATAGACACGGCACGATACTTACCAATCGCTGCCGGGTTACTCCTTAGACACGTAGTAACGCGTGCTCTGCTCGTGGCATTTGGCCTTGAAAGCAGAGAGAAATCATTTGGTCGATCGACTGATCGATCTATGGGATCAACGATAACATCTATGAAAAATTGTCTCGCATTTCCTCGCGTACAGCTCTTTTCCTACAATACGCTCTCTCGTGCCTATCATTCCTTATTACGCAGTACACGCCCGTTAGTAATTTCGGTTATAGAAATTTTTACATCTTGCTTCTGGCGAAAGCAACTCGTAGTGGGGTCACGTTCGTATAGTAGTAGGGGAGAACCGTCAAATCTCTTCGTTTTACAAACCTCTCTCGTTTTGCATTTCTCCCTAGATGTATTTTGCGCAGTACCGCTTTGTCTCGTGGGATGTTATCAAGCCTGCAAATCAAGTACACGCGTTTGACATTTTGCGGAAATGCGGTGTATCTTCATGCAAATTTCCTGCGAACATTTTACTCTCCTTGCCAACTAGTTTCACTTTAGAAACAAACGTGTCCGAATGTGCCTCTGCTCGTGAAGCATTTGCAACAGTTTTTTGTTAGAACTCCCTCACTGAAGGAAATCGTTCCAATAAATTCTTCCTCCATATATATACATATTCTAAGTTCTATTCTGAACTCGAACTCATACATTTCGTTCTACGAAACTAAAATTTACTTTTACAATTACGTTTCATACGCTTGAAAATGACAGGGACGAAGCAATGACGCAGACAAAGGAAGTAGCGCGTTTTCATTCATTCTGTGAAGTTGCTTTTTCATAGTTTCGTCGTTTTCGTCGCCGCGTGAACACGTTAATCGAGACAGGCATATTAAAGGGTGGAAATACTGGCATATAGAAGATCCCCGGTTGAAACGGCCGCTAAGCGTGAAGAATGACAGGATAGAAGGGAGAGGAGCTGTTGCGACTCTCCCGGGATGAGGAGAAGGAAGGGCGGTGGGCAAATTTGAGGGTTGTGCGAGAGCAAGACACGGGAGGGGAAAGGGGAAAGGGGGAGGGGAGAAAAGGACGACGGGCGAGATTACCAGGGGTGGGTGAGAACGGGAAGGGGTGAGATGTGCAGACAGAGTGGGGGAAAAGAGGGGCCATAGCAGAAGGAAAGTATTGATCTGTACTAGCTATCCTACGTTCTGTACACCTCCGTCACCGGGTATACCATGTTCATAATAATTCTTGCTGCCGGAACCATCATGAACTTGAGCCTGATCTCCTCTCGTCGAATGTCATTACGAGAACTCTATTGACTTTAACCGAATAGTAACAGAGGATGTACATTAATTTTCTCTATGCTGAATAGTCGACGAATTATTTTTCATGAGAGCTCATAGTACTTCAGTGATGATCATTAATCATTATAACAGCATTCTTTCCTTCCGTGCGAGCAATCTTTCGTTGTGTTAATCTTTTTCAATAAGTAAAGCTTATCGTCGATAGTTCAGACTTATCGTTATAGTTTGGAATTGCACTTATTTTGAAGATAGTATTCCGGAAGCAGAATGTCGTATCCACTATCGTCTTTAATCAGTTTCTCGCTTATTGCACGCCCCCGTAACAACTTTTACAGTCAGCTATCGATCCTATCGCAGAACCACAGATTTTAATGTCGCCTAAACATAAGATGCAACAATATGTTCGTGTAACGGCGTTGATATCCGGTTTCAACGATAAATCATAATATAGAAAGATGTATCATTAAATGGATTTGGTTTTTTTTTGCAAGCAATAAGATGCAGACGAAGCACGTGTATCTAAATCGATATCATTATTCTCGAACATTGTATATCTATAGATAATAAATACACAATACTAACCAACTTCCTCGCAAAGTTCAAGGGGCAGCAGGTTAATATATGTATGTTAGTGCGCCAGTCTAGCTCGCGCAGAGCCTCTCTAACATCCCAGATGAAACTAATAATATATCCACACACAGGGTAGCCACGTATTAATAATCAATAGATCATTTCCGATTCATTACTTTGCCATGATTGCATGTAATATACCTTGGTAAGTTCGATACCTCTATCAAAACATCGAGCGTGTACTCGCTTTCATCTCAATTTTTTATCACTTTATCCCCTGAACAAAATTTTGACATTTAAAAGGCTTGAAAAATAAAAAAAAATTTGTTTGCGAAACATCCATATTTAAATATTTCATCCTATCCATTTTAATTGTCAATTTATTCTCTATGTTTATTATCATTGAAAATTCTGAAAATTCTCAATTTAATGATACCTTCGTCAACGGCGATGCTCTCGCCGGCCGTGATTTTGCAGAAATGGTCGAGGCGATGAAGAAGGTCGCCTCGCTGGATGTGGAGCTGACCGTCGAGGAGAGGAATCTCCTTTCTGTCGCCTACAAAAATGTTATCGGCGCGAGAAGGGCGTCTTGGAGAATAATTTCTAGTATTGAACAAAAGGAGGAGAACAAAGGCGCCGAGAGAAAGCTGGAGATGATCCGTCAGTACCGATCTCAGGTCGAAAAGGAGCTGAAAGACATCTGCGCCGATATTCTTGGAGTTTTGGACAAACACCTGCTTCCGTGCGCGTCTACTGGCGAGTCGAAAGTCTTCTATTACAAAATGTAAGAAAACTTACAATCTTGCGACTAGCAACTCCATTTTCTCTTCGTACTCTTATAAAAGAATATTCTATCCAGCGCTTTTTTTCTTATTTTCCAGGATCTATTGAAACATTCAAAATTTCTCATGCTTTCTACTTTTAAATAACATTTAAATAAAATTTCAAACTGAATGGAAGAAAAGATAGATAGGACGTATTAAGTAAGGGGACTGAAACACCCGAATTATTTTACATATTTAAAGTTACAAATTGTAAAACTATAAGTTCGTAAAATCAAGGAAAGAGTTGTAATAGAGTTTTGAGATAGCATACAAGTTTCTGGAGAGCGAGGTAGTTTACTGAAAGCTAACAAGCAATGCGGAAGAACGTTTCGTTTCGGTCACTAATTTTCGAGGTTTTATCAGTTGTCTATTTTGATAATTAAGTGATGACTCGATACTTGTACCTCAAATATGATTTATTAATGAGCTAACGATTCCATTTTAATATCTTAATCACAAGAAATATTTGTGCAGTGTTTTCTTGAAAAACTTTTCATTTTATTATTTGAAATTAGCTCGAGAATTTCACGATTCTTCTATATGTGTGATTCACACAAATAATCAGTATGTGTTATGCATTTATATCGCAACTCGTTAGATTTGATGTTACAATGAATATTAATACCGTGTATTTATGCCAGACATGAATGAAAGTCTAGCAAGAGAAATTCTTAATATATTGAGGTTGAGACACTTTTATGAAGTCATAATTTTCTAAGAAATTATACTCTATATCCTGTTATTCTAGTATCAAATTCTAATTGAAGATTAGCGTGATATACATTTATATAAATTTATATTTTACACATGTATAGAAAAATTACAAGAGATAAACTTGTCAAGTACGTATGGTATCGGTAATTAATTGCCAATGCACTGAACGTTATAACCGTAATAAATAAAAACATATGATCTCCTGTGGTTTTCATTAAATCTATTGACTAAGTTCAAATTCTGATTTGTAATTATAGGAAAGGTGATTACCACCGCTATCTTGCTGAGTTTGCCGTCGGCAACGATAGGAAGGAAGCTGCGGAAAACTCTCTGGTTGCTTACAAAGCAGCGAGCGACACCGCTATGACAGACTTACCACCGACTCATCCCATCCGCTTAGGATTGGCGCTCAACTTCTCCGTGTTCTATTATGAGATCCTCAATAGCCCCGACAGAGCATGCCGTCTTGCGAAGGCAGCCTTTGACGACGCGATCGCGGAACTAGACACCTTGTCTGAGGAGAGTTACAAAGATTCTACCCTCATCATGCAACTTCTCAGGGACAATCTTACTCTTTGGACGTCGGATATGCAAGGAGACGGTTAGTATACTTTTTTCGTGAAAAACACCCCTCGTTGTGTTTAAAATTCATCGCTACTACCACAACTGTAAAAGCGTCGTCGCACGATCAATAATATGTATCGCAGCAGCGCGATAATATCTTCTTGCTATATGAGATTTTTTTCATAAAGGACTCGCGTGGGAAGAGTAGGGTCATTTATTATTCAATGGGATTCATATTTTACGCAGAATGATATAAAAGTAATATAATTGGAAGTATCCATTATTTGAGATGAAGAAAGATACGAAACGATAATCTTTAAGCACCGAATCTTATGTTATTTAATTAAATTATTGAAATCACTCGAGTATAAATGGAATGATCAGTCTGTGATTTAGAGTTCGAGGCTGATCGCGAAAACGAGGCTGCAGCCGTTTCCACCAATGTTTGAACTCAGGCACACCTTATCCAATACGCCCTTGTATTGTAAAGTCACCTGGTGAGCAATTTGACCAATCCTTCTCCTTTTCTTTCTATCCTTTTCTTCCGAAGCATTTAGATCCATGATTCAGTGGGGTCAAAATTTTCACCCAGTTTTTGATTACGAATTGAATTGATCGTATTTTACCTATTGCACAAGCGGTATTTTATCGTGGCCGAAAAATAAAACGTTTTGTTAATGAATTTCTTTTTTTATGTTGAACAGGGGAGGGCGAACAAAAGGAGCAGTTGCAAGATGTGGAAGATCAGGACGTATCGTAACTCTAACTGTAGTGAGTGTTATCTTGCGCATATAAAACTGAAAACACAAGAAAACAAAAAACTCTTAATAACTTGTAAGCAAAAGAAAACAATTCAGCAGGTGGCAGTTCGGGGTGGGAAGGGGAGATCTTTAGCGATTGCGTGGCCCTAAGCACGCACGTACGGTTACTCCAAAAAAAAAAAAGAAAAAAAGAAAAAAACAGAAACGAAAAAAATCATTTGAATTAACATACATATTGAATTAAGAAGCGCGCAGAAAAGTAACAAAGTAAAAAAAAGAACATACACTCTGCGGTAAATAGAAAGACTGCAAGAGCATTTAGAGAGGCACTATTCTTTGCCTTTTTTTGCGTATCGAGAAGTTTAAAAAATGCTGTCTTTTTCAGTGGACGATGTCGAGAGCATTGAGTTGGCGCCGACTGGCAAAGCGCGTATATATATACACACACACACACACACACATATGTGTGTGTGTGTGTGTGTCTATGTATATTCATCCATATTACTAAAAAAACACAAAGGACAAGAACACGAGATGAAAGGAATAAAAAGCAAAAAGAATATGCGCTAAACCCAGTCGGAGTAAACTCTCGTTTTTGTTGGTTTTAGTGAGTGAGAACGAATAGCATTATCCACAACCCATAACGTTTCATTAATAACGAAACACGTTAGTGGCTCGACGTCTATTGAAGTGCATATTGTGTTCGTTTGTTTTCACCCACCCCCAATCTCCTCCTCCTCGTCCTCTTCCCCGCTTTTTTACTGCGCGCATCATTACTCTCGCATACTATGATAAATAACGATATTATTAATGTATGCGTGTAAATCGAATGTAAATCATCTGTTTATCTAAAGGGATAAACGCATCTCCTCCAGAGTTGGAGTTACGTGGTTGATCGACGGTTGGCTAAAAAAACAGTCAAGATACAACCACGTGCCTTCATCTCTGCTTTCTGTATAAGATATTATGAATGTACTTCCGGCGAAGTGTCCCGATTTACAAAGCAAGTAATTTCATACACCATATAGGTTTCGAGCATGGGTTCTCTCGTGTAGTCACTTGTAAACATGATTCAAGAACACACGCTTACCGCGAAAGCGACGTACTTAACAAACGAAATGCAATAACATCAGTCTGTCTTAAGTCTGGCTTTCGCAGTATCAAATTTTATGTTAAAATCGAAGACGAGAAATTCTTTTAACTGTGAATGAAAAACAAAAAAAAAAAAAATACACATTATTCTCGACGTGACAAATGTTCTTTCATACTCCTCAATCAATCGTACTCCTCCGCGACAAAAGAAGCACTCTTATTGTTGAGAGGAGAGTCGAAAAAAGAAAGAAATCGTAATAGGTGCGTTTTCAACACAAAGAAGAAGAAGAAGAAAAAAAAGGGCAAATTACGTTTCACAGACAGAAAATAGCAGAAAACAAGTAGCTATCTAGTTAGTCTGTAATCGTGGTTGTACTTTTTCATACGCCCCCTCTGTAAACTATAACGATCGCTGTGGTATAACAAATTACAGAATAAACGATTGTATCCCGACTCGTTCTTCACTCGCGCTCACTTTTGCTATTATCACTGTCCTCGATTCCACTGTATCTTAGTTGATCTTAACCTTTTTATCGATGAACCATTCCGTCGATTTTCGCTTACAAGAAAAAAAAAAAAAATATATATATATATATATATATATATATACATATATACATATATACATATAAAGGAAAACACCACTCGAAAAACATTCCAATGAGACACGTTAGATAGACTTGGTTCATTAGTCTTTACGCGAAAAATTCGTTTGCGCATTTTAACCCGAGGTAAGCTTAGCGATTAGAATTATTTGTTTGTTGAGGCAGATAGTGTCGATTGAAAATTTATGTCGTAAAACGATCCTTTAAGTACAATGTTTCTGTGTTCAAGGATACTATTGTTTTGCCTGATGATTAAAACATGTGTAAAGTTGCAACAAATAAATCGTAACAAATAAGTTTCCGTCACTCTATTACACGTAGGAAGACAAATTTCGAATTCGTGCAGTTTTCTCTCGCAATCGCAACTTGTCGAGAACATTCGGTAAAACCGTGTAAGCGTGCAGCAAAAAAGCGAGGTGTATGCTTGAGAAAGAATACAGGAGAAACAAACCGTGAAGGAGAAACGCGCAAAATGAAAAAGAAATCGAGAGCTCTGCCTAGAAATTTTTTGGTGTACATCGTGCCCCTGTATTTAGGTATTAATTACACGATACAAATTGATAATCATGTTATAAAATAACGTTACAAAGAATAACTCAAAGTAATATCAACGGCACCGTAAGTATATGCGAGTAATCTTAAGATCGTTAAAATTAGGGTATCGAGAAGAAAATAAAAAAAAAAAAAATCAAGAATTTAATCGACGTGAATCGTTCAAGCGATAATGTGGAGAGAAACAGAAAGTCTAGGGCGTATCGTGGAATAAAAAGTAAAAAAAGAAAAGAAAAAAAGAAAACATCATCCCCGGAAGCAATTTTGATAATCGCGTGAAGGACACGCCGTAAAAGGCAACGGAGTCGTAAGAACGGAAGAACGAAGAACAGTGGAGCAACAGAGAAAACATCAGTATCATCGGATAAGAATTGCATATAATATATATTATATATATATTATATATATATATATATAGTTTACGTAAAATATACGTAATACGTGCATAACATACTACGCGTACGAGCGACAAATCTCTGAATGAAAAGTAAAAAAAAAAAACAGAAAAATAAGGAAAGAACAGAAAAAGAGAAACAAAATCTTAAGGTACAATAAAGAAAGCTTCTCAGTGGCAACGAATGTGGCATAAATTGAATTCCAAACGACGATAAACTGTAAGATACCTCATCCAATTACTTGCTTGCACGATGGATTGAAAACAAGATGAAGTAGCCCAACGATAACATTATTATTATCGCCGACGATGTAGCGTGTGATTCATAATGAAGTGGATAAAAAAAGAAAAAAACAAAACGTAAATTAGAGTGTTCTCGGTTAAAGTAAAATTGTAAGTAGGCATCGATACCATCTGGGTTTCACTGTAAGACTATTAAGGAAGAATAATAGGTGATCGGTGTATTGAGACCGCTTTTATCCTTTATTCACTATCGTTGTGCGTGCTTAGTCGATTTTTATAAAAAAAGGAAAAAGAAAAAAAAAGGAACACGAAAAAGAGAAAGTAAAAAGAAATAACACACTCCACCATTACACATCTGTTGTTCCATCTCTCTAGATGTAATATATTTGCTCTTGTCTCTGTATTTTAAACATTAGTTGTGTATATCTTTCTATTTCTTGCAATTATCCTCGGATCATTCCATCTTGTCGCTAACCCAATTTACGAGAGCGAATAATTAGACCTGGATATCGAAATTTATCGTCATTTGGAGGAGATAAAAAGAAAAAAAAGAATCTGTCGTTTCTTTTTTCGAATTCGTATGCGTTCTCACGCTCTGTACTATTACTACTACTATTACTACAATCAATGCGATTACACCGGATACGACCTTTTTCTGTAAAACCACACACACACGTGAAAGCTACAAATAAAGTAATTACAACTCTCTAATCGTTTCTTCGGATCTTTATTAGTATACATTATTAAATATCTACATACGTCAGCGATTATAATTAAATATAAAATATTGTTCGTATCGCGCCGTGTCATTGGTTCGCAGTGAGTCACCTAAAACCAGAGCAATTCTAATGAACTTGTTGTCACAGAATTTAATTTAATATATTAGAAAACAATAAAAACAAATGCCGATAGCAATTAGAGAAAGATGTATTATTTCAGGGTGTGAGATACGATTACCTTCTTTGTACTCTGTACGACACAAGTGTTTTGTTTCTATACGTAAAGTTACAATTCTGCAAAAGAACATTCGTCGTATTTCTATTGAAAGAAAGAAAAAAAAGAAAATTATATCTTAGATGACTCGATCTGTCTTGTATCGATTACAGAATAACTTGTTTTGTTAAAATTGTACACACGTCTTCTATATATTGATTGTATAAAATTTCTTAAATCTGCGATCATTTCAAATTGTAATACGCTTATGCGATCATCGATTGTGATCTATTATCTTCTACATTCTGCGATTGATCTCTTCCGATAATGTTCTCACGAAAACTTAAACTAGACAACAGACATCGTGGCCGTTTGTTAACATCCGCCTGCTTCAGGATTCGTCCCAGTGAATTATCCGTGCTCTTCATGATCGGCGACAAGCTGAGGCTCGGTGCTGTTCTTGTTTTGAGTATTCGTCCGCTCCTCGGAGACCTGGTGATTTGATCGGTCGTTCTGCGCCTGGCAGACTTCAATTTTACACTACGTAGCATGTCTAAGGAAACCACCGGTCCCTTCGGCCCTGGTATAGTGTTTCTTCTATTCTCCTGAAATTGAAATTCATTCTTTGTGTTATATTCTAATTTTGCTGAGTGTATCTCGTTTAATTGGATGTCCTCGCATAATTTCTGGGGAATATAATTGCGAGAGAGTTTCTCGAAAAAAAGGAAATTCTTGATTTATTTTTCAGACATGGAAAAATCATCTCGGGATTTTTTAAATAACCCTTCCCCTCTCCCCAAGTATCCGGTTGAGTGGCAATCGGTTTGAAACAACTTCAGCAAACTTTCAAGCAGACGTGCGTAACTTCTTTCGAACGTCAAGCAACAAGAAGCCGCGAAGTTAAACGTTATGATACAAACGACGAAAGATGAAGAGGAGCAGCAATTTCTTTTTTCACCGACAATTTAAGCGAAGCTTCCAACCGAGAGCCGACCAATCCCCCGAACTATAGCGAGGTTCGAAAGGACAGAGTTCTCCACGCCACTTGTTCATATACTCCAATTAACGGAGCGGCGCGTAACGATCCTCGGATTTACCTTAACGTTCTGCGGTGCTTTTTTTAGGGTCACCTTCAGCAAATCCTCGACGGTTATAGCCGGCCTATTAAACAGTGGTGTCGAGCACTTTCTCGAGGGCGTCCTGATGTTTCTGCCGCTGCTGTTCGGTGTGGTTGGTGCAATCAGTTGCGCCGGAGACTGCGTTGACAGCAGTGGAGGAGCTAATGGAGGTAACGGCGGCGGAGGAGGTGGAGGTGGAGGTGGAGGTGGAGGTGGAGGTGGAGGAGGAACAGCGGAGGAATTGGATGATAGTGAAATTGTTGGTGAAGGGGGTGAAAACTTCTTTGGAGATTTCGATCGCATATTCTCCAACGTTTGGCGTAATCTTTGCAGTTCCTGCATCAACGTCTCGTTATTTTCGGTCAGCTTCTTCGTGATGTTTTGTATGCCGCTGACCTCCGCGGTTAAAGCGCCGATGGCGGTTACGTTGCTTACACGTACCTGCGATAAAAACAGTTGTTAATTGGGCTTGTTTAATACACGGCTGACGTGGGACGCGGAGAATTACAAATGAAGGAAAGATATTTATGCCACGATCATGTACATATATGCAGATTCTTTTTCTTCTTTTTACGAACGTACAAACGTTCCTCTCTTGTTGCTTTTGACCTTTTATGACGATAACGGTTTTTTTCCCCTTGCATCGACGCAAATTTCAAGCATAAATTGCTTTCATGACACAGTGGACAACGTACTACCTGAGTAATTTGCTCAGATAAACGAGTGACTTTTTCCAGCAATGTGTTAATCATCTGTTCGTTCTCTGAGCGTAACGTTATCACAACTTGACTGAGCTCCTCCATTTGCCGATTCATTGACGTTGAAGCAGCTCGCCTGAGGTTTGCGTAACTCTGAAACAATCGTTACTTTGATAGCAAACGCGGATCGTTCCTTAGACAAGTACCTACTTCTTTTAGTACGGCCATCACTCTTTTTATTATCCAGGCACAGAACAGAACGATTTTAGACACGGGCTTCTTGGCAGATTGAAGTCTTTGGAAGCTTTTGTTCATTTGGAAGCTATTACCTATGAACTGCAAGTAATAATTTACGTTACAATCATATTCTTGTCATTTTTATACGTATAAATAACACATAATTCGTAAAAATGTTCCAAGTAACAAGTACCATCGATATTTAATTTAATACATTTTTATATAAATATTACGTGTATTATGCGATTACTAAAATATAGAAATAAAAAAAAAGAATTACTTCTTTCAGACATGCGCTGTAGCTATTAGAATTTGACACAGCTGGATGATTCAAAGTCGAAGTGATAGACGATTCAGAGCTGCCTGCGCTCCAACACGTTTTTGTTAGCATCGTATTTGGACAAAAGTAATTTTGGACATTTTTCTCTTCTGCTGGTAATAAATCAGCAATTGTAACGGAAGCAACAAGTTCCTGTGGCCTCTCTACATCCTCTTCATCGTCAAATTTGAGCATAGTCCGGCATTTTTTGGCAGGCGGCGGAGAACCACTGCAAGAAGTAATCGAACGAGTTCTAATCCTCGTCATATCACCCTTTATTTCCCTGTGATCTCGTATATCATCGATCTTGTCCGTTTCATCTACGAAATAACGCTTGCTCGTTAGCTCATTCGAATTTTCCTCTCGAGTCAACGAAGATAATCTATTAGAAGAAAGCGAATTTGCTTGCAGCATTCTTGTTTCGTCGCATTTTTTGTATTTGGGTAAAAGATTCCCGAAGAATTCCTGATTTCCCGTCCGAATCTTGAAGCTGTTCAATTGTCGTAAATTTGAAAGAATTCGCCTACACTCGGCCCAGTTAGTAAATTGATTTCCAGTGCCTGAATCCTGCAGATTTTTCTCGTTCACTATTTCGAACCTCGTGCCGTTCAGTAGGTCCTGACCGTTCCATTTTTCTTCATATTGATCGACAGACTCGCACGCAGTCGTTTGAAATTTGTTCAGAAAATCATGGAGTTCATTCTGAGGCTTTAATTTCGAATTGCAAGTAACAAATTGCGTTGCTGGTTCTGAAGTGTAGCCACAACGAAGCTCAGTATCGCAAGCATAATCATCGAGTCTGGTCTTTGAGAAAGATCTTCCCTCCCGCAAAGACTGGCAGTCGTTCATTTCCAATTTTATTTCGTCGTTCATCGACAAAGTTTTGTCTAATGAAAAGCATTCTTCCGCAGGCTTGTCGATATTTTGCTTCAACAAATTTTTCGTCTGTTTTATCTCGATCAATTCCGGTTCCTTTTCTTTGATACTCTCTTCTTCCTTTTTCTTGTCCGATTCATTTAGATCTAATCTCATTCGGCGAAGTTTGGGTACGATTTCTGGACTTAGGTCGTCGTAGCATGACAAATCAGATTCCTTAAGTTCAAAGAGTACAGATTCCGGAGATCTTTGATGCAAAAGTTGTTCAGTGGATCTCGACATTCTTTTAAGTGGAGTACATTTAATTCTCACGCAATCGACCTCGTCAGAAGTATCTGATTTTTGTAATAAACTTTCTTGGGATTGATCCAGGGATTGCTTGAGTCGAGATCGTTTGTACATTTTCCTCTTCACCATCGTGATTTCCTTTTAAATTTCTGCTTGATGTTCATGAGTGTTTAGTCAAGAAGGTATCGACATTTTGAAAATAAATTCTTCAAAGACACTTTTCAACACAATGAGAGTCACGTGTTTTTAAACTAGTTTCATCAATCTGTCGAACCTGTCGTATGGTACAAACGAAACTGTTCTATTTATTCGATATACGGATGACATTGTACTAAAGGTTGTCTATTAATATTTGTTTTGATTCTAATAGAGAGAATAATATAACTAGGGAAATTTTCCTAATAATATATATTTCTAAATTACTATGATTTATGGTATTGATTTCATAAAATAGGAAAAAGTAAAACGAGTATAATTGTTTTTTGTTCAAAGAAAATTTATTTTCAAATTTCATAATTTTGGAATTCCACTTCGTTCAAAATGAGGCCAATATTTCCTAAATAGTAAAATCTTCATCATCTTGTATTTACTGTTACTTTATTATATCAGTTGTAAACGAGTTTTATTGTCTACAATACATACATCTACTGATTGGCAAAGGATCCACCTTTTTCTTCGTTTAAATGTTCCTTTTTCGCGTACAACGCGATCAGTTAATTATATAGTTTCATTCATCAATACTGGATCGAATTTTATTTGACAATGTCAAATTTATTTTACTTTATTTGTGTAATATTGACAACGTTCATTTCTTGTTTGCAAAATCTTCACCCTTTTGAATGTTCTTCTTCAGTTCTGGAATTGCCGCATCCAACAGTTTCTTTTCATATTCGCTAAGTTTGCTGATACCAAGATTCTTCTCGAGTCCGTTTTTCTGAAATTTGATAGAATATAATATTTCGAAAGATTGAACACACTAAATATTTAAATGTATTAACATTTAATAATTATACTTACACCAAGGACACACGGTGTTGCAAAGTACTTGGTCTCGCAAACGTCTGATTTGACGAAAGTACATTCTACGATACCCTGTTCTCCGTTAAGTCCTCTAAGTACAGATATGCCAAATCGAGCGCCAGCATAGGCCATTGAAAGCGTTGCAGAACCCGTGCCAGCTTTGGCTTTAACGACCTCTGTACCAGCTTCCTGGATTCTAGTGGTCAGAGCCTTTAATTTGTCTTCTGGGAAAGAAACAGCAGGTTTGCTTTGTGAAATTAATGGAATAATCGTCACGCCACTGTGTCCACCAATAACTGGTACATTGACTTTTTGTGGATCAAGGCCCTGAAAACAATAATTGACATTATATATTAAACCGTGGACGTTTATGCAAATTTATTTGTAAACACAATTGATATATTTGACCCATTAAATATAATGAATGAATTCTATTTTAAATTCACAATTCAAATATAAATTCAGAAATTATTTACTATTATATTTTTTACAAACTTTGGCTTCTGCTATAAAGGTGTTTGCTCTGACAACATCAAGAGTTGTTACACCAAATACTTTCTTGGGATCATAAACGCCAGCTTTTTTCAATACTTCACTGGCGATAGGCACAGTGCTGTTCACTGGATTAGAAATAATGGCAATGATAGCTTTCGGGGCTACTTCAGCTATTGCCTTGGTGAGATCTCTCACTATGGAGGCATTCGTATCAAAAAGATCATCTCTGGTCATTCCTGGTTTACGTGGAACACCAGCAGGAATGATTACTAACTACAAAAACATTAAACAATGAATTTTTTAATTCTCTTTGTATTATATATTTTAAACAAATTTAATAACGTAAATACCTGTGCTCCTTTGACAGAGTCTTTCAGTTCATCTGGACCAGTGTATCCTTTTACTTTTGCTGCTGTATTTATGTGCGATATATCAGCAGCGACACCTGGTGTGTTCACAATATCGTACAATGATAACTCGGTTATAAGAGGCGAATCTTTCAGAAGCAACGATAATGGTTGTCCTATGCCTCCGCTTGCTCCCAAAACAGCGACCTTGTGGTTGCACTGAAACGAAATATCCCGGAAAAAATTAGGAAGACAAATATAAAGTATATTTGTATATTTCCATACATATTCATGAAATTCTTTTGTGACTGAAATTTCATACTAGAATCTGCATACTGTTAAAGGCACTGTTACATATTAAAAATAAAGTGATATTCGATCGAGTTTAGATCGCTTGTCACAATTGCATAACTGTGCTTCACGTGTATTTCAAATATGCCATACAGAATATGATTCAATATGATCGATAAGTCTCTTTATAATCCTATATTCGATAAGGAATTAAACGAGTGATAGAGATACAAAACAGAGTAGGCTAGTTGGCAGTTGCGATATTTAATGGAAACATATTTGACAAAACTTACTCTTGCGCTGGTGGATAATCGCTTCGCTCCTTGTTGAGCAACACTTAACATAGGTTTCAGATGTGGCAGCATGTTCCTTACGATTCTGTGATCACGAATGTGACTGATTCCAACTTTCACACTAACGCTCGATAACCTTTCAAAGACACCCCAATGACCTTAATGATATTTCTTGTTCATACTTGTTTCTCTCACCAGTGTCGTAACACGCATACGAGCATGCGTCTTTTGGGCAGACAATTTACGCAAGTCTCTAACCATCTGTAAATATTTGCGCGGAAAATTTTGAACGTATGATTATGAATTTTATCTCTTTCCAGACGACTGTCGATCAGTTATTTTCTGAAATAAGACGTTTGTGATCTTTTGTTTTGTTATACACGTATCAAAATATTGTTTTATTATTTCGCGTATCTTTGCAAACTCTTGGAAATTCATTGTTAGAAAGACGAAAAATAAATTAATTTAGAAACACTGATCAGGTAGGAATAAAATAAATTAATTAAGAATCAATTATATATCATTTATATTTCACGCCCGAATACACTTGAAAAATTGAACGTATTTGCATCTTCTAGAATATTTGTTATTTGTTAGTAGTAGTAGCAGCTTGATTCTCATCATGAATGTGGTTGTACACATCGGTTGAACAATTATTATTTGAAATTTCAATCATTAAAGTTTAATGATAAAAGAAAAACGTGATAAATAGATGGAAAGATGTTTTTAAGAGACTAAATTTATGTTTATACTAAATAATTACATTACAATTTATGTTAATTCAAAATGTCAAATGGTACGTTGAGGTTATTTAACCTATGAAAATGTTTTAATCCTTTTTCCCATCAAAATTACTTTATTTGAGTTAACAAACTATTTCCAAAATTTTATTTTCTGTAAATGTAATTATTCGATTTATTTCAGAAATAGAAACAAGTCTATTAATAATCGTATTAGACGTAAATCCAGTGCAAAGGATTATAAAACAGGAAACAAGAATATTGACGCAATGCTTGGATTCGACTATCGTTTTTGCCAATGCACATTTAATGCAATCTTCTAACAATCAACTTGCTGTCATAGCATGTCACAGTGATGGAGCAAAGTTCTTATATCCTTGTGAAAAACCAGTAGAAATTAGACAAATTGATGGACAATATGAAAAGTTTACAATGGTGGAACGTACTGTAAGGCAACAACTGCAACAAGTTATCAATGAAATTTCCTTGGACAAACCATTAAATGGAGAAAGTCTCATATCAGGAGCATTGACCATGGCATTGTGTTATGTTGCTAGGTTAGAAAGAGAAAAGATTGCTGGTGAGAAAATATATTCAAGAATCCTTGTGATCACAGCCAGTAATGATTCAGCAACACAATATATGAATTACATGAACATATTCTTTACTGCCCAAAAAATGGTTTGTTATACTTTTGTATTTTAATATTTATATGATTTAAATTTAAACTTTGTTTTTTTTTTAACAAATAGGGAATAATATTGGATGTATGCAGTTTAGACCAAGAATTAACTTTACTCCAGCAAGGCTGTGATATTACTGGTGGGAATTATTTAAAAGTGCCCCAACTTAGTGGATTGTTACAATATTTATTGGTAAAAAGATAAAGAATAATTTAATTATTCATTGGTAAATATTTTATTTATTTATAATTAATTTTTAGTGGATATTTTTGCCAGATCCAAATGTTAGATCAAAGTTAGTACTTCCGCCACCTGTGAAAGTAGATTATAGAGCAGCATGCTTTTGTCACCAAGAATTGATTGATATTGGCTATGTATGCTCCATATGTTTATCAAGTAAGACAAATTAAAAAATAAAATTTATCCTATTATTTTTATATAAACCTGTGTAAAATAATAAGTGAATATATTTTTTCAGTATTTTGTAAATTTAGTCCAATATGCACAACTTGCCAGTAAGTATTATAGTAATGTTTTAATTTGGCGTAATTGTTTTAATTCATACTTTTCATTTCTTTCTTACAGCACAGTATTCAAAATGCCAGGACCTATTCCTATAAAAATGAAAAAAAAGAAAAAGAATATAGATATAGTACATTAATTGTATTTAGAAATAATGATTTTTTATGTAAATACATCTATTTTCTTATTACATAAATTACATTTTATTCACTAAGAAGAAGAAAAAAAAACACGATGTTCAATGTTACAATCCTTTATTATAATATACTTTATCTATATATTCTTTCACACATTTCTTAAACTCTTCATACTCAGATGGATGCAACTTCAGCAAATTTGGATTCATGGAGCTTAACGATTAAAATGTATTATTGTATATTTTTCGATTATACGAATAAAATATAAAATTGCTTACTTTCGTTCGGGAAAAATTGCAAAAGCAGATGGAATTGCAATCATGCAGCTATAGATATTAAATTGCATTTAATAAGAAACGATTCAAATGGAAAAGCAATGAAATCAAAATTGAAAAATTACCCTATAGCACATAAACAAGCTTCAAATGGAATTAATATCCACGGTCGACGTTGATGCAAACAATAAGGCATACATTTATGAGTTATTATAGGAATGAAAAGTAAGCATGGTATAGACATAGCTATTCTTGAAATCAAACATTCGCAAATGCCCTTTATAGCTGCTACTTTAGATTTCATAAAAGAATGTGTTTCATCCTTCATATAAATCGGAATTCCTGTTGTGATTTCTTTATAACGCATAACTGGTAAATTTATCATATGACCTGTAGCCACTGCGCAAAATGGCAAACATCTCTGATGGCAGAAAAGTATGAGACGAAATATAATATAAAATGTTGTAAAAAGTATAAAATGTCAATGAGAAACTAACATTAAAAATAAGTGCTTTTCCGGAGAGTATTTTCTTACAACAAAAGGTCACAATGGAGCCTGTCATAACAGCACATAAAAGAGCGTTTTTCATTCTTGTGTCATCATTATTTCGTGTACTTCTGTATATGTCATTTATAATAGCATTATACATTTGATGTAATATTTGAAATGCCATTATAGTAGGAAAATTTCTAATAATAGCATATATTATTACTAGGGAAATTGTTTGTCTAAAAGATATTTTTAAGATGGAAATTTTTTTAGACATACTTTTGAAATGCTAACATCGACGCTGTAAGCATGACTGAAGTAGGTAATTGAAAAGACAATCTAGAAAATCGGTGTATTAATTCACCAGTCTCTGAATCAAATGCACCATCTCTAAGTTGTTTTGCACGAATAACATGAAACAGTTGTACTCCAGAAGGTACAAAGCCTCTTCTGACAAAAGTTAGTTACTTGAAATATTAGAGTAATTGAGCAATTAGAATTTACCTACTTATAATCATCACAGAATTGTTTAGCTTCTCTCAATTTTTGGTCGTTTACAAAAATCATACGATAATCAGTAATAAAAGCAAAATGTTTCAATCTACCAGTATACGTAGATTGATCCCATAATGGCTTATCAATGTCAAATATTTCATTGATGTTCATCGCTATATTACAAATTTAAGTATATTCTCCAGTCGATTTTTTTATATTATTGATCATAAATTCACATTTGTTAATTGGTTATTAACTATAATTTCTGTTCACGTTTCATATTTCTTATTATTATTCATTTTGTTTTGTACTTGAATTTTTATTAGTTTTGGATCATAAAAATATGATAAATATGTTGTACGAAGGAAATGAATATTATTAAATTAATGAAATTATCATTCTTGTACAGTGAGTGAAGTTAACTGGAAGTAATTGCGTTTATATATTGTTAATATTTTAATAACATAAAAATATTAATAGAAATTTCCTCCGCTTGATAAAATTAGAACTATAAATTATGGTACTTGCTCTTTTACGATATTGTACTTTTTATTTTTTCTAAAAATTTATAATGTGCGTTTTACATAGGCCAAAGCAACGACTTGTAAAGAAGCTATTCAGCGATGGGAAGAGAAAACAGGTTTAACTGCCAGTGGACAGAAAGAAATCATTTTGTCTTTTCAGTGGCCTCCGATTGAGAAAATGGATAATAATTTAGCGGCACTTGCCGCTGTCGAGTTAGTTAAAATATTCAGTTTTTATAAAAATATTGTAAGCAATAATTTTTATCATTTTCTAGGAAGTTATCTCTCTCAACAAATATGATAGAAAAGATCAGTGGTATTAATTCATTAAAAAATTTAAAAATTCTATCTTTGGGTCGCAACAATATTAAAACTTTTTCCGGATTGGAAGCAGTTGGAGAACATTTGGAACAATTATGGATATCATATAATCAAATAGAAAAAATTAAAGGCGTGAGTGTATTGAAGGCGTTGAAAGTGCTATACATGTCGAATAATTTGGTAAAAGACTGGGCAGAGTTTAATCGTTTACAAGAAATACCACTTCTTGAAGATTTATTGTTTATTAATAATCCTATTTGTGAAAATATGGACGTGGAATCTTGGCGTAGTCAAGTAACTAGAAGACTTCCAAAATTAAAGAAACTTGATGCTATACCGGTCGTGTGACTATTTCATCTTTTTGTCTATTACATGAAATGACAGATAGAAATTTGAATTTCGATAAAAAATTTTGCAATAAAATTGCAAAATATATATTTACACAGTGTAGTGTACATTTATAATACATTTTCTTTCCACGGATATAATACATCATATTGACATTATTGATATTGTCTTATTTCGTAAATCTTCGCAATGAACGATTAATAGTCTTCGACTTTCATATCGTTCAATCCGAGTTCTTCATTTTGATCGAAGCTTCTTTCATATTTAGTGATTTTTAAACCGCTATCTAAACCTTCGTCTGAAAGACTTTGAATGTAACTATTGCCTGCCGGATCATCTAATATAAGAGTGATCCTTCGTTTTTCCTCAAAAACCTCATTTAAGTGAGATATGAAGACTTTCATCCGTTTAACAGTTTCTGGATCGCTACTATCACCGCTGAAAGCTGTAGATGATGACAATTGCTCTTTTATTGCTACCAAAATGCCTTCTACAGTGGTAAAACGTCCGCCTAAGGCAGCAGGACCAATTTCTAACTCCAATTCGGGTATTTGCATATGGCAAGTTTCGGATTTCAATAAATCGCGGTTGAAATCTTCTTTTCCTGCAACTATTACTTCTATCTTCACTCCCATAGGTTCGATACCGCCTCCACTCTTAACTTCATTCGTTCTATGTCCACAAGACTCGCAAACTGTTGCCATAATTACAACTTCCTTAAAGTGTGGAATTTCTATATATTGAGTTAAGAATGAAATCTTTTTTACCAAAAAAAATATATATATATATATTGTGATACTAAGAGTAACATGGAAAGGATACTGGTTAATTTCATGTTGGTTTCACATGGGCAATTACACTCTGGACAATTTGTTCTGAAAGAAAGTACTTCTCCTTCAATTTGCTCTAGAGTATATTCTCCTTCTTCTATAGGTTTCAACAAAGTATCATCTGTATTCTCAGAGTAAATCCCTAAAATATGATCTTGCTCTGTCGTTCTTCTAAACTGGACTGTAATACATCCGTCATCCTTCAATGGTGCTTTTAGATTTTCTACATGGCACTCCCCCGATATATCTTCGAATATCATAGTAAAAGGTTCTGCTAAAGATTTCAGCTTTCTTAGCTTCTCGACAAACTGATCAATTTGTGTTGCAGCATCTGGATATTTTTCTCTCCTTTCAGATTGATCCTGTTCCAATCCATTAATAGTTCTTTCTATAATTCCTTCAATTGTTGTAATCTCTCCTCTCTGTGATCTGGATGGAATCTCAAAGTCCAAGGATGGAATTTTTACACTCGTGTAATCCGATTTAACTACTTGACGATTTAGATCTCTATGAGTTTTAACTTGCAATGTTATTCTAATTCCTTTCTCTGCAATCTTTCCACTATTTTGTATCTCATTATTCTGGAATCCACAGTGTTCACAATCGAAGGACATCACCACAATATCTTTGTAATGTGGAATCTTTGTTAGAAGTAATCTAGTAACACCCTGTATTTACAAAATAGTACATTGGTTATGTCAGGTGATAAATACTTTGTTTATAATTGTAAACTTGTAATAGCATACATTTTTCTCACAATTCATACAGAGACTCTCTATTTCTGTGGTTTCCGGCTCTGGATCGTCAGCTGTCAGATCACGAAATATTGGTTTTGTTTTTTCTTCGGTAATTTGACTTCGATATTCTGCCATTTCTTGGTTATATAGAATTTATACACTAGATTTACATAAAAAATCTATATTAGGTAAAATTAAATTGGATTATTAATATATAATGGTCAGTGTCCTTTTTATTGTGCGTATTTTTATCTGCTAAATACAAATTTGTAAGCACAAATTACTACTCCTCAAATCTTTAGAAAACATAGTGTTCAAAATGAATTAACACATGTAAATTATGTGTTTAGTTTGATCTAGAATGAACCACCAAATGAAAAAATATAGCCAACTCAAAGTCATGAAATCACTAAAACATTGAAATGTACGTATGTACGTAATGTACGTAATTATAGTTATTTTACAGATTGTTCTTACAATTGCAGTAATTACGCGAATAATAATACTTATATAAGAAATTCACAATAATTTAAAATTGTACGAAAATCATTGTCCTCTACATAAAGTACTATGCAATTTTTACTGAAAATATCTGATTCAATATACGATAAATTACTTCAAAAATTTTAGAGCAGTATTACTTTTGATAGTACTTTTGATAATAAATCATCTTTTTATTTAAAATGCATCCAGAGGAAATGTCTCAAGATGCCGCATGCTTTCAAAGTTTATAAATAATAGCGGCAACTTCACGTGTATTATTTTGAATGCATTTAAATTGGTGCAATTAAATACCGGCTTTGATACTTTGAGCAACAATTTTACAATTTATCAAGTAAGACAATGCAAATAATCTCTAGTTTCTTTCGACATTGCTCGTTCGAATTCATTAGCCCTCAACAAAATAAAGTACGAAATTGCGACTCTTAACAACGATTCGTCCGCTCGAGTATTGCATACGTGTTAAAATAATATTGTAACCTGTGTTATCGCGAAATGTAGCAGAGATACAAGTCGTCGTGTACAAGAGTTACGAGTCGTCGGATATTTGAAACGCGTATATTATTTTAATACTCGCGATATTTAATTCGCACGCTGCGTTACACCGTTGCTGTACGATAATTCGAATTCCCATGATGAAATAATACAAAAAGGTGTACATAGAAAGAAGTCGCTGAAGCGTTTCCGAAGACTAGGGAAAAATTTGGAAGTTTAAGCATTCTCAGTTGAGTGGCGCGAATCGCCGGCTGAAAGTACAATGGCTAGGCATAGCCAATGGCCGCCGTTTATGAGCGTATCGTGTCGGCTCGGCTTCTGCTGCTGATCGATGCATTACTACGTATTTCTCAACTGTGCTAGCTCGCATTCGGCTCGATCACGTGCGTTCCTAATTCCCGATCGACGATATGTCAACTCGCCAGTCAAAAAAGGAAAAGGTGCGTTCATTATGTTGCATGTCGCTCCTGTCTTCTCCGGTCGTGGTCACGTCTCTTGGTCTCTTACGTGATTGGTACACCTAGCGTACGTGAAAACAGTGTTCCTTGGACGAGGAGAGATCGCGGGTACGCGCGCGCTTCGTAGAAAGAACGAGTCGGAGTTTCTGTATTTACGAGCGTGAGAGAGAGACGGACGGTCAGACAGATAGATAGACAGAGAGAAGTGGAGAGAGGGCGACGATGACGGAGATAGGAGAGAAAAGAAAGAAGGGAGAGTAAAGAGAGTACGGGGAAACAACCCCGGTAGCCGAGACACCGAAGGGTGTAGCGTGATTCTGATTTCTCGATATCCGTTTCGCTGCCACATTTTCCCCGAGCGAACGTTCCAATAACCTGACAATGGTACTTTGAGCTGATTTTCGTTTCCGTTCCGTATGACATCGCAAGTGCGAGCTCTTGCCTGTTTGCGAGCCGCGTCTCGAATGTGAATTGGTGCTGTCGTGGCATTTGCACGGTGATACAAGGGGTGCAATTAACTTGTTTTGTTCCAGGATGCGACAAAACTCGGCAAGGACAAGGGAAAGAATGGCAAGGATGGCGAGACCAGTGACGAGGTGAGGTTATATCGTCCTATGTTCCTTTCTATTGATGTGTTCGTTTCGACTCGGGTCGACTTCTGTCAGTGTCGATTCTCCCTGTCGTGGTTTTTTTCTTTTCATTTCTGTACACGTCAATGATTCGTTTGTCAAAGTCATCGAACGTCTTATGTGTCGTATTAGTTCCCTGACAGACTTCATTCAACATTTATCCCCCGAAAGAGACCTAGTATCCATTTTCGACATCATGTGCCACTTGAAATGTTTTTCTTCGTCGAGTCTCGTGTGTACGCGCATGTACTCGGAAATACACGCTCCTCTATTTGGTGTGATTACTTGGTTTTGTTTTTCCGATCTGGCTTGCGTTATACGAATACCGTTTCTAAAACGGTTTTAAAGTTCTGATTGAAAAAAATGTTGCCTGGCACAGGTGGCGCTTGAGCGTGGATCTTAGTTGATAAATAGAAAACCATGTAAACGAAAGATGCATTACGAATTAGCCGATGCTTCTTTTGGTCTTTGTTTCTTTGTCACTTTTGCTACACGCGACCGTGTTCAGCTTTTTTCGCTCGAATAATTCACAATTTCAAAGATAATCAGTTATTTTCTAACGTACTTCCTAGACGTAATTGCGATATGAATGAAGCGAATTCCAAGAATGGAATTAACGCGTAATTAAATATGTTAATTAGAGACTGCTGCCTTAATTGTTATATAGCGAATCATTTCTAGCTTGCGGGTTTTAACGTTATATTTACATAATTTTTATCTTATTTATTGGTTGGCATATTCAGTCGGTCTTTTTGCAAAGTTGCAATTTTTTAAATTTATTGAAAGATGTATGTAAATTACAAAATTTACGACTAATACGACAAAATTGAGCTCACGTGATTTGTAATAAATGATAGTAGTACGATATATACGTACATTACGCATTAAAATAAAATATTTATGTGCACATTGCATAATGCTTAAGAAACTATAGTATGTTACACTGTATCTATTCAATTATCGATTGCTCATAACGTAAAAATTTATAGTCGATTAATTATTGATTGGTAATATAAAAACGCAAACAATTATATCATGTTTAATTCATAATTTTGCTCTGTGTATTCAATATAATTTTATTAGATTATATTATAATATATCGCAATTTATCCCATGACTAATAATCTTTGTTGCAATAACAATAATTATTTATCATTTAAGGCACATAAATTGCTATAGATGTGTCCGTAATGCTGTTATTTATTTGATGTTATTAAATTTCTTTCGAATTTTTATACTTTAGTGCATCTTTTAGTTTTTTCCTTACAATGACTAAAAGCAAAATAGCAATTTTCAAATTTACATGTGCATGTATCTTCAAGAATATTCAATCAATCACAAAAATATTTAAGAGAACAAAAAGATTTATTATAACGTGTTGACAGCTATTGTAGAAGTGACAAAAATCAAAATTCATCTTACACAGCCAAGAGGGAATATATTTATGCCTAATTGTTGTGGGATACACTTCCTCAAGGACTACCACCATCGACTAGGTTCCACAAGAAGAAGTTTTGTGATTGGTGTTGAAGTCATTCTTGCATCTCTATTTCAATTTTTTCATTTTACATTAGTAGACCTGAAACATTAATAAAAGTGTTACTATGTACTATATAATTGTCCAAAACTCATTCACAAGTAACTATCATCTTTTTTGGCCACTAGAGGATAATCTAAATGGACATCAACTCAGGCGAAGAGTCAAGCCCAATAGTGCATAAATGGTTTCAAGATCAACCACAAAACTTCTTTCGAGGAAGCCAGGCATTAATGCAACGTTGGAAGAATTTTGTTGAATGTAATGAGGATTACACACAGATTGACACATACATTTGCTTTTAGAGAATAATTTGTGTTTATCATTCCTGAATTATATACAATGGAGTATGAATAAACTATTTCCTGGTTAGCAATTTCTTTGTAAAATATCAAAACTTTTCAGAGAACATAATACTGTCTGATAAGTGTTATAAAAGATATGTAAGTCATTTATTTCTACTTAAGATATGTAATGCATTTATTCCTACTTAAAGTTGTTTCATTGTCGAGATCAAATGTACATTGAAACAAGGAATTTTGTTTTTTGATAGTCCAAACCACTTGTTGTTTCACACATGTAATTTTTATTTACATATTGCATCAGCAATTTCACGTTGTACTTTACGACTCTTAATAAATATTTATATAAAAGAATCTAACTTTAAGCATTTATTGTTATAGAATTTGTTTCTCGTATTTCATAGGCGAATAAGATAGCAGGAGGACCACCGGCAACTGCTGCACCACCACCACCAACGTTGATTAATAAAATCAAATACCAACCCGGGGGCCCTGTGATTAAGAAAGACAAACGGCAAAGTAGCTCAAGATTTAACATATCGAAAAATCGCGAGCTTCAGAAGTTGCCGCTCCTATCCGGTAAGTTTCTGAAATAAATATTGTTCTAAAAGATAAAGCCTTCAGTAAGAAAGTTTCTCGCTATTTATAGAAAACAACTATTGTACTTAGTGTAACAGTAAAAGTAATATCTTCTGGATACATCGTAAAAATATTAGTTTTTTAATAATTACCATAATGTGCTTGATCTTTGGAACGACTTCCATTAGTCGTAAAAGTTCCCCGTTTGACTTTTGATGGAACAGTTTCTCTAGAAATTTCACCATGCGATAAATTCATCAAGACCTGTCAGTGTCTTCAATGTTCTCTGAGCGAGTATTTCTGCTTTCTTCAATAATTATTGCCACATAATGATTGATTACTATAATAGTTCATCAGAGTAGGAGCGATAAACCTTATCATTATTATCCTTGCCAGGAATAAACCGCAATATACTTAATGAACGTATCGAGCGTATATTGAACTGTATGTTAACTAAAATTAATTGTGCTTTAATGCAAGTTAAATCGAAGTGTTTCGTCGTCTTCGGCATTCAAATCCTTGAATATTCGCTGAAACATGAAAAAATAATTGGATGAGAAAAGATACCAGAGTGATTAACATTAACATCGCCATTCCAATTTAAAATTTCACAGTGCATTGTACGCGCCTAATGGGACTTGAGAGCGAAGAGGGTTTTAAAACTTTTCGTAAAAGGTGATGATTTTGATTTAGAAATACACATCACGAAATGTGGAGTTGACCTACATCTCCAACTTCAATTCAAAAAAGATTTCGTGGCGCGTAATTAGAATACCTTGACGGATAATTTAAACGAAAGGGAAATTTAATTGCAAGAGAAACAAATAAGATGTTAAAAAGTTAAAAAGTTAGAAAGCGAGGTATCAAATACTTTTTTGATTACTATCAAATAAACAGGGAGTTTTATTCATGGAACAGAAATCCATGGGGAAATTGGTCTGTAGACGGCACCATTTAAATGATCGATGTATCGACCGGAAATCTACAAAGGCTTCCGCTTACTCGATGCATTTTAAATTTGATATATGGATTCAAATATTAATCTTATGCAATACTAATCTTAATAGTGAACACTCCTCAGAATTAAATTCACTTTCATTCATGAAAACCATATCAATAACGTATACACATATCATGCATTATTGTGTCATCGAAATAAAAATTACAGTATCAAATGCCGCTGTACATTTTTTCAATTGGCCGTTTTAAAAATTAATCTGTTTCTGCATTTACATTTCAAACCGAAATTGATATGTTTTTCGTTTTGTATAAAAAAAAGACAATTAATTAGTTACTTTTGCTTTTTTAATCCCGGTCGCATAGGATTGCGAAAGCAGCTACGTCAGAACGTATCGATTGTAAGGCGCGGTGGTTCACGCATGCGCGCACGCGTCATTCGTGATTCCTACTTTTCTAACGTAAACAGTCCTTTCTCGTTCAAACGGCTTTTGATACCAGCAGCATTTTCTCCATTCGGATCCGCAACGCGCGTCTCTCATCCGATTGCACTGCGTCTATTAAAAACCGAGAAGTTAGTTGACGGATACGTTTACGAAATCCTCGTGCATTTAGTATCGACTTGTAGAGATCGAGATGTGACTTGTTCTTGCACGAAAGAACGGTCAGTTACGTCGAAGCAACAGATTGTTATGTGAACAAGGAAACCGGTGCGTACAGGGATGTAATTTACCGTAAACTGAGCCCAGGGAGAAGGAGATACGTTCTGGCGACGGATATCAGACTTGTTAGACCATTCTCGGACAATAAAATGGTTCACGTGGACGGATATATCCCTTTTTCAACTGGTGGCCTGCCGAAAAGCCCGAGTTTTCACCAAGGGCTCGCCTTGGCTACTGTTTTGTCTCGAGAATCGAATAAACCTTACTTGACCAACTTCACCTCGCATTATCAACCGTTACGACCCCTATTAATTGGTAATGAAACCTCTGATGCTTTGCTTCTTGTTTCGATTCTCACAATTTTTTAAATGTACCGAGTATTTAGAGAAAATGCCTAACAGACAGAGAAAGATATAGGTTATATGAAACGAGGTGAGATGCATGTATGTATGAGTGAGTGAGTGAGTGAGTGAGAGAGAGAGAGAGAGAGAGAGAGAGAGAGAGAGAGAGAGAGAGAGAGAGAGAGAGAGTGAGTTCACGGAAGAGTCCAACAGAGACGGATAGAATCTATGAAAGAATGTGCAAGGAGGAGAAAATTATCAATGAAAAACACAATAAATAAATTGACAAGGCGGGCATACGAAATTGCGAAAAGTTCGAGGCGAGTAACAATTATAAGAGCGCTTAAGAGGATAAGAGAGAAAATATTTGGGAGGAGGGAAGGGGAGAATAGGTGGAAAAGGTGGGAGTTCATTGAGCGGAAGAATGAAAATCTATGCAAGAATGCGAGAGAAAGGGGAATGTACTGCGAGGGAAAGTTCAAGATAGCAAAAGTGTAAAAGGGAGGTATAACTAGGATAAGAAATAGTCCGTGAGACAGAATCCACGGACAGTGTGAATCATAGGTGTTCACGGATTTGTTTATATGAAGGAGGGAGAGGAATTTGTAGGGAGAAAAGAGATAAAGAGTTCAAGAGAGAGTCTGCAGAATTGTTCGAGGTATGCGTGTATGTAAGTTCTGTAAAGTGCACGCATGTGTGTACATATCGTCAAAGGGGGAAAACGTAAGGTCCATGTGAGTACGTAAAGTCACAACAATCTGAATCGTGTTCTTTATGTAGTAGTGAATCTGTCCAATCCTCAAATTCACTAGATAATTTAACATTCGTATTTTTTTTTTTTTTTTTTTTTTTTTTTACTTTAGAAACGCAACAAGGAAACGAGAGGGAAGAACTATTCATCCAGAAACTACGACAATGTTGCGTGTTGTTCGACTTCGAGGCCGATCCTCTTTCGGATCTGAAATGGAAAGAGGTGAAGCGTACTGCTCTCAACGAAATGGTCGAATATGTTACCAAGAACAAAAATGTGATCACGGAGGCCATTTACCCTGAAGCGGTGAACATGGTGAGCATGACCCAACGAAAGAGTCCACTATGGACAGAATGTTTCATGAGATTGCACACAGAATGGATATACAGTAGAATATTTAGGATAGGTATTATTATGAGACGTTTCTAACTTGAAATTCGAAATTTTTCAGTTTGCAGTGAATCTGTTCCGCACTCTTCCACCATCGTCGAATCCAAACGGAGCAGAATTCGATCCGGAAGAGGATGAGCCAACGTTGGAAGCAGCATGGCCTCACTTGCAGCTAGTTTATGAATTCTTCTTACGATTACTCGAGTCTCAGGATTTCCAGCCCTCCATTGCTAGACGTTATATAGACCAGAAGTTTGTGTTGCAACTTTTGGAGCTATTCGACTCGGAGGATCCACGGGAAAGAGATTTCCTAAAAACGACGCTTCATAGAATTTATGGGAAGTTTTTGGGACTCAGAGCATATATCAGGAAACAAATAAATAATGTTTTTTATCGATTTATATATGAAACCGAACACCATAATGGTATTGCTGAACTTCTCGAGATATTGGGAAGGTAACTTTGAACTTTTCATTGTAAATGATAAAGCTTGTTTACTCTTTCTTATTCTTCCAATGTGATGTAATTAATGGGTTATCACTCTTACTTATTCCAGTATAATTAATGGCTTTGCACTACCATTGAAAGAAGAACATAAAATTTTTCTATTGAAGGTACTTTTACCTTTACACAAAGCTAAATCGCTCTCTGTGTATCATCCGCAATTAGCGTATTGCGTAGTTCAGTTCCTGGAGAAAGATCCATCATTGACTGAACCCGTTATTAGAAGTCTGCTGAAATTTTGGCCGAAAACACATTCTCCTAAAGAAGTGATGTTTCTGAATGAGCTCGAAGAGATTCTCGATGTGATCGAGCCCGCAGAATTTCAGAAAGTTATGGACCCATTATTTAGACAATTAGCAAAATGTGTATCATCTCCACACTTTCAGGTATTATCAATTTTCTTTTTTTTTTTTTTACACTTGACGTCACATTATATGAATTAAAATTGTTTAAGATATTTTATCATGTTTTTATCAGGTGGCTGAAAGAGCTTTGTATTACTGGAACAATGAATACATAATGTCTCTCATATCAGACAATTATGCAGTTATTTTACCAATCATGTATCCAGCATTCTACAGAAATTCTCGAAATCATTGGAACAAAACTATTCACGGCTTGATTTACAATGCGTTGAAGCTCTTTATGGAGATGAATCAGAAAGTATTTGACGAGTGTACTCAACAGTATTATCAGGTATGTTTTTCATTATCGCGAAATAAGGACGAGTAATGTTAATTGAAATGTACGTAGGATCGACAGAGAGAAAGGAAGCTTATGAAAGACAGAGACGAAGCTTGGATGCGCGTTGAAGCTTTAGCGATGAGACATCCGAATTACAACGCAACTATAAAAGGTGTTACGAACACAACAATTGGAACGATATTGCAGCAACAATTAGACAGCCCCCCACCCGATGAAGACGGCGATACAGATCAAACTCCGCTTACGCTGGAAAAAATAGAAGCGAAAGCGAATGAGGTATGATAGATTGGGATCGATTTTTCTCTCGTCCTTGTTCATTTGTTCATTAAGGAGTCTAAAATAAATCTTTCTTTGCAATAGGCAAAAAAAATGACCAACTCCAATAAAACAAAGCCACTTTTGCGAAGGAAAAGCGACTTACCCCAAGACACGTATACAATGCGGGCATTGTCCGATCACAAACGCGCAGACGAATATCTCGTTACGCCACCGGATCCTAACAATTGCTAGTCTCTACCACAATCTCTTCCCATATATCCTCTCTTTTGCTGCAGTGATTTTGGGAGTTAGCTTTTTCGAAGAGAGAAACGAAACAGCGATGAGTCGAATCTAACTAATCGAGCTGTCATCATAGTCGACAACAACCGTCTGCGACAGAGTTTGATCGTATAGAGAAGCCAACAATCGTAATTATCTCTTTCCTCTTTCCTTATCCGCCCCTCTTATATCAAAAAGTATCGAGATGTGTATGGTAATATCTTTTTCTTTGTATCTCGGTAAACCAAAAAAAAAAGAAAAGAAGCTTTCTCTCATTGCACCTAGCACATTCGGAAGATGTATTCATGTCCGTAGTAATCTATAAAAGAGAAAAAGATAACTTCCTATATACTCTTCGAGTTGATTTACACACGGTGTCGCGGGAATTATGAAAATACTTCATACTCGCTACCAAAAGAATAGAAAAAGAATCACGGGATATAGAAGAAACCTAGCGAATAAGGGTCCTAAGTGTATCAAGTGATACACGGAATATTTTATAAATTGTAGATTTCTTGCGTATGGAGAAATCTATCGCTGACAATAAGACAGTTTTTTCACAATTCATAAGTACGCTTTCACACTTTTAAATTGTCTGTGCTCGATGTTCAATAGATATACGACGTACAGGTCAGATCGTACATGAAGTTAATGCACCAGTATCAAACTCGAACGATTTATTTATCAAGATCTGTTTGTAATTGTTTTAAAACATGTTGTCTTGCTTTTGGCGGGGGATTTTCTTCATATCATAGGAATTTATGGTTTATTGAACATCATTTATACAGAGTAAATCACGACGAGTGGACAAGATTGTACAAATTGATTCTGGGAATGATTTTGAATAGATTTTATCTTGAAACATCTTAGTTTAAAAGATAAAATATTTTATTTATATTTTTAGGAAAAAGTTACTTATGAAACGTAAGTTTCAACGTAAGTTAAACCTAAATGAGAAAATGAGAAGATAATCGTGTCTATCTGATTAAATACTCGTTTATATTGAAACACGTCCAAATTTTAATAATATTTTTGCATGATATATCTTGTTCAAAATCGCCTCCTAAATTAATTGATAAATTTATGTTCACCTGTGGTGATATACATCTTGTATATATACCCTAAATAAGCAAAAAGATTTTATACAAATCCAAAAAAGAGTCAGAAAAAAGATGGCCGCGTGTTTGATGTAATAATTAATAACTATTAAAAAAAAAAAGGGAAATTTTAGTATGCAAGTTTGAGTCGTTTTCTGAGCGAGGTTTCCACTGACGCGCAAACGGCAGACATTTAATGACACACAAGTGATATATAGTTGCTTTAATGCTACCAGCTCGTAACTTAGCGGCAAATAATAACAATAATTATAAAAAAAAAAGAAGGAAAAACGTAAAAATTACAAAAAAGAAGTGAAAACGTCGTTTTAGAGTTAGATGAACGTGATAGCACTATTTTAGAATATCGATTGTTATAAATCTGAGTATTCCTGAATGTAATACTTTTATATCTGTCGTGCCTAGATGCCTGTGGAATGCATTCGCAAGAATCGCCTCTGCCAGAGGCCTATAATTAAGAATCGTTAAACAAAAGAAAATAATAATAAAATAATAATAATAATAATAATAATAAAAAAATGAAATAACAAGCAACGAGTTATACGTGACGTTATTGGTGTAATTGCATCACAAATTTTTTCAAGAACGCTTACACGAACGTTACGTCGTTGCATCGTCAGTTTTGTGGTAAAAAAAAAAAGAAAAAAAAAAAAGAAAAAAAAAAAGAAAAAAGAAAAAAAAGAAAACGTTATATACTAGTTCGTCGCTGGCAAGAGAAGCAAAGAAAAAGAAGAACGAAAAGAATAGAAACAAATTTAGGAATCGGTGTGTAGAAAACTAGGGTGTGGTGAGATATGCCCTCGGTATCTACTATGGCTTTTCGGCCGATTCCTCGTGTTACTCCAATTTATTGGACATAGAGATTCCGATACCACGCAAATCACGCAACAAAACAGCGATCCAAGCGATAATATCTTTAGTCTTTGCGCTGCTGGCAGGCTGTTGTGTTTAAACATTGTAAGGGATGAACTTGTTGAGAATAGAAATACGATTAGCACTTACTATTAAATAACAAAAAATTAAAACCAAATGAGATGAATATAAATAAAAGAAAAAAAAATTATTTACTATTTAATCATCCCTTCAGGAGGAGAATGGCCGTTTTTGTTACGGAAAAGCATTAAATGATAAGTATTCTCGTCGATACTTTTTATTATCAAGTGCAGTGTAATCTCGATGAATCTCGTTGGAAAACACACTGTATCTTGCGTATTTAATAATAAAAGTATTTTTAGTAAAACAATTTCATTTGAATAGGTTTGATTTTTCAATGATACTCCTTTAAATAAATCAAGTCGCGTTCATTCGATGTAACATCGATTTCGATTTCGATTTCTTTCTTTTCTTTTTCCTTTTTTTTCCAGTAACTTTCTTTTCCCCGTTAATTCCGCAAACTAACATGGATTATCGGGATTACATTGTATTTTTCTATCGTTGAAGTCAATCGAAAACAAAAATAAATAGATAATAATGTTTGGGAGAAGCATCTCTTTGATAATGCATGTTTCGAGGTTTCGTCTCTTACTGCGTCTATTCTTTCACTCATTGTATCATCTATGATACATCTTTGAAGTTTACGGATTTTATAGTAGAATCAGAAGATAATTCGGATTTCTCGTGCTTAAATATGAAAGAAGACTGTTACTGGCTCATCGTTGGTCGAGTATTATCGAATTCTTCTGACTTCCGTTTCCGCAATTGTGCCACGCTTAAATTATATAAACAGGAGAGAGAGAGAGAGAGAGAGAGAGAGAAGAAAAAGAATGAGAGAGAGAGAGAAAGAGAAAATGAAATTTGATTTCATTCGATGTAGATCGTTCTCTTGTAACTCCTGCGCGAAGTTACCTCGAGTGAGTTTAAAAGTTCATTTTCAGCAATGTTTTATACGTTTTTTATGATAAGAGAGTCAGCCAACAATCGAGTATTTTGTAGGTAGAAAGAGAAACAACTTATTATGCGAAAGAACCGATTTAAAAATGTTTTATGTAAGGAGGAGCAAGGATTTTCTGAATTAGAGAATGGAGTATCACACTACCGTAGGCAGCTTTCGAGTCTTGTAGAAATGTCTCTGTTCTTCCTTACGTAAAGTTCTACGAATCTTTCCGAGAGAATTATTATTCGACGAAGAATAAAGAAAAAAAAAAAGAAAAGAAAAGAAAGGAAAGAAAGAAACATTGGTAAAGAATGAAAAGATGTACAGTGACTCGCTTCAAACCTAGAGATATGAACCTACGGTGGAACACGTACAGAACTGTGTATCAATGTTCGATTAACAAAATTTTTTTAATGATCGCCTGTCCGATCGATTCGATTCCATGCATGCATATATTCCTTTACAATTTGTTGGAGCATAATTTTATAATAAATAAATCATTATAATGAAACAATGGGACAACCTCTTTCTTTCAATCATGATTTCTAAAATCCATCTGTAATTCCGGAAATGTTTTGCTTTCCAGTAAAACTGGTTTTCCGCAGCGAGACTTCAAAACTGGAGACAGATCATAACTTATCGCGTTATCAACTGCAGTTATGCGGCATGTTGAATGTTACGCTAAGACCTGCTGTTGCAGTTTTGTTCCATTTTCACTAGTACGTGTTAGTAGAAATCGTACAAATCGAAAGGCTCTGTGCACCAAGCAATTCCAAATTTCAATTTATATGGTTTTTTGTAGCAGCTTCAGACACTGAGAATATTTCTACAATTCAGCTTACGCTTACGCTTACGCATAATATCAGAAGGCCTTTGAAAGTATAAAAGAACAAATGAAATACACACGTCGCAACAGTATATCCGGTTCGTATACAAGGTCTCATATTCGATCCTTGAAAGAGAAAAAAATTAATTTTGTTTTTTACTTTTTAGATATGTATACGTACATTCAACCGCTACAATCGAAGCGTATCAGTTTTACATACTTACTTGCTTGCCTTTCGCATAATCGGTATTCATCGATTTATGCCTTTTATTCTTATATCTTTTCCGTACTTTCATTGGAATATCCTATACGCTAAAGATACATCTGAAAATTCAATAGAAATTTTTAACGTTGTTAACCTATTTTTCTTTACTTAAACAGGATTAATCAATAAAATTATTCTAACAGGATTCGAATTATTTTTGACGAAACGCGTTTAGTTAGGGACTTGTTTGTATATTATTATATTTGTGTATTATATACACAATATATAACATATATACTTGCCATTTATAAAGTATATATAAACATATATACTTGCCATTTTGAAAAAAATTTCACAAACTTCACTTCAAATTTTCCTTTCACTTATTACTGGTAACCCCAGCGTCGAATAATCAACAAAGACAATTAACATCGACGTGGAAAGGACATATCTCGGACGTATCTACCGAACGTTGTCGCACTCGATGCCGGTTCGTTTGCCCCCTTTTCGATTTAGTCGACCGCCAACGTGCCAGTGACTCCTAGCATTCAACAGGTATCTATACAATCGATGTGTGTTTGTGTTCCGTGGTATTCCCCATGGCGGCGTTGTGTTGGTATCAGTGATCTGCGCTTCCTTCGAAGAGACGCTTGCGCCGGTAAAGCAGACTCTCTCCGCGTTCCGTGGCTGTGCGTTATTAGTACGCCGCCGGCCGTCGAACGTGTATGATCTGTTCACTCGTCGTTTCACCAGTCGAACCGTGTTTATTTTTGTTTACGCGACCGGTTTTTTCTATGAAACTCGACTTGAAATCAGGCGAGCAACGCGTATTGCTCTTGCTCGCGCGTGTATATCGTACGTGATATTGACGACGAGCGGCTCGCGGTGATCGTTCTCGCGGAATTCTCGATCTCGTTCGCAGTTCGATAGCTATCGATACGATTCGATAGATTCGTTGAACCGTCAGTCGAGCACACGGAACGTGCGGATTTTCGGAGCTTGATAGTTGGCGTCGGGATGTGCTCGAATTAGTTTGAGGAAGTCGGTCGCGTTCGTCGATTATCTAGCGAATTACAGCTTGTCAATTCAACGTCGTGAAAGCTAACAGCGAAGTAAGAGTCATGTGACGGAGAAAGTGCGTCGTTATTCGGGACATGTTTTTCGGTGATTCCGCACACAGTGAGTTCTACGCATCGGGAATGGTACGCGTCATATAGAAACGACAGGGACATTTCTTGGAAAAGAGAAATCGTGTCGCGACTCGCCTCGACCGCACGTGCGTGTATACAAATTTATCGAGGTGCGACGAAGTTTGCCAAGCGAGAGTGACCTTTCGCGATGTTTAAAACTTGCATCGGTAACGCGTAGTAGACGTACAGGTATGTTGTTTCTTTCGCCATTTTTCTATTTCTTTTGCTTAACCTGTTCCCGCGTTCACAGCATCGCTCCCCCTCCCCCTTAGGGTTGAATCGGTTATTAAGTTGTCTCTTCTTCCTCTTGGCGTCACTTTCGTCAAGTGCAGACAGGTTTACGCATGCGTGCGAAAAAACGGTTTGAAAGTTAAAAAGAAACTGATTGGTCGACGCCGCGGTTCGTTACTCCAAAAGATACAAGCGTGCAAGTTATTTTTATACGACGAACAAATATAGATATTGCATATACAGATGTTAGCGTACGCTTGGTCAAGTTATTTTTGACAAAGTGTCATTTTTTCGCGGAAATTAGCGTATTCGCGTATTTTCGATTTCGACTCTTCAATTCGTCAATTAGTCAATCTCCACATTAACTAAGTTTTATGTTTGATGTCGTTGGTAGTCGACCTTCTTTTTAAACTCGGACGAGATAAGATAAGATAAAGATGCAAAGGTATTGTTTAGATCATTATTGTTTCCACAGAATTAACGACGTATTAGCGATTATTTGCCACGTGGAGTATCAATTATTCATCGACGGGGCGATTGCGTGCTTTTTTCTCAGCGATGGTACAAAATATAGTTCGCGAGAAGGATGGGGCAGATGTTTGCAAAAAGGACCGGCATTTTAAACGCGGGAGTTTCTTGTACGTAGCATTCGCGATACCTTGAGAACTGATTCTCGTTAATTATCGCGGAGTTTAAAGGACGGGCGCGGAGAGACTCCGCGGAGAAAAGAGAGAGAGAGAGAGAAAGAGAGAGAGAGAGAGAGAGAGAGGAAACGTAGTAACTCAAAAGTTCCGTGATTAATGAAGTAATTCGTTCCGAGTAAGAAGTTGTATTTCATTTCGCCTGACTTTCGCTCTTTTGAAATAATCTCCCCGAGGAAACGGGGAATTATGGAAATCCGGGGGGGGAGGGCGATGATACTCAGAGAAATGTCAAAATCTAACGGAAACCGCGTAAAGAGGATTAGTTCGTACGGTTCAGAAGGAGCCGTTTAAAAATCGTTCGTGTTAACTTCACGCGGTACAGAGTTTTCCTCGATTTCGACAGAAAAACGTTTGCCACTTGCTGGAATCTGAATTCTCAATCTGAGCAATAATCGTAATCAATTATTAACGATAGATGGATAAAATAAAATTAAGCAAATTGCTGGGGGTTAAATTCATTTTTTTCTTTCTTCTTCAACTCGAGACTTAAACGACAACAGCGGCGTATTAATGATAACGCGACGATGGAACGATAGTCAATAAAATCCAAAGAAATAAACACACAAGTTACAAGTTTACATGGTCTACATACAGAGGATTAAATTCCTTAGTTTCTTTCACAAAGATAGTTCTTTTTTTCAACTCGAAATTTCCAGCCAGCAACAATTATCGCGAGCAAGCAATTCGACCGGCACGATTCCTTTCCGAAACATTTTTGCTGCCGAGCAAATGAAATGGAAACGAAAATAGAACGGGCACACGGGTTTCATGTTACGTAGCATTACAGCGAGTTCAATTCTTTCTTTTCGCGTGGCGATAGAAAGATATAAAAACGGGGCGAAATATAATTCGAATCTCAAGCACTGGGCAGCGTTGACGGCGATTAAAAAAAAGAAAAAAGAGAAAGAAAGAAACGTATCGTTATTAAACTGTATCTCTGTGACCGTTCGGTAATCTCGTACGTTTTGAGAACCAAAGGCAAAGCTGAGTTCGATTCGCGAAGGTTTCTAGATTACGAAATAAAAGTACCATTCCCGAGCAAGTTGCCGGCACGTGCGACCCGATAATAGTCGACGGGCGAACAGGTGAAGAAGGAAGCAGGAAAGTGAAAAAACGAAAGTGCGAAACTGCAATGTGCAAGAAAAAAAGTGAGCGTGCCGCTGTCAGTAAGAAGAACGCAAGAGAAACACGGCAACGATGACGGAAGGCGGGCCGAACATAAGCGTGAGTAACAGACGCATAATTTCACTTGGCTTCACTTAAGGGGTGTATTCTACTGTGAAGTGTGTGTCTTTTTTTTAACTTTGTCAGGGAATTTTTTTGCAAAGGAACCATCACACCTCTTGCAGTCAAATTGATAAGGTTCATCTCGTACGTGTTTCAACGACGTTTTAAAATTTTTTGAGACAAAAACAAGTTAAAATTAATGGCGTTGAACAACTCTCAAACATCGTCTCACGGTGTCCATGATTCCTGCCATTCCGCTTGTCGGAAATAAAAAAAAAACGTGAATGTTCCTTAATTAGTATGAGTTTGGCTACAGCAGATACCAAAACAAAAGAAAAAAGTCGCCAATTGAAAAAGTGGCGATACTTTGAAGTTCGATTAGAAGCCTAAAAAAGATATAAAAAATAAAATTTCCTGATTGACTCTGGTAGAGGCTATAGTCACGCGTGTACTAAATGCGTACGTAAAATTTTGAGTCAGTTGGTCGAGTAGATTTTGAGATATCACGGACACCGGTTCTGAAAAACATAGTTTCCATAAAAATGCCTTTAAAATTTAGTATTGCGATAACAATGACGCTGGTCGTCGCGTCTTTCAAACAACCATAACTTTGTTAATTTGAGGAGTTCACATGTAAGGTTACAGAGATTTATTTTTGAAACTACGTCCTCTAAGAATATGCAAAAAAAAAAAAAAAAAAAAAAAGAAAAGAAAAATCGATTTTTTTAAAAGTTCACACTAGAATACCCCCTTCATTTCACACGCTATAGACCGTGTCGCGATTTCAAACGCAATTGCCGAAGATTACCAATTATCCTCTGTTGTTATGTCCATCATCTTCTGTTTCATTTTCGACGTATTTCGTCAAACGATCTTGCACAACGATTTGGCAACTGGCAACTGTTGCAAAGTAATAATTTTTGACATCCCTTTGAGTACACGCGAGTTTGAGGAGAGTTTGTGTTGCACAATCCAGCGAAGTTGTAATAATTTCATTTCGTTTCGCCTCGTCGGATTTTTTTATTACTTGATGAACGAGTCAAGAATGAAATTACTAGCTGTGTAGTTCAAACCTTCGTTGTGTATTGTTATCACATTATCGTCGTTAATTTAATCACTCGGTTCCCTTGGAAATCGCTGAATAAACCAAAGTAGTGTCTACTTTAGTATGTACATGCAAGAATTTTCGGTTTGCGGCTAAGCTGGTTAATGTTTAATCCCTAGTCGTTGTTAACGGCATTGCACAATTTATAACATCTGACTTGTGCAGCCTCGCGAATAATAGAAAACACGCCATAACGTTCCTCTATAATATATCTTTTCGCGAAATTCTTTGTTATAATATGATGCGATATAATATAACATAACAACGAATAGCAATTTAACGGTGGCAATATTACTGCAACATTTTAAAATTTATCACGGTGAATAATAAAGGAGGAGCCTGCTAACGAAACAAACAGGGCATCGTTCTCTGCCCTTTATTTTCCTATCTGAACAGTCCCGCTGAAATCTTTCCTTTCTTCGCGTTTCTACTCTTTTGCTAAGTCTTCGCTTATGGGTTCCGCCTGTAAGGTCGTTCTTTTCCTGGCTTTTCCCTTTTGTGCGTTTCCTCTTTCTTTGGTCGAATCCTCCTTTCCCGGGGTGTTTCTTTTTTCCCTAAATTCCAGCTCGGTCCTTATCAGTACGCTCTCGTTTCTCTAGCCTCTCTATCTTCTCCCGAGTCACCGTACATTTCTCTTTTCCCCTTAAAGTCGCCTGTTTTAAAAGCTTGGCTCGTACCAGGCTTCCCCACCCCCCACCCCCACCCTCCACCCCTCCCCTCTTCCTCCTCGCGACTCACACAAAGATCCAAATTGAATAATTAAAAAATGAAGCGAGTACGTATGTGTGTGTTCATTCTTCGCGTCGGTTCATTCTTCACGTCGCTGGCGGAATTAGCGACAAAGGGGTTGTATTACTTTGAACGACGCGCTGTCCCACTTCCGTTACGTGGAATCAAGTATCTTGGAAGAATATAGTAATTTATTATTCGTGAAAATGAACCTCAATACCCGTCAGACACGTTTCTTCGTGGGACGTCGATGAAAATCAAAGTTTGTAAATTATTACTTTCCAGGTAAATACTTTCTGTTTTTTTTTTTTTTTTGTTTTCTTTTAACAACGGTTTCAAGATAATTGCGCAGCATCCATCTGTTGAAATTCTATTCCTCCGCGACTCCACGCGTGTCCCAATTACATTTTTCCTCCTTTGCGCCAATATTACAATCGCGGTGTGCGTGTGCAACACGATGCAATTCCAATATCTAGCGACACGCGTGAAACGCACGATCTCGATGAAAGAAGAAAATTTCTCTTTTCAACAAGAAACGCCGCGGCATGTCCGACGCGAGTGTTATCTTGGGATTAATATAACGAATCAGTTTTATTCGAGACCGGGCGCAAGAATAATGAAAAAGTACCGGGCTTCGTTTATCTCATTTTCGCAATTTGCATCTTCGTAACGTTTCAATTAACGAGGTTAGAGAAAAGGGGGGAAGAAAAAAGAAAAATAAATAATGTCGCGCTTATTGCCCGGCAACTCGGGGAGCCGCCCGGCGTTTTCATTTAAGAATTTATGGTGGGTGGTGGGTGGCGTTTTAATCTTGGACGACGGCGAACGGTTTTAACCGGAAGTGCGGACAGGCGGAGCGGCTGAAGTGTCTCTCAACAATTTCAATGATATTACGCGGATCGTTATACACACTTTTTAGCCTGAACTTACGGCGTTGTTAAATTTGGAAAATGACTTTGGCGATCTTACCCCCTCCCCCTCCCCCCTCCCTCGTTTGTCTGGATTTTTGTTCAGTCCGCGGGAAATTGAAACCGGTGCGATATTTTCGCTCAAACAGCGACACCCTCGCGTGATTTACTTTATTTTCTATTATTTCCTTCAACGACGAGCATGTATCTCTTCCTTTTTTGGACTCGTCATTACGTGTTAATTACCTGCGGTCGTTGTGTTAATTGTTTTTGTGAGTTTACGTACACGGCTGAGCGGAGGGTCGAGTTTGAGTCATTAACATTCTTTATCCATTTATTACGTAGGTCGAGAGGGCCGGTTTGTTATCAAAGGCAATTTGCATTTATATTGTTAGAAAGAAACTACTTGCTCGCTACTTCTACCGAAGAATTAATTTTGCTTGTTAGACTTTTAAAAATAAAATAGCGAGGAAGTAAAAGTGACTGAGAAGAGTACTCGTTATGTATTTAGTATATATTGCAAATTGCAAGTGTCGTTATTTTCACATTTTTCTATAAATGACGTAACAAGAAACATTCATGGTGTAACAAGAACGACAATAACTTGTTTGGGAAAGACATATATATATATAGTAAAGGGTACGGTAGGAAAAATTTCGACACTGTATAGCAACACTTCAATCGACATTGTAATACCTACACTCGCATGTAGTATCGTTGTCTTCCACGTGACTTTAGTTCAGCGTCTGAGTCCTTCATCCTATCTCTTCGACTTTTTTCCAATTCGCTGGTGAAAATGACCGAGCGTATAAACTTTATCGCTCGTCGTATTATATCCATTAAACTTCGTTTTTTAATTCTAAGAAAATCGCACTTTTTACAATGATCGCCGCGATATTGAGCTCGATATTATCGGTAATTATATTATTAATAATTTTTATATACCTGCTTCGTTAAAGATCATTAATCTCGAGCGTAAAACTATCTCGAGCGTCTGATAACAGAGATAAAGGAGCACTAAATTATTTCGATTAAACGATCAAAGTCGTCTCGAATCGAAGCTCGCGAAACTGATGTTGGCAGCCACAGATAATATTCGTGAAAGTTTCGAATTTGTTACTTTGTCTTTTACGAATGTCAAAACCTGCGTTATCAGTCGCTCTTGGTCGACTGTCTGCCATGGCCAGACGTTCATCCTTGTGGTCAGTCTCAGTGATCACTGGTGGTTACTTTGCCCAAAATCGTTTCAACCCGATTTGTCCACTGTCGCGAGTGGTTCCTTTCTGGTTTCGAAACTATTTTTACGGGTGTCGTTCATTTCGCGTCGATTGCAAGAAATAAAGGACGAATTTGAAAGTTTTAGGATACTCTAGGATACTTTTTATTTTTAACCTTCAGCCGATAAGGCAGTGGTGATTTTAAAATTTTGGACATTTAATTTTGTATTTTACATGCTTCTTTCTTTTTTTTTGATAGAAATCGGTAGTAAAATTGAATTAAATTTCAAGAGATTGGTAATAAAGTTAAATTAAATTTCAACGTTAGATCGACACGAGATTAGACCGGTATTAAATTAAATTAACATCAGATTAGTATAGATAAGGAAATTGGCTTATTGTAGATCATGAAACAGTAAAATTTTTCAATTGCGTCTGTATTTTATATTTTATAAGCACTTTGTTGATGCGAGGTATTGTCTCTCTTGAAAAACGACACTGTGCACTACTTGTTCCGATAAGACTTTCGAGCGAGGCTGTTACGCGAGATGGGATTGGCAGGCACTTGGAAAAAAACTTCATTACAGCGTCGATATAATTGCAGAGGAATGCCTCTAATAACCGATGAATAAGAAAAACCAATGGCCCACTTTAAAGACGTAGAAAGACGTGATAAAAGGAGGAATGCAGAGACGCTGGGAAGAGGAATTACGGCGGCGGGAAATAACGACGCAAGGACAGGAAAGGGCCGAGTAATTTCAATGATAGCGAGACGAGGCGAAAGAGAAAGAGAACTTTTGCAAAAGAGACGGAAAGAAACGACAAGGACGCGGGAGTGTTTCCGATCGTGAGAAGAAATCGGTGCAAAGTGAAGGGAAAGTGAAAGTAATAAAGAACGAGGACGTCGAGAAAGAAATTGCAGCGATATAAAAATACAAGCGTGGAACGGCTCGAAACAAATTGTTTAAAAAAGATACGCCAGTGAAAATATCGACGAGAGGATCGACAAACGCCAGCACGAAAGGGAGGAGAACTTGGATATTTATTTGGATCTCATGGAATATCAGAAATCAGAGGACGGTGGTTGGATGTAGATGGATAAAGTTGATACGCGAAAGAGAGAATTTAAAGAGAACATGCGTTTCCAGCAACGGTACGTGCAGAAATTAGATCTAATTCTAATGTGTTACGGGCGCGCGCGCATAAACTATAAATGTACCGTGGGAAAGTTTACGGCGGAAGCACGAAACCGGCGCATCGTAAGTTTGTATCTTCCTGCCGATCCGTTACGAACATGTCTAACTCGGCCCGCTGATAATTCAAAAAGTTGATAACCGATAGCCAGCGCCTCCCATCAAGGCATTATGAAGCGTTATGGTGCACCCGCAACGACGCTACTCTCGACGTAGAAAGTAGAAGGCAGATAAAACATTGCCCTCCTTCCTTCAATCCTCTCTTTTCTCTCGTTTCAGAAAATGAAACACGACGCAGAATCACAGTGTCATTTATGGTAGTTCGCAAAACGGCAACAGAGTGTCTTGTATCGATGGCCCCTTCGGTGAGACGTTGTAGCATTTTCATTCGACGCTACAACCATTGGCAATTAAAATTTCTATGTTAAAGTATAGAAAAGGAAAAATGAAGAACTTTATGGAGCTTCTACACATTTTACGCGAAAAATCATTTGAATCTCTAGAAACACACAGTTTTACAGTTTTACATATATTTAACAAAGATTATCCTGCAAATTGGTCATTTTGACCATTTCGGTAATCCAGCGTCAAATGAAAAATAAAAGTATCGGTTGAAAGAATTTTGAACAAAAAAAGAAAGCCAATATTTCAATCTCGAGCTTCGTTCGAGAAGACAGAAATGTAAAACAGACTGAAAGACAGTATAAACATACAAATATCTGTTGACCCAACTTTCAATCTCCAAGAATTAACAAAAAAAAAAAAAAAAAAACAGAAAAAGATAGAAAGAAAAAAGAGGACGAAAACTGAAAGATTCGTAGACTGGCAAACAGCAAACAAAAGTAAAAGAATTAAAAAAAAAACTTGGTGAGAGTTCAGAGGGCAACTTTTCCCATCGGTTATCTGGAACGAACAAATTTCGAGGGCTTGTTCATCATAATGCGAACTCCGCGACAGTCAACAGACGAAATACACGAATCCGTACGAATCTGTCCAGCTGTTTAACGGTAAACAGGCCGATTTAGCTTGACCAACCTATCCTACAAATCCTTATTAGAGCGACACTTGGCTAATTGCGTACCAGTTCTATTGTGCAAGAGGGCCACACAGCGCGAAGTGCTCTCTCTCTCTCTCTCTCTCTCTCTCGAACTGTTAGCGAGGTTTAGATAAAGCGATAATGAATGGCTCCGAATACTGTTTCGTCCTCTAATGAAAACTCCTGTTGTCTGGAAAACTGGGCCGTTACCGCGCTGTTCCCCTGGTAATTATAATTACGCGTTCACGGGCTCGTTTTCGACGTTTCCACGTCGCGGCCGCTTTGTCGGCTCGTTTTTAACCCCGTTTCGCGGAGCTCGGCTCGAACGACGTTAAAAGTCGAAGAACGGATTCCCTGGAACGGCAACGTTAATCATTCCGTCTTCCCTCCGACTGAATTCCGACCGCTACGCAAATATTCTTTGTCCTTTGCTGGAACGCCGGATTCTCAAGATTCTCACGGTCGGAAATTCTTACAACGTCGAAATTCCTCGAATTAAGCGCGCGTACTCGCGTCGAATATTTGCGAATTATCTTCGAGGAAGAAACACGCCAGACACGGTTTTCTACGGGAAGCTTCGCGCTGGAATTGTTTCCTGTTTATTACAATCGTTTCTACATTTTCCGCACAAACGAAAAGTTCGAGCAGAGAAGATGTGACAGAAGATGTTTTGCTCTCACGTCGAACCTCGAAAGACAAGATACCACGATTTTGATAGACTTTGGTAGATCTGTGTTCAATATTATCGAATCTGTATAAGTTTCGTATCAAATTTTTTTCACCTGATTCATTACTTCTCGCAACATCAACTTACTGTTACTTCTAACAATCTAGGATAAAATACTCGCATTTACATTACGATACGTTGCAGTACTTGCGTCGATATTCACGATATTAGTAATAAAAAGTAAATAATAGTAAAAGCTAATAAATTAAAAAATTTGCAGATTAACGAATTAATCTTGCTCAGATAGATTTAGCTGTCGAGTGAACGAGTCTGCTCGGTGGACTTAACTCTGCCGGTTTTAAAGTGGAATATCCGACCACGGTCAGCCACACGTAGTACAATGATCCAGCCTCTGAAGATCGAAAGACAAAGTGGCGCAGTTGTGCAACGCTGGTAAATTTAATTGAAAGTGGAGAGGATTGGAAGAATGGGCCAGGGAAATTGCAAACGCTGGCAACACTAACCAGAGATCGTGCTTTGAAAACTCCGGCGTGGAATGCCGATGTGTTTCGTCTTACTTTTCGGGTTAATTCAGCAAGAGTGGGAGCCGGGTCACCGGTTAACTGGGGCCGGTGAATCCCGGATTAAAATATGTACGGAGTTCCGTAAAACTCGACTGATTATGAAAAGATATCTCCATTGTAAATTCTGTTTATCTTAACTCGCGAGTTATTCCACTTACGTTCCCTCGTTACCTCGGGAACACCGGCTACGCAGAACTTTCTCTCACTTCACCGACCATTTGTTTGTCTCGTTCTCTTTCTGACTTCTTCTTCTTCTTTTTTTTCGCGCTCTCCTCACGTCCCACGACACGGCGAATCCCGTGTAACAGATACGCGTGAAAATTACAACAGGTTCTTCGATCTCTCGATCTTGACTCTCCTCTTGACTCTTCTTTTTAATCAAATTCAAATTAGACTCCTTCCAGCAGTTCTTATCGGTCCACTTTCTTTTTACACTTTTTTTTTCGATCTCTCGTTCTGCGATCATTTTGTTTAGAAACTTTTCTAAAAGGAAGCGCTAATTTTTAATCGCGTCACCTCGAGGGCTTGAAATTAGAGTAATGAAACTGTAACAACAGAAGTTTTCCAAGGATTTCGAAACGATTGTTTATAATTTCGAAGAGAATATATGAGAATATATATATATAAGTTATTTAATATATATATAGATTAGATTAGATAATTTTACTTTTCTTTTTTTTTTCATTCTCTCTGTTTCTCTCACTCTCGCTCTTCACTCTTCATATCTGTTATATACTCTGCCTACCCTATACTTTTGTGCCATACTTAACAATTTAACACTAACCTACACTATACCTTTATACTATTTAAGCTCGATTGTGTTACCTAACTCCTCTTTCGCTTATCCTAGATTGCTCTTTTATTTTCTACCTTACTGCTCTAATCGTTTATCCTACTAATGTACCGCGTGTTGCCTTTACCCGCCTTTGGGGTTGTGTTCTCGCTTTTTATTTTTTAGTTCTCCTCCTTCTGACCTCCTTGACCTTGCTTCTTTTTTCCATTTGATTTCTTCCAGCCATCTTTCCTTTTGCCTCTCAGGATGTCCTCTAGATTTATCCCTCTGCTTGTCACCCTACAGTCTCTCACCAGGTGCTGCAGTGT